>CM055117.1:58232965-59432965 GCA_029206835.1 Rana muscosa | reverse complement strand
GAGGAGCTCTTTTTGTTTGGGGTGAAGTTTGTTTGCTTGCTGTTCTCTTCCCTTGTTTTTTTGACATGGCTTGGGGATGTCCCACTTATCAAGACTAAAGGAGCTGTGTCTGTCCATGGACGAAAGAGAAAATAGAATTTTTGTACTCACCGTAAAATCCTTTTCTCTGAAGTCCATGGACGGACACAGCACCCACCCCTCCTGTTTGAGTTTGTACTGCTTTTTGACGAACTGAGCTGCTGAGTGCAGGGTGAGGGGTTAAGACCAGAGGGACCGCCCCCTGGGCGGGGCTGTTCAGCTTTGGTATAATTACATGTTTTTGTATATCTAACATGTCTACCTAGTCCTCTCCTAATAGACGGAACATAACCCACTTGTCAAGACTAAAGGAGCTGTGTCCGTCCATGGACTTCAGAGAAAAGGATTTTACGGTGAGTACAAAAATCCTATTTTATCCCTATTGTGGGGTCACCAGTATGATATTTGTAAATTGAAATCATATCCCCTCTCAAGCGTCTCTTCTCCAGAGAGAATAAGTTCAGTGCTTGCAACCTTTCTTCATAACTAATATCCTCCAGACCCTTTATTAGCTTTGTTCTTTGCACTCGCTCCATTTCCAGTACATCCTTCCTGAGGACTGGTGCCCAGAACTGGACAGCATGCTCTAGGTGCGGCTGGACCAGAGTCTTGTAGAGTGGAAGAATTATCGTTTTATCTCTGAAGTTATTTCCCTTTTTTGATGCATGCCAATATTCTGTTTTCTTTGTTAGCAGCAGCTTGGCATTGCATGCCATTGCTGAGCCTATAATCTTCTAGGACCCCCAGGTCCTTTTCCATCCTAGATTTCCCCAGAGGTTCTCCACCCACCGAGTAGATTGAATTCATATTTTTGCCACCCAAATGCATTATTTTAAAATTTTCCACATTAAACCTCATTTGCCATGTAGTTGCCCACACCATTAATTTGTTCAGATCTTCTTGCAAGGTTTCCATATCCTGCGGAGAAGTTATTGCCCTGCTTAGCTTAGTATCATTCGCAAATACAGAGATTGCACTGCTTACCCCATCCTCCAGGTCGTTTATGAACAAATGAAATAGGATTGGTCCCAGCACAGAACCCTGGGGGACCCTACTACCCACCCCTGACCATTCTGAGTACTCCCCATTTATCACCAGCCTCTAAACGTGCCCTTGTAGCCAGTTTTCAATCCATGTACTCACCCTATGGTCCATGCCAACGGACCTTGTACAGTAAACATTTATGGGGAAATGTGTCAAATGCTTTGGCAAAATCCAGATACACCATGTCTACGGGCCTTCCTTTATCTAGATGGCAGCTTTTAGAGAGGATTATAATTTCTTTTTAATGTATCGAATAAAATGTGTTATTTTAAAATATGTTGTAGTGCATTATCTTGGCCTGGCACCTCAAAAGCCCCCATTCCCCATTTTTTCATATAGTTTCTAATTTATTGGGATGTGTTGCCTTGCTCCCCATATCCTTGGCTGATACTTTATTAATCTACTATGGGTATTTGTGTAGTCTTCACCTATGGAGAGGTGTATGATAAGAATAAAGTGCATTTCCAGCAAAAAATGCACTTGGTCAGTAAATTTCACAACAAATATGAGAGCTAACCATTGAACCACTATGCCTTGGAAGGGTCATATTAGTGTACTCTCAGTCCAACAGATCTTCTGAGGCCTATTTCATAACGCTAAAAGCAGTCATGTGGACTGTCGCAGCCAACTGGGGATCATAAGAAATGGATAGATCAGTTAAACCAGTGAAATAAGTATTTTTTTACTAACTGCTATGACTTATTACATGATGTCAGTATGTAGGTCGGGTGATGTTTTGGTTATAACCATTTATTAATCTTCTTTCTTGGTTCTAGTTCCAGGTCCCACTGCTGGTGTTAAAGCTGCCGCGGCCTCAGCTTCCATAGTTTATGTATCGTGGCTCCCCCCTTTAAAACTAAACGGAATAATCCGGAAGTACACAGTGTTCTGCTCACACCCCTACCCTACGGTAAGTACCAAGACTTTAATGTTTGTTTCTTTAGAAGAAATAGTAGAATCAAAGTGAACCTAAAAGATATAATTTTTCACCTTAAAGTGTTACTAAACCCACAACAGTAAAATCAGTCTGTATACACAGTAAAGCATGCTTGTTTTACCCACTATGGAACCTAAGGGGTTAATCCTCTGCATTGTGTAAATTTAACGTTTGATCCTGTCTTCTCTGATCCTCCCCTTCTTCCACAGTCCCCAATCCATCTCCTGATAAGACAGATCCTTTGGAGTCACTCTGCACATGCTCAGTTTGGTGTGTATTGCTAGAGAGTTTTTTCTTTTTTTCTTGGAAGAGTGCATGTGATCATCACAGGGCCAATCAGAACTGTCCAGACAGAGGATCAGGGGTCCTGCAGCCTCATAGAACAATCAGAGGAGAAGAAAACTTCTCCTACAAGCTTTAACCAGACACTGATAGAAGTCACAAGTCTGCTATATACTGCTGATGAGAAAATGTATTTAGCAGTTTCCATGTTCAGTGCACTGTGGGAGACCAGATATAGTGAATTCAGGGTCCGGGGTTTAGTAACACTTTAAAGAGGAAGTAAAGGCAAATAAATAAATAAAAAAACCTGCAAAAGAAAGGCATAATGAGCTAGTATGTATAGCATACTAGCTCATTATGAATGACTTATCTGAGATCGAAGCCCACGCAGCGGTCCTCGGTCACCTCCGCCGCCATCTTGCCTCGATGTCCGTCAGTGTATCGCTGCTCCGACGCTGTGATTGGCCGGAGCAGCGATGATGTCATACGCATGCGTGCTCGGGCCGGCAAGATCCCATTCAGAAAACCGGCAATGATGTCGGCCCGCTATTGCGCATGCGTGTGACGTCATCTGCGTTGTTTTTAATAGTAAATATCTCCTTAACCGTGTAGGTTAAGGAGATATTTCTTGCACATACAGGTAAGCCTTAATCTAGGCTTACCTGTAGGTGCAAGTTGTCTAAGTAGGTTTACAACCACTTTAAGTAAATGGGTGCTAAACAGTGGGGTAGATTTACTGAAAGAAAATAAACTGTGCACTTTGCATGGGCAGTTGCACTCATTTTGCCCAGAGATTAGTGAATGTGATAAAGCTCTGCTGATTCTTTCATCCAGTGCATTTTTTTTCCCTTGCATCCGATTGGCTGTTCTTTACAAAGTGAAGCTTTAACGCATTTACTAAGGAAAATAAGTGCAACTGCACTTGCATAATGCACAGTCTATTTCCCTTTAGTAAATCAACCCCAATGTGTAATAATTAACATTTGTAATCATTTGTACATCAAAGAAATAAGTACTGTCTTGCCTTCTATTTAAGGGCAGTTTTATTTTTTGGTGAAGATGTCCTTTTAAAGCATCTCCTGTTCCCCTGTAGTGTAACTCACTTAGTAAAATAGTTGAAGCTGACGCTTAATCTTATTTATATATTTCCTTCCCTGGTTCCTTCCTTCCCCGTCTTCAACATAATATAAAAAAAAAAACTTGTATTTTTCATTATATGTCTTGTTTTAAATTCACTGATGTCATCACTAGGTCTCTGTGCTCCACTAAGCAATGCAGGCAGATCATGGCTGGTGGGAGGGTTTGGCATGCAGGGTGCCATGCATAGCTCCCTAAATGCAACACGGCACCCTGCCCCAGTATTCCTCACAAAAGCCCTCAGCCCTGATTCGAGCGGTCAAGTGGCTCTTAGGATGTGCTTTGCAAATCTGAAAATGTCTTTATGGGTGGATTTCAGTCTTGAAGTGTGGGTATTCCTTAGGTAGACCACCCTAGGTATTTCCCGCATTTGATGCTGAGCCCCCATGATTGAAAGAACCGAAATCCAATGAATGAAAAGGGTGGACCAGAGACAGTCAGACCTGGCCCGCCAGGCCACAACTCCTCTGCCAGATCCTGCACTTCTCTATGCAGCCGCGGTGAGGCTCGTCTATGCACACCCCCCCCCCCCCTCAGCAGCAGGGAAGAGCACATAACTCCTCCTACAGATCCTGCACCTCTCTGTGCAGCAACAGCAATCCCTTGTCTCCACCTCTCCTGGTTTCAGCATCCAGAAACACTGGCAACTGACTCCAGCCCTCCTCTTGTCCTCCTCCAGCCCTCCTCTTGTCCTCCTCCAGCCCTCCTCTTGTCCTCCTCCAGCCCTCCTCTTGTCCTCCTCCAGCCCTCCTCTGGTCCTCCTCCAGCCCTCCTCTGGTCCTCCTCCAGCCCTCCTCTGGTCCTCCTCCAGCTCTCCTCTGGTCCTCCTCCAGGGTTGCACTTTCTACTGCCCAGATCTGCCCCCAGGTTTTTCCCGGCAGCAGCACAAGTTAGGGGGGTGCAGTGTGATATAAGGGAGGGTGGGGGGGGGGGCTCTTGACATCTGATGTAAGGAGGGTGGTGTGTTCATGACATCTGCGTACAGATAAAACTGGCTTTTTGAGGACAACCATAATGCTAATGTGGCCTGCAATGAAATTGTGTTTGACACCCCTGGGTTAGAAGATGCTGAACATCCTCCAGCCAGGAAATGAAGCGAGCTCTGTCTGACTTGCTACAGCTTTTAATGCGCAATGCGAGAGAAGCTCACAGTGTGCAATGAAATCAGAGTAAGAAATTTCAGTTAAGAAGAGGAATCTGTACAAATGTGCAAGATTGAAGGTAAGGCTGGAGTTCCTTTCCCACCAAGTCAAGTGTCTTGTGAGGTCATTACCTCCCCACAATTGGTTGGCTAGCCCAAGTATCGCATTAACAAGTTCAGGGTTTTGGGGGATTTTTTAGCTACACGTGGACTCTACTGTGTCCTGTAGTGGTGTAGAGGCCACCAGAGGAAACTATAGAGAGCAAGTTTGTCAATGGAATGAGCGAGTCTCCTTCGTTCACTTTGCAGGGACATCTTTATTTCTTCTTTTCAATATATCAGCAAAGTCACTTTTTATTACCCCAAGTATCAAATATCATACTGTGGTCATTTTCTTTATCCTGTTCTGGACTACTTTCCCTTTCTACAAAACTTGGATCTTCGGGGATACATCCTGCCCGCTCTTGTTATAAGTCTATTCTAATCCGGTAGGGTTAATCTGAGCAAATGGATGAACCGGTAAGCTGAGACCTTTAGTTCCTCCACTTCTGGATAGTGCTGGTTGCCAATAGGCTTGTGCAATTCGTTTCGTAACGAATCAAAATTCGTCCGAATTTAGCAACTTTCGGACATTCGGAAGCATTCGAATTTCCGAACAGAGCAATTACGAATAAAACCGAATCCGAAATAAATTATACCGCAAAATAGCGAATGCCCGAAGGTCTTCGGCATAATTCGTTATGAAAAAAGTTACGAATGTACGAATCCATTCGAAGCACAATAACACTCACTCTGCTCTCTGCTTCTCCCTCACCATGCTGAACTCCCTCTCAAAATGGTGTACAGGGGCGGAGGCTATAGCCGCATGAAAAAACGAAAGTAAAATACGAGATTTCAAATCCATTCGAAGCACAATAACACTCTCTCTGCTTCTCCCTCACCATGCTGAACTCCCTCTCAAAATGGTGTACAGGGGCGGAGGCTATAGCCGCATGAAAAAACGAAAGTAAAATACGAGATTTCAAATCCATTCGAAGCACAATAACACTCACTCTGCTCTGCTCTCTGCTTCTCCCTCACCGTGCTGAACCCTCTCAAAATGGTGTACAGGGGCGGAGCCTATAGCCGCATGTAAAAAACGAAAGTAAAATACGAGATTTCGAATCGTTACAAATAACCGCTATGTATTTAGAAAAGTACAAATCCATTCGAAGCACATTAGGCATAATAGGCAGCGTCGTTGTGAGAGAGACACGGAAAATTACGAATCAACGAACCCAAAAAAAGTTACGAAAGTAGGAGTTGTGTCCAGAATCAACGAAAAACAACGTACTCTACCGAAAGTACGAATTATAAAGCAACAAAAAATTCAACGAAAAATGTCGCTTGCAAAAATACGAATGAGTCCGAACACGAAAAATCCCGTCTAGCAAAATTACGAATGATTACGAATCAACAGGACCGGAAAGAAACGAACCGAAACGGAACGAATTTTTCCGTTGTGCACAAGTCTAGTTGCCAATTCTTTTCACTTTGCTTTTGCGTTAATGGTTGTGTAGGTGGCCTTTTCCCTACATTTCTATTCAGATGTGTTATTCTGTGCAAGTGACTCAGTGGTGATATTGTTCCCGAGAGGTGGCCTTGATCACACACACATTATGAGTCTTACATCAGAAAAACTGGGAAGACCTCACTTGATCTCTGTTCTTGAATCAAGTCAACTTGTTCTTTATAAACCCTGTGTTCTTGAAGTTTAAATGGAATGTATCATGCTATTATATATTTTCTTTATGTATTATGGTCAGGGCTAAACAATAAATGTAAACATCAAATAAGCAAATGTGACATATTAAATGTGAATATTTATTATTTTCGTATGTAGCCAGTAGGAGATGCTTTTGGTTCTTTTTCATGTTTTCCTAGAGATCCTTATCTATTTTCTGAAAAAAGGACTCAACTTATTTGCAGAGCGCAATAGCTCAAGCTTCAAGTAAAGATTTGCTTTGCCCATACTTCCTACACTCCCCATCCCCTCCAGATCAGCTGTATTCTGATGTACCCACCCCTGTTGACTGGCTACTCTTACATCACACTAGCAATCATGACTTTTTTGTTTTCAGGGGATAGGCGCAGGAACTTCACCCAACCCCTCTACTACAGAGCTCCCCCCACTACAGAGCCCCCCCCCAGTACAGAGCTCTCTTCAATACCCCCCAACCCCCACTCACCAGTACAGAGCTCTCCCTCATTACTCCCCTCAGTACAGGGCTATCCCCAATACCCTCTCAGTACAGAGCTCTCCCCCAATACCCCCCTCAGTACAGGGCTCTCTCTCCAATACCCCCCTCAGTACAGGGCTCTCTCTCCAATACTCCCCTCAGTACAGGGCTCCCTCTAATACCCCCCTCAGTACAGGGCTCCCTCTAATACCCCCCTCAGTACAGGGCTCTCTCTCCAACACCCCTCTCAGTACAGGGCTCTCTCTCCAATACCCCCTGAGTACTGGGCTCTTCTCCAATACCCCCTAGTACACAGTCCTCCCTCCAATACTCTCTTCTGTTCAAAGCTCTCTCCTTAATATCCCCCAGTACAGAGCTTTCCCCCAATACCCCTCTCAGTACAGAGCTCTCTCTCCAGTACCCTCTCAGTACAAGTCTCTCCCCCAAAACCCCCTCAGTACAGAGCTCTCCCCAATACCCCATAGTACAGCGTCCTCCCTCCAATATTGCCTTCAGTACAAAGCTCTCACCTCAATATCCGCTAGTATAGAGCTCTCCCCTAATACTCCCTCAGTACAGAACTCTCCCCCTAATACCCACCTCATGGCAGAGG
The DNA here is from genome assembly GCA_029206835.1 of Rana muscosa. NCBI lineage: Eukaryota > Metazoa > Chordata > Amphibia > Anura > Ranidae > Rana > Rana muscosa. The sequence continues at coordinate 59,425,514 of CM055117.1, read as the reverse complement.
TCTCCATCAATCCCCCCTTAGTACTGAGCTCCCCTTCCTCCTTCCCAGTGCAGAGTGGTAGAGATAGATGCTGCTGTGGAAGAGCAGCAATTACTTACCAAGGAAAAGTCTTCAGTCCTGGTTGGAGGTAAGGGCTGCTTGAGGACCTACTGAGGTGAAACTGGTGCAGTTGACCTCCTCCTCTGTGTTTCCGGGAGCAGGGAGTGCTATGCCTCTGGGCCACCTGAATAGTGCTCTGTCACTGTAAACATAGAAGCAATCAGAGGAATGAGGACCGGCTTCTTTGTTTACAACTAAACAGTCAGTAAGTACAGGGCCAGTGCCAGAGGTGGTTGAATAAAGTACTTTCACCTTCCAACGAAAGCAAAACCTTGCTAAGTAGAATAGGCTTTATAGCTACACAAGGCAAACCAAGGCTGCAGGCATAGAGGCTGAAAGAGGCAGTTTGCCCGCTCCGAGTCAGTAGACCCATTAATGACAAGTAGAAGGGTAGTGAAAACTATCACCCTACTCTGCTGGATCTGAAAACATTTCCACCCACAAACATGCACAAACTGCAATAGCAACATTGAGAACTCAGATGGTACTGGTAGGCAAGGCAGTACCCTTCCATATACACAGAAATATCTCATAATGCGTGGGTGGCGGTTTGCTGTTCCAGACAACTATGTTGCCCTTGGCCTAGATGTAATAGGCAGAACTCCTCTCTGCTAGCAGTCTGCCTATTAAAGTTCTCCATCATGATTCCCCATGATGGGGGGGGGGGGGGTGGTAAATAATAAACAGTGTCCAGCTGATACTGTGCATCTGCTGGCTCTCAATCCCTTCTGTCACTGATAGCTTAGGTCCCAGCTGACGACTGGGAACCAGTCAGATTGGTTCACAGCCATGTGATCACTATGCTAGCTATGACATATAGGTAGGTATGCAAATTAGTGACAATATGATTGTAACGGTAACTGATGCATGCTGATGCTGCTAAATTTAGCCTGGACATTTGGACATCAATGACCCCTGGTCAGGAAAAGGTTAAGCAGCTCTGCTCCGGTCTGTGCTATCCTGCTTTCTGTGGTTCTTTATACACTATACATTATACCACAATTACACTGCACTTTTCCTGTATATTCATTGTTTGCCATGTTCGGCAAGTGAGACATTTGCTGCATTGCTGATCCTGGTCTCTTCTCGCTGCTCCAAGTCCCCCAGATACTGAACTGGTTTTATCCCTATTATTCCTCTTACCCCCAGAATGGGAACACATTTACTAGTAACATATAATAGAACAAATCACACTTGTGATTCCGCAAAGAGAAATTGAATATATCTTATCAATGGTAACTGAATGTGAGCTGGAGAACAAAGGATTTATTAATTCAGAACCTGTAATATCCTTGGCAACCAACCAGAAGCCTGGTTATATTGTTTTTCTTGTTGAGATCCGTACATGTTAAACTTTTTTTTTGACGAGGGCCAAATTATTTGTGATTTTGGCAGCTTTTGCTTAATTTTAGCTCAGTAAAATCTATACTACATGGTCAACAGTATGTGGACACCCCCCCCCCCCCCCCAAATAATGAGTTTCAGTTTCTCCAGTGAAGTATACTGTTAATGCAACAGCATACAAAGATATTTTCGACAATTGTGTACTTACAACCTTATGGCAGTAGTTTGTGAAGGACCCTATTTTGTTTCAGCATGACTGTGCCCCGTGCACAAAGCCAGTTCCATAAAGATGTGGTTTGACCAGTTTGGTGTGGAGGAACTTGAGTGTCCAGCACAGGATTCTGAGTTCAACCCTACTGAACACCTTTGGGATGAATTGGAACACCAAAATTGCGAGCCAGATCGTCTCATCAAACATCATCAGTGCCCAACCTCATAGTTGTTCTTTTGGCTGAATGGGTGCAACCTTGTGGCAGTAGTTTGGGAAGGACCCTTTTAAGTTCCAGTATGACTGGCTTTGTGCACAGGGGGTGCACAAAAGCCAGTTCCATAAAGATGGGGTTTGACCAGTTTGGTGTGGAGGAACTTGAGTGTCCTGCACATGATTCTGAATTCAACCCTACTAAACATCTCTGAAATTAGAACAGCAATTGGGAGCCAGGTCTTCTTATCCAACATCATCAGTACCCAACCTCATAATTGTTCTTTTGGCTGAATGGGTGCAACCTTATGGCAGTAGTTTGGAAAGACCCTTTTCCCAGTATGACTGTGCTCCTGTGCACAAAGCCAGCTCCATAAAGACGTGGTTTTGACAAGTTTGATATAGAGGAACTTGAGTGTCCTGCAAAGGATTATAACTTCAACCCTATTGAACACCTTTGGCATGAATTGGAACAGCAATTGCAAGCCAGGTGTTCTCATCCAACATCATCAGTACCTCATAATTGTTCTTTTGGCTTAATGGGTGCAACCTTATGGCAGTAGTTTGGGAAGGACCCTTTTCTGTTCCAGCATGACTGTGCCCCTATGCACAAAGCCAGCTCGATAAAGACATGGTTTGACCAGTTTGGTATGAGGGAAATCGAGTTTCCCTAATGCCCTGTACACACAATCGGAATTCGGATAAAGCTGACTTCCATCAGTCTTGCCTACACACCATCAGACAAAATTCCAACCTCCAAAACGCGTTGACATAAAACACTCCGACGAGCCGAGAAAAATGAAGTTTAATGCTTCTGAGCATGCGTCGACTTGATTCTGAGCATGCGTGGGTTTTTTCTCCGATGGAGTTCCACACAGACGATCGGAATTTCCTATAGTTTTTTTTTCCATCGGAAAAATTTAAAACATGTTCTATTTGTAGCGCCCTCCTCACTCCCCTCTTGTTCTTCAGCTCGTCTTTCTCTTCGTCTAGGGGTACCTTTCAGAGGGGAAGGGAGCGGGGACACCACGCCTGGCCTTTACCACAGGTGTCAGTGTGATATAAGCAAAGTTCTTTTACCTTCGGGTCAGTGCTGTGCACCTGGAGCCTCCACCGAGAGTTACCTTGAACAATGTCTGTCAGGAAATGAGCCCCACACCATTAAAGTTCAACACTCCTTTATTCTTTTCGAATGAACACAATCAGTTGAACTCCCTTGTAGAAACAGAACAGAAAAGGAGGTGTGGATGCGAATAGGCCCAGACACAATTTATTCTCCACTTTCCTCCCTGAAAGTGGGTTGCGGTCTCCGAGCGAGGGGGGGGGATTTCCTTCCAGCGGTCTCCGATGAGAGACTCACCCGTCACTGGCAATATGCTGCACCAGGTCTTCGAGTGAGGAGCTCCCCCCGGTCCATTACGCCTTCCGGATTCGGGTACCCACTCCCGGGATTCCCTAGGATCTCCTTCCCTCGCGGAACTCAGTGTTGGGCACTGAGCTCCAGACCTCCATCCGAGTACCTCACCCCAGGCTAAAGGTGCCTGGGATGGAACACGAACTCCGGCTGTCCTCTAGGCCTAGGCCCGCCTAGAGGACCGACACGAACCACCGCCCACAGGCTGAAGGTGCCTGGGACTCGACCCCGTGACAAAGATGGCCGGCCCCTTTATACCCTCTCCCAGCAAGCACGGCGGGTTCCCCGCCCCACCATACCGCTGCCGAGGGAGGACAAAAAGGAAGCCGGCACACAGCAGTGATTCAACCCCAGCCCAGGGCGACAGCGCCACCTTCTGGGCTGCAGGGAATTACACATCACTGATGTCTCTGCCAAGTTCAAATTTACACCCGGGAAAGTACATACCCGCTACATATTTTTTTACAAGAAAGTCCGATGGGGCCCACACACGATCGTTTTTTCCGATGAAAAAAGTCCATCGGACTCTTTTCATCGGAAAAAACGATCGTGTGTACAGGGCATTAAAGAGCCTTGACCTTAACCCTACTGAACACCTTTGGGATACCGCTGATTGTGAGTCAGGTCTTCTCACCCAACATCATCTGTACCCAACCTCGTAGTTGTTCTTTTGGCTGAATGGGGGCAAATTCCCAGAGACACACCAAATCTTGTGGAAAACCTTTGGAGTCTGTTATAGCTGTGTTAATGGAACAGAGAATGGGGTGTCTATGTGCTTACATAGGTGTGATAGTCGGACATCCCCACGCTTTTGGCTGTATAGTGTACCTTTTATGGGAACTTGACCTATGAATGTTGCTCTACAGCTTTTCCCTCTAGTAATATGTGGATTGTAGATTCAGTATTCAGCAGTTTCCTATTCATTTATAATGCCGAGTCAGTGGTCCGTGTATGACTAAAGTAAGGTTCTGATATTTGTTTTTACCCCTTGCTAAATTTTATAGAGCTGTTTCTGCGACACATACTACAACAATTCTTGACAGCAGGTGGCAGTGTTGCTCTTTAAATAGTTTTCCTGTCTTTGGCTTCTTCTCTGTAAGCACTTCACACCTACGCATCGGGGCTTCAGCTCTAGAAATTCTTTAGGGTTGACTTATAAAATAGGTAATTTTCATTTCTTGGTGAACATTCAATCAGGTGCAAATGGAACTTAAAAAAAAAAAAACTTAAATACAACTATGACCAATATTTTATAGTTCTAACTTATGTTCCCAAATATTTGTAATGGTGTACGGTATAAACAAATAAAAATGTATTGTTAAAAAAAAACATATATATACAGGTATATATATAACTGGATGTTATATGAAAGTAAATACTGGTGCAGATTAGGAAGAATGAACAGTTCCTTTAATAAATCACCTTCTTGGTGTGTGGTTACGCTGAATATGATGTAGTAATAATAATAACGTCATATATGTGAGATGATAAGCAAGTTGTTTTTGTTTGTTTTTTTTGTAAAAAATGCAGTTTTGATGATCTTTTATTTTATATTTTTATGTTACTCTATAAAATGCAGACAAACAAAATGCCCAAATTAACAATTGCTTCACGATTAGCATTTCACTTTTTTAGAGAAACCCCTAAGCCTGGCATACAATTTAAATGGTGACTGACCCTATTTACCTTGTCAGTACCTATAGCATTGTTTTGTTATGAATTGTGTTCTTTAACCACTTCAGCTCCATAAGAGTTTGCCCCCTTCATGACCAGGCCATTTTTTGCTATTCAGCACTGTGCTAATTTAACTGAAAACAAAACAAAATGTATATAATTTCTTCTCTAAAATAGAACTTTCTTTTAGTTGTATTTGCTCACCACTGGGTTTTTTATTTTTTGCAATATAAACCAAAGACCGAAAATTTTGGGGAACATTTTTTTATTTTTTTTTCTGCTTTTAAAACCTATCCAATACAATTGAAAAAATATATTTTTTTGCCCAAAATGTATTCTGCTACATGTTTTTGATCAAAAAATAAAAAAAACAACAACAATACTTGTATATTGATTGGCTTGCATGAAAGTTATGTCTAAAAAACTATGGTGTGTATATATACTGAATTTTTTATTTTATAAAAAAATTTATACTACTCATGGTGGCGATCAATGACTTAAAGTGTGCTGCTTTTTACTAATGATCCCTCAGTTTCTCACCCCTGCTTTACAGGGATAAGAAACACAGAGATCGTTCCCTGTGTAAAGAGCTCTGTGTTAAATGTCAACACAGAGCTCTCGGCTGTGAATGTACACAGCCGGTCAGCACATCCCGAATGTGAATCATTGGCGTGGGCTTGCTGATAGGCTCCCGCTGTATATAACCTCTTTTTTATTTTAAACAAGAAAAATATGCTTAAGTATCATTTTAACTCCTGATATAGACGGTGTCTCACTCTTTGATGGCTAAAGTAGTTGGTGGTTAAGGAAAATGTACCTAAAAAAAATGGGATTTTAAGGGCAATGAAATACAAATATAGAAAAATACAAAAATATATAGAAACATTAAATAAAATATAGAAATTTATTGAATATAGACATAAATCACCACAGGTGATAAGGAAACATAAAATCAAATAATAAACCATGCAAAATACATGAAGATGGCTGTAAGGAGCCCAAAAAAATTGGGGTCCTGAAAATGAAAAGAGTTGCTGAATCCAACGTGTTTCGAAATAATACAAAGTAGAATCTTCTTCAGGGATAGCAAATTCTCTATAATTCAAAATACAGAATCAGTACAGTGCATGGTAAACAGAACATAATACAACATTGAATAATAAACATAATGAACAGGCATGACTTACATGTGTGCATCCTCAATCAAGTACAATAGTCACCAGCAAAGCTCCAAACTCCTGATCAAATGGTCCAACAAAGCCACTAGTGCATGAAGGATTCCATACACCACAAGGGTACAAATAAACTGCCAAAAAGAAGTGTCCACATAGACTCCTCACCCAAAAAGGGGAAGAGAAAAGCACAAAACCTAAAAGGGAAGGAAAGGGGACCATGAAAAACTGCTGACAAACATCCACTGAAAAAACTAGGATATAAATTTATTAATATTGTTTTTAATCGGATTTTAGTCTGATTTAACAATAACAATAAAATAAATGAAAAAAAAAATAATAATAATATATATATATATATATATATATATATATATATATATATATATAAATAAATAATAAAAAATAATAAATATGGCTAAAGTAGTTGGTGGTCTCCTTGCTCCGAGTCTGGCTGGGTGGAATTTCAGTACCATTAGCGGTAACCCCGAGCCAGACTCGGGCTGCATCGCAGGATACAGGGAGTGTATGCAAGCTGTCTCCTCGCTCGATTCACACACAGTGCCGCTGAGCTCCGTTCCCTGCGACATTGCGGCGCACGGGGGCGGAGATCGGAGCCAAATTCAAAAAAGTAAAAACACATTACACATACAGTATACTGTAATCTTACTGATTACAGTACTGTATAAGAAAATTGCACACCCCCTTTGTCCCTAGTGGTCTGTCCAGTGCCCTGCATGCACTTTTATATTATAAAAACTGTTCTTTCTGCCTGGAAACTGGAGATTGTCCATAGCAACCAAAACGTGTCCCTTTATGTCAAAAGTGGTTTTAGACCGGCTAGAAAACAGCGATAATAAATTAGAATCACTTGCAGAATTGAGCAATAGCGATTTGTGGGGAAATTCGTCATCAAACACTAAATCTAATGACAGCGACAATTCTGCAACTGAGCAAATTTCAGTGTTTTTGATTTGATTACATTATTGAATAATTTTTATTATTTTTATATTAATATTTGTTATAAATATTTATAGTTAGTTATTATAATATAATTTATGATTTTGTGTTTCAAACTTTATCTTACCCAGGGATGTCTACTAGACTCTGGTTTGGACAGATTTAAGTGAGTTATTCCTAAGAATTACAGGCCTACAATATAAAACGCCAAATTTCCATGCAAAATAATTGTACCACTTTTAGCACCTAAAATCTGAAATAATCATACCGCCAGGGAGGTTAAAAGTGAAAACGTTAGGACTATGACTCTCTAACATAAGCAATCACTCTCGAGGCTCCTAATTTTTGCCTAGTTATGGATCTCTTTTACACTCATTTCTTTAGCAGTTACACCTTTTATTTTGGATTGAGTGAAGAGGTTTTACAACCCCTGTCCAGTTCTGATCATGTCCTGGGAAACCTGACACATAGAATGTCTGAGGGACAAAAACTGAGGGCAATCTCCTCAATGAGGTTCTAGCCCTCCTCCACTCCAAGAATATCTTTTTATTGCTTTGTGTGTGTTTCAGGATTACGAGCACTTGAATAGCATACCTGGACTTTCATCAAGGGCAACTTTATTGATCCCCTACAGATAGCAATGTTTTAGAGCTGTCGATGGACACCTTCATCAGGCAACAGGCACTATATGTGGTCAATAAAGCTGCTCTTGATGATTGTTTAGGTGTGCTGATTAAATGCTTTAGATTGGACTGAATTGTGATGGTGGGACCCATTGTTGTCATTGCTTTACCTCACTGCTATTGGTCACCTAGCTGTTTTGAGTGTGCCTGACTGTTTGTTGCCAAGAGTTCCCCCAACTTACGGTCCCAGTTACAGCATGCCAGGAATTGAGTAAGAAATCTCTCCATCAGGGACTTAAACTATGGTAAAACCTGACAGAGGGTGAACTATTTCAATATATCAGTTTTGGGTTAAAAAATAAAGTTTTGGTTGGAATTTAGAAGTAAGTGCTGCCTTGGGTGGCACTAAGCTGCTGAAGATCGTTGGCCACATCAGCTGATTTTCAGATGGGATCTTTTTTTGTCCTTGTGTTCCTCCCTCAGATACCTGTAGAATGTGAAATCCTAATGTTCACAAACATGAGAAGTCTTACAGAGCTAAATGTCCAATTTAGGTCTCTGGAGAGTGGCTGGTGTAACTCGTGACCAATTAGATATGGGGATTTGAACGCAATGCAAATTGTAGCAGCTTCGCGGCTTTGTCAGCTATAATCCGTTCTCCCCTCTCATGTCTCGTTAGACACAGCTATGTCACAAAGGATCCATCTTGCTGTTCCAGATTAAAGGAAACCTGTACCGAGAGAAGGGCGAAGGCTTCTGCTACTGACCTAATTCTAAAAATGCTAGTTGCCTGGTTGTTTCTATGCTGCAAGTGGAGTCTGAATTCCTGATATGGAGTCAGTGATGGCAGTCTCTATATTTTTCTCTCTATAGATAATTTAAATCAAGTGACTTTGCTTCATAAAGGGGTATTCCACTCAAAGCTCTGTAAAACCAATAATCCTAAAATGGATGATTGGGAATGCTTTCTTCCTCCATTTGTTAGTGGCTGGTCATAGATAAGGGAGCTCTAGTCAGAACATAGATTACACTGAAACCATAGGCGTGCGCAAGGGGTGTGCCAGGTGTGCCTGGGCACACCCTAATCCTGGGGTTGGCAACCTGTCAATGGTTGGCAGGTGACAGGTAATCCACAATCCTTCCTTACCGACCCTCAGAACCTGGACAGGAGAGGTGGCGGGGGTGGAATTTAGTGTAACCGATCTGTATTTTCCTCCTGCAGCAGCTGAAAGTAGGCTTCTCCTCCTCTCCTTTTTGTCAACATTCAGCTGCCACAGGAGGAAAATATAGGGGATTGGTACTAATATATGCCACCCCTCCTTTCCCTGTTCCTCTTCCTTCTGTTTCCCGGGTCCCCCATGTGCTCCCTTGCTCCACCTTCCTCCCATTACTTCAGAATAGAGCGGGGAAGAGGCCGGTAAATATGTCAAATGCATATGTGTTGGAGTTTTGGGGTGCACACCCTAATGCAATAGGCTGCGCACACCTATGACTGAAACTTATATTAAACAGTGTGCACCTATCCAGGGACATAATCTATGGTCTACAAGCACTTTTGTTCCCCTATTCCAAGTGTTGTAGTTTGAAGAGTAGTTGCCTTTTAAAGAAGTATTCTTTTACCCCTGATGGATGAGCAGTGCCTTGATTCATTACAAAGGGTTCCTCAAATGTCACCCCCCCCTGAGGCTTATGTAGTTATTCTTGTTACACAAAGTGTATTGGACCCCCTTAAGCATGTATTGTTATCCCACAGAGACTAACCAGGACAGGAGGATCTTATGTACATTTTCTGCAGGTGTCCAAAGTTGGTTTCCTTCTAGCAAGAAGTGACATTAACCATGCTTTCCAGGGCTGTGCCAGGGATGGCAGCATAGCATAATACAAGGATGTCAAACTCTATTTCATCACAGACTACATTAGCAGTATGGTTGCCCTCAAAGGGCCGGTTGTATCTGGGGTGTGTTATGTACAGAGTGCTGAGTTTAGAAGTGCGCTACATACAGAGTGCAGGGTTCAGAAGGATGGTACATACAGAGTGAAGGGTTCAGGAGTATGCAGCGCACAGAGTGCAGTGTTCAGGGGTGCGCTACGTACAGAGTGCAGTGTTCAGGGGTGCGCTACGTACAGAGTGCAGTGTTCAGGAGTGCGTTACGTACAGAGTGCAAGGTTCAGGAGTGAGTTATGTACAGAGTGCAGGCTTCAGGGATGCATTGTGTACAGAGAGTGGGGTTCAGGGGTGCACTATATACAGAGTGCCGTTCCAGGGGTGTCCTATGCTCAGAGTGCAGGGTTCCGGAGGACGGTACATACAGAGTGCAGAATTCAGTCGTGCACTATATACAGAATGCATGGTTTAGAGTTGTGCTATCTGGCCTGGCTCTAGTACCTCCCTGTTTCTCAGATTCTGGAGATACCGTATGTCCCCACCATGCCTCACCATGGGTGAATGCAGGGATTTGTTAGTTCTGGGGCCACTGAGAGCACAGCTGTCCCTTGTAAATACACAGGGCTTCTCAGTTTACAAGTGAAAGCAGGGAGTGGGAGCTGAGGGTGAGAACCAGAAGTGGCGGAATTGGGTTCTGCCACGTTCCAGCTGCAAAACTGTGTGAGGGCCACATGACAAGGCCTGATGGGCCGCATTTGATCCGCAGGCCTTGTGTTCGACATATGTGGCATACTAGGTTTCTAGGATGCTGGTGGCTGCACAGCATCTTTGGTTGCTAGGGCTCTAGCAGCCACACAGCATCATTGGTTGCTAGGAAGTTGGGGGCTGGACAACATCATTGGCTGCTAGGATGCTGAGGGCCGCACAACATTACTGGTTGCTAAGACATTGGTGGATGCACAGCATCATTGGTTGCTAAGAAGCTGGTGACCACACAGTATCACTGGTTACTAGGATGCCTGCAGCTGGGCTGCACAGCTTCATTGATTGTTATGGTGCAGATGGGCACCTGCACTATAACAATTAATGACGCTGAGTGCTGACCATACACTGAAAATGGAGGCCAGTGTGGCCACTTCAGCCCCAGTGCCACCCACCACTGTGCCTCCATGAGTACCATCTGGGGCGGCTGCCACATTTGGCCTCATGGGCCTCATGGGCAGCATGGCCCTGTCTATCCTGCACCTAGAATGTCTAACCTACACTCATAAAGGTTGCACTCAAAAATTTGAGATCTGTAATGCCTGGCTTAGTGACCCTGTCCTGACACCACCTGCTTTAGTTATAAATATGTTACTCAAAAATTTTAGTTTCTAGGGTAGACCGTCATCAACTCTTTTTTAATCTTCAATATGTTAAATCTCTGTGCATGATTAGAACACAATGCATCATTCCTTTATCGCTGAAAACCTTTATTGAATAACTTTTATTCATATGATTTACAGTCATCCTATGTTGAACTGTCTGCCACAAGTACTGGTGTACCAAGGGAGAAGACTGCTGATTGAACTTGTAGCACCATCTAGTGTGCTAGTGTACATAGTTGTCAGTGTAGATAAATTTGGCTTGGCTGAGAGCCAGGCCTGGGTTGAATCTGGGTCAGGGCTGAGTGAATCAGGGAGCCTGGATGACTCATCAAGCAGAACCTCTTGTAACTCCCCCTGCTCTCTGGAACCTTCAAGAGGCTTCCAGAAGTAGAGGGTGGCATCTAGGAGGAGCTGCTTGGAGTATTGATGAGGGCCCCAGTCAATCCACAACAAAGTGGGGTTGCACCTCTTAAATACTCCTGAGTCATGCCAGCAGGGGCAGTCAGGTGAAAGATGGAGATGGAATGCTGAGGTTCCCTTGGGGGGCGGGGGTGACTAGGGGCCTAGGGCTTGGGTGCTGGAGGGACCCTTTACAACACACAGAGGAATCCTTGCCTGGATGCACGGGAGCAAGTGTGAGGACAGCAAGAGAGAAGACTGGTGAGAACCAGTCGGGAGGACTGGTGAGTGCCAGTCGGGAAGAGCTTTCGCAATAAAACCTGGAAACTTATTGATTTCTTTGCAGAGTTGCACCAGATTTTTCACTCTCCAGCTTTACTAAATAACCCTAGTATATACTAGGAGTTGTCCTTGAAGTTGTTTAAAGTCAAGTGGTCATCCCATAATACCCCTTCTCCCCATCCAAGTTTTATCCCCTCAATAAAATACTAAAACAAGCACTAGACTCAAGTGTGCCTGTGGGAATTCAGTGTGCCTGGCTGTACATGGTGGGGGATCCCAGATCCTACGTGGGGCACACTACAAACTTAACGTCTAATACTCTGTACAGAGCCAGGGTCTGCAAGAACTATTTTTAAATAATTATTGCACTTATTTGAAACATGTTGTCAATGAAGTCTGGATGTTATAAGACATTGCTGAGACATGAAGTAAAGCCTATGGGGTTTATGGGGCAAAGATCAGGAAAAAGTTCCCTTGCAAAATGCAATTTCCTTTGCAAAGTCAACAACTTATTTGCCTTTAGTAAATGAACCACCCATATCTCAACCATCTCCACCAGATTCTGACATATTTTGTGATGGGGACAAGGATCTGGCCTGCATGCCCCTTGCTCTTCCATTCCAAGGACATCAGGGAAAATGTTTGTTCTTTGCATTTAATTATTTTTGGTAAACTCCTCATTGTAAAAACATCTTCTTGCTTATTTTGTTAGACTTAATTTTCCTTCCAGGTCTTCAGCTGTCAGTGATGTGCCCGGCGATGTGTCTCTGCTGTCAGCCTTTCTCTTGGCAGTGTCAGCTCCGATACTTCTACATATCTCCCAATCTTCATTGTGGTCAGCAGCTTTGGGAGAAAGTGCAGTCTGGGCAGGATCGGGCAGACACAGTGTCACCTTTCTGCGGACTGGCACAGACAAAAGTGCACAGTCAGTGGGCAAACTTTCCATTGTGAGCGGCACAGCGTCTGATAGATGCTGAAATGTCACAGCTGTGCCAGAGCTGTAGCAGTGGCAGTTCAATTAGGCATCTGAAGCTGTCATACAATACACAGACTTCTAGAGCAATAACATTTTAGATGGGTACGGCAGATCGCCTCCGGTCTCAAGCATTCACTAAGCCCTTCGAAATTCTAATTGTATTCTGCTTAATATATTGATGTTCTATGCTTTTCCACTCCACAATGTGGTATTTTTCCAAAAATAGATCAATCAGGAAAATTACTGCATTATGACCACTAGATGGAGCTGACGATTATAGGAAATCACTGTTTTAACCTTTTCCTGGCCATCTCACTTTAATTTGGCTCTTGCACCTTAAGGGGTAGGAGGCTCTTCCCAATAATGTGACCACCGTTATTGGCTTTCACAGTGGTCATATGATCTAGAGCCAGTCCTACAGGTACCTGATTACTATTAGTGATGAGCCGAACACCCCCGGGTTCGGTTTGCACCAGAACCCGCGAACGGACCGAAAGTTCGTACGAACATTAGAACCCTATTAAATACAATGGATGCGAACGTTTGAATTCTAAAGTGCTAATTATAACAACTATTATGCATGTTATTGTCCTAAAAAGGGTTTGGGAACCCGGGTTGTGCTGCAGGGGACATGTATCAATGCAAAAAGAAGTTTTAAAAACGGTCGTTTTTCGGGAGCAGTCATTTTAATGATGCATAAAGTGAAAAAAAAAAAGTCAAATATTCCTTTAAATATCGTACCTGGGGGGTGTCTAAAGTATGCCTGTGAAGTGCCACGTGTTTCCCGTGTTTAGAACTGTCCCTGCACAAAATGACACTTCTAAAGGAAAAAAAAGCCATTTAAAACTGCTTGCGGCTTTAATGTAATGTCTGGTCCCGGTAATATGGATGAAAATCTTTAAGAAAAATGGCATAGCTACCCCATGACCCCCTACCCCAGCCCATTACCAGCCCCTTTGGGTCTTGTATAGATATTAAGGGGAACCCCGCACATAAAATAAAAAAGGCCCTATATACTCTGAACAGCCGTATACAGGCGGTGCATACAAGACAGGGACTGTAGGTTTGTTCTTATGTAGAATCTGTTTGTAATTTTGAACAGGTACATTGTTGAAGTGTAGCTCCAGTCCAAAAATCTATTTTTAAACTTTTTGGAAAACATAGGTAAGGGTTATCACCCCTGTAACATTTGTTTTGCTGTCTGTGCCCCTGTTCAGAACATTTCACCTCACTTTCCGTCCCAATGACAACTGTTTTTGAAATGTGGTGTTTTTCTTGAAACAAGGATTGCTGATAAAGCATCAGTACAGAGGAGACACCTTTCTCCCATATTTATTCTTACAGGAGAGAATTTTCCTTCCTAGTGGTAGATTTCCTCTCACTTCCTGTTGTCTTCTTGCGTTTGCAAGTAGGAGTCGTTTGTAAGTTGGATGTTTGAAAGTAGGGACCTGCCGTATATACTCTGCAGAAATAGGCCCCTTAGTTGTTGGTGTTGGCACAACACTGTAAGCACTCACAGTTACTCTTGGTTGGTGCTGGAACGCCCTGCTGTCAACTATTATATCAGGAATTGTAATTACATATAATTGTTGAACAGTGGTAGTAAAAATTGGGCCTTTGATGGTGGTGCTGGTGCCACAACACTGTAAGCCCTGACAGTTACTCTTGGTGGGTGCAGCAATGGGCCCTGCTGTGAATTATTAGATCAAGAATTGTAATTGCATGCCCCTGTTGAACAGGGGCTGAAAAATAGGGCCTTTCGTGGTGGTGGTGGTGGTGGTGGTGTTGCCACAACACTGTAAGCCCTCAGAGTTACTCTTGGTGGGTGCAGCAATGGGCCCTGCTGTGAATTATTAGATCAAGAATTGTAATTACATGCCCCTTTTGAACAGGGGCTGAAAAATTGGGCCTTTCGTGGTGGTGGTGGCGTTGCCACAACACTGTAAGCCCTCAGAGTTACTCTTGGTGGGTGCAGCAATGGGCCCTGCTGTGAATTATTAGATCAAGAATTGTAATTACATGCCCCTTTTGAACAGGGGCTGAAAAATTGGGCCTTTCGTGGTGGTGGTGGCGTTGCCACAACACTGTAAGCCCTCAGAGTTACTCTTGGTGGGTGCAGCAATGGGCCCTGCTGTGAATTATTAGATCAAGAATTGTAATTACATGCCCCTTTTGAACAGGGGCTGAAAAATTGGGCCTTTCGTGGTGGTGGTGGTGGTGGTGGCGTTGCCACAACACTGTAAGCCCTCAGAGTTACTCTTGGTGGGTGCAGCAATGGGCCCTGCTGTGAATTATTAGATCAAGAATTGTAATTGCATGCCCCTGTTGAACAGGGGCTGAAAAATTGGGCCTTTCGTGGTGGTGGTGGTGGTGGTGGTGGTGTTGCCACAACACTGTAAGCCCTCAGAGTTACTCTTGGTGGGTGCAGGAATGGGCCCTGCTGTGAATTATTAGATCAAGAATTGTAATTACATGCCCCTTTTGAACAGGGGCTGAAAAATTGGGCCTTTCGTGGTGGTGGTGGTGGTGGCGTTGCCACAACACTGTAAGCCCTCAGAGTTACTCTTGGTGGGTGCAGCAATGGGCCCTGCTGTGAATTATTAGATCAAGAATTGTAATTACATGCCTCTGTTGAACAGGGGCTGAAAAATTGGGCCTTAGGCACTGGTGGCACAACACTGCAACCCTTCACAGATACTGTACTTGGAGCACAGCAATGAGCCCTGTTGCAAAGTATTGCTTCAAAAATTGTAATGACACGCCCCTGTTAAACAGGGGCTGAAAAATTGGGCCTTAGGCACTGGTGCCACAACACTCCAACCCCTCACAGATACTGTACTTGGAGCACAGCAATGAGCCCTATGGCAAATTATTGCTAAAAAAATTGTAATTACACGCCCCTGTAAAACAGGGGCTGAAAAATTGGGCCTTAGCCACTGGTGGCGGCACCCATAAACAAAAATGATCTTCCAAGCTATCATCATCAATCGTATCATTGAGGACTCGGAGGAGGAGGATAGCCAGTCAACATAACAGCACAGGCACTCAGCATCAGTCTTGAAGGGATGTGACATGTTAAAATCAATTAGTCTGTTATATCAGCATCAGGTGTGTGGTAGCTGGTGGTGATCCAAGACTGGTTCATCTTGATGAAAGTCAGTCGATCAACCGAGTCGGTGGACAGGCGCACCCTGTGATCCGTGACAAATCCTCCAGCAGCACTCAATGTGCGTTCCGAAAGAACGCTGGATGCAGGACAGGCCAGTAGCTCAATTGCATACTGTGCAAGCTCTGGCCAGTGATCCATCCTCAAGACCCAGTAAGCCAGAGGATTTTCGGTGGGGAAGGTGTCCAAGTCTGACCTTGCCCCTAGATATTCCTGCACCATGTTTATCAGACGCTGGCGATGGTTGCTGGAACCGATCATACTTTGGGGCTGCGGACTAAAGAATTGTCTGAACGCATCGGTCAGACGGCCACCTTCCCCACCGCTCCTTCTTTGACTGGCCGAAGCCTCAGCAACTCGTTGTCCAGGACCAGGAGTTTGTAACCTCCCAGTCTCTGGGAACGCGTTGCACAGACCTTTCTGCAAGGCCTCCCGGAGTTGTCTCATCCTCTGCTCCCTCTGCGACGGTAACATAAGGTCCGCAACCTTACCCTTGTACCGTGGATCAAGGAGAGTGGCCAGCCAGTAATGGTCCCTCTCCTTGATCCGAAGAATACGAGGATCCTTCCGCAGACTTTGCAGGATCAGGGAGGCCATGCAGCGTAGGTTTGCTGAGGCATTCGCTCCGGAGTCCTCTGGGTCACTAAGGACGACATGATCCGCAGCCACCTCCTCCCAGCCACGTACAAGTCCACTGGTTTCTTGGGACTGTAAATCATCCCTAAAAGACTGCTGCTGATGATGCTGAGTGCCAGCCTCCACCTCCATGCTGACACAATCCTCCTCCTCCTCCTCCTCTTCCTGTGCGATGGGTGGGACAGAAGGAACACTGTCTGGGTAAAGGGGGCCTTGAGAGGCAAGGAAGTCCTCCTCTTCCTGCCTCTGTTCTGCCTCAAGTGCCCTGTCCATTATTCCACGCAGCGTGTGCTCCAACAGGTGGACAAGAGGTACAGTGTCACTGATGCATGCACTGTCACTGCTCACCATCCTCGTGGCCTCCTCAAATGGTGCCAGGACAGTGCATGCATCCCTGATCATGCCCCACTGGCGTGGAGAAAAAAACCCAAGCTCCCCTGACCCTGTCCTGGTGCCGTAGTCGCACAGGTACTCATTGATGGCCCTCTGCTGCGTGTGCAGCCGCTGCAGCATGGCCAACGTTGAGTTCCACCTGGTGGGCATGTCACATATAAGGCGGTTCTTGGGCAGGTTCAACTCCTTTTGCAGCTCAGCCAGGCGAGCACTGGCATTATAAGATCTGCGGAAATGCACACAGACTTTCCTGGCCTGCCTCAGGACATCCTGTAAGCCCGGGTACCTGCCCAAGAACCGCTGCACCACCAGGTTAAGGACGTGAGCCACACAGGGCACATGGGTCAGTTGTCCCTGTCGGAGGGCGGAGAGGAGGTTGGTGCCATTGTCGCAAACCACCATTCCTGGCTTAAGCTGGCGTGGCGTCAACCACCTCTCGGCCTGGCCCTGCAGAGCAGACAGGACCTCTGCCCCAGTGTGGCTTCTGTCCCCCAAACACACCAGCGCAAGCACGGCATGGCATCTTTTTGCCTGCGTACTTGCGTAGCCCCTTGAATGCCTACGGAGCACCGCTGGTTCCGAGGACAAACCACAGGAAGAGGCCATGGAGGAAGAAGAAGAGGAGGGGGTGGAGGAGAGAGGTGTGTCACAACCAGTAGTAGCATTTTGGAGGCGTGGCGGTGGAACAACCTCCAACACTACTGCACCTTGTCCTGCATCCTTCCCAGCTGCCAAAAGAGTGACCCAATGGGCCGTGAAAGAAAGGTAACGTCCCTGTCCATGCCTGCTGGACCATGAGTCAGCGGTAATATGCACCTTACCGCTGACCGCCCTGTCCAGCGAGGCCAAGACATTGCCTTCCACATGCCGGTAGAGAGCCGGAATAGCCTTCCGTGAGAAAAAGTGGCGTTTGGGAACCTGCCACTGAGGAACCGCACATTGCACAAACTCACGGAAGGGGGCCGAGTCTACCAACTGAAAAGGCAGCAGTTGAAGCGCTAGCAATTTAGCCAAGCTAGCATTCAACCGCTGGGCATGTGGATGGCTGGGAGTGAACTTCTTTCGACGGTCCAGCAGCTGGGGCAGGGAAATTTGCCTGCTAGAATCGGACGTCGGTGTACTGCTAGCAGAGTGGCCGCAAGTACTTGGCTGTGACACACCTAATTCTACACCTTCATTCCTCTCAGTGCATGTTTCAGAGAGGACTGAAGTTATAGTGGGGTTGGAGATCCCAGCTGATGCGGTGCAAGGAGAGGTCCGCTTTGTTCTTTGGTGTGGGTCTTTGAGGTAGGCTTGCCAACGAGCTGCATGGCAGGTCAACATATGTCTGGTCAGGCATGTGGTACCCAAGCGGCTGATGTTTTGGCCACGCGATATACGCTTGAGACATATGTTGCAAACAGCAGCTGTGCGATCTGATG
Organism: Rana muscosa; assembly: GCA_029206835.1. Taxonomy (NCBI): domain Eukaryota; kingdom Metazoa; phylum Chordata; class Amphibia; order Anura; family Ranidae; genus Rana; species Rana muscosa. Next base: position 59,407,282 of record CM055117.1, on the reverse strand, counting down.
CACTAGCCTCAAAAAAGGCCCACACCAAAGAACTTTTTGAATGACGGGCAGAGGCAGCGCCCTGCACAGGCGGAGCTCTGCGGTGTGATTCCGTCGGTGTACTGCCCTTACGCTGGCCACCAAAGGGCATCCTGCCTCATTGGAGATGTGCCTCCTCCTCATCCTCCTCCTCCTCCTCTCTCCTATTAGGCACCCACGTGGAGTCAGTGACCTCATCATCCCCTCCCTCCTCATCACTGGAGCCAATCTGGCAGTATGCTGCAGCTGCTGGAACATGACTGCCAGATTGGTGTCCTTCTTGAGCATCCCCTCTGTCTGCTCTCACGCTACTGCCTTCCTGTAGCTGGGTTTCATCATCAGACCCTTCGAAACGCTGGGCATCCTCCTGGAGCATGTACCCAACACTGTGCTTAAACAGTTCGGGGGACTCCTCAGGAGGAGGACATGGTGGGTCTAGGGAAGGAGTGACTGATGATGAGTCTGACATTGATACCAGGGAAGAGGACGCTTTGGCAGCTGCTTTTCCAGTACCCTGAGCCTGGGTGAGAGAGGATGAGGAGGAGGAGGAGGGCTTGGTCATCCACTCTACCAAGTCTTCGGCATGATGTGGCTCAACATGTCCAGCTGCCGAAAAGAAGTACAAGCGTGTCCCATGGCCATGTGCTGATGACAATGCACCGCGTCCACGACCAGCACTGTTGCCCCCAGACACAGAGCCTGCTTGCCCTCTTTTATTGCCTCCTGACTGTCTGCCTCTCCTTGTTTGCCTTCCAGACATTCTAATAGATGGCCTGCAGGGAGATGGGAAAAAAGCAATAAGGGCTACCTTCAGGTGTCCTTCTCTGTCCCTTTACTTAAGGATTTCTAAATATGGTTGAGGATGATTGCTTTTGCACAGAATAGCACAACGACAATTTCCCTGACTGTCCAAAAAAACAAGGATTTCAAAGATGGTTGATGAGGAATGCTTTAGCACACTATAGCACAAGGAGAATTTCCCTCACTGTCCTTCCCTGTCCCTAGGAACAAGGATTATCACAGTGAAAGACACTGACACTCTTCCTACCTATAGTTTTCTGTCCCTAGAAAAAATGTTTTTTTAAAGCACACTATAGCACAAGGAGAATTCCCTCACTGTCCTTCCCTGTCCCTAGAAACAAGGATTCGCACAGTAAAAGACACTGACACTCTCCCTACCTATAGTTTTCTGTCCCTAGAAAAAATGTTTTTTTAAAGCACACTATAGCACAAGGAGAATTCCCTCACTGTCCTTCCCTGTCCCTAGAAACAAGGATTCGCACAGTAAAAGACACTGACACTCTCCCTACCTATAGTTTTCTGTCCCTAGAAAAAATGTTTTTTTAAAGCACACTATAGCACAAGGAGAATTTCCCTCACTTTCCTTCTTTGTCCCTAGAAACAAGGATTATCACAGTGAAAGAAACTGACACTCTTCCTACCTATAGTTTTCTGTCCCTAGAAATTTTTTTTTTTAAAGCACACTATAGCACAAGGAGAATTCCCTCACTGTCCTTCCCTGTCCCTAGAAACAAGGATTCGCACAGTAAAAGACACTGACACTCTCCCTACCTATAGTTTTCTGTCTCTAGAAAAAATGTTTTTTTAAAGCACACTATAGCACAAGGAGAATTTCCCTCACTTTCCTTCTTTGTCCCTAGAAACAAGGATTATCACAGTGAAAGAAACTGACACTCTTCCTACCTATAGTTTTCTGTCCCTAGAAAAAATGTTTTTTTAAAGCACACTATAGCACAAGGAGAATTCCCTCACTGTCCTTCCCTGTCCCTAGAAACAAGGATTCGCACAGTAAAACACACTGACACTCTCCCTACCTATAGTTTTCTGTCCCTAGAAAATTTTTTTTTTTAAAGCACACTATAGCACAAGGAGAATTCCCTCACTGTCCTTCCCTGTCCCTAGAAACAAGGATTCGCACAGTAAAACACACTGACACTCTCCCTACCTATAGTTTTCTGTCCCTAGAAAAAATGTTTTTTTAAAGCACACTATAGCACAAGGAGAATTCCCTCACTGTCCTTCCCTGTCCCTAGAAACAAGGATTCACACAGTAAAACACACTGACACTCTCCCTACCTATAGTTTTCTGTCCCTAGAAAAAATGTTTTTTTAAAGCACACTATAGCACAAGGAGAATTTCCCTCACTTTCCTTCTTTGTCCCTAGAAACAAGGATTATCACAGTGAAAGAAACTGACACTCTTCCTACCTATAGTTTTCTGTCCCTAGAAAAAATGTTTTTTTAAAGCACACTATAGCACAAGGAGAATTCCCTCACTGTCCTTCCCTGTCCCTAGAAACAAGGATTCGCACAGTAAAACACACTGACACTCTCCCTACCTATAGTTTTCTGTCCCTAGAAAATTTTTTTTTTTAAAGCACACTATAGCACAAGGAGAATTCCCTCACTGTCCTTCCCTGTCCCTAGAAACAAGGATTCGCACAGTAAAACACACTGACACTCTCCCTACCTATAGTTTTCTGTCCCTAGAAAAAATGTTTTTTTAAAGCACACTATAGCACAAGGAGAATTCCCTCACTGTCCTTCCCTGTCCCTAGAAACAAGGATTCACACAGTAAAACACACTGACACTCTCCCTACCTATAGTTTTCTGTCCCTAGAAAAAATGTTTTTTTAAAGCACACTATAGCACAAGGAGAATTTCCCTCACTTTCCTTCTTTGTCCCTAGAAACAAGGATTATCACAGTGAAAGAAACTGACACTCTTCCTACCTATAGTTTTCTGTCCCTAGAAAAAATGTTTTTTTAAAGCACACTATAGCACAAGGAGAATTCCCTCACTGTCCTTCCCTGTCCCTAGAAACAAGGATTCGCACAGTAAAAGACACTGACACTCTCCCTACCTATAGTTTTCTGTCCCTAGAAAAAATGTTTTTTTAAAGCACACTATAGCACAAGGAGAATTTCCCTCACTTTCCTTCTTTGTCCCTAGAAACAAGGATTATCACAGTGAAAGAAACTGACACTCTTCCTACCTATAGTTTTCTGTCCCTAGAAAAAATGTTTTTTTAAAGCACACTATAGCACAAGGAGAATTCCCTCACTGTCCTTCCCTGTCCCTAGAAACAAGGATTCGCACAGTAAAACACACTGACACTCTCCCTACCTATAGTTTTCTGTCCCTAGAAAAAAATGTTTTTTTAAAGCACACTATAGCACAAGGAGAATTTCCCTCACTTTCCTTCTTTGTCCCTAGAAACAAGGATTATCACAGTGAAAGAAACTGACACTCTTCCTACCTATAGTTTTCTGTCCCTAGAAAAAATGTTTTTTTAAAGCACACTATAGCACAAGGAGAATTCCCTCACTGTCCTTCCCTGTCCCTAGAAACAAGGATTCGCACAGTAAAACACACTGACACTCTCCCTACCTATAGTTTTCTGTCCCTAGAAAAAATGTTTTTTTAAAGCACACTATAGCACAAGGAGAATTCCCTCACTGTCCTTCCCTGTCCCTAGAAACAAGGATTCGCACAGTAAAAGACACTGACACTCTCCCTACCTATAGTTTTCTGTCCCTAGAAAAAATGTTTTTTTAAAGCACACTATAGCACAAGGAGAATTTCCCTCACTTTCCTTCTTTGTCCCTAGAAACAAGGATTATCACAGTGAAAGAAACTGACACTCTTCCTACCTATAGTTTTCTGTCCCTAGAAAAAATGTTTTTTTTAAAGCACACTATAGCACAAGGAGAATTCCCTCACTGTCCTTCCCTGTCCCTAGAAACAAGGATTCGCACAGTAAAAGACACTGACACTCTCCCTACCTATAGTTTTCTGTCCCTAGAAAAAATGTTTTTTTAAAGCACACTATAGCACAAGGAGAATTTCCCTCACTTTCCTTCTTTGTCCCTAGAAACAAGGATTATCACAGTGAAAGAAACTGACACTCTTCCTACCTATAGTTTTCTGTCCCTAGAAAAAATGTTTTTTTAAAGCACACTATAGCACAAGGAGAATTCCCTCACTGTCCTTCCCTGTCCCTAGAAACAAGGATTCGCACAGTAAAACACACTGACACTCTCCCTACCTATAGTTTTCTGTCCCTAGAAAAAATGTTTTTTTAAAGCACACTATAGCACAAGGAGAATTCCCTCACTGTCCTTCCCTGTCCCTAGAAACAAGGATTCGCACAGTAAAACACACTGACACTCTCCCTACCTATAGTTTTCTGTCCCTAGAAAAAATGTTTTTTTAAAGCACACTATAGCACAAGGAGAATTCCCTCACTGTCCTTCCCTGTCCCTAGAAACAAGGATTCGCACAGTAAAACACACTGACACTCTCCCTACCTATAGTTTTCTGTCCCTAGAAAAAATGTTTTTTTAAAGCACACTATAGCACAAGGAGAATTTCCCTCACTTTCCTTCTTTGTCCCTAGAAACAAGGATTATCACAGTGAAAGAAACTGACACTCTTCCTACCTATAGTTTTCTGTCCCTAGAAAAAATGTTTTTTTAAAGCACACTATAGCACAAGGAGAATTCCCTCACTGTCCTTCCCTGTCCCTAGAAACAAGGATTCGCACAGTAAAACACACTGACACTCTCCCTACCTATAGTTTTCTGTCCCTAGAAAAAATGTTTTTTTAAAGCACACTATAGCACAAGGAGAATTTCCCTCACTTTCCTTCTTTGTCCCTAGAAACAAGGATTATCACAGTGAAAGAAACTGACACTCTTCCTACCTATAGTTTTCTATCCCTAGAAAAAATGTTTTTTTAAAGCACACTATAGCACAAGGAGAATTCCCTCACTGTCCTTCCCTGTCCCTAGAAACAAGGATTCGCACAGTAAAACACACTGACACTCTCCCTACCTATAGTTTTCTGTCCCTAGAAAAAATGTTTTTTTAAAGCACACTATAGCACAAGGAGAATTCCCTCACTGTCCTTCCCTGTCCCTAGAAACAAGGATTCGCACAATAAAACACACTGACACTCTCCCTACCTATAGTTTTCTGTCCCTAGAAAAAATGTTTTTTTAAAGCACACTATAGCACAAGGAGAATTTCCCTCACTTTCCTTCTTTGTCCCTAGAAACAAGGATTATCACAGTGAAAGAAACTGACACTCTTCCTACCTATAGTTTTCTGTCCCTAGAAAAAATGTTTTTTTAAAGCACACTATAGCACAAGGAGAATTCCCTCACTGTCCTTCCCTGTCCCTAGAAACAAGGATTCGCACAGTAAAAGACACTGACACTCTCCCTACCTATAGTTTTCTGTCCCTAGAAAAAATGTTTTTTTAAAGCACACTATAGCACAAGGAGAATTCCCTCACTGTCCTTCCCTGTCCCTAGAAACAAGGATTCGCACAGTAAAAGACACTGACACTCTCCCTACCTATAGTTTTCTGTCCCTAGAAAAAATGTTTTTTTAAAGCACACTATAGCACAAGGAGAATTTCCCTCACTTTCCTTCTTTGTCCCTAGAAACAAGGATTATCACAGTGAAAGAAACTGACACTCTTCCTACCTATAGTTTTCTGTCCCTAGAAAAAATGTTTTTTTAAAGCACAATATAGCACAAGGAGAATTCCCTCACTGTCCTTCCCTGTCCCTAGAAACAAGGATTCGCACAGTAAAACACACTGACACTCTCCCTACCTATAGTTTTCTGTCCCTAGAAAACATGTTTTTTTAAAGCACACTATAGCACAAGGAGAATTCCCTCACTGTCCTTCCCTGTCCCTAGAAACAAGGATTCGCACAGTAAAACACACTGACACTCTCCCTACCTATAGTTTTCTGTCCCTAGAAAAAATGTTTTTTAAAGCACACTATAGCACAAGGAGAATTCCCTCACTGTCCTTCCCTGTCCCTAGAAACAAGGATTCACACAGTAAAAGACACTGACACTCTCCCTACCTATAGTTTTCTGTCCCTAGAAAAAATGTTTTTTTAAAGCACACTATAGCACAAGGAGAATTCCCTCACTGTCCTTCCCTGTCCCTAGAAACAAGGATTCGCACAGTAAAACACACTGACACTCTCCCTACCTATCCTTCTCTTTCCCTAAACTAAAGGAATCCAGGTTAAGCAAGAAAAAAATAAATGTCACTGTCCCTGCCTATGCTTCTCTTTCCCTGCTCCGGAACACAGTACACTAGGCCGCCGTGCTGGCGGCCTTTTATAGTGTGGGGCGTGTACTAAACACCCTCAGCAATAATTGGCCACAGGCATCCTGCCTGTGGCCAATCATTGCTCTCCTCGCTGCCGGCGCTGTGATTGGCCAAGCATGCGGGGTCACAGTGCATGCTTGGCCAATCACAGCGCCTGGATGACACTGCGATGGCGTAGTGCATTGTGGGTTGTTCGCGTCACTCGAATTTGGCGCGAACGGCCCAAATCGTTCGATCTTCGTCGAACGATCGAACAGCCGATGTTCGAGTCGAACGTATGTTCGACTCGAACACGAAGCTCATCCCTAATTACTATTACAAGAGACCCGGAGCTACCTATGACAGCTTGATCTCTGTACTAACAGCATATTGAACATGTGGCTGTAAAGCCCACCCTTGCTGTATATTTCTTGCTACTACCAGGGATGAGGCGGGCACCCACATTCGGTTTGCACCAGAACTTGCGAACAGGCAAAAAATTTGTGCGAACACTATTAAAGCGGAGTTCCACCCTTTTTTATGTTTATTAAAAGTCAGCAGCTACAAAAAGTGTAGCTGCTGGCTTTTAATAAACATACACTTACCTGCCCAACTGTCCAGCGACGCGCCGCCTGGAGCTCCGCTCCTCTCCCCCTTCCTCCGCCGGCGCGTCCATTCACAGTATGGGCACCCGGCCGTGACAGCTTTCGGCTTCACGGCCGGGCACTCACTGCGCATGCGCGAACGGCGCAGCGCTCTGTGAGTGGACAGGCGATCGCCTGGGACCTGTCACGTCCCAGGTGATCGCCTACAGGGAGGAGCCGCCACAAGGCGATATGACTTATCGCCTAGGCGGCTCCAGGGCGGAAGGAGGAAGTGGGACAGGAAGTCCCACTCCTACTGAAGCCCCCACTCCCCCCCCAAAAAAATTACATGCCAAATGTGGCATGTAATGGGGTGAGGAGTGGAATAAAAAAAAGAAAAAAAATTGGGTGGAACTCCACTTTAAAATCTATGGGACACAAACATGAAAAATTAAAAGTGATAATTTTAAAGACTTATATGCAAGTTATTGCCATAAAAAGTGTTTGGGGACCCGGGTCCTGCCCCAGGGGACATGTATCAAAAAAAGTTTGAATAATGCTTAAAGTGAAACAATAAAAATTCCTTTAAATATCGTGCCTGGGGTGTCCTTAGTCTGCATGTAAAGAAGCGCATCTTTCCGTGTTTAGAACAATACCACAGCAAAATTACATTTCTAAAGGAAAAAATGTAATTTAAAATTGCTTTCGGCTATGAATGAATTGTCGGATCCCGGCAATATAGATAAAAATCATTGAAAAAAAATGGCATGGGTCCCCCCCCCCCCCCTCAGTCCATTACCAGGCCCTTTGGGTCTGGTATCAATATTAACCACTTCCCTACCCAGCCATAGACAAATGACGTCCACAGATGGGATCTCCCATCCTGGGTGGACGTCATATGACGTCCTCGGCTTTGTAGGGGGATATCTGAATGATGCCTGCAGCTAGAGGCATCATTCAGATATCCTTTTAAAGTGCCGGCGATTCTGTGCACCATAAGAATGATCATAGCGGCGGTTCCGCCGCTTGATCGTTCTTATAGGCGGCGGGAGGGGACACCCCCCCCTCCCGCCGCCATCCGGTGCTTCTCCGGGCTCCCCCGTGCGATCGGGGACCCGGAGCGAATCTTCCGGCATCGTTGGTGGAGTCACGTGATGAGCATAGAGATGACTGGTGACCAGATGGTCACCAGTCATCTCTATGATCGTCGGAGGCCCGGGCGCGATGTGATGACGTCACGCCCGGGTCCTCAAATGTAAACAAAGCCGCCATTGCGGCTGTAAGTATGAAATCAGTGAAAATTTTTTCACTGATCTCATGCTTTCCAGCCTGGAGGAGAGATGTGGGGTCTTATTGACCCCGCATCTCTCAATAAAGAGAACCTGTCACACACATTCCTATTACAAGGGATGTTTACATTCCTTGTAAAAGGAATAAAAGTGATCAAAAAAAAAAAAAAGTAAAATCATTGTAAAAAAATAAATAAATAAGTAAAATAAATAAATAAATAATAAAAAAAAAATTAAAACGCCCCTGTCCCCGGTAGCTCGCGATCAGAAGCGAATGCACACGTAAGTCGCCCACATATGTAAATGCCGTTCAAACCACGCATGTGAGGTATCGCCGCGTGCGTTAGAGCGCGTGCAACAATTCTAGCACTAGACCTCCTCTGTAATTCTAACCTGGTAACCTGTAAAAAAAATTAAAGCGTCGCCTATGGAGATTTTTAAGTACCGAAGTTTGGCGCCATTCCATGAGTGTGCGCAATTTTAAAGCGTGACATGTTAGGTATCTATTTACTCGGTGTAACATTATCTTTCATATGTTCCCAAAAAATTGGGCTAACTTTACTGTTTTGTTATTTTTTAATTCATGAAACCATTTTTTTTTTTTAAAAAAGGCGTTTGAAAAATTATTGCGCAAATATTGTGCAAGAAAAAATGTTGCAATGACCGTCATTTTATTCCCTAGGGTGTCTGCAAAAAAACATATATAATGTTTTGGGGTTCTGAGTAATTTTCTAGGAAAAGAATGATGATTTGTACATGTAGGAGAGAAGTGCCAAAATAGGCCTGGTATTGAATAGGTACAAAAAGCCCTGTATTGAAGTGGTTAAGGGGAACCCCGCACCAAAATTTAAAAAAAAAAATGCGTTGAGGTCCCCCCAAAATCCACACCAGGCCCTTCAGGTCTGGTATGGATTTAAGGGAACCCCGCGCCAATTTTTTTTTAAAAATGGCGTGGGGCCCCCCCAAAATCCATACCAGACCCTTATCTGAGCACGCAACCTGGCAGGCCGCAGAAAAAGGGGGGTGGACGAGAGAGCGCCCCCCCCTTAACCGTACAAGGCCACATGCCCTCAACGTGAGGAGGGTGTTTTGTCTCTTCTGTGGACGGGGGCTTATCGGAATCTGGAAGCCCCCTTTAACATGGGGACCCCCAGATACCGCCCCCCATGTGTATGGGTATCGGATACATTGTACCACTACACATTCACCAAAAAAAGTGTCAAAAAAGTTAAAATTACAGCAGACAGTTTTTGACAATTCCTTTATTAAAAAAATGTCCTGCGTTGTCCTTTCATTTTCACAGTGCCAACGACCCGAAAAAAAAGAGGAAAAACTCTGCCTCGATGAGGGGCATCCCGTGACTGCAGCCTTTTTGCGCTGACAGCTCTTATATAGCTGAGGATGGGGCCACCAGGTGACATAAGCAGGTGCCCCCACACCCTTCTGATGTCATGTGACATCATGTAATGTCAGAGGGGGCGGGATCACCCATTTACATCACCAGGGGCCCCGCCCTCAGCTATATAACAGCTGTCAAAGCAAAAAGCCTGCAGTCGCGGGGACGCCTCCCATCAAGGCAGAGTTTTTCTGGGGTTTTTTCTCGGTCCATTGGTGCTGTGTTCGAAGATGGAGTTACATCGCGGGACATTTTTTTTTTTCTTAATAAAGGAATTGTCCCAAAATGTCTCCTGTCATTTTTTTTAACTTTTTTTGGTAAATGTGTAGGGGTACAATGTACCGTATACCCATTCACATGGGGGGGGGGGCGGGAGCTGGGGGTCCCCTTGTTAAAGGGAGCTTCCAGATTCCGATAAGCCCCCCCACCTGCAGAACCCCACAACCACGGGGAAAGGGTTGTGGGTAAGAGGCCCTGTGACCCCAAAACACCCTCCCAATGTTGAGGGCATGTGACATGGTACGGTTCAGGAGGGGGGCTCTCTCGCCCCCTTTTCCTGCGGTCTGGTATGGATTTTGGGGGGACCCCCACACCATTTTCTTTTTAATTTTGGCGCAGGGTTCCCCTTAATATCCATACCAAAGGGCCTGGTATTGGACTGGGGGGGACCCATGCTGTGCGCCTCGCTCTCAGCACAAAAGGAGATATGCAAATATTCGGCCCCAAGGGGAAAAATAAAACCCAGTCTAGTGGGATTAAGCAAAATAGGGTCAGAAATCGTGACAGCTGGACGAATGCTTGTGACATTGTCCAATGAGTTTTTTTTTAAAATAGATTCCAAACTGTCTTGTGCCACACCTCTGCTACCTTAGTTGACTGACTAGCGTTATAGCCCAGCTGATATCACAGAAATTAACTGTGAGCTAATAATCTCAATTTTCATAGTCTTATCTCCATTTTAAACCAAAGACTAACTGTGCTCCGCTTCTCCACCCAATCCCCTGTCGGCTATCTATTCACAAGTCCTCCAAAGAAATATGCAACAAGTCAAGACCTTCAATACAGGCACAGGGAGAACATGCAAACTCCTTGCATGTAGTATCATGGAACCAGATGTGCCAATACATTGCATGTATTGAAGATCTTATCCCATTGCTGATTTCTTTGAAGGACCTATCTCAGTTTAGCTATTACAGCAGTTGTGCAGGTTGTCTAAAAATGTTGTGCAGTTCAGTAGAGAACACAGTTTAACCAGCCATACACACTTTGAATTCTGTCTGATTCCTCTTAAATTGGCCAAATTCAAGTCGTAGGTGGCTCTTTCTGCATCACCCTACAAAATCCTGTAATATAGGGACAGCACAGTGGCTAGGTGGTTAGCATTTCCGTCTAGCAGCCCTAGTGTTGTTGGTTTGAAACCCATCCATGACACTACATGCAAGGAGTTTGTATGTTCTCCCTGTGCCTGCGTGGGTTTCCTCCGGTTACTCCAGTTTCCTCCCACACTCTAGGGACATGCTGGTAGGTTAATTGGCTCCTGTCTAAATTGGCTCTATTATGTGTATGAATGTGAGTTAGGGACCTTAGATTGTAAGCTCCTAGAGGGCAGGGACTGATGTGAATGTACAATATGTATGTAAAGCACTGCGTAAATTTACGACGCTATACAAGTACCTGTAATCAATAAACAAACTAGAATAATAATGCTCTGATTAGAGAGAGAATGCAACACCAGCACCACTTTACATATGCAGAGACCACAGGTGTGTGCCCAGGGTGCCTGGGCACACCCAAATATGGGGCTTGACTGTCAGCTCAGTGTTTGCACAGAAGAGTTGGAATTTATGTCTGTTTTAAAAAATTCAAACTACAAACTTGTAGACACCATAGGGTGCTCAGGCATACTTTTATTTGGTCACCTTATCCTCCCAAAGGTGGCTGCTAGAGCCCTAAAAACCTGAACTTATCTTTAAGAGAAGACTGTACCCCTTCCCTTCTCTCACACAACCCAAGTAGGGGTGAAAGGCATGTGAAAGCGTCCAGTAAGTCAGAATTGGCATCAAGTTTTCGGGCTCTTTGGTGGCTCTCTGCAGGGCCAATTAGAAGTAAGCCCAAGCATATTATGAAGTATTCTCCTAATTAGTAGCCTGGCTTTGATTTTTTTTAGCTCCATGACAAGTTGGCTTTCACAGCATGGAGTATTTTTGCACCACCACCACCACCAGCTTGAACCAATTAAGGATGGATCCATGCTTTCATGTTGTTTACTCAAAATTCTGACCCTACCATCTGAATGTCACAGGTGAAATGGAGACTCATCAGACCAGGCAATGTGTTTCCAATCTTCTATTGTCCAATTTTGGTGAGCCTGTGTGAATTGTAGCCTCAGTTTCCTGTTCTTAGCTGACAGGAGTGTCACCCGATGTGGTCTTCGGCTGCTGTAACCCATCTGCTTCAAGGTTCGATGTGTTGTGCATTGAGAGATAGTATTCTGCATACCTTGGTTGTAAGAAGTGCTTATTTGAATTACTGTTGTCTTTCTATCATCTGGACCAACCAGTCTGCCCATTCTTCTCTGACCTCTGACATCAACAAGGCATTTTTATCCACACACCCGCCAATCACTGGATATTTTCTCTTTTTCAGACCATTCTCCGTAAAACCGAGAGATGGTTGTGCATGAAAACCTCCGTAGATCAGCAGTCTTCACCACATATAGATGCCTGAATGCATTGAGTTAATGCCATGTGATTGGCTGATTAGTAGACATGTGCACTGCTGAAAAATTTGTTAATTTTAGTTTTTGTTTCATTTGTTTTTTTAGCTTTTTCGGGAATTCGGATGTCGGAAATTCGGGAATTCGGAAATTCGGAAATTAGAATTTTCGAATTTGCGATTTTTGAATTTCGGAATTAACAAATTTGTTAAAATTAGTTAAACGAATTCGGAACTAAACGACTTACTGATTAGTAATTTGTGTTTCTAAGCAATTGAACAGGTGTACATAATAAAGTGGCCGGTGAGTGTATACAAGGCCGTCTTATCAACTATTTTCAGGCAGTGCAGGTTCAAGGGGCAGCTGCTTTGGGCTCCACAATAATGACTAGGCCCGGGGCAGCTGCCCCTTTTGCCCTGCGTTAAATACGGCCCTGAGTGTATACTAACAGTAATAGTTACAGCTGAACTATTTATCCTAGAGAAAATACTGCTCCAGGCTCCCTCCAGTGTTGACCATAAAAAGCTTAGGCCTTTGGCTACATGATCTCTGATAATAAGGGAGAAACAACCAATCTCCCCCTCCTTCTGATCCTCCTCTATAACAGAGATCACATAACCAGATGTTAATGAGAAAATCAGATGTTTGGTTAGGTGAGCAGCACCGGAGGGAATGTGATGCAGCATTTTCTCCAGGACCGCTGATTATTTCAAGCCACCCTAGCAAGGCTGTTTCTATACCTATAGACTTGAGGTTTGCTTTAAATTGGAGTAATCATTACCCCATTTTCCTACAGGGTAAACTTCTGTGGCTCATTTTGTATTTGCTTTAATAGTCCCTTTAGGAATTGTCAGCCTCATCTTTTTCATCACACCAGCTTAAGTTTAAATATAAAACAAGTAATCTAATAAAGGAATTAAATTAAGAGTCTTAGCACAGCTGTAGAATCTAAATACAATTTGCCCAAGCATATGTGCGCCTGTAATTGTGCTAACGCTGGAGCTTTTCCCTTCTCAGAAATACTGGGCTGTCAGCACTGTTTGTGTAACTTGCCTACATATGCTACTCACTTTTAGTAAGACGCATCCTAGCTAGTCTTAAAGCGGAAAACCCGGGCGAGCCGCTAACACAAATTTGTGAGCTATTTTACCTGCCAAATGATTTATAAATCTCTTCCGCCAGTCTTGTGATCCATACACCCTACAATGTACCTTCACCACTTTTTCTGACATTTGTTGTTTACAAGTAAAAATCTGTATTTTTTTGTTAGAAAATTACTTGGAACCCCCAAACATTATATATATATATATATATATTTAGCAGAGACCCTAGAGAATAAAATGGTGGTCGTTGCAATATTTTATGTCGCACTGTATTTGTGCAGCGGTCTTTTAATTTAAAAAAATAAATAATTTATTTTTTTAATGAACTAAAAACCAAGACAGTAAAGTTAGCCCAATTTTTTGGTATAATGTGAAAGATGATATTACGCCGAGTAAATAGATGCCTAACATGTCATGCTTTAAAATTGTGCACGCTCGTGGAATGGCGGCAAACTACAGTACTTAAAAATCTCCATCGGAGATGCTTACATTTTTTTTACAGGTTACCTGTTTAGAGTTACAGAGAAAGTCTTGTGCTAGAATTATTGCTCTCGCTCTAACGATCACGATGATACCTCACATGTGTGCTTTGAACACTGTTTACATATGTGTTCGCTTCTGCGTGAGAGCTCGGAGGGATAGGGCGCTTTAAATACATTTTTTATTTTTTTAATTCATTTTACTTTTTATTTTTATATTGTTCCTTTTTTTTTTCCGATCACTTTTATTCCTATTACAAGGAATGTTAACATCCCTTGTAATAAAAATAAGCATGACAGGTCCTCTCTATTGAGGGATCTGGGGTAAAAAAAAAAACAAATCTCTCATTTTCATTTAAAAGCAAAAGCAAAAAAAAATAAAAAAATTTCATTTTGACTTTAAGAAAAAAAAAATCCCTTTAAGCCCGAGAGGCGGAGAAGACGTCAGACGTTGCACGGGTCCTCCAAGGGCACAGAGCTGAGTGGGGGCTCTCTTGCCCTCACTCAGCTTCCTGCCCAGGCATGCAACGGATTGGATCAGCTCTGGCTTACCGACGGCTCCGGTAAGCTCGAAAATGACCGGGAAGCGGTGGGAGGGGGCACCGCTCCCGCTGCCTATAAAAGTGATCATGTGGCAAATCCGCTACTGGGACCACTTTTATATAAAAGCCGACCACCTACTGTAAATAAAGATACCAGGGTTATGGTAGCTAGCTGCTGCCATAACCCAGGTATTTAACTTCAAAATAATGACATATATTTACAGTTAGGCAGTAGGCAAGTGATTTAATACACATTACATCAAAATGCATCAGCAACCCTTTGGTTTATTATATTACTAGAGTAGTAAAGGGATACAACCTCTGCCAGGCATTTATAGTTATGCTGCGCTAAAGTGCACAGTAAATAACTTATACTTAATCCGAAAATAAAATAATGAATACAGTGGAACCTCGGATTACGAGCATAATCCGTTCCAGGAGAATGCTCGTAATCAAAAGTACTCGTATATTAAAGCGAGTTTCCCCATTGAAGTCAATGGAAACGAAAATAATTAGTTCCGCATTGACTTCAATGGCATGTAATACCGCATGCGGCCAGAGGCAGGGGAGCGCCGAAAAGCCTCTGAAACGTCCGAAAAGGCCCGAGGACACTTTGGCTGACCTCAGCAAACCTCGGAAAGGCTTTTTTCCTGAGATTTGCCAAGGTCAGCTGTGCTGTCCTCGGGCCTTTCCATGCATTTCCGAACGGCGACGTTCGGCTCTGCTCGGCTCCGGCGCTCCCCACCTCAGGCCAAACGCGGTACTGCAACCGATTTGGCCTGAATCGTGCTGGTTTTGCGAGACAACACTCGCAAACCGAGTTAAGATTTTTTAAAATACAGTGCTCGTATTGCAAAGCGCTCGTTAACCGCGTTACTCGCAATCCGAGGTTCCATTGTATGTAAAAATATACAAATATTTCCCCCTGGGCTAGTACCTAGGAGCCTCTGGAGGGGGGGGGGGGGGGATATGCACTGGCTATTGGTTTTTCCCTTCTCCTTTTCACATAGCGAATAATGTTCGGTTTTATTTATCTGTTTATACAATTATGGTTGTATTTTCTTCCCTGCTCTTGTGTATGATCCAAGCGTATTGTATGGTTTTGTTCTATGTTAATCGCATACTCTGTTTTGCCCGTTTTGACAACAATAAATTGTTAATTTTTTTTTTATATATAAATGATATTAATACTGTATATCATAAGCTGAAAAACATAATTAAAGTGCCTGGTGTATAACTGTGTATTTAAAAAAAACAAAGATAAAAAACAGTAATGTATCAAAGTGCTCCTGTGCTTTCATACAGTGTTCAAATCTGCCAATGATGACAATGCAAGAGGTGATTTAGGTCATATAACAAGGTGCTCATGTGCATATGAGTAGCAACCAGCTGCGTCACAGATCCTCTGATAATAAAGTCCGTGTAATCCAAAAGACTAAAGCCCCGTACACACGATCGGTTTGACTGATGAAAACCGTCCGATGGATGGTTTTCACCAGACCAACCGATCGTGTATGGTACCCATCGGTCTTTTTTCCATCGGTTGTAAAAAATAGAACTTGTTTTAAAATTTTCCGATGGATAAAAAACCGATGGGAATTTCCGATCGTCTATGGGCAAGTCCATCGGTTAAAAAACCCATGCATGCTCAGAATCAAGTCGACGCATGCTCAGAAGCATTAAACTTCATTTTTCTCGGCTCATCGGAGTGTTTTACGTCACCGCGTTTGGAACAGTCGGTTTTTTGACTGATGGTGTGTGGCCAAGACTGATTAAAAACAGTTTAATCGGATTTCCGATGGACAAATCCATCGGACGAAAATCCATAGGTTATCCAATCGTGTGTACGGGGCTTTAATGTGTGATTAGGGATGAGCCGAACACCCCCTAGTTCGGTTCGCACCAGAACCTGCGAACGGACCGAAAGTTTGCACGAACTTTAGAACCCCGTTAAAATCTATGGGACTCGAACGTTCAAAATTAAAAGTGCTAATTATAAAGGCTAATATGAAAATTATTGTCCTAAAAAGGGTTTGGGGACCCGGGACCTGCCCCAGGGGACATGTATCAATGAAAAAACAAGTTTTAAAAACGTCCGTTTTTTCGGGAGCAGTGATTTTAATGATGCTTAAAGTGAAAAAAAAGGTGAAATATTCCTTTAAATATCGTACCTGGGGGGTGTCTAAAGTATGCCTGTGAAGTGCCACGTGTTTCCCGTGTTTAAAACTGTCCCTGCACAAAATGACATTTCTAAAGGAAAAAAGGTCATTTAAAACTTGCGGCTTTAATGTAATGTGTGGTCCCGGCAATATGGATCACTAAGTGAAAATACTGCAGCTCCCTGCCTGTGGTATTAGTATGAGCAAACCAGCAATTGTATTCAGGTAGCTTTAGGTGCACACTGTGCAGAGGACACAGTACACTAACTGAAAATACTGCAGCTCCCTGCCTGTGGTATTAGTATGAGAACACCAGCAATTGTATTGAGGTAAGTTTTTAGGTGCACACTGTGCAAAGGACACTAAAACAAAATACTGCAGCTCCCTGCCTGTATTTGTATCAGAACACCAGCAATTGTATTGAGGTAAGCTTTAGGTGCACACTGTGCAAAGGACACCAAAGCAAAATACTGCAGCTCTCTGCCTGTATTTGTATCAGAACACCAGCAATTGTATTGAGGTAAGCTTTAGGTGCACACTGTGCAAAGGACACTAAAGCAAAATACTGCAGCTCCCTGCCTGTATTTGTATCAGAACACCAGCAATTGTATTGAGGTAAGCTTTAGGTGCACACTGTGCAAAGGACACTAAAGCACAATACTGCAGCTCCCTGCCTGTATTTGTATCAGAACACCAGCAATTGTATGGAGGTAATCTTTAGGTGCACACTGTGCAAAGGACACAGTACACTAGGTGAAACACTGCAGCTAGCACAATCACCTGCCTGCCTGTCAGTATAGAGAATAACAGGAACGGATCTAGCTAAACTCAATACAGTGTATAAATATATATACAACACC
The DNA here is from genome assembly GCA_029206835.1 of Rana muscosa. NCBI lineage: Eukaryota > Metazoa > Chordata > Amphibia > Anura > Ranidae > Rana > Rana muscosa. Next base: position 59,389,996 of record CM055117.1, on the reverse strand, counting down.
TAGGATGCATATATATCCTCTACACACTGTAACTGAAGCTAACTGACTCGCCTGCCTGCTCTATCTAACTCAAATTAAATCACCCTATCTCTCTCTCTCTCTCTGTCTTTAACCACCGCCGCAACACACTACACAAGGCCGCCACGCAGGCGGCCTTATATAGTGTGGGGCGTGTACTAAACCCCCTGAGACATAATTGGCCAAAGCCACCCTGGATTTGGCCAATTATGGCTCTCCGTTTTTTCCACGCTGTGATTGGCCAAAGCATGCGGGTCATAGTGCATGCTTGGCCAATCATCAGCCAGCAATGCACTGCGATGCTGCAGTGAATTATGGGCCGTGACGCGCCACTCGAATTTGGCGCGAACGGCCCATAATGTTTGAAATTCGGCGAACGGCCGAACAGACGATGTTTGCGTCGAACATGGGTTCGTACTTGAACTCGAAGCTCATCCCTATGTGTGATCCAAACTGTGCTAAGGTGTCATCATTTAGGTGCCCCACTTAGGGAATGAATGCTCACCTTGGAGCGTGCGACTTTGCGATTAAGCTAAGTCAAAGCATGCATGTGAACAACCTCTGGGCCCTTAATAGTGTTAGGCTCCTGGGTTCCTCAGCATAAACCATCCGGGATATATGAAACAGGAAAAACTTGATAGTGCAAATAAAGTTTTAAACCATTTATTAAATAAAGCAAAATCCCCTTCAGGGGTACTCACACAGATCGGGTGCGTCACTGCACCATTCTATGATAAGCCTATACTGGTGTATCACAATGATGGTATCGGGATGATACGAGCGTTCTCCTTAGTACACAAGATGCCTGTCGTGCCATCCTGACCCCTCCCCAACGCGTATCGATGCAGGGATAACGCATCTACTTCAGGGGGAAATAATGTTTATTTCCCCCTGAAGTAGATGCGTTATCCCTGTATAAAGCTCCCATGTGCCTCTGTCTACGCCACAGAGCTAGACAAAAGTCAGTTGTTCAATCAAATTTTGTGGAAGGAGCCGAGATAATACAGGTTCACTTTTAGAACACCAGAGGTCCCGTTTCCATGGCCAGTCCATAAACAACTTTACTAGGATCTTCAAGGGACTTCAGAGAGGAAGAAAAAGTGAAATAAAGCTCCCATGTGTCTTTGTCTACACCACCGAGCTAGACAAAAGTCAACTGTTAATTGAATTTTGTGGAAGGAACCAGGATGCTACAGGTTCACTTTTAGAACACCAGAGGTTCCATTTCCATGCTGCAGTCTATAAACAACTTTATAAGTACAGTAAAACCTTAGTTTGAGTGTAACTTGGTTTAAGAGCGTTTTGCAAGACAAGCTACATTTTTAAGTACATTTTGACTTGATATACAAGCGATGTCTTTATATACAAATAGCATCATGTCACAACTGAGTATAAAAGAGAAGAGAGGTGCCTCTATAAGTGTAGTAATATGGTTACATTTATTGAAGGTACAACATTTAGCAACATATTGCTACACTTAGAGGCGCCTCTCTTCTCTTTAATGCCGTGTACAGACGATTGGACATTCCGACAAGAAAACCGTTTTTTATGACGGAAACTTGTCTTGCATACACACGGTCACACAAATGTTGTCGGAAATTCCAAACGTCAAGAACGCAGTGACGTAAAACACGTACGACGAGCCGATAAAAATGAAGCTCTTCTGCTTGATTCTGAGCATGCGTGGAATTTTGTGCGTCGGAATTGTGTACACGCTCGGAATTTCCGGCAGCAAGTTTTGTTGTCGGGAAATTTGAGAACCAGCTCTCAAATTTTTGTTTTCGGAAATTTTGACCGCAAATGTCCGATGGGGCCTACACACGGTCGGAATTTCCGACAACAAGCCCCCATCAAACATTTGTTGTTGGAAATTCCGACCGCGTGTACGCGGAATTATACTCTGTAGTTCCTGCTGGATTTTGCTTATAATCCCTCGTGGAGGCTTCCAATTGGGGATGGACATTTTATAGTTAAGCCCTGTACACACGATCGGTTTTACCAATGAAAAAAGTCAGATGGACTGTTTTCATCGGACGAACCAATCGTGTGTGGGCCCCATCTGACTTTTTTCCATCGGTGAAAAAAAATAGAACATGTTTTAAATTTTTCCGATGGAAAAAAAACCGATGGCAAATTCCGATCGTCTGTGTGGAAAAAACCCACACATGCTCAGACTGAATTAAGAGACTGGAGCGCTCGTTCTGGTAAAACTAGCGTTCGTAATGGAGATAGCACATTCGTCACGCTGTAACGGACTGAAAAGCACGGAGACTGAAAAGCGCGAATTGGCTCTCACCAAACTTTTACTAACACGCGGTAACACGAGATCGGCAAAAGCAGCCCAAAGGGTGGCGCCATTGGATTTGAACTTCCCATTTATAGTGCCGTCGTACGTTTTGTACGTCACGGCGTTTGGGACAGTCGGAATTTTGTCTGATGGTGTGTAGGCAAGACTGATGGAAGTCAGCTTCATCGGAATTCCGACGGAAAAATCCATCAGATTTGATTCCATCGGAAATCCGATTGTGTGTACAGGGCTTTACACAACTTATCACATTGCTATAATCTTTTTATATGGACTATAAACTGAAGGACCTATAAATAAATGGTTGTGGAATGAATCATTTGAGTTTCCATTATTTCTTATGGGGAAATTTGCTTTGATATACAAGTGCTTTGGATTACAAGCATGTTTCTGGAACAAATTATGCTTGCAATCCAAGGTTTTACTGTATCTTCAAGGGACCTCAGAGAGGAAGAAAAAGTAAAATAGATGATGACCAAACTTTCTCATGCCGGCTGATCAATAAATGCAGCCAACAGCCTTCAACAAATTTGCCTGGCTGAGCCTGAAACATGAAATACATTTTTTACAATATAAAACTGCCAAACTGAAATTATTCTTTATTAAGACAGAATTACTTTAAATGTATTAGTCAGAAAAATGCCCGTCTCTTCACAAAAGTTTTTGTTTGGGCATCAAGTCACCAGATGGAACATCTGAATTGCTTTAGTGACTTTTGCTCTCTATTTTATCAGTAAAAGTGATTTCAATCAGTGAAGAACACTGTGTTATGTTTGTTAAGTTGTTGAGGCACTTAAAACAGAAATGGAGGTCTTCCTTAGGTGCTTTTATGGTCCTTCCATTGCAGTAAATAAAAAGTAATGTGAAACGTATTAATTCACAGCTAATTAAAATGTAAAAGAACAGCCTTTCAAACATGTTCTGTACTCTCAACCCTGTACAACATCTTCTTCTTGATGATGGCAGTCTGTTATTACTACCTTCATCCACCCAATCTGCTCTACTTTACCTAATATCCAAAAGACCCTCATTCAAACACAGATACACTGAGGTAGGTTTAATAAAACTGGAGCACTCAGAATCTGGTGCAGCTGTGCATGGTAGCCAATCAGCTTCTAACTTCAGCTTGTTCAATGAAACCTGGAAGCTGCACCAGATTTTGTACGCTCCAGTTTTAGTTAATCTCCCCCTATATGGCAAAAATGTTGTGGGTACCTGACTATCACTGCTATATGGGCTGTTGGACATCCTATTACAAAACCATGGACATTGAAATGAACCTGGCCCACTTTTGTGGCTAGAACATCCTCCACTAGTCTGGGGAGGTTTTCCACAAGATTTGGGAATTTGTCTTTGGGAATATGTGACCAGTTGGATGTGTGGTGAGGAAGTTGACAAATGGTAACTGTTTGATTTTAGACTAAAATAAATAGAATGATCTTCAATGATTTGCACTAGGGTTCTTTGTGACAGTTTGACAAATAATGAGAGGCAGTAAAAAAACATAAAACAAGCCCAATCCACATCCAGCATATTGCAAATGATTACACTATGCCATTTGAAATAGACTATGTAGCCAGTTTATAAACACCTGACCATCACACCTACTGTATATGGGCTTGTATTTAAAAAAAAAAGAAAAGGGCCTTCACCAACCAAATGGTTATCAGAAGCACAAGTGTCTAAAATATCTTTGTATATTGTAGCATTAACAGTACCCTACCTGGAAACACCTGAGCTTAATATTTTGGTAAGGTGTCCACTTACCTTTCCATATAGTGTAGATAATGCCAATAAAGGAACGTTATTTATCCATTCTCATGAGGCCACTAATGCGATTAATTTCCTTGGGTATTCATTTTTTACTACTATGGTCTTGTTTGACTCCCTCCGTCTTTGCGAAACTTCTTTATCCTTTATTCTTAAAATCAACTGTGACAGTCTGACCCGCACCCCGCTTGGGTGCTTCTTCCAAACAGTGCCTCCTGCCCTCAAAACCCTTTCAGCAGACTGATAGCTAATACCAGCCCTTTACCCCAAGCATCGTACAAAGACAAGATGTTGAGGTGAAAGCCAAAGAATGAATTTATTGAACAGAAATACATTTTCTCTTACCATCCATGGACTGACACGGTGTCTCTTTACACTTTACACGTGGGTTATGTCCCTGCTTGCAGGAGAAGACCTAGGCAGAATGTGAGATGTTATACATACATTCTAAAAGCCAGAGCTGAACAGCCCCACCCAGGGGGCGGTCCCTCCGGACATAACCCTCCCACTACAGTCAGCAGACTTCAGTTTTTTTCTGCCTAGCAGAAGGAGAAGACGTGGCTCTCTCAGGAGCCAGTCTCCTGACCTATTTTTATTCCTTTTCTGGAATTCTTTTTTATTTTATTTTTGAGAATCTTCTATCAACTGTCGGCTGGGCAACAGGTTGGGTACAAGATATCCTCGTAGTCTTCCCTGTCCGACCATCGAGCGTGCTGATCCTCGCCTTGTGTGCGTGAGACTCATTTCACGACAGGCCCCATGACTCCAGGGGTGGCCGGGTTTGCTTTCATGCTCCCACGGTCCTCTCAAGACTGAACAGTTCCTGACTGACTGTATCTTTCGCGGTGGACCGGGCCGACAGCTACTCAGTACTGCACTGTGATAGTCCTGTCAGAAACACACCAGTGGGTCCCTCAGGGGACGGGTAAGTAGTCTCTCCTGCCTGCAGGTGAGTACAAAAAGCTGTGTGTTTCTCTGTGGGGGATTTTCCCTGTCTCCCCCTGTATTTCATTGTCACTCTCTGTCACCATTGCTGGCGCTGTGCTGTGTGGGGTGCCTGGGGGTCACACTGTTCTTGGAGGGGCTAATGCTGGTCTGCAGATATGCTTGGGGCCTTTTTTTGTGTGTTTTGGGGCCTGAGCGCCGAGTGGCGCTGTGTGTGTGCTGTTTTTTTCACTTTTGCTGAGTCATGGCGGCCATCTTGCCGTGGATCGCCTCAGTGAAGTGTGGCGGCCATTTTCTTGTAGCCCGCGCGCTCTTCAGCACTAGTTTTGGCCTCTAGCGCTGCTGTAACAGCGCGAACCTCCTCACAATCTCCTCACAGCTCACCAGCGCTGACACAGCGCGGTACAGACAGCGGAACTGAGCGGTCCCTGGTCCGGTTTGGTGAGTCCCCTGGGCGCCCCCTCTTCAGTCAGCACAGCCTGTGGGTGGACTTTTTATCTGAGGAGTCTCAGAGGGGGGCAATATGGAGTCTCTGTCACCAGCTTCCCCTAAATGTCAGTGGACAACAGGCAGTGCTTCAGCACCTGCAGTCCCTAGGGACCAGTTGTGGGCAGTCCTGGAATCATTTCTGACCAGGATGGGAGCTGTGTGCAAGCGCAAGGGAGCAAAAAAGCGCCCTCCCCCCACTTTACTTCATGAGGGCAGTGCGCTGATTCAGATATGGGCCTAGCCACTACCGCTCAGGACCCTAGTTCTGAATGTATTGGATGGTTTTGAACAGGACATTCCTTATGAGGAAAACTCCAGTTCTGAGTCAGTAAATGACAGGGCGCTTGTTAGTGTACTCATGACTGCGGTGAGGGACACTCTCAAGCTAAAATGCTGTGGATGCAGAACCTCAGGCGGATACAGTCTCCTTTGGTTCTTTTAAGGCCAGGCTTTCTAAAGAGGTTTTTCCATGTGTACTTTCTTTGACCAGCTCATTGATAAGGTCTGGGAAAAGCCGCAGAAGAATTTTTTTATGGTCCCGCAGCGTTTGTCTATCAGATACCCCTTGAAGATGCCCTACTTAAAAAGTGGGCTTCTCCCCCAGGGTCGACCCTCCAGTCGCCCGGTTGAAAAAGGCCATCACTCTCCCGATGGGGGGGACTCCTGCATTTGAGGACCCCACTGACAGGAGGTCAGAAGTGGTGAGCAGAGCCATGTTTGCCTTGTTGGGATCCGCCCTACGGCCTGTGGTAGCGGCGACCCTTGTGTCTTAAACACTTACAGGTTGGGCAAAAATGTTGCACCTAGCTGTACAGGAGCATAATCTTCCTCCAGACACAGTTGCTCTGGCCCACCAACTGGTTCAGGGCCTGGTTTATGTGTGCGACGCCACGTTGGACGCGGCCCCTTTAATATCCAGGGCCTCTGTCTCGGCGGTGGTATTGCGTCGTCTTATCTGGTTGAAGTGCTGGTCTGCTGACCTAGCCTTAGGAAGCTCCTGACAGATCTACCATTTAAAGGTGGTAGACCTTTCGGTGCTGCTCTGGATGACATCGTCATGGATGTCATGGGAGGTAAAAGCACTCTTCTTCCTTAGACTAGCAAGAGTGAGGAGGCCCGCCGAAAACAGGGGCCTTCCTTTCCAGCAAAACGGGGTTTTTTCGTCAGTCAGAGTCCACGGGTAGGTCCTCTCAGACTGACGGCAGTGCGGCTGGTGGGCACAAGTGCCCCTGGGTGCGTAAGCCGAACAAGCGGCTCCCAAGCCCGCCTCCGCGTGAAGTCTTGCCTCCGCCCGACTCTGGGGTGGGGGGACGACTTCGCAGGTCACGAATCGGTGGTCCTCCCGAATCTCCGACTGGTGGGTGTGCGAGGTGGTCACCTCAGGATACAGGATAGTATTCCGATCCTGGCCCCCAGACAGATTCTTTCCCTCGAATCTTCCTCTCCTTCCTACCTGTCGGGCAGCCCTCTTGGGGGCTGTACAGGATTTGATCAGGTCCGGAGTGATTGTGCCGGTTCCGTCACAGGAGAGTTTTCAGGGATTCTACTCGAATCTGTTTGTCGTCCCAAAAATAGGACGTGGTTTGACCTATCCTGGACCTCAAGGCCCTGAATGCCTTCGAGAAGGTGCAGAAATTCCGCATGGAATCCATTCGCACGGTGATCGCTACACTCCACCAAAGGGATTTTCTTCTGGCGTCCTTGGACTTCAAGGACGCCTACTTGCATGTTCCGATCTGCGCAAGTCACCAGAAGTTTCTGCGCTTGCGATCAGCGAAGTCCACTATCGATTGTGGCTCTTCCTTTCGGCCTAGCCTTGGCACCAAGGGTGTTCACCAAGGTGCTTGCTCCGGTTCTAGCCTTCTGTTACAGTGAGGTATTGCTGTCGTGGGCTATCTGGACGATCTTCTGCTAAGAGCAGAAAGTGGCTTAGACTTAGAGGAAAGGTGACTATCGTCAATTAGACCCTCAGGGACTTCGGGTGGTTCCTGAACATTCAGGAGTCAGTCCTGGTCCAGACTCAGTGTCTGGAGTATCTAGTTCTGATTCTAGACTCCTTGGAGGCAAAGGTATCCTACCTCTGGAGAAGTTGCTGACACTTCAGTCTGCGGTGCCGGTGCTGACATCCCGAAAATGGTTGTCAATCCGTTTTTTTGCATGAGAGTCCCGGGACTCGTGGTGGCCTCCTTTGTGGCCGTTCCGTATGCCCAATCACACACCAGGGCATTGCAGAAGGAGATCTTGTCCACCTGGGACAAATCCCTGTTGTCCTTGGATCTTCAGATCCAGGTGATTCACCTGGTCAGGGTGCCCCTGACATGGTGGTTGAGATCCTCGGCTCTTCGGTCCGGAAAGTCGTTCCCCTCCCATCCACTGGGCAGTACTCACGACGGACACCAGCCTGACGGGCTGGGGTGGAGTCTGGGGAGTCCTGTCGGCTCAAGGCCTTGGACTCCGGACGAGCCCGTTTACCAATCACTGTTCTGGAAATACGGGCCATCGGACTGTGTCTCTCCTCAGGTCGGAGAGAGTACGGGGTCGCTCCATCAGGAGCCAGTCGGACAACGCCACGGCGGTGGCGTATGTAAACCATCAAGGGGGGACTCGGAGCTCAGCTGCGGCTTCCGAGGTAGTCCGTATCCTGAAGTGGGCCGGAAGAAACGTGCCGGCTCTGTAGGCCATTTACATTCTGGGCATAGACAATGGGCAGGCGGACTATCTGAGTCGCCAATCGCCGGACCAAGAAGAGTGGCCCTTGCATATTTCAACTCCTTTGCCGACGGTGGGGCACGCCGGATGTGGACCTGATGGCCTCTCGACTCAATCGCAAGGGTCGAGGTTGTGGCCAGAGCCAGGGATCCTTGGGCGATGCCTCGGATGCGTTGGTGGCCCCATAGGGTCCTTATCGCCTGATATAAACTCTGGTGATCCTAATTGTTCCTGATTGGCCTCAGCATCACTGGTACGCTGATCTGGTACGTCTCGTCGCGGATGTTCCCTGGCGGTTGCCGATGAGGGAGGACCTTCAGTCTCAAGGTCCTATGTTTCATCCGGCTTACAGTCTCTGGCTTTAACGGCAGGGCTGTTGAAAGCCAGGTGTTGAGGGTCCGAAGGTCTCTCGGACTCGGTCATTTTGACCATGTTAAGGACATGGAAGTCTTCCTCCAAGCAGATCTATCACCGTGCCTGGAAAGCTTATATCGCCATATGCGAAGCGCTGGACTGGCGTCCTCGGACGTATTCCGTCCCCAGAATCCTGCGTCCTCTGCAGTGTGGAGTGACCCAAAAGCTTGCTTTGAGTACCATCAAGGATCAGATTTCGGCCTTGGCCGTCTTCTTTCAGCGACCTCTAGCGGGTCATTTCTTGGTTAGCACCTTGTGTTGGGGGTTCGCCATGTGCTCCCTCCTGTCAAGCCTCCTCTCCCACCGTGGGATCTGAATTTGGTGCTCTCGGTCCTCCAGGAACCTCCTTTTGGGAATATCCGGGATATTCCCCTCTTGTCTTGTCTCAGAAGGTGGCCTTTTAGTGGCAATCACTTCTGTTTGACGGGTGTCTGAGTTGGCGGCTTTGTCCTGCAAGTCGCCATATTTAGTCATCCATAAGGATAAGGCGGTGTTGCATCCGTGACCTTCCTTTTTGCCAAAGGTGGTGTCGACCTTTCACCTACATGAGGACATTGTCCTCCCGTCCTTGTGTCCTCACCCATCGCATCCCAGAGAGTTTGCGCTGCACATATTGGATGTGGTACAAGCCTTACGGGTGTACCTGTCTGCTACTGCTTCTATTCGAAAGTCCGACTCACTGTTTGTGACTGTCTCTGGTCCATAACAGGGCCAAGCGGTTTCGTCTGCCATCATTTCTAGGGGAATCAGACAAACCGTCATTCAAGCCTATGCTCTCAAAGGGCGGGCGCCTCCCTTTCCGGTTACGGCGCATTCCACCAGGGCAATTGGTGCTTCCTGGGTTTTCCGACATCAAGCGTCGGTTGCACAAGTGTGCAAGGCGGCGACCTGGTCGTCTGTTCATGCCTTTTAAGTTTTATAAGGTTAATGTGGCTGCATCTCCGGATGCTTCCTTCGGCCGCAGGGTGCTGCAGGCCGCTGTTTAAAGTTGCGACTCCTCCGTTGAGGAGCTCTGCCTTCTTGGAGTGAAGTTTTTGGTTTTTCCATTTATACTGCTCCCATCCCTCTTGACACTGCTTTGGGACATCCCATGTGTAAAGTGTAAAGAGACACCGTGTCAGTCCATGGATGGTAAGAGAAAATAGGATTTTTTGTACTCACCGTAAAATCCTTTTCTCTGACATCCATGGACTGACACGGCACCCACCCTTCCTTTTTAAGTTTGTACTGCTTTGTTACGAACTGAAGTCTGCTGACTGTAGTGGGAGGGTTATGTCCGGAGGGACCGCCCCCTGGGTGGGGCTGTTCAGCTCTGGCTTTTAGAATGTATGTATAACATCTCACATTCTGCCTAGGTCTTCTCCTGCAAGCAGGGACATAACCCACGTGTAAAGTGTAAAGAGACACCGTGTCAGTCCATGGATGTCAGAGAAAAGGATTTTACGGTGAGTACAAAAAATCCTATTTTTTTAAGTTTCATACACTTCAAAAATAGGGGCAGTCATCACATGAACAATAAAAACAAATATTTCACTTTGGGGTAAACATCCCACAATGGTCATGTAACGAGGTAAAGTTACCACAAGACTAATCACATCATGTAGGATTAACAAACAGACATAAACAATAGGTGACTCAATTAACAATGGGAATTCACACCTAGGAGGCATACAATGGGAGAAAGACACTTAACAGTAAACACATTACACCTTAATAAACAGATTACAGCAGGAGACCCCAGCATCAGGTTGTGTTGAGTCGATTATATTCATCTGCTTTGAGTCTCTGAGTCTAAGAGAGAGTAAAGCAGTCAATACTGGTTTGGGCTGCCTAGATCTCAATAAAACACAGAGGCCCCAAACCTGTATCTGGGTCCTCCAGTTTCATGGACTTGAATCCAAAGTAAAACTACTCCAAAGGTCCCCGAGGCACACGCCTCTCAAAGAATATAGCCCCCCTCAAATACCAGGGCCCATAGTCAGTAGGCAAGAGGCTAGCCTGCAGTCCCCTCCAAAAGCCTCTGTTTTTCCGGTTGGGTCTGTCACAACAACATTTCTTAGAAACATAGAATCCAGACAGACAACCAAATATGCAATTACAATACCTATATTATATGGATTACTTGCCACAGGAATTGTAATGTGCCACTTGGATTCACATACATTTTCACATTGCACAGTCAGGTGACACATGTGGTTCCTAATTAAGCAGTTCATCTAACTCTGTGGCCTCCAAACTTTCAAAACTTTCAAAACAAAGGGCCAGTTCACCGTCTTTCAGACTTAAGGAGGACCGGACTAGGGACAGTGGGAGTAAACAATGCCCTATCTTTGCAGTCAGTGGCCCATCATTGGTATCAGTGGAAGAACAGTGCCCCATTGCTGGTATCAGTTGGAGGAATAGGTGTCAATAGAAGGAATTTTGCCCCATGTTAGGTTACAATAGGAGGAATAGTGCCCCATTGTTGGTGTCAGTGGGATGAATAGTGCCCTTTTGATGGTATAAGTGGGAGGATTAGTGCCCCATTGTTAGTGTCAAAAACAGGAATTAGGCCCAATTGTTGGTGTCAGTGGATAGAATAGTGCCTCAAGCGCTGAATAAAGGCAAGCAAAGGGCCGCAGTTTGGAGACCACTGATCTAACTGGTTGAACAATTCTGTTTCCTTGGTCATCTATACACCTCCAGCCTCCTCGTTAGACATTGAGCGTTATTGCCTCTGTCCTGTGAGCAGGGAGCTGACCTACAAAGAAAAGAAGTAGAGTGAATGTACTGATAGGCAGAGGTCTGTGTATCACAAGAACAGATGGCCAAAATTCCAAAACCTCTGACTGGTAATAAAGAAACATATACATTTCACCAGTGTATTTAGCGGTTTGTCCAGTTTAAATGGAGGCATCTCTCAAGGGTGCCCCTTATCACCATACCTCCTTTGCAATAGTAATTAAGGCTCCAGTAATCAAAATTCAGTCAGGCCCAGCTGTTCAGAGGCTGCTCGTTGGCCCATTTGTTGTAACCGCCGGACTCTCTGTCAAGTTATTGCTCTATCTTAAAAATTCAGGTCCAGCTCTCTCAAGGGTCTCTCAGATAATTGATTCTTTTAGTTTCTACTCTGGTTTATACATAAATTGGCAGACATCCATCGTTTTCTGTCTGCATTCTCCAACTCCTCATGCCTCCCGAGTAAGACAAAATCTCCAATGTGCAAATTCTAAAAGAATATCCAGAAATATATATTTATAAAACTCCTGCTCAGTTTTATTAAGTGAAGTTCAGACTAGCTGCCTGGAATGTCAAGGGATCTAAATGGATCTAATAAAAATAGTTTATTAAAAAAAAATTCTCCCCCCACACACACAGGACTCCATGGTTGACATCTCATTTTTCAAAGAACTAAATGGAGTAATGTCTTCATTTAATTGACAAAACACCAGAATGATGGTCATACTGGCCATATTTGGAGGCCTTAAAAAATCTCCCGCTTTCTTATCTAACAGGACAGTCACAATATGTGTGGCACTGGGTGGCCAACATCATTAATAACCTTGTATGCAAATTGCTACGTGGCTAATATTGGAAATGCCATCATTTATTTGCCTGCTTTGAGTGCCATAGTCAATCAGATTTAAATAAGTGTTATGCCACGTACACACGACCGTTTTTAATGACGAGAAAAATGCAATTTTTTAAAATGGTCATTAAAAACGATCGTGTGTAGGCTTCAGAGCATTTTTCACGACGTGGAAAATGGCCATGAAAAAATTGGAACATGCTCTTAATTTTTCTCGTCGTTTTTCTCGTCATGAAAAACGGCCGTGTGTAGGTTTTAACGACGTGAAAAAAATGCGCATGCTCAGAATCAAGTGATGAGACGGGAGCGCTCGTTTTGGTAAAACTAGCGTTTGTAATGGAGATAGCACATTCGTCACGCTGTAACGGACTGAAGAGCACAAGGCTGAAAAGCGCAAATCGTCTCTCAACGAACTTTACTAACACGAGGATCAGCAAAAGCAGCCCAAAGGGTGGCGCCATCCGAATGGAACTTCCCCTTTATAGTGCCGTTGTACGTGTTGTACGTCTCAGCGCTTTACTCAAGCATTTTTTTCCATGATAGTGTGTAGGCAAGGCAGGCTTGAGAGGAATCACGTAGAGAAAAATGTCGTTTTTTTCAATGACATTAAAAACGGTTTGGTGAACGCAGCATTACTGGCAGGACCAAATACATTTCAGCATTACCAAAGCAGCTGGAGACCTTGTCACCAGACTTTTCATTTCAACAACAATCTTGCCATATGATTATATGTGCATTTAACTTATTTTATGCCTATTAATTAGCAATAAAACTCTCACTTGTGTAGACTTCCAAAGGTCTTGAGACTGTTGCTGGGCATGTTAGAAGCAGACTCAGAGCTGCCGCTCAGTTGACACTCTATATCATCCGTTTTCAACCTTTTTACCCCAGAGAAAATCCTAAAATAATTTTCAGGTCTTGGGGAACCCTTGCTGAAATAAATTCATCTGGGGGCAATGGCAAAATGCCTTCTACATTGGTTGTCAATAGGCAGAATAAAACCTTTACAGTGGCATTGGCCATGGAACAATGCAGGCACCATCAAATTGTGGGGTCAATCAGCAACAGCTCAAGGAACCCCTAGAAACCCTTGGAAGAACCCTGGTTGAGAATGGCTGCTCTAAAAAGCTGGAAGCTATATAATAGGCTATGTAGACTGCAGGGAGTTGAATGAGCCGGTATTTAGACAGTGAGGTCTGACAAACTCCAAACTGTGTGGCTTCGTCAGGTAGGCTGTACTTGTTTTTTTTTAGAGTGTTGTTGCTCCTCATAATGATATACAGCTTTATGTTCTAATAAAGGGATTTTTATAACAGCTTACCTGTAAAATCCTTTTCTTGGAGTACATCACGGGACACAGAGCGACTTAGTCATTACTAATGGGTTATATAGATTACCTTCAGGTGCTGGCACTGGCCACTTCCAAACCGGAAGTACCCTCCCCTATATAAGCCCCTCCCATCCGGGAGCACCTCAGTTTTGTAGCAAAGCAATAAGTGTCCCAAAAAGAGGGGTGGGAGCTCTGTGTCCCGTGATGTACTCCAAGAAAAGGATTTTACAGGTAAGCTGTTATAAAAATCCCTTTTTCTTTTTCGTACATCACGGGACACAGAGCGACTTAGTCATTACTAATGGGACGTCCCAAAGCAATGCCAAATGAGGGGAGGGATACACTATACATAAGCTGGGCGCCATCAGGCATGAGGCTCTTTTGCGGCCTGCAACACACTGCGCCCAAAGGCGACATCCTCCTGACTTCTAACGTCTACCTGGTAGAATCTAGTAAACGTGTGTACTAAGGACCATGTTGTGGCCTTACAGACTTGAGCCAGGGAGGCTTGGTGATGCACTGCCCATGAAGTTCCAACTGCTCTTGTGGAGTGCGCCCTAACTTTGAACGGAGGCGGTCTCCTTTTCAAGCCATAGGCTTGTATTATGACCTGTCGAATCCACTTGGCTAAAGTAGATTTTTGATGCTGCCTGACCCTTTCTGGGGCCTTCCAGCAGAACAAACAAAGTATCCGTTCTACGAATCTGAGCAGTGGCTTTAAGATAAGCTTTAACTGCTCTTACTACATCCAAAAAATGCAATAACTTTTCCTCTACCGAACTAGGTTTGGGGAAAAAGGAAGGAAGAACCACATCTTGGTTTAAATGGAACCTCGATACCACCTTAGGGAGAAGGCTGGATGAGGACGTAATACTACTCTGTCCTTATGGATAACCAGATATGGCTCCTTACAGGACAAGGCGGCTAATTCCGATACTCTTTTAGCCGAACAAATGGCTACTAAGAAAATCAATTTCCTGGTGAAAAGAACCAAGGAAATGTGCCGCAATGGTTCAAATGGTTGTTTCTGTAGAACCGACAGAACCAGGTTTAAGTCCCATGGACATATGGGAATACTAACCGGAGGGCTAATACGCATCACTCCTTGTATGAAAGCTTTGACTAATGAATGCAAAGCCAAGGGCCTTTGAAAAAAATATTGACAAGGCCGTCTGACCCTTGATAGTACTCAAGGCAAGCTTCCTATGTACAGCCCACTGTAGGAAGTCCAGAATCCTACCTATTACGGACTTACGTGGATGCCATTTCCTGGCCTCACACCACGTGATGTACGCCTTCTAGATCCTATAATAGATCTGCCTGGATACCAGTTTCCTGGCATTGATCATGGTAGATACCACAGGATTAGAGAGCCCTCTCTTTTTTAGAATATGGGCTTCAATAGCCAGGCCGTCAAACCTAGGGCTGGTAAGGAAGGGTAGTATATCGGTCCTTGCGAAAGCAGGTCCGGACGATGTGGGAGGGTCCAAGGACTTCCCACTGACATTTTTACAATCTCCGCGTACCATGCCCTTCGGGGCCACGCTGGAGCCACCAGAATCACTGGTTTCTTTTCTACCCTGATTCTGCGGATTAATCGCGGTGGGAATGCATATATCAGCTTGAACTGATCCCAAGGGAACACTAGGGCATCCGAACCGCAAGCTAGGGGATCCTTTGTGCGAGACACAAATCTGTCCACCTTTGCGTTGAATCTGGATGCTAGCAGATCTACATCCGGTGTTCCCCACCGCTGGCATATTGCCTGGAAAACCTCGGGGTGAAGAGACCATTCCCCCGGGCATAATTGCTGGCGACTTAAAAAGTCCGCTCTCCAATTTTCCACTCCTAGGATGAAAACCGCGGATATGGCTGTGACATACCTTTCTGCCCATTCCAGGATGCAATTCACTTCCCTCTGGGCTGCACGACCCTTGGAGTTTGGATGTCCATGCTACTAGGGCATACCGGGCTGCTCGTATCTCTAAGAGATTGGTGGGCAGGGCCTTCTCTGCTTCTGACCACTTGCCCTGGAGAGACCATTGCTCCAGTACTGCCCCCCAGCCTATGAGGCTGGCATCTGTAGTGACCACCTTCCAAGAAACCGGACTGAAGGGTTTCCCTTTTTCCAGATTCTGGGGCACCAACCACCAATGGAGGCTCTTGCGAACGGAAGGGGACAGGGACATTGGTAAGTCTAAAGCCTGAACTTTTTTGTTCCAGGCTGACAGTATGGCCCTCTGCAAGTTCCTTGAATGGAATTGACCGTAGGGTACTGCTTCGAATGAAGCCACCATTTTTCCCAGCAGCCTTATACACAGGCGTATGGATGGTTTTCTTTTTTGTACCCACTAAGTGGGTCAAATCTTTCAAAGACGACACCTTCTCTGGAGGTAAGAAAATCTTTCTCTGATTTGAATTCAGTCTTAGCCCCCAAGTATTCCAGACTTTTGACTGGTTTTAGGGCTGACTTGTCTCGGTTGATAATGCAACCATGAGATTCCAGATACTTGATTATCTTGTGAACGACCACTTCTATTTTTTTTTCACTGAGTGGTCTATCAGCAACAAGTCGTCTAGATATGCCATTATCGTTAAACCTTGTGTTCCTAGTTTGGCCAATCGTAGGGCCAGAATTTTTGTGAACACTCGTGGTGCTGTGGCCAGACCGAAAGGTAAGGCTCTGAACTGAAAATGGCGCCCTTCTACTGCAAAGCGTAGAAATTTCTGGTGGGCCGGACAGATGGGAATATGCAAATAAGCATCCCTTATGTCGATCGAGGCTAACCATTCCTGCCCTTGTAGGGCGGTGGCCACCGATCGGATCGACTCCATCCGAAAAAGTCCTGATATGTAGGAACTTGTTTAGCCCTTTTATATTTAATATGGGCCTCATGTCCCCATTTGGTTTGGGGACTGTGACAAGGTTCGAGTAAAACCCGAACCCGTTTTCTTCCAAGGGAACCTTCATGATTACCCTTGGGGCAATAGTTGCTCTAGTGCCAGAAGGAGGGATCCACTCTTCTGGGGATCGCTTGGCACGTTTGACCTTATAAAATGGGCAGGAGGAATGTCTTTTAACTCCAGCCTGTATCCCAGACTTACTGAGGAGATCACCCATCTCTGATGGTGTCCCGCCAGGTCTCTGTGAACAACTGAAGTCTTCCCCTCACCCGATTGAGTGGGGGCAACCCTTCATGACTTAGGGGGAGGTTTTGTACCTCTTTTGACCCAGGGTTTCTTGTTACCCTGTGATTGTCCCTGATTTCTGCCCCCTGGATTTGACCGCGGAGGCCGTCGGAACTGTTTCACAGCCGATGTGCCAGGGACTGGAGAAGTAGGCCTCTTAAACGAAGGACTTCTACCCTTGTTCTTAACCGGCAAGAGTGTACTTTTACCGGCAGAAGTTTTCTGGATATATTTGTCCAGATCATCTCCAGATAAGCGTTCTCCATGAAATGGGAAGCTAATCAGCAATTTCTTACAGGGAGCTTCAGCAGACCAGTTTTTGAGCCATAGAAGCCTACGCATATGTCTACAGACAGCGTAAAGCGGGATGCCTGTTGGATTGTATCCTTTATGGCGTCCACCGCAACACAAGGCTCTAGGTAGGTCAGCTAGGGCAAGAGCCTGCTGATCTGGTAAGTCCCTTAAGACTTGTTTCAACTGATCTTTCATTGCTTGGCAGACTCCAATCGCTGCTACTGCAGGTTGTGTCACCATGCTTGCTGTAGAGAAAGCAGATTTTAGTAAAGACTCCAATTTTTTATCTATTGGGTCCTTGAACATTGGAACATTATCTACTGGACATGTCAGTGATTTATTTACACAAGAGATGGCTGTGTCCACTGTAGGGACCCTCCATTTTTTTTTTTAATTTTTTTTTTAATGAACTTATCCTCCATGGGATAGATCACTGGAAATCTATTGGGGGGAGTAAATATTTTACAGGATGCTCCCAATCCTGGTAAATAAACCCTTCCAATAAAGGGTGGATTGGGAAGGAACAGACAGTCTGGGGAGCTTTCAGCGACCCCAGCGAGGAGACAGTAGTGGTTGATGGTTCCGCCAGAGGCATTTAAAATGCTGCTCGGACCATGTTAGTCAGAGACTGAACCCATAATCTTTCAGCCTGAGATGCTGAGAAAGGTTCTTCCACTGTTGATTCCTCTATAACTTTATCAACCTCACCTGATCCCCTTCCAGTAGGTCGATCTCTGGGACTGTTCCTCCACTAACAGGCACTCTGCAGGAGGAGACGGAGATCGGACGCGCTTTTCCTGTGACAGGGAAGCAGCGATCAATGCTGTTAATCTCTCTTCCAATCCTCCCAGAGTTGAGGATAAAACCTCCTCTGTTATATATACAGGAGCAGGTGGACTGGGGACAGCCGCAGTACCAGGTACACCTGCGGGGTTCCTACGGCTACTGACCTCTGAAATTTCAGGGGAGATTGGCGCAGTACAGCATGCCCAAAATCCTCAGAGCCCGACGGAGACCCCTTTCGCTTCTTGGAAGATCTATTTCCAGAGCGTCTGGACGACATATCCTATAAGCACAAAGCTGAGGTATTCCCGTCGTCATACACCAATTTTGCTGGTAATAGTCTAACACAGTTGCTGCTATATACCCGCTGGTGTCCACTAATGTGCCTTTCTATGGGGATGCCTGCATCAACCGCCTCTGTGTGCCACGGTTTGTTGCTAGCTCTGTTTGCATCCAGCTGACACTTGTACTGTGTCTTTATACAAGCTGGGACGCCTGCACATGCGCAGAAGCGCCGTGGCGTGCATCGAGCGTCATCCACCCGCCCCGCCCCTTTTTTTTCATAGGAGGCGCGTGCACGCGCCCGTGCGCGCGCCTGTGCGCCCTTTTCGAAAATCAAACAGGGACTAGGAGCCAGGGCCCTTTTTGCCGGAGGGCCTGTGCGGTGGATGAGCGCAGCAACAGGGCAGAGGAAGTGGATTCCCACAGAGAAACTTACCAACTGCCTGGATCTTTTGACTTGAGAAAACCAAAGATCCACATGACAAGAAAAATGGACCACAGCGGCCTCTAGTGGTTTAACACAGGTACCGCGGTCCTTTTTTTTTTTTTTTTTTCTTGACTACTATTAAAATTTTACATTTTCAGTAGTTACAGGCATACACAGATATTAGCGGGAATACCGTTAGGTAACAGACAGAAAGACAAATTAGGCTTGGGGGTCCCCCAATAGAACCAAGTTCCTGGGGGCCCCCACTTACCTGATCCCCGCCGCAGGACTTTGTTTGGTCCACAGAAGCCCAAACTTCACCTATCACGGCAGGCATTGTAATTAAACCTTCAGGGACCGGGTTCCCAAGGATTCCACTCCCCTGGACCTGTATAGCACCCTGCACAGACAACATCTTGGTCGTGGCTCGTGGGTATGACCAGAGCTCTGGATCCCAGGGTCCAGCCCTCCTAAGAGAGACATTACAGGCAAAACCTTGCTCTTCTGCTGCAAGGCCCGGGTACCGACTGTTTAGCTATGAAGCTTTTTTGGTGGGATCCGGAACAGCTTACTAAGGCCCAAAAGAACCTGTACGCAAGCCCAGTGAAAACACATGTTACTCTTTGGCCAACACCTTAGACACTGGCAAAAAACTGAGGTGCTCCCGGATGGGAGGGGCTTATATAGGGGAGGGTACTTCCGGTTTGGAAGTGGCCAGTGCCAGCACCTGAAGGTAATCTATATAACCCATTAGTAATGACTAAGTCGCTCTGTGTCCCGTGATGTACGAAAAAGAAATGTATCTTTTACAGTTATTTCTGTATATGGATTGTCCTTAGATAAATTGAATGTATATAAAAAAAAAAACTGAACAAAATCAGATATAAAAGACTTAGTGTTACTAAACCCAGAACCTGCATTCACTATATCTGGACTCCCACTGTACACAGAACATGGAAATGCAATTATTTTAGTAAATTTAAAATGCTAAATACCTTTTTCCATCAGCAGTATATAACAGTTTTAAGACTTGTATCAGTGTACAGCTGAGCACTGGTTAAAGCTTGTAGGAGGAGTTTTCATTCTCCTCTGACTGTCCTATGAGGCTGCAGGACCCCAGACTCTGGACAGTGCTGATTGGCTCTGTGCTAATCACATGCACCCTCCCAAGAAGAAAAAAAAAACCCCTCTAGCAATACACACCAATCTAAGCATGTACAGAGTGTCTCCATAGGCTCTGTCTTATCACAAGATGCATTGGGGACAATGAAAGAAGGGGAGGATCAGAGAAGACAGGGTCAAACAGCTTTTTTACACAATGCAGAGAATTAACCCCTTAGGTTCCACAGTGAGTATAACAAGCATGCTTTACTGCATATACACACTGAATTTACTGTTGTGGGTTTAGTAACACTTTAAATCCAGCAGTGCTGTATAGAAAAGACGGTTAAACATGATGGACTATTGCAGACCAAAAGTCCATCATGTATGTCCGTCTTTTCTAAATAGTATACAGGATGAGGTACCCCCTAGCCTATTCCCCCATTTCCTTCTGTTTATACTATCATTGCTGTATTCAATAATACATTATTGCATGTAAGCAGTATAAGTGCCTCATTTGACTTGGTATCAGTCTCTTGCAGTCACCGTAGAGCAGAGCTCAAACTGGGAGAGGGAGAAGCAGCACAAAGAGCAAATATAAAAAAACAGTTAGGTTGCACTAAACAATTGTGTAAACAAAACAAATGTAATGCAAATGGTTAAAAATAGTCCACAAGTGATGTGATATATGGATCTTGGTGTCACTCTACACCATCCACCCCCATAGTGATCCTTAAAAAAATCTGTGCCTTCACCAATCAGCAGAAGTGCTCGCTTACCAGCATCGATTGATCCCTCATTACAAGGGATCAAATGTGCTTTTGCCTTTAACCCAGCCCAGGCATTTCTGCTGATTCAGATGGTCTCCTGCATTGGATCACTCCCTGGCACCAATCAAATGTGATGATTTCTCAAAGATAAAAGTTCTCCAGACAGTGTAAAATCCTTATAACGTTTATTAAAAAGTCAACAAATGCCTTTTGTTTTAAGTGTATTGGCCGCTACACAAACAAAGCCGTCCTTCTAGAGCATGTGTAGGATTGGTGACGTCAGTGCGTCTCTCTGCCCTATGCGTTTCGTCATAGATGACGTCGTCCAGGTGGCAATAAAAGCTAATAAGCTGTGATGCTTTGCTTATGTGCTAGCAAGGGCCGTGCTGATAGGAGGGCAGAGTGACAGAGATGAGCTGATCAATCTGCTACTTCTTCTTTAACTCACCAGTCACATGTCGGGAGAGGGGACAAGACCTGTAAGTTACCTTACTGCAGCAGAGACAAATCAAGTTTCCTGTCCTTACAGACAGGACTGTACTGTGTGGCAGAGCTGTGTAAATCTCAGGAGTGGGAGGACAATAATGCAAATCCTTTCGCAGGAAAAACAGCTCACTAATATACATTTCATGCTATTTAGCTGTTTCTCTGAAGTTCAGCTTTAAGAGATACTTCTCGGCGAGCACAGGGGACCTATAATGCATCTCCTGACCTTTTCTTCCAGGAAGTAAGCCATATTCCCTATTGTTGGGCGACTAGGCTAGCAGCCATGTGGCAGTGAAAGGACAAGCACTGGCTCTTTAAAAATTTTTATTTTTTTTTGGGTGGGAGGGGTGCAGTAGTAGACAGAATGGAATAGTATTAGAGAATAGACATGTGCATTCGTTTTCGTCCAAATGCATTTTCGTCCGAATTTCAGCTATTTTCGTTATCGTCTTAACAAACGAAAACGAAAGCACAGAATCCGAAAACCGAAAGATCCGACATAAACAAATGCTTTATTTTCGTTTTCGTTGCTACAACAGTTCGATATAGATAGGAGATTCGACGTGACGCTGACAATAACAATCTGTGTCTATCGAACCTGTGGTCGAATGTGCCTAACCTTAACTCTATTAGTCCAAGATTATTCTACATAGGAGAGAAAAGATTCGACATTATAGAGAGAAAAGATTCGACATTATAGAGAGAAAAGATTCGACATAGGAGAGAAAGATTCGACATAGGAGAGAAAAGATTCGACATAGGAGAGAAAAGATTTGTTATTATAGAGAGAAAAGATTCGACATAGGAGAGAAAAGATTCGACATAGAAGAGAAAAGATTCGACATAGGAGAGAAAAGATTTGACATTATAGAGAGAAAATATTCGACATAGGAGAGAAAAGATTCGACATAGGAGAGAAAAGATTTGTTATTATAGAGAGAAAAGATTCGACATAGAAAGAAAAGATCACTGCTGGAATTGGGTGGGGGAAGTAAAATAAAAATAAAGTTGATGATGAATGTTATTGGCTGATTGTAACCAAAGAGGAGGAGCAGTAAAATAGCTAGAATGACGAAGATTCGACAAAGCATCGAAAGTTAGAAGATTCGACGGTGCAGAAAAACTGTACGACGCTGCAATCGTACATTTCCGGTCAAATGCATCCGCCCATAGGCTATAGAAGAATTCTAATGTTGGTTGACTAGTAATAGTAATGAATAAATATAATTATTACTAGTCATACAACATTAGAATTCTTCTATAGCTTGTGGGCAGAACATTCGACCGGAAATGTATGATTGCAGCGTCGTACAGTTTCACTGCTCCGTCGAATCTTCTTTGAACATTCGACAGACACCATAAGCCTTCAATGACAGATTCGACCTTAATTAATTCAGATTTTCGGACTAATGCAATTTCTAACAAAAAACGAAATAAATAAAAACGAATTTCGGGAGTAACTAAATAAATTTATTTTTCGGACGAAAACGAAATTCCGAAACGAAATATTTCAGTGTGCACATGTCTATTAGAGAACCTCTGTCAGGTTTGGAAAAAGGTAAGAGGAAATTATTCCAAAGGAGACACAGAAAGCATTAACAGAATGCCAGAGGTTCTAACCCTTCCCCACTCTTTAAAAAAACATGTTTATCTTGATTTTATACTTTAACTACAGTAATAAGGATTCTTTGTGCTGTCTTGGGCCATTGCTTACATTACATTAGTGTTGACCCTTATGCAGAGGTGTGGGATTATATGGTGATTTCATATCAACCTGATGTCATTTTGCAGATGCTAGAAGCCATAATTACATGTTCTTCATGACTTATTCCCCAGGATAACCCCAGAACGTGATCACACGCTGAAAGAAAGTCTCTGGCTTTTTAATGAGGCAGCCGGCTCAGCTTGTTGTTTTGAGCCGTAATCTTCACTTCGCTCAAGGCAATCAGGGAAATTCTAATAAAGCAATTTTACAAAAAACAAGGTTACATACAGAGCTTATTGGTTCAAGAGTTTACTGCTGGCTGATGAAAAGCATTTACTTATTCCTGAGCATTACTTTTCTAGAAGGTTTCTGCTCATGACTGCTAGCTTGAAGGAAATGTCCTTAAAGGACAGATCTGGTCTAATTAAAGAAAAACTGTTCCAGCCAGGCGAACTATGTATATCAATTGTCAACTTATGAGGTTTCAACTGTGGCCCCTGAGGTCACCAATGGGGTGCAAATTAATGCCCGTTATATGTGATGCTACAAGAGACTGCCAATACAGTATATTACAGTAGATGGCCAGAGACTGCAGATATGCTACAGGAGTGGTTATAGACTAGGTAAAGGCTTCAGGGCTTGGAAATAGCCTTGGGACATGTTACAAGAGACTATTAAGCTGGCCATAGATGCATGGAAATTTAGGCAGTTGAGCAGGACTCATTAATGTGGATGGGGGGAATCCATGTATGGCCAGCCTTAAGCCCCATACACACTATTAGATTTTCTGCAGATTTTTGTCTTCAGATTTACCCAAACCATGTAGTACAAGGGCCTGTCTGGCTGCATATAAATTTAAACTCTTAAGCCCTGTACACACGATCGGATATCCTATGGATTCTAATCCGATGTTTTTTTCCATCGGAAATCCGATGAAACTGTCTTCCATCAGTCTTGCCCACACACCATCAGTCAAAAAACCGACCGTTTCAAACGCAGTGACGTAAAACACTCTGATGAGTTGAGAAAAATGAAGTTCAATGCTTCTGAGCATGCGTCGACTTGATTCTGAGCATGCGTGAGTTTTTTATCCGATGGAGTTCCCCACAGACGATAGTAATTTGCTATCAGTTTTTTAGCCATCGGATAAATTTAAAACATGTTCTATTTTTAAACACCGATGGAAAAAAGACCGATGGGGCCCATACACGATCGGTTTGTCCGATGAAAACAGTACACGGCTTTAAAGTTTGACCTCATATTATATGGTTTTGGTAAATCTGAACACAAAAATCTGAAGAAAATCTAATAGTGTGTATGGGGTCTTAGAGATCACTGCTATTGCAGCCTCCCACAACTGATTGCATTGAGTCAAGGGCCGCCCAACAAGTTCTAAAGAACTTCAGGTTTGGCACAAGGGATTGCAAGGGTTTTATCCCCCCAAAAATTTCAGATCCCTGACAAGTTTTCTACCAATTATTAGTCGTTTTTAAACTGGCTTCTGAACAGGAGGGTCCTTATTATCACCTGAGCAATCTCAGTGCGGTAAGATGAAAAGTTGGATGGAGGAGTCCTAAAGCTAAATTCTAGGACATCAGCTACTTTGTAAAAACTTCAGGCCTACCATGAGCTAAGTCTAAGGAGGTGTCTGCCTCAAAGACTTATCTTTATTATTCACATCTAACCGGTTTATTGTGCTCCTAGCTGCTCACTGTGGTCTCAATTCCTTTAAGAGCAGAGTCACTGAAACTGCTATGCCCACCCCTCTCACCCTTCTGCCCATTATTAGAAGCCTTTGTATTATGTGAACACATTCACAAAATACAAAGGCTTCTGTAAATGGGCATCAAAGGGGAGGGGTGGGCATAGTTGCTATGTGTGCCCTCCAAGAGTGCAATAAACCTGTCACAGTAATGTAACTTCAAGTAATAGAGATAAGTCCCAGAGGTGACAGTGACATGAACCTAATTGGACTTAACACATAATGTGCTTGCACTTTTTTCAAAATTGCTGAACTCCTGGCATCCAGCAACATTTTGGATATCTTTTTATTTATCGTTTGAAAATACCAACAGGTTGGTTGAAGTGGAAAGGTAATTTTAAATAAAATTAAAGTGTATATTTACATAGCGTAGGGTTACACAGAGATCCCAACTGTGCCAAATGTGAAAGGGACGTGCTACACCTCATCTGGAGATGCCCCAAACTATTTAGGTGCTGGATCGGTCTAATCCACTCTATTATGAATACAGTGTTTGCTTCTTCTTTGTAATACAATCCTATTACATGTTTATTGGGTTATAGAGAACCTAGATCAACATATTATAGATTAGCCTTTCTCAACCTTTTTAACACAGAGGATCTCTTTCTGGTCCCAACGAAGCCCTATGAATAATTCCCATTCTACAGCTCATAGTGGTCAGTGGTAAGATGCTATTTACATTGGTGGTCAGTGGTAAGAATGCTCCTTACATTTGTGGTCAATGTTTAGAATCCTCATCTAGCTGAAATAATTATTGGTGTCAGTGGGGACTTATTTGAATCACAGAAATTGCTCTTGGCTCAAGAAACCCCTAGCAACCATTGTTGGAAACCCTTGTTTAGAAAGGGTGCTATAGGTGCTCTTAACATAGTTGTTTATTGCTAGGAAGCTGAAAATGGGGTGTTTCCATTTCCACCTATTGTTGGAGAATGGCTGAGAGAGATGCATTGTGTTATCTCTTGAAAAGCTGATTTATGCTAGAAAGGGTTGCCCACCAAAGTGCTCATTGGTTAGACAAAATGGATGAGGTGTTACAAATAGGCTAACCTCTGGCATTTCTTCTAAAGCTAATTTGATGTGGACTGGAGGTAGTTCTAGGCCATCTTACACTAATAGGGTATGCAGTACCAATGGCAGAAAAATTAATACATTAAAGAATAATTCCAGGTATGAATATTGTTACATTGGTCCAGCTTGGATCAGTGTAACTATGCATATGCCATACCTGTGGAATTCCTCTAGAAGCTGGAAATAACTGCAAAAGGCACCTCTAGCTTTCGGGTCCTTTGTCGAGCGACTTCCCTCTTGCATTCTGAACTCAGGAGGTGGGCTGCTTGGCATGGGCACCATTCATAGATCAGGTTGCATTATCTCAATGCAAAACATTCTCTGATTAGACGAGTTAAAGAGTTGGGGAGGTGAGGTCACACTGCAGCGCAGTCATGCAGTACAGAGTATGAAAAACGCACTACAATATATGCTAATAAAACAGTGTGGTGCAGCACAAATTTTAAAAATATATTATATGCCCTAATTCATGTGCTATGATTAGTTTGAACCCTCAGACCTAGTTATCTTGCATAGGCTCCCCTTGCGCATTTAGATAATTTAAAAGCCAGTAGCACATGCAATATAGCAACATCTGATGCTACATGGAACCCCATATTCTAAAGGGGAGAGTCTACTCTATCTCTGATGCTGCATGGGAACCCTATATCCTAAAGGGGAGAGTCTACTCCATCTCTTTGATACTATATGGGAACCATAAAGAAGAAATAAAGGACCTCTATCTGTGCCACATCCCAAAATATAAAGCTAAAAAAAAACAAATGCAAGAACTTGTCCTGCAGCAGATGGACTTTATTGGCACCCACACAAGACCAAAAATATTTTTTTGTAAAAGTATCAACTATTTATTAGTGCAAATGTTAAAAAGAGGGCGCTTAAAGAGTAGCGTCCACAAAACAAAATAAAACGGTAGATAAGGAATGGCATTCCTCATTGGACCCTAGTAAATCACCTCCCCACTTAAACAACAGTATTGACAACAACAACTGGGGGGGGGGCATCCAAAAACTGGCTCTCCTCCACTGGTCAACGCGTTTTGCTTCTAATGCGTAGCTTCTTCAGGGCCAATAATAGAGGATGTCATACTCTGCTAAATATAACAGAGATTTTGTTTACATACATGTAAATGTTCTTATTTAAAAAACATTTTCATACATTATGCATTTCATGGCTATGCAAGACATTGTGGTTTATATGACTGCTTAACATCTTCTATGGACTTACATTCAAAGATGGCAGAGGTTTTCTCTTGTTAAAAAAAAGATGGCAGAGGTCTGTCAATAATCACAAATAACATCTGGGGGCGGACATAGGGGCTGAGGACTCTCAGTTGATTCATAAAGAAAGAAACAATGGTCTGGAAAAGCTATCCCCTTGTTCAAAGAAGAAATGAACATAAATGTAGTCACATGGTTGAGTTAGATGGATACCTAACATGGCAGTACTAAAAACAAATAACTATATGTACCTATTTAAGAACATGTATTTCCTCAAATCGCTTCTAGGTTTATCTAGACATAAAACACTCCAACCACATGCAAATATAGATACATCACTCTGTAAAAATAAATTGACTTCTGGTAATAAGTGCCCAAACCAAGAGAGTAATACCACTTAGAGAAAGACCAAATAAATTGCAATCTATGATGTACCTGAAATGGGCCAACAAGATCAAAGGAGCCTGTATGTCCAAAAGGATATGAATCCAGCTATATCCAATTATCAAAGGTAAGAGTCTACTCTACTCTATCTCTGACACTACATGAGAACCCCATATCCTAAAGAAGAGAGTCTACTCAATTTCTGAAGCTACATAAGAACCCCATATCCTAAAGGAGTGAGTCTACTCCATCTCTGATGCTACATGGGAACCCCATATTTTAAAGGGGAGAGTGTATTCCTTCTCCTTGACACTATATGAGAACCCATATCCTAAAGGGCAGAGTCTATTCCATCTCTGATGCTATCTGAGAACCCTGTATTCCAAAAGTGGAGAGTCTACTCAATCTCTAAAGCTACATGGGAACCCCATATCCTAAATGAGAGAGTCTACTCCATCGCTGGTGCTATATGGGAACCCCATATCCTAAAGGGCAGAGTCTATTCCATCTCTGGCGCTTAATAGGAACCCTGTATCCTAAAGCAGTGTTTCTCAACTCCAGTCCTCAAGGCGCACCAACAGGTCATGTTTTTGGGATTTCCATTGATTTCCACAGGTGATTTGAGCAGTTTCACTGCCTTAGTAATTATCACAGCTGTTTTATCTGCAGGAAATCCCAAAAACATGACCTGTTGGTGCGCCTTGAGGACTGGAGTTGAGAAACACTGTCCTAAAGGGTAGAGTCTTCTCAATCTCTGAAGCTACATGGGAACCCCGTATCCTAAAGGGTAGAGTCTTCTCAATCTCTGAAGCTACATGGGAACCCCGTATCCTAAAGGGGGGAGTCTTTCTATCATTACCAGAATTCCCCATATTTTTATCTACATAATAATTACATTTATCTTGACATTTCTGCAAGCATAAACTCTACTGGTACGGAAGCTCTTTAAAAAAAATGAACCCAATAATGTCAGCAATGTCTCTGACCAAATTGTGTTTTTTAGCAGCCTTGCTACTGTTTGAGGTGAATGTGCTTCTGGCAAATAGTGAACACTTATCTCCCATCTTTCAGGTGATCAGTGAATTTGAAGCTGCACCGGACACCTTTTTCTACCGAATACCAAACTTGAGCCGGAACAGACAGTACAGTGTGTGGGTGGTAGCCGTGACTTCTGCAGGAAGAGGCAATAGCAGTGACATCAATACTGTTGAACCCGTGGCTAAAGGTAACACTCACATTGTGGCTTTATTGTTAAGTCTTTTCTAACATTATATTACAATAATGCGTGCTTAAGGTGATTGTAGCTGTATTAATTTTAACCCTTGGTGAAAATTAAAAAAAAGGATCATGGACAGTACTCAGCTGTGTATTATATTACACTAAATAGATAACAATAAGCAATAGCAAATTTAAAGTGAACCAGCAGTTTGTCCATGCAGAGCAAAGCAATAGGTACTGTTTAAGTATTTGTCTACCAGGGCAATTTTTCATACACATGTTAAAATCAGCATTTTTTGCTAGAAAATTACTTCAAATCCCCAAACAATTATATATTTTCTGAAAGCAGAAGGCATTGAAATTAAAATGGGGGCAGTCAGTGGTGGCTGCTCCATTAGGGACACATGAGGGCCTCCCCCCCAATCCATGCGCCCGACCCCTAATCTACATGCAGGGTGCCGGACGCATGGATTACAATGTTTTTTTTTTAAGGACATGATTAGGGCCTGTGGCTCTAATTAGCTTCAGAAAAAGGTGGACTCTGGGCGCAGAGCACTGCACCCCGAGCCCACCCAGTTGTGTGACAATAGCGAATTATTATTCGCTGTTGTCTTCCTGCTTCTCCTTCAAGCCAATCAGGAAGCTGGTCCTGAGACCCAATTGGCCAAGAGAAGTGACCGTATTGGCCAGGCAGGGGGGAGGATGTACATGGAAGCGAGAGTACCACCTGCAGGGGGCCAGGAGGGTGGTCGGGTGCACTTCGCTGCTGTCAGGAAAGGTTCCATCCGCTGGTGGCATTTATTAGTTATCTTGCAGTACTGTGGTCCACCAGCAGGTGTCTCCTGGCAGTTTGTAACTGTCAGGAGAATCTTTCCCTGCTGGTGTTGTATTATCTTTTGGACGCAGTACTGGTTTCCACCAGCGGATGGATCCTGGCAGTGTGGAGCAGACTGCCCTCCCTCCGATCAGGTGTGACCTGAAGCTAATCAGGCATTCCTATAAATACCCGGCAGGTGTATACACACACTGCCCTGGTATCGTCCTCGTGCTCTGACCTGTAGCCTGTCTGCTTGAACCTTGATCCATGTATCCTGATCCCTGTAACCTGAACCTGTAACCTGATCCTGAACCTGTTGTGTCCGTCCTAATCCCTGATCCCTGCTCTGCAGCCTGGTTGCCCCCTGCTTGATCCTGTCTCCCTGTCCTGATCCATCCTTACCCCATCTGATGATCCCCCTGTGTTTGACCTCGGCCTGGCCCTGTTATGATTCTGGTTTCCCCATTACTTGTACATATTTGTCTGTTACTGTTATTAATTGTGGGTTCTGTTTGTTATTGGTTGTTGTGCACTGTGTGGTATTGGAGGTGGTTATATATATATTATTTCACTTATCTTTAATAAATCTTTATATTTCACTTATACGTGTTTGGTGTTCCTCTGTTGCTAGCTGCACAGTTCTGGTCACACTTGGTACGTGACAGTATACCAGGGCCATTAATGATCAGAAGTAGCTGCACAGAGGACCCATTTTGGTTCTGTTACTCTGCTAAAATGAACTCTGATATGATTCCTTATTATTCTCTGCTGGCGTCAGAGAGTGGTGAATATCTCCGTCAGACACTGAAAGAGTGGACCAGTGATCAGCTGCTAGAGATTATTCGTTTAGCTCACTCCTGGGTTGATCAGGGCTGTATGATGTTTGGGGATGTTCAACCTTTAATTAAAATCTGCACAGAGCTGGCTTTGCCTTGTATCCCAGAGGGCCATGATGATTTTTCTCCCCCCTTTAATGTTAATCAGGTCGTATCTTTGGTTTGGCTTCTGGAGGATGACTCCCCATACTTTTTTGAACATTACACAGCTTGTTCCCAACAGAAAATAATAGTGTGTTGATTGTGTACAATCCCTTGTCAGACAGGCAGAATGTAAACTGCAGTTTGTGCAGCCACTACTCTCAGCATGGTCTGATATTTTGCAATCGGCCCCAGCCAGCCCACAAAAAAACATCTCTGCTGCCAGACACCTGCCTGCCCAAGAGTCTATTTCTCCATCACCCATGGCAACCCCAGTCGCAGTTCAGTACACACTACTTCCCACCAGGTATCAATATCCAGTCTCTGCTCCCTGCACCTATCCTGCATTCAACCCACCTGCCTCTTCTCAGCTGCCTGCAAGCCCACAAGAACCTCCTCCAGCCACTGTCCCCGTATCCCTGCCATATTCTTCCATTTGCTCGATTCCATCTTTTCCATATACTCCCCCCGTTATGTGCAAACCTGCAGTAACCAAATCTAAAAAGAAGCGGAAGTATTTCCCTACCCACACAATCCAACCAGTAATCCCACCTTCCTCCACACCCACCAACCTGCTCCAGCCTGTAGTTCCAGAACCAGCCTTCGAGCCAGCTTCCCAGCCTGCAGTTCCAGAGCCAGCCTTCCAGCTTGCAGTTCCCGAGCCAGCCTTCCAGCTTGCAGTTCCCGAGCCAGCCTTCCAGCTTGCAGTTCTCGAGCCAGCCTTCCAGTCTGCAGTTCTCGAGCCAGCCTTCCAGCCTACAGTCCCAGAGCCAGTCCTTGAGCCAGCCTTCCAGCCTGCAGTCCTTGAGCCAGCCTTCCAGCCTGCAGTCCTTGAGCCAGCCTTCCAGCCTGCAGTCCTTGAGCCAGCCTTCCAGCCTGCAGTCCTTGAGCCAGCCTTCCAGCCTGCTGTCCTTGAGCCAGCCTTCCAGCCTGCTGTCCTTGAGCCAGCCTTCCAGCCTGCTGTCCTTGAGCCAGCCTTCCAGCCTGCGGTCCTTGAGCCAGCCTTCCAGCCTGCGGTCCTTGAGCCAGCCTTCCAGCCTGTGGTCCTGGAGCCAGCCTTCCAGCCTGCGGTCCTGGAGCCAGCCTTCCAGCCTGCGGTTTTTGAGCCAGCCTTCCAGCCTGCGGTTTTCGAGCCAGCCTTCCAGTCTGCGGTTCTCGAGCTAGCCTGCCAGCCTGAAGACCCTGTACCAGCCTGCCAGCCTGAAGACCCTGTACCAGCCTGCCAGCCTGAAGACCCTGTGCCAGCCTGAAGACCCTGTGCCAGCCTGCCAGCCTGAAGACCCTGTGCCAGCCTGCCAGCCTGAAGACCCTGTGCCAGCCTGCCAGCCTGAAGACCCTGTGCCAGCCTGCCAGCCTGAAGACCCTGTGCCAGCCTGCCAGCCTGAAGACCCTGTGCCAGCCTGCCAACATGGAGTTCCCGTGCCAGCCTTCCAAACTGAAGCTCTGATGACAGTGTCCCAGTCGGAAGATCCGGTGCCCGTTTCCCGGCCTGTGGTTGTGGTGCCCGTTTCCCGGCCTGTGGTTGTGGTGCCCGTTTCCCGGCCTGTGGTTGTGGTGCCCGTTTCCCGGCCTGTGGTTGTGGTGCCCGTTTCCCGGCCTGAGGTTGTGGTGCCCGCTGCGGTGCCCGTTCCCTGGCTTGAGGTTGTGGTGCCCGTTTCCCGGCTTGAGGTTGTGGTGCCCATTTCCCGGCCCGAGGTTGTGGAGCCCTTTTCCCGGCTCGAGGGTATGTCGTCTGCTGCCCAGCCTGAGATGATCCCATCTGCTGCCCAGCCTGAGATGATCCCGTCTGCTGCCCAGCCTGAGATGATCCCGTCTGCTGCCCAGCCTGAGATGATCCCGTCTGCTGCCCAGCCTGAGATGATCCCGTCTGCTGCCCAGCCTGAGATGATCCCGTCTGCTGCCCAGCCTGAGACGATCCCGTCTGCTGCCCAGCCTGAGACGATCCCGTCTGCTGCCCAGCCTGAGACGATCCCGTCTGCTGCCCAGCCTGAGACGATCCCGTCTGCTGCCCAGCCTGAGACGATCCCGTCTGCTGCCCAGCCTGAGACGATCCCGTCTGCTGCCCAGCCTGAGACGATCCCGTCTGCTGCCCAGCCTGAGACGATCCCGTCTGCTGCCCAGCCTGAGACGATCCCGTCTGCTGCCCAGCCTGAGACGATCCCGTCTGCTGCCCAGCCTGAGACGATCCCGTCTGCTGCCCAGCCTGAGACGATCCCGTCTGCTGCCCAGCCTGAGACGATCCCGTCTGCTGCCCAGCCTGAGACGATCCCGTCTGCTGCCCAGCCTGAGACGATCCCGTCTGCTGCCCAGCCTGAGACGATCCCGTCTGCTGCCCAGCCTGAGACGATCCCGTCCGCTGCCCAGCCTGAGATGATCCCGTCTGCTGCCCAGCTTGATGACCCGGAGCCTGCTGCCCAGCCTGAAGTGTTCCTGTCTGCTGCCCAGCTTGATGATCCGGAGCCTGCTGCCCAGCCCGAAGTGTCCCTGCCTGCTGCCCAGCTCGATGACCCGGAGCCTACTGCCCAGCCCGAAGTGTTCCTGTCTGCTGTCCAGCTCGATGACCCGGAGCCTGCTGCCCAGCTCGATGACCCGGAGCCTGCTGCCCAGCCCGAAGTGTTCCTGTCTGCAGCCCAGCTTGATGATCCGGAGCCTGCTGTCCAGCCCGAAGTGTCCCTGCCTGCTGCCCAGCTCGATGACCCGGAGCCTGCTGCCCAGCCCGAGGTGTTCCTGCCTGCTGCCCAGCTCGATGACCCGGAGCCTGCTGCCCAGCCCGAGGTGTTCCTGCCTGCTGCCCAGCTCGATGACCCGGGGCCTGCTGCCCAGCCCGAAGTGTTCCTGTCTGCTGCCCAGCTCGATGACCCGGAGCCTGCTGCCCAGCCCGAGGTGTTCCTGCCTGCTGCCCAGCTTGATGTGATTGTCTGCCCGGATGTGACTTTGCCTACTACCCAGCTGATTGCCATGAACTTTCTCCGGCAACAGCTAGTTGGAGCGTCCGGAGGCCGCTCCTTTGAGGGGGGGTACTGTCAGGAAAGGTTCCATCCGCTGGTGGCATTTATTAGTTATCTTGCAGTACTGTGGTCCACCAGCAGGTGTCTCCTGGCAGTTTGTAACTGTCAGGAGAATCTTTCCCTGCTGGTGTTGTATTATCTTTTGGACACAGTACTGGTTTCCACCAGCGGATGGATCCTGGCAGTGTGGAGCAGACTGCCCTCCCTCCGATCAGGTGTGACCTGAAGCTAATCAGGCATTCCTATAAATACCCGGCAGGTGTATACACACACTGCCCTGGTATCGTCCTCGTGCCCTGACCTGTAGCCTGTCTGCTTGAACCTTGATCCATGTATCCTGATCCCTGTAACCTGAACCTGTAACCTGATCCTGAACCTGTTGTGTCCGTCCTAATCCCTGATCCCTGCTCTGCAGCCTGGTTGCCCCCTGCTTGATCCTGTCTCCCTGTCCTGATCCATCCTTACCCCATCTGATGATCCCCCTGTGTTTGACCTCGGCCTGGCCCTGTTATGATTCTGGTTTCCCCATTACTTGTACATATTTGTCTGTTACTGTTATTAATTGTGGGTTCTGTTTGTTATTGGTTGTTGTGCACTGTGTGGTATTGGAGGTGGTTATATATATATTATTTCACTTATCTTTAATAAATCTTTATATTTCACTTATACGTGTTTGGTGTTCCTCTGTTGCTAGCTGCACAGTTCTGGTCACACTTGGTACGTGACAGCTGCCATCTTCTGTTTCTCATTGCTCTGCTTTGGCACTCGTGGGGTGAGGAGCCCAACTGCGTGAGTACCACCCGCGGGAGGGTGTGGTCGGGTGGTTTGTTTGACGCCCCCCCGGCTGGAGCACCACTGGAGGCAGTTGCAGTTTTTTATGCTGCATTATTTTTTTGCATAAGTGTTTATAATATGCTTAAAGGGGTTGTAAAGGTTTGTTTTTTATTTTATAAATAGGTTCCTTTAAGCTAGTGCATTGTTGGTTCACTTACCTTTTCCTTAGATTTCCCTTCTAAATATTTTTTTTCTTTGTCTGAATTTCTCACTTCCTGTTCCTCCTCAGTAAGCTGTTCAGTAAGCTGTTCTGGCTGACTAAACACCGCTCGGATGATGGTGTGAAGTTTAGTGAGGAGAAACAGGAAGTGAGAAATTCAGACAAAGAAAAAAAACATTTAGAAGGTAAATCAAAGGAAAAGGTAAGTGAACCAACAATGCACTAGCTTAAAGGAACCTATTTAGAAAATAAAAAACGAACCTTTACAACCCCTTTAATTTAGAAAAATCTAAAAGATGAAGTTGCATCAAGTAAAAGTAGATGATCAGCATGTTAAGCCTTCAAATGTTGTGCCCCCTTGAAATGGCACACAACTATCCAGAAATTTCCATAGGTGATGCTTTGAAGCGGAAGTAAACCCATCAATTTAACAATTTCAAAAAACAGATACATTCCCGGCATGCCGGAAATGCTAACTGACACATTGGTTGAGCTCTCAACCCAACTGTCAAACCATCCATTGGCTGGTGCCATAACTGATCACATGTGCAGCATCATGGCAGTTAAAGATTAAACAGAGGCCAAGATGGCATCTTCCTTGGCTGAAAACGATAGAGTTTACTTCCACTTTAACTGTGAATGATGTATAAAACAATAATGTGGCGCTCAAATTTGTGAACAATAAAGGACATATACAAATGTGAACCTGTAGAGTCCAAAATGGGAGTATGATGACCAATGACATGAAAAAAATGATATAAATGAAACAAAAAATTATAAATGAAAAAAACAATGTTCAAAATAAATCAAAGTTCATGGCTGAACATCGTGGGATAATACATCATGAGGAATGAATTATGTGTGTAAAAAAGTCTCTCACACCTCTCAAGGTGAATGAAAAACTTGATGTTTAAAGTACAATCAACAAAGGATAAGGTTGGCACGCTTACCAGAAAAGATGGACTCATATACTATACAACATATAAGTCAAACAGGCAGTCATGAGGGGATAACCTCAACGAGATCCAACAGGGAAAGGTCGATGATTAGAG
Organism: Rana muscosa; assembly: GCA_029206835.1. NCBI lineage: Eukaryota > Metazoa > Chordata > Amphibia > Anura > Ranidae > Rana > Rana muscosa. Next base: position 59,354,914 of record CM055117.1, on the reverse strand, counting down.
AATAAGCCCCATCCAGTATTGAGGGAGAGGTTCCAACATCAGAAAGCAGGCTTCATAATGTACTATGAACCGCATCAGAAGTAAAGATGATCCATGGTAGTGGGCATAAAAAACAGAAAACCGCACATAGTGTAACACACTAGTATCCTTCGGGGGTATAGACAGTATGCAGTGACTCCACAAGTGTTTCCCGACGCGTTTCGTCCTATTGGACATCATCTGGTGTGTGAGGGTCGTGTATAGTCACTGCAGTATATATAGACAAGTTTGCTATGAATTATATCTGAAATGGCAACTGGGGACACCTGGATGTTTAAATCCACAAGGTGTTCCAATATGGCGCCGACGTGCGTTCCACGCCTCGCTCTCGGATCCCATTGTAATTTGATAAAAAGGGGGATATAACATGGTTCAAGCCTCGTTTTGAGCCATGATATACCATCTCTCATCTCCCACAATCATTTGATAAAGGGAAACATGAAGGACAACATTAAAACCCCTTGCGCCTCACACTGAATCGAAGCCCGGGGAAGCATGTAATCACACAAAACATTCACATGCCCCCCTCTGGACAAAAGAAAGATGTAATGTCAAAAATAGCCCAAGCCTCATTACAAGCTCAGAAGACTAAATATATAAACACATTTTATAACTATGAATGATGGCCCTAGAATTATTGCTCTCACTCCAACGCTTGTAGTGAAACCTCATATGCGGTAGCCGCTTTAATGTGCGTTAAAGTCAAAGCAAGTGTAAATGAGCCTCATAAGGGAAAAAAAGCCTGAGAACCAAAAAAGAATGCAGCCACCACACCTAAGGACTGGTAAGCTGCAGTATATTACATTTTTGTTTTTGGGTTCACACTTTAACTTTGGCTGCCTCTTGACTCTTCAGGTCTTATATAGAGGACGGCTGCATAGACAGGAAAAAGCATGTCCCCACCACAGTTAACTTCAAAAGCCTCTTAAATCGTCCAAGTCCCAGATGTTATGTCAATTAACTTCCATGGTGTTCTCCCCAGAGCTTTATGAGATATTTCAGTAGTTGCTTATCGATGAAGAACATCTTTTAATGTTCTCTTTTCTCAGGCCGAGTGGCATTCCGAAAATGGTACTATTTAAGATATTGCTATCTGCTGAGGTGGTAATGTGCCGTGAATAAAATTGTTAGTTTTACATTAAAATAGTTTTGCCTGGTCGCCTTGACGCAGCTTGTCAATTTCCATGTTTCTCACGCTTGCAGAGTTGGCATGCGAGCCTACATTTGCCTAGGAACCCAGACTGTGTTATTTAACTCCCTCCATTTATGTCCTCAGGGCGTGTGTAGAAGGGAAGTGCAGTATTCTTTTTCTCTTTATTTCATTTTTAATATATGCGGTCTTATAAAATGTTGAGCCTAAACGTGTTTAACCAAGACCCAAAAAATATGAATTACAATAAATGAGGAAATAAATGTGTATCTTAGGGCCAGTTCACACCAGTTCATTGCAGTATCGCATATGAGTTTAACCACTTTAAGACCAGGCCTATTTTTCAAACTTGTTGTTTACAAGTTAAAATAAAAAATTTTTGCTAGAAAATTACTTAGAACCCCCAAACATTATTAATTTTTTTCTAACACCCTAGACAATAAAATGGCGGTTGTTGTAATACTTTCTGTCACACCGTATTTGCGCAGCGGTCTTACAAGCAAATTTTTTGGGGGAAAAAATACACTTTTTTTGAATGAAAAAATAAGACAACAGTAAAGTTAGCCCAATGTTTTTTTATATTGTGAAAGATGATGTTACGCCGAGTAAATTGATATCCAACATGTCATGCTTCGAAACACGCAGCACCCCCAAGCACAGATTGCCAGTCTCCATAGTATGTCCAGAAAATTAGAAGGAAATAATGATTCCCGATGAGGTCTTGAGTGTGTGCATTAAATTAAATGCTTCAATACAGTACAGTGTCTCCATGTGTGCACCCAGAGGCCAACGTGCCAGAAAAAAATACAAAAAAATTCAAAAACAGAATCGCTGAGTTGGAAAAAGGATCACCCCGCTCCTAAAAACTCAATTAGGTGCAGCTAATCACCTTCTCAATGGCACACAAAGACATTTGCCTTTTAACTGTGATCAGCTGTGGTCATTTTGATTAGCTCAGCATGAGCAAAAGAGATTTCCTGTAGCATTCCAATCCCTGGTAGTGCAACTGGAGCAAACAATCAACTAGGGGTGGCAAGGCACTGTCAAAATATCTCAGGGATAAAGTTGTGGACAGTCACAAGTCAGGAGATGGATACAAAAAAATGTAAAGGCTTTGTCGATGCCTAATAGCACAGTGAAGTCTGTTAGGAAGAAGTGAAAGGTATTTGGTACAACACAGACCCTCCCTGGTTTAGGACGTCACTCCAAACTGGATGAAAGAGCCAGGAGGAAATTGGCCAGAGAGGCTACCAAGAGGCTTACAGCAACTCTGAACAGTTGCAGGAATCTATGACAAATAATGGTCATTGTGTGTATAGCGCACCCACCGTTCCCCCAGCCTGCATTTAAACTTGGCTCCTCGCAGGAGGAAGAAAGGCACACTGCACCACAAGCCCGTACCCTCCTGTGTAAAGAGGTTGAGCGGTGTTGTTGTTGGGTCTTGTCCACAGCCAGAGCCAAATATCTCCTGAGAATGATTCTCACCTCCACCGTGGGTAGAGACAAGTCCTTGACATCCCCAGTAACGTGAATGTCCACACTAGCTGAAACTCCAACTTAAGATTTATTCTTGCTTTGCAATAAACAGTCTTTTGGATAGGAAAAGGGTTGGAGCAAGGAAACAGGACAGCCCAAGTTGTAGAAGAGGTCCAGGCACAAACGTAGCTCTTTCTTCACTATTCAGTTTCTCAAGCAGTATACTAGGCGCACAGTCTCTGCCACAGACCGTGAGGTTGGTCTCTGCCACAGACCTGGTGAATAAGGCCACTGCCACTGACCTGGTGAAATAGTCTCCCTCCTAGAACATGGCCCCTATCAAGTAGAAGACGTCCCCCTAGAGAGTCAACAGACCCTTCCTTCACCGTGACTCCCGCATCGGTCCTTCGGAAATGATCCTCCCTTCTCTGAGAGTGCGGATCCCCTCGCAAGGCGGCTCCCTGGACTACTCAATCCTTAGCGGACCCCAGCCGAAGGTGCTGGGCCCCGGGCCTTTTCCGCAACCCCTGGGTCTTCATACCCAGGCGAACAGGACGGCAAGGTAGTACCTCATCCCAGGCCAAAGGTGCCTGAGATGGAACAGGAACACAGCCTCCGGGCCTAGGGCACCCAGAGATGAACCTCACTCACTCCCAGGCTGAAGGTGCCTGTGCGTGGCCCCCGATCAAGAGATGTCTGCCCCTTTTATATCCTCTCCCGGCATGCACAGCAGATTCCCCGCCCTACCGTACGGCTGCCGAGAGGGGACACAAAAGGCACAGCACTACGCTCGTGGTTCAACCCCGGCCCAGAATGGCAGCGCCACCCACAGGCCACAGGGAACTCATCACCAGCATTATCCCCTGAGGACAAATTGGTCCATAACTCCTAACAAATTAAGGTATCTGAGCCTAATTACCACTCAGACTCCCACTAAATTGACCACCCCGCTACACATTCCCCCTACTAATGGACACTAGTCCCCAGTGTCTGGAGCAAACCCATGCCACCCGAACCTGAGTCAGCATAGGCCTATTCCAGAGACAAGAAAAACAAGGAAAACAAATTTAAAAAAAACTGCTTGTTTGTGCCGGAACCTAACAGGGGGAAAGGGAGTTGAATGTAGAAATGAAAGAAGAGCAGTAGAAACACATGTGCACATTACAGTCTCAAATGTCACATAAACACATCTCCAATATTTACATTTCCCTACCCGGTCTGCACTAGCTAGATCTACCCCATTCTCTGTGACTTGCTTGGTGTCCACCTGCAGAGGGAGAAAGCACATATAAACCAACACATATACAGCAGAAGTGAAAAGATTCTCCCCGGAGGAACAATCCTTTCCTTCCAAAAGTAAAACACACATTTTTTTTTTTAGACGGTGCAACACCCCCACCTAGTGGACATGCCACCGTCAAGACATCTGTTCCAGAATCTTTCTCTTGAGGGTAAATCTTCCTCTTCTTCTTTACTGTGGCCCTGAGCTATCTATACCCCAAAGTGCTTATGTCTTTGCGGTGCTGAGAGAGGGGGGGGGGGAAGAAAGAAAAACAACTGCTCCCACTCTTCCAACAAGTAGAATACCCATCTGCCAGGGCAAAAAGTTCTTGGGCTCCAGAGAGTATACTCCAGAAACAAAAGCAAAATAAAGAGTCTGGTCTCTCAGAGATAATACTGCGGATGCGGCAACACCAGTGGCTTCCAGTGTTTGTCAAAAGTGTCGATGTGGTATTCGACATTGACTTTGTCCTTTCGGCAAATAACCACCTTATCCGCATGTATGTACCGACCAAGCATCCAGGCTTCCCTACATCTTTGTACCGCTTGGTAGCTGTAGCAGAACACGAATAGTACCTACAGGCCTGGGGTACCTTTATATGTGTCCAAACAAAGTCCGCATACCACCGGTGTCTATAGGCCTCTACTTTAAACAGGAGCTCCTTTGACAGGTACGGGTACTCCCACCCGTATTCACTGGCAACCTTCTGGTTAAATAACCTCTGCAAACGGGACAAAGGTGGCATGGTAAGACGATCTCCCATACCAGACATGACTATGGCGTCCGGGTGTCGAGGTACTTTCACTACCTTGGGACCAGACACAGGGGGCCGCAATGACACCCGTCCCATCCCAACAACGGATCCAGGTATCTCCAACGGTGGAAGGGTAGGCAACGGCAAAGATCCCTCCTCAGTGTCCGGAGCCTCCACCTGGGGTGTGCTTTCCCCAGTGGACATGGGTGGGTCCCTATTTCTACGGGACAAGGACAGGGGCATCTTATCCCAACCCTTCCGCTCAAATACCTTATCAATGGCTGCGTCGTCTCCAGGTCAGAGGTGTCGCACTCCTCCGCAGGCAAGTAACTCCGGGTAGAAGATGAATCACCGCCTCTAACCAGTTCAAGCGCCCTGGGATCCCTGACCCAAGCATCCCCGACACTTCGGACCTCAGACAGTCCCTTTTCCCGGCTTACCTCGGCTTGTAGCTGAGCCAGGACGTCCGGGACTTTTCCCTTCGGATGCATCTGTTCTGAGTAAGCGCTTGGGCGTAACTCCACCACGGCCGCAGGAAGCCTTCACAAAGCCAATCTTCCTCTTGGGCGGTGGGAGTAATGACTCTGTGGTGATCGAGGCAGCATCCTCCGGTCTCTCCGACTCCGGTTCCTCAATCTCCAGAACATCAATGCTCGCGACTTCCTCCGAAGTCTCAACAGTGCACGCAGGGGTGGCTGTGAAAGCTCTGGCTCCTTCTTCCAAAGTAGTGGCGCTCGTAAGGCAGTTGAGGCGGAAAGCCCGAGGCTTTTCTGTCGTTTGCTCCACCTCAAATAGGAACTCCTTACATTGCTCGCATCGGCCGAAGGGCTTGAGATGCACCACCAGTCCCGAGCAGCCGGGACAAACCACTCCGAGGGCCTCCGCGTCTCTGTATACGTAGAGGGCAAAACGTCCCCGGGGCTTCAGCCGAATCCCCGTATCGGTCACGGAAGCAGCAAACGAGGTCACATTCATGGTGGTAGTGGCCGGAATCCATGAGGCATGAGACGCCATGTTACCCGCTTACTGTTCCATTGCGCACTGTCCTTTTCGCGCCAAAGTCCCCACGTGCAACTCCTCACATGGCCATTGTGTAGGGGTTGGGGTGTATGCAAAATACCTTGAAGCTCCTACTGAGGCACCATCCCTGAAGAATATGCGACTATGTGTCAAGAAAAGGTTGAGCAGGATGGGACTTTATATGTGCCTCAGTGGAGTAAATAAATATAGAAAAACCAGAATATATAGAAAAATAAATAAAAATATTTTCCTGCCTAGTGGCAGTGATATAAAAAGTATTACCTTACAAAAAAATATATAAGATAAAATCACATTACAGTTCAGACAATGAAATAGCGGGATGTGCAATTCCCATACAAGGAAGAAAGTGAGGGCCTACGCGTTTCACGGATTTCAGCTTCGTTAGGGCCTTTGAACGTAGCACAATGAGTTAATATAAAGATTCTAGAATGCATTTTTGAATGCATAGGGTGTGATATGTGTATATGTATACCTCATCAACCTTTTGTTTATTTCTAGAATCTTTATATTAACTCATTGTGCTACGTTCAAAGGCCCTGACGAAGCGGAAATCCGCGAAACGTGTAGGCCCTCACTTTCTTCCTTGTATGGGAATTGCACATCCCGCTATTTCATTGTCTGAACTGTAAGTCCCACCCTGCTCAACCTTTTCTTGACACATAGTCGCATCCTCACATGGCCAGACTCCTCCCATCCTCTGCACTGTTCGCAGGCTTTCTCTATAGGCACTAGGCAGTCGGGGTTCTCCTCGTGGCGCAGTTCTCAATATGGCCGACCTCCACGGAACTTCACTGTGGAATAAAGTTCAAACTCTGGGGGGGTTTCAACACTTTACAGCCGCAGACAAATCCCGGACTCGAGCCCCCACGTATAGCGCACCCACCTTTCCCCCAGCCTGCATTTAAACTTGGCTCCTCGCAGGAGGAAGAAAGGCACACCGCACCACAAGCCCGTACCCTCCTGTGTAAAGAGGTTGAGCGGTGTTGTTGTTGGGTCTTGTCCACAGCCAGAGCCAAAATCCTCCTGAGAATGATTCTCACCTCCACCGTGGGTAGAGACAAGTCCTTGACTTCCCCAGTAACGTGAATGTCCACACCAGCTAAAACTCCAACTTAAGATTTTTTCTCGCTTTGCAATAAACAGTCTTTTGGATAGGAAAAGGGTTGGAGCAAGGAAACAGGACAGCCTAAGGTGTGGAAGAGGTCCAGGCACAAACGTAGCTCTTTCTTCACTACTCAGATTCTCAAGCAGTATACTAGGCGCACAGTCTCTGCCACAGACCATGAGGTTGGTCTCTGCCACAGACCTGGTGAATAAGGCCACTGCCACTGACCTGGTGAAATAGTCTCCCTCCTAGAACATGGCCCCTATCAAGTAGAAGACGCCCCCCTAGAGAGTCAACAGACCCTTCCTTCACCGTGACTCCCGCATCGGTCCTTCGGAATGATCCTCCCTTCTCTGAGAGTGCGGGTCCCCTCGCAAGGCGGCTCCCTGGACTCCTCAATCCTTAGCGGATCCCAGCCAAAGGTGCTGGGCCCCGGGCCTTTTCCGCAACTCCTGGTTCTTCATACCCAGGCAAACAGGACGGCAAGGTAGTACCTCATCCCAGGCCAAAGGTGCCTGAGATGGAACAGGAACACAGCCTAGGGCACCCAGGGATGAACCTCACTCACTCCCATGCTGAAAGTGCCTGGGCGTGGACCCCGACCAGGAGATGTCTGCTCCTTTTATATCCTCTCCCGGCACGCACAGCAGGTTCCCCGCCCTACTGTACGGCTGCCGAGAGGGGACACAAAAGGCACAGCACTACGCTCGTGGTTCAACCCCGGCCCAGAATGGCAGTGCCACCCGCAGGCCACAGGGAACTCATCACCAGCATTATCCCCTGAGGACAAATTGGTCCATAACTCCTAACAAATTAAGGTATCTGAGCCTAATTACCACTCAGAGACTCCCGCTAAATTGACCACCCCGCTACATGTGCATGAGACAACAATATCACAAATTCTCCACAAATGTGGCTTGTATGGGAGGTTTAAAAAAAAAAAAAAAGCCACTCCTCAAGAAAGGCCACATGCAGTCATGACTGAGCTTTGCCAAAGCGCACCTTGAAGATTCTGAGGTCACATGGAAAACGGTGTTATGGTCAGATGAGACTAAAATTGAATTATTTGGCCTTAACACCAAACGATATGTCTGGCAGAAATCCAATACAGCTTACCATCCAAATAACACCATTCATACAGTGAAGTATAGAGGTGGCAATATCTTGGTATGGGGGTGTTTCTCTGCAGCAGGGACTGGAGCACTTGTCAGGATAGAAGAAAAAATGGATGGGGCAAAATACCGTCAAATTTTTGAGGAAAATCTGCTGCCCTCTGCCAGAAAGTTGTCAATGGGAAAAAGGTTTACCTTCCAACAGGACAATGACCCAAAGCACACAGCAAAAATGACCACACAGTGGTTGAAGGAGAAAAAGGTGCCCAGACTTAAACTCCATTGAAAATCTGTGGAATTACTTGAAAACTGCAGTCCACAAACGGTCACCATCAAACTTAACTGAACATGAGCAGTTCTGCAAAGAAGACTGGGCAAATATTGTCTAGATGTGCAAAGTCAGTGGAGACATACCCCAACAGACTAAAGGCTGGAATTAAATGAAAATGTGGTTCAACAAAATACTGACACAAGGGTGATCCCTTTTCCAAGTCAGTGATTCTGTTTTTTATTTTTTTGACATGTTGGTGTTATATCTCTCACTTCAATGTTATAAGTTGCAAATACAGCTGGATAAAACAAAAAATGTGTCTGTCTTCATTTCAGGCTGCAAAGCAACCAAATGTGATTATTTTAAAGGTGATCAAATAACACCAAAAGAAAGCTCTATTTGTGTGGAAAAAAAGGACATCATTTTTTTTTGGGCATAGCGTCGCACGACCGCGCAATTGTCAGTTAAAAAGTAACGTAGTGCCGTATCGCAAAAAAATGGCCTGTCATTAAGGGGGTGAAACCTTCCAGGGCTGAAGTGGTTAAAGTACAAAATAATAATGCTGACATGTCCAGCTCATTAACGTATGATGTGAATTTTAATTAAAGGGGCATTTTGGGTTAGTAGGATGCTCATAGTTCATTTTGTGTCAGCTGCTTGTTCTTCTACTGGAATGACAGATCATTTATTATCCAGTTAGGTAAACTGCAGGGTGGCCTTGTATTCAAATTGTTTTACAGCAGCCCTTAAGTAAGTTTGTGTTTGTGAACAAAATGGTAGTTCCAAGGGCAGGAACTAAGCAGATATCCCATACATAAATAGATAGGATGAGTTTACCAGTAAGTACAGTTTTATTAAATCAGACAAGTGGATTCAGTAACCAACCTTTTGTACATATTGAATTTTTCATGCTTTAAATATTTGGATATTACTGGCCTTTAAGTTGATGCCACTGGTCTCCTCCTGGGCACATGTACAAGTTAAGCTGAATTATATAAATTTAGCTTAATAAATCCTTTAAATTACAGTGCCTAAAAAGATTTTTGGTAAAATGTTTAAAAAAATAAATATTAAAAGCATAAAAATATATATATTTTTTATATATATTTCCTATCCAAAATCAGTACCTGGAGGCTAAGCTGACTGCGAAAAGTTAATTCCTCTGTTTTCTAAGGTTCGCGGCATGCGGTTGCCTCTGCTGTAAGCGCTAAGCTTGAGTTAGCGACAGTAATGGATGTCTGTGGCAGGGACACACTGCGGGGAGGCCCTCAACAGCATCAAAAGCTCATTATCGCTCTCATTATTTTCACTGCAAACTAAAAGAGAGTGACATCGGGAAAATGAAAGCTGAAAATTCTCTCCAAGCGCGTGCGTCGCTGAGATGTGTTATGCTTCCAAACACCGTGCGTCAGCTTGTTTCCCGTAATTCGATAAGAAAAGTGTAATTAAGGAGACCACAGAGAGGTTGTCACAAGGCAAAAATCTGCTGAAGGATTTAAAGGACCCAGAAAAAGACGAAAACTAGTATAAGATTATGAGTGAGAAAAGGACTGGACTAGAGGTGCGAGAAAAAGACTGGATTAAAGAAGGTAGAATAATGCTAGACTAGAGAAGTGGGAAGAGTGCTCGACTGGGATTATTATTATTATTATACACGATTTATATAGCGCCAACAATTTACACAGCGCTTTACAATGTATAGGGGGGACAGTACAATTACAGTACAGTTCAATACAGAAGGTACAGGAGAGCCCTGCTCCTAGAGCTTACATTCTAAAGGGAGGGGGGGTGGTACAAAAGGTAATGGCTGCAGAGAATGATTTGATGGGGGTGGCTCAGATAGAAATAACAGTGATAGACTGGATGAGTGAGAACAGTACTAGACTTGAGGTGTGAGGACAGTGCTAGACTAGAATAATGAGGACAGAAGTGAGAACAGTGCCACACTAGAGGAATAGATCAGTGCTATACTTAAGTGAGAACAGTGCTATACTAGAGAAGTTAAAACCGTGCCACAATGGAAGAGTGAGAACAGTGCTAGCCTTGAGGTGTGAGGACAGTGCTAGATCCTAGAGGAAGGAAAATGGTGCTAGATCCTAGAGCAGGGGTCTCAAACTGGCGGCCCTCCAGCTGTTGCAGAACTACAATTCCCATGAGGCATTGCAAGGCTGACAGTTACAATCAGGACTCCCATGGGCAGAGGCATGATGGGACTTGTAGTTTCGCAACAGCTGGAGGGCCGCCAGTTTGAGACCCCTGTCCTAGAGGAAGGAAAATGGTGCTAGACTAGAGAAGTGGGAATGGTGCTAGACTAGAGGAGTGGAAATGGTGCTAGACTAGAGGAGTGAGAATGGTACTAGACTAGAGGCTTGAAAACAATGCTAAACTAGAGGGGGGTTAATGGAGGACCAAAAGAGTTGGAACAGTACTAGACTAGAAGAGTGTGAAAATTGTGAAAATTGCTGGACTAGAGGCATGAGAACAGTGCTATACTAGAGGGGGGTTAATGGAGGACCAAAAGAGTTGGAACAGTGCTAGACTAGAAGAGTGTGAAAATTGCTGGACTAGAGGCATGAGAACAGTGCTAGACTAGAGGCATAAGGACAATGCTAGACTAGAAGCATGAGAACAGTGCTATACAAGTGGAGGAAGAAAGATAGAGTAAAAGCGTTAGAACAGTGCGAGGCTAGAGGCATAAGGACAATGGTAGACTGGATTCGTGAGGACAGTACTTGACTGGAGGGGAGATGAAGAAAGTGCTTGACTAGAGGCATAAGGATAATGCTAGACTAGAGTTGTGAGGACAATGCTGGATTAAAGGCGTGAGAACTGTGTTGGACTAGAGGAAGGAGAATGGTAGACTAGAAGAGTTAAAACAGTGCTAGACTAGAGGTGGGAGAACAGTGCTAGACTAGTGGCATGAAAACAATACTTGACTAGAGGCTTGAAAACAATACTTGACTAGAGGCTTGAAAACATATGAGGCATAAGGATAAAGCTAGATTAGAGTAGGTGAGGATAATGCTAGACTAGAGTTGTGAGGACAATGCTGGATTAAAGGTGTGAGAACTGTGCTAGACTAAAGGCATAAGAACAGTGCTAGGCTATAGGCATGAGAACAGTGCTAGACCAGAGGTGTGAGCACAGTGGTAGACTAGAGGAGGGAGAATGGTAGACTAGAATAGTTAGTACAGTGCTAAACTAGGGGAGTGAGAATAGTGCTAGACTAGAGGAGTGACAACGGTGCTAGTTTAGACTGAGTGAGCAGTGGAGAAAAGCAGGAGATGTGGAATAATGAAGAAGAGAATGATGGCAGCTTGAAGTCATTTTGTAGAACAGGTTAAATTCTGGTAACTAACTTGTTAATGGTGACATAACAGCAACTGTAGAAAAAACATACAATTCAGTATACACACAGGTGTAGAATTATAATAAACCTGGAACAATCACAGGTAAGATTGACATATTTTCTGGAAAAGTTCTGGAATCTTCTGGTGAAGCAAAACTTAAGGCCCAGTGATAAAACAATTGTTCTATTGACCCATCTTCGATCATGACTCAGTCCTAAACCTTCCTCAGCTGCAACTTGTGTTCTTTGAAGACTAATCTTTCCTGCTTACTCACCCTGTCATATTGTTGCTGGTCAGCAAAGAGTTTTGTTCATCCACGTCCACAGAAATGCCGATTAATGGTCCTTTGATACATCCATTTATCTGAATGATTCCCACTGAATGAACTCTGAAAAAGCAGGGAGTAATGTGTATAACAAATATGAATTCCATGTGGTGCTTTAAAGTTTAGATCATTTAGCAAGGTGACTTATCAAAGTGAACTTGTTATATCCTAAAAGGTTACCAATATTGCTCAACAATTTTTTTGCTTTATCCTTTAAATCAAGTCCTGTATCCATATGGAGTCTTATGGTTTTCAAACTTGGACTGTACATACTGCCTTGACCTCCAGGTCCTCACACACCCCCACCACGTTTAGTGCTAAACCACGCCACCTGTCATTTAATTGTCAAATGGCTAAACCTTATTGGGCAGCAGCTGTGGCATTTGACAGTTCAATGGCAGGAATGGACCTTACCAAAGAAGAGACGTAAAAGTTGGAAGCTGACAGATTCTGGCTGAGGCGTCTCACAAAAGAATTTTGCTTTGTGACAGATTAACTTTAAAGTGGAACTCAAGCCAAAATGTTTTTCTTGGGCAGAGTGCGTAATAGCTAGAGCCTTTGTTTTTTTTTTTCACCCTCCCTGCCCCCAAATGGAGAGATTCACCATCACTTCCTGTCCTGGTGCCAATATTCAATGTTGCCAACCGTCAGTATTTTTACTGGCAGCCAGTAAAAAACAGGTAATTTTTTTTCCTGCCGGTAAATGCCAGTAAAAGGAAAAGGTTGCCAGTAAAAAATATGCCTGTGACGCTCGGTCCAGAGCTGGCTGAGACCACCCGAGTGCCTGCTACAGTGTGTTCGGGCAGCTCTGGCGGAGGCAGTGCCTGAGCATGTCTTGTGATCTCATGGTGCAAGGGGGCCAAGCAGAGCGGCCAGAGCCTTGTGTGTGGGTCAGGAGCAAGGCAGGCCGGGAGCAGGACTGTCAGTGCTGTTTAGACTGGAGTGGACTGGAGGGATCACCTGGCTTGGAGAGAGACTGTCTCTGTGACTCAGGAGGGGACGTGTCATATCGGTGATCTGTGCTGCTGCACACTGCTGTCATTGTGAGAGTCAGTTTTATGTGTTTGCCTGACCCAATCTAATTTCTTACCCTCCTGAGTCCTGTCCCTGAGCTACTTACTTACTATATCGAAAATAAAATAAGAAATATGTTTTTTGCCTTATTATCTACCTAAATCATATTGCTAAATGCTAATTGCATATTGTACTTGTTTGTAGCCTAAATACTGAAATTTGCACTTAAAACAGTATTTTTTAAAGTTTTGGAAATGCCAGTAAAAATTTGGCTGTGCCAGTCAATTGTGGGTATTGTGTCAGTAAATTTTAATCTGGTAGGTTGGCAACACTGCCAATATTGCCAAAAGATGAAATGAGGGGAAAGTCAACATGTGCGAGTTGCCACTCTTCCATGCGGTGAACGGAAACCCTCAAGTGGGACACCTGTTCCAGAGATTATTGTCAAAGGTTGAATTTTCCCTGTCTTTGGGCAGATTTAAATTTATTTTTGAAATGTGAGAAGATTTAGAGACCTTCAGGAAGAAAAGTTTATAACCCCCCACGGTGGCACATTGGAGGGCATTGATAGACTCCACCCTCCCTCTCTATAAACTTACGTTCATGAGTCGTAAATGTCCAAAAAAATTTAGGAAAATATGGGGCGCCTGGGTCAAAAGCTGATGGCCACCCAACTCTGAGGAGGAGCCTCAATCAGCCATGGACTAGGAATGGAACTGAAGTCACCCGGGATTCCCCCGCCCGGACATCGACCCCGGGCATGGGGACCAAGTCATGCTGTTTCTGAGGCCTCCCCCTGCTCTTGAGATAGCCCCCCCCCCCACGAGGGTAGATACTTAACCCTTTCATGACTAAGCCTATTTCTGACATTTGGTGTTTACAAGTTAAAATCCGTATTTTTTGCTAGAACCCCCAAACATTATATATATTTTTTTAGCAGAGAATCTAGAGAATAAAATGGCGATTGTTGCAATATTTTATGTCACACGGTATTTGTGAAACGGTGTTTTAAACGCAACATTTTGGGAAAAATTTACTTTCATGAATTAAAAAAAAATTAAAAAGTAAAGTTAGCCCAATTTTTTTGTATAATGTGAAAGATGATGTTAAGCCGAGTATATAGATGCCAAACATGTAATACTTTATAATTGCGCGCACTCGTGGAATGGCAACAAACTACGGCACCTAAAAATCTCCATAGGTGACCCTTTAAAAAATGTTGATGGTTTCCAGGTTAAAGTTACAGAGGAGGTCTAGGGCTAGAATTATTACCTCACATGTGTGATTTGAACACCGTTTACATATGCGGGCGCGACTTCCGTATGCGTTTTCTTTGCTGGGCGAGCTCGTAGGGACCGGGGCGCTTTAAATTTTATTATTTTTTTATTATTTATTTTTATAATATAAAATTGTGTTTTAAAAAAAAAAAATTTGATCACTTTTATTGCTGTCACAAGGAATGTAAACATCCCTTGTGACAGTAATAGGTGGTGACAGGTACTCTTTATGGAGGGATCGGGGGTCTAAAAGACCCCTAATCCCTCCTTTGCACTTCAAAGTATTCAGATCGTCGAAAAGGGTGATTCTGAATACTGTATATTTTTTAAAATCCGGCGCCATTGGCAGCCGAGTAAACCGGAAATGACGTTGTGACTTCGCTTCCGTGTTTACATTCAGGAGACAAGCAAAAAGCCATTTACGGCTTCATGCCAGTCTCTGACAAGGCGCCGGAAGGGACGGATTGCGGAACGGGTCTCCCGGTGGGACGGGAGGCCCGGTCAGAGCGGCGGGAGGGGGGGGGGATGTCCCGCTCCTCCGGTATAACAACCGAGCGGCTTTTAGCCGCATCGGTTGTTATGCCTGGATAGACAATCGCCCGCTCTAAACAACGGTACTCGGATGATGCCTGCAGCTGCAGACATGATCCTGGTATAATCCCCGAATGCAGAGGCTGCATATGTGCGTACGCTCGGCGGGAAAGGGATAAACAGTACTTCCCCGGGTACAATCACATAAATGGATCCAGAGGAGCAATGGTATAATCAAAACGTCTCATAGACCTACCAATTTTTGCACTGTAGATGGATTTGTAGCATTTGATGTATTAAAAATGTTTGTACTGTACTGTACTGCTTTACTTTTATGCCTTGAAACATGTTGTAACACACGTTATTATATAACACTTTTTGTTACATGTACAGTAATTACATGACATTATATCTCCTGTTGGAGATAAATTAAAACTTTTCTGTAAAAAAACAAACAAAAAAAACTGAAATTTTAAAGAAACAATTCTCTATGTGTTAACACTCGCTGTTTGTGAGGTCCGCATGCCTCGAACAGTCACTGGGATACAACACATGTCAAAATAAAGCTGAGGCTATCAATCACCTGCTGTGTGCAGGAGATGTTGGCTGTTTCCCAGGACTGTCTGGTGTTGTCATAAGCTGTCAGAAGAGACTCCTG
This sequence comes from Rana muscosa, assembly GCA_029206835.1. Lineage (NCBI taxonomy): Eukaryota > Metazoa > Chordata > Amphibia > Anura > Ranidae > Rana > Rana muscosa. Next base: position 59,339,529 of record CM055117.1, on the reverse strand, counting down.
CAGTTAGGAGAGGAATGAGAGTGGAGAGAGAAATCACACAGGTGCTTTGGATTGAGGAAGTACTCACTATAGAAGGATATGCTTTGTTCATGTTTCATTTTAGAGGTTTACAAACACTTTAAGACAATTTTTATGACCTTTCTGACACAGCTGCTGTGTTTACTGGATTCTATTAGTAGCTCATTAAAAATGCTTTTGCTTGGTTCCCTAAATAGTTTTTTTAATCCATTGTCCAACATCATGTTTCGCCTAAGCAGCTCAGTGAGCAAAATCGAGAGTTAAAACTTCAGCATAATTGCACAGTGAAATCCATTTAGTCAGAATCGCTCCCCTTATGCCTATTCACAATCTGCTCCATAAGTTGTTTTAGACACTCTTACTTTCCTCGATACTTTCAGTGTTAGTAGACTGAGAACTGTGAACACATCTGGACATTTTTGTTAAAAATCAAGTTAAAGTGGTTGTAATCCTAAAAAAAAGAAAAAAATGCTCCTGTTCCTTCAACCTCTTGCCTACTGGGCACTTTTACCCCCTTCCTACCCAGGCCAATTTTCAGCTTTCGGCACTGTCGCTCTTTGAATCGCAATTGGGCGGTCATGCAACACTACCCAAACAAAATTTTTATCATTTTTTTTTCACACAAATAGAGTTTTCTTTTGGTGGTATTTAATCACCACTGGGTTTTTTATTTTTTCCTAAGCTAATAAAGACCAAAAATTTTGGAAAGAAAACAAAACAAAAAAGTTTACATAGTTTGTTATAAATATTTGTAAACAGGTAATTTTTCTGCTTCACTGATGGGCACTGATAGGCTGCACTGATGAGGCGGCACTAATGGGCATTGATGGGCACTGATAGGCTGCACTGATGAGCATTGATGAGGTGGCACTGGTGGACACTGATGAGGCTGCACTGATAGTTGGCACTGATGAGCGGTGCTGATGGGCACTGGTAGTTGGCACGAATATAGATTGTGTGTATGTATGGTCCTCTGTGGGACTTTTGAGGGTGGAGTCTACAAGATTCAAATTATTATCAAAAAATATATTTATTATTATAATACAAAATATCAAAAGGATAAAAATACAATTTTTGATGTACACAAGAACAGCTCAAACTGTGAAACAACAGAATAACAACATCACAAAGACCATGAACCACTGTGAGGGTCCTGATTCCTATGGAGGGGCCCAGGATGCCCGATGCATTTCGAGGCTATGGATTTATATAACGCCTCTTCTTCAGGGGTTAGTGGTGATAGATGTATAATTTGTGAACATAGAACAAAGCAAGAAAATTGAATGAACAAAAGCATTGTCAATTTCATGTAAATACAGTACAATTGAAAATTAATTCAATAATTATAATAAGGAAATTGTTATTTGTACTGGTAGTTGGCACTAATAGGTGACACTGATGAGGAGGGACTGATGTGCACTTATTGGCAGCACTGGTGGGCACAGATTGGCAGCACTGGTGGGCACAGCTTGGCAGTACTGGTGGGCACTGTTGGGACTGCACTGATAATCAGGACACTAATAATCAGTGCCCATGCCCCTTTTAGAGAAGCTGGTTATCGTCTCTCTTCTCCTCTCCTCATGCTGTCAGCATGAGGAAAGGAGTGCTGATAACCGGCTTCTATTTACATCCATGATCAGCTGTGATTGGACACAGCTGATCACGTGGTAAAGAGCCACGGACACTGTGATCACAGAGAGCACCACCCGCGATCATAGGAGGCCATCATATGACAACCTCCCAGAACTAGCCGGCCACGCTGTAGGCGTCAGGCTACCAACCAAGCCACTCTCTTCGGTCCTCCTTGGACCTCCTGCTCTGTAGCTCCCTTGTCACCTCCTCCCATGCTCGCCTCCAAGATTTCTCCTGAGCTTCTCCCATCCTTTGGAACGCCCTACCCCAATCTGTCTGACTGTCCCCTAATCTATCCATATTTAGACGATCCCTGAAAACTCTTCTCTTTAAAGAAGCCTATCCTGCTTCTAACTAATACACTTCTTTACTTCCTGCATCAGATCATCCCCCACAGCTATTACCTTTTGTATCAATAGACCCTCCCTTTTTAGATTGTAAGCTCTAATGAGCAGGGCCCTCTGATTCCTCTTGTATCAAATTGTAATGTAACTGCAATGTCTGCCTTTATTTTGTAAAGCGCTGCGCAAACTGTTGGCGCTATATAAAACCTGTATAATAATGGCAATTGGTTAAAGCATGATAAATAGCACAGTGCTTTTTCAGTGTCATTTATCCCAACACAGGCAGTCCCCGGGTTACAAACCAGACTCTGTAGGTTTGTTCTTAAGTTGAATTTGTATGTAAGTTGGAACAGGTAAAATTTGAACTCCAGCCAAAAAATTATGTTTGAGTTTTTTGGTTGGCACAGGGAAGGGATAACACCCCTGTAAGGTTTGTTTTGCTGTCTGTGCCCCTGTTCAGAAGATTTCACCTCACTTTCTGTCTCTCTGACAATTGGATTTTGAAAATTCTGGGTTGTCGTGGAAACAAGGATTGGTGATAACGCTTCAGTGGAGACACCTTTTTTCCATGATAACTCTAAAGCCCTGTACACACGATCGGTTTTACCGATGAAAACAGTTCGATGGACTTTTTTTCATCGGACAAACCGATCGTGTATGGGCCCCATCGTTTTTTTTTCCATCGGTGATTAAAAATAGAACATGTTTTAAATTTATCTGATGGAAAAAAAAACTATAGCAAATTCCGATCGTCTGTGTGGAACGCCATCGGAGAAAAAACCCACGCATGCTCAGAATCAAGTCGATGCATGCTCAGAAGCATTGAACTTAATTTTTCTCGGCTCGTCAGAGTGTTTTACATCACAGCGTTTGGGACGGTCAGATTTTTGACGGTGTGTAGGCAAGACTTATGGAAGTCAGCTTCATCGGAAATCCGATGGAAAAATCCATCGGATTTTATTCCATCGGAAATCCGATCGTGTGTACAGGGCTTTACAGGAATGAATTTCTCTTCCTAGGGGTAGATTTCCTCTCACTTCTTGTTTCTCTCCATTTGTAAGTATGAGTCGTATGTAAGTCGGATGTTTGTAACTCAAGGACTGCCTGTACATGTTTTAAAACACCTGGTTGATCCTGCCTGCTTCTGTGTTCCCCTATGCGTACTGACCACGCTAATTATGGCTGCTGATCCATGGTGGCGCAGTCAGTTTACATGTCTCCATCCCCATTGTGTGTTCAGAGTTTCTGCATCTCATGCCGCGTACACACGACCGTTATTCATGTCATGGAAAAAAACAATGTTTTTCTCAACGTGATTTTTCGTGTTTCCTCTCAAGCCTGCCTTGCATACACACGTTCGTGAAAAGAAAGGCTCAAGCAAAGCGCGGTGGCGTACAACACGTACGACGGCACTATAAAGGGGAAGTTACATTCGAATGGCGCCACCCTTTGGGACGCTTTTGCTGATCCTTGTGTTAATAAAGTTTGGTGAGAGACGATTCGTGCTTTTCAGTCCGTTACAGCGCGACAAATGTGCTATCTCCATTATGAACGCTAGTTTTACCAGAACGAGCGCTCCCGTCTCATACTTGATTCTGAGCATTCACATTTTTTTTCCCCTCGTAGAAGCATACACGCTTAAAAAGAACGACGTGAAAAACAACAAGAAAAAATAGAGCAGGTTCTACGGTTTTTTTCGGGCATTTTTCCCGTTGAGAAAAATGCTCTGGAGCATACACACCACCGTTTTTCACGACCATTTTTAAAAATGGCATTTTTCTCGTCATGAAAAACGGTCGTGTGTACACGGCATTACTCTTTCCTCCTCCCTCCCTGTCATTTTTGTAGTCCACGTTGTAAGCCGATCTCCTCCCCGCCCATCCCCTCACCTCCTGCCTCTGTGCCCATGTGCTTCAAAATAATTAATATAAATTACTTGTATCCCCCCTGTTTTAGGAAGATATAAAATACAGTGTGTCAGTTTTTTAAATTATAAGGCTAAATACCTTCTTGCACAGCCCCGCTGTATGGCTACACGTTCTCCCTCTGCTAGCTTGCATACATCAGGGGGAATCTCAGCCGCTCTCGCTGTACTCTCTTAAATCTGGAAAGAGAGTGACAGCACAGCTGCACTGTGCAAGAAGGTATTTAGGATCATAAATTTAAAAAAATATACTTTATATCTTCCTAAAACAGAGGCGATACAAGTAATTTATGGATGTGATTTTACAACCACTTTAACCACTAGACAACCACCTGCCACTGTTATACGTCGGCTGTTTGAAGAGGAATATCGTTGTTATGGCAGCAGATAGCTGGCATAACCCTGGTATCCACTTCATCAGCGGGCGGTCAGCTTTCAGATAAAAGTGGTCTCTGCGGCGGATTTGCCGCAAGATCACTTTTATCGGTGGCGGGAGAGGGGGCCCCCCTCCTGCCGTGCTCCGGTGGTCTCCACCATTTTTCGGAGCCGCTGGTAGCTGGCGGAGATGATCGCGTCCTTCGCTCTGTTTGGCTGGCTGCCGAGTGAGGGGAAGATGGCCATCACTCGGCTCCATAGCATTGACTGGTAGAAGCGACGTCAAACGTCCCTTCCACCCATTGCTCTTAAAGGAGAATTTTGTATTTATTTTTTATTGCATTTTAGTGTAAATATGAGATCTGAGGTCTTTTTGACCCCAGATCTCACATATAGGAGTTCTTGTCATGTTTTTTTTCTACTACAAGGGATGTTTACATTCCTTGTAATAGGAATAAAAGTGACACAGGCTATTTTTTTTTAAAAGGACAGTGTAAAAAAAAAAAAAGTAAATTAAATAAGAATTTTTTTTTATTTTTAAAGCGCCCCGTCCCGATGAGGTAACGTGCTATTCACGTATGCAAGCGCATACGTGAGTAGTGCCCGCATATGTAAACGATATTCAAACCACACGTGAGGTATCGCCGTGATTATTAGAGTGAGAGCAATAATTCTAGCCTCCAGACCTCCTCTGTACCTAAATACTGGTAACCTGTAGAAATTTTTAAAACGTCACCTATATGGATTTTTAAGGGTAATATTTGTCGCCATTCCACGAGCGGGCGCAATTTTTAAGCGTGACATGTTTGGTATCAATTTCCTCGGCGTAACATTATCTTTCATAATATAAAAAAAATTGGGCTAACATATTTTTTAATTCAAAAACTGAATTTTTTCCCAAAAAAGTGAGCTTGTAAGACCGCTGCGTAAATACGGTGTGACAGAAAGTATTGCAACGACCGCCATTTTATTCTGTAGGGTGTTAGAAAGAAAATAAATAAATAAAAAAAAAAAAAAAATATATATATATATATATATATATATATATATATATATATATATATATTGTGACAGCAGGAAGGTAAAGTCACCTGGTTGCATCCAGGGGGGTAGATATATTTCGCCCAGATTCAGGCTTTACGCCGACTTATACAACTAGGTGGAGAGTTGTATAAGCCCAGCTGAGGCTAGTGGGCTCATGGATGACTCATACCTCTAGGGAGAGTGTGGGGCGTCGTGCAGACAGGGAGTTGATGAGACCAGCTGAAGCTTGTCAGCTCATTTAGGCCTCTATAAGAACTCCCAGATTCATTAGGTGTTTGCTCATGCCTGGAACCAGACCTGTGTGGACTGTCTAGGGAGAGTGAACCCCTGTGCGGTGAGACAAAGCCTGTGTGGCTATTTGCTTGGACATTTAAAACCAGGGACTTAGGGACTAGGACAGCACTAGGCTGATCCCAGTTGTTAGTTAGGAAACCTGTATGTTTACTCAGAGGTCAAGTTGACCAGGATTTATTTTATTTATGTTTCTTTTGCTTTGCTGTGTTTTGTCACTGTAAATAGAAAATAAACCGCACCTTTTTGATTTTGAAAACCACAACCTCCGTTTGCTGGGCCTGTTTTTGTGTGGGGAGCCCATCCCGGGGGTCACACACACCCGCTGCCGAGCTAACCCCCTCACAATATATATACATATGTTTGGGGGTTCTAAGTAACCCTTCCCCCATGGATACTGACTTATGAAGAGAGCAATGACACATGGGGGTCAAGAGGTCTAGCCCTATTCACCTATCATTTTCAAACAGGGTTTGCCCATCACATTTAACAAAATTCTCACATCAGCAGTCACATTCAACATAATAGAGATTCCAAAAACCAACAAGATTCTGCTGCATTACACATAGGGTGAATCCTCTTTAAAATGACAGCCGTATGGACAAATCTTGTTAAAGGTGTTGAGTGAATCTTTCTGTTATGTTGTATGTGACTGCCAATGGGTAAATCTGGTTTAATGTGATAGATAAATCTTCTCTGAAAATGAAGGGGGGTGGATCCTTTTTGAAAATGTGGGTCAAATAGGGTGAAATCGCTGAGAATGATGGGCGAATTCCCATAACAGTGAAACAATATATAATCAGCGCAATATGGAAGAAACTCTGCAAAAATTCTGTGCAAACTAATAAGTGGACTTCAATTGAGGCCTATTGTGATTGCTGCCAACACCTATCAGTGTGTGTCCACCTGTGACCAAACTATAATCAGTATAACATAATCAGTGTAGCGCAACCAATATAAAATATATATGCCATATTAGAACCGAATAAAGTGGGACTTTACATGGTCTAATGAAAACGCAAACCATTCTATACATACACATAATTGGTTATAAAAAATTACAAAAAACTAATTAAAAACACAGTTACAGTGAGGTTGTACAGGGTGTTGTTATCGCAAATGGAAAATCCAGATAAGTGGCCTACGAAACGCGTAGGACACTTATCCAGATTTTCCAGGTGCGATAACAACACCCTGGACAACCTCACTGTAACTGTTTTTAATTCGTTTATTTGTAATTTTTTATAACCAATGTGTATGTATAGAATAAAAATTTGTTTATCGTTTTATACAAATTTGTATGTAAAGTCCCACTTTATTTGGTTCTAATATGGCATATGTTCACTATGGGATGGTACCTTTGTAGGGTCATAATTGTCTCACACTCATCCCCCATACCCTTTTACCATATAAAATACAATCAATAATATAATCCAATAAAGAAATACAAAAAAAGTTCCAGTTTTGTGTATGATTGCCACCATTGTGAAACTCAAAGTGATAGTTCAAGATAATATTTAAAAAAAATAATGTGATCCAGTGAATTCAGTGACCCCCCCCCCCCCCCCCTCTGGCTGGATTGCCTGCTCACCTCCAAATTAGGACCCCACTACAGAGTCCCAATCGCCTGTTAAGATGTCTCTCAGGATGCCACGGGGGTACTCCTCCACAGGACATCCATGAACCACGCTGACCTCCTCTTGGGTCTCAATCAATCGTGTGCGGCCATAAAATAATAAGGGGAAACCATAGTGCTCTCTGCTTTGAATATTTATTATAAAACTTCACACAGGGATTAGAAATACTCACATAAATGCATGAAAAACATGCACATCATCAGCTCTCCACGCTGACCCAGAAGCGATAAAACAGATTCCTGAGTAACAGCTTCTCCCACCTGTATGTGTTTCGCCCTCTGTTGAGCTTCTTCAGCTGAGGTCCATGCACAAAATAGTCCCAACAAGGTGAATATATCATGGATCACCCCAGCATGAAAAAGAAACCAGAAAGGGTTTGCTCCATCCGGGAGCTGATAGGAGGGAAGGCACGGGGCCAGGGCACAGCAAAGGACACAAAGGGAAAAAACCTAAGAAAAAAAATAGACAAACCCCTTCTGGTTGCTACTCTTGCTGGGGTGATCCATGATTTATTCACCTTGTTGGGACCGTTTTGTGCATTGACTCCTGCACTTTTACTTATATGTAAATATGTCCATTTTGCCGGTAAAGTACAGATGCAAAATTGTTATGGCTGTCTCCTAATGAAGTGTACGCTGTTCCACGAAACGCGTAGAGGCTCCAGTCCATAAGTGCTTCAACCCGAATGTACACTGCATATATATTACTTTCAGTAGTATATGTATATTATGCCTGTTTTTATAACACATGTAGTGTTTACTCAAACTTTATGTGAAACAAAATGCATATTTTCTTTCCAGTGGTGAACCTGCAAACTATTTGGACTATAGTTCATGATTCACAAGCTTCTCAAAACCCAGAGATTCACTGCGAACCCATGATGGCAGCAAACGCAAACCTCATCCCTATTAATTGACAGGTTATCCTTGTTTGCTCTGCCTGAACACCAATCTTTCCCCAGGAAAGGGCACACTTATTACTTTTACACCTTCTCTATGTTTCTATTTCACAATAGCTCAATGTTAATGCAAATGCAGCACCAGGCCAAGTGTTAGAGGTACAATTAGGGCATAATTAATTATGTTTGTTGGAAGAAATGTTATTTGGCGGAATATGATGAATTGCAGGTCCTCGGCATAAACCTTGCCGGTAAGGCCGTATTGTGCAGACTTTTTCATCAGACGGACAAAGTCTCCCCCCCCCCCCCCCCAGTGTGTATAACCAATTTTCGGAGATCCAACCCAGACTGCGTTAGCCCGGCCACCTTCAAGACAAGGAAAGGACATTTGCGGAAGCTAGAGATGGTGGAATGGTTAATTATTCATGCAGTATGTTCCCGGTTTTATCTCTTTGCTTTCAAATTCTGAACATTTTGCCAAAGATCTAGTGAGAAATCCCCCCCCCCCTCCTCCAATACTGTAGAATAGAGTCTGTGAAAAAAGATTTTATGTATCTGGTTTCCCCTCCTCTGTCCTCAAGGACATCCTTGCGCGGAAGATCATCCTCTGGATAACAGAAAGCAAATTTAGCCCCGAGATGAATGTTGTAATAATTTGCCCGAGACTCTGCTGGTGGACGGCGAAGAGAACACGGCTCCGGTTCCTTCTTTAATTGCCCTGCTCAAGCTGTAATGTTTTCTTGTTCGGTTTTATTGTGTAATGTGGTGTTTAATTTTAATTATTTATTGTACTATCGCTAATTAGTGTAGGCCGTTTTCAAAGAGAGGCCATACAAATGCCTTGACTATCAAAACAGAACAATAATCTCATTTCTTAATGGTCTTGATTATTATTTTAATTTAAGCCTTTTAGAATGTTTGGTTTAATATTAAAGAGCAGTTCCAGTCAACAAGTGAATCAGTCCGTAGACAGGGAAGGCTAGGCAGGAATGTTGTGGCTGTTCTAAATTCAGCAGTGGAGAACGTCTCCGTCTCCTGAGAGCCTTTGTCTGGCCCTGGCTTCAGATCCTCTTCTCCATGTCATTTATTTCCGCATCCTTGGGTTATAGGTGGTGACGCCTAAGAAAGAGATTGATGCAACGTTTACTAGAGTGCCTGTGCAGCATTAGTGCTGCACAAACATCCATCAAGTTTTGTTTCTTTTTTTCACCAACAGTCCACTTCCTTTTAGTTGTATTTAGGCAGAAAGCACATTTTTTCATTGGTAACTGTAGAAAAGGCAAAAAATAACTGGATGAAAGTTAATCTTTTTTTTATTTTTTTTATGTCTATTGGCTGGGTAATGTACTCCAACCATAAGCCAGTGATTGGTGGTAATGTACTACCATCAGTGGTTCTCAACCCTGTCCTCAAGTACCCCCAACAGGCCATGTTTTGGGAATTTCTCTTAGATAAAATAGCTATCCAAAATACTATAGCCATTTACTCTGATTTAAAGCACCTGTGCAAGATAAAGAAAAACCTGCAAACATAGCCTGTTGGGGGTACTTGAGGACAGGGTTGAGAACCACTGCAGTACATCATACTGCTAGTTAGGATAAAACATTGACAATGAATAGTGTAGCACGCTGAACCCTAAAACGAATATCTTCTATTACCTGGTGCTTAACCAAACCCTAATACCTCTCATCCCTATCGGATAACAGAACTATTAGTAAGTAGCAGCTGAAACACGTTAGCCTATACCAGTTGTGTTTTACTATGTAGCCAATAAAGACTTGCATTTTATGGATGATACCGTGTAGCCAGCTTGAACTTACTACTAGTCCTGTTATGCTAGTGTGGAGACACCTCAGCCAGAGCACCGGTTCCCGACCACAAGAAGGTGTATTTGCAGTCAAGCGTGGATATTGTATTTTTCTTATCTCTATACCTTATAGCCCTAGGCTTTATACCTTGCATTGAGCTAAAACGCACATTTTACTGCAAGATACTGCAATGCACAGTCGTCATTGTCCTGCATTGCAGTGCCAACCCAACGCACCTTTCTAGTGCACCTTAAAAGAGAAGAAGCATAGGGTTATTTATTTTTTTAAAGAATCATACTTACCTAGGTGCTGCATCTATCCCGTCGGCTCTAAGGGTAAGAACCGAGTGATCAAACCTCTCTGATCACTCAGTACTCAGAGCTCTGTGAGCAGAGAGCTGGTGACTGTTAGTCACCTATCCCTGCTCTGACCCCCCCCTCCCCGCTCACTGGATCGCTGGGCTGTGGAGGGGGCGGAAGCGGCTGGCTCAAGTTCTCAGCAGCTCACAGGGTTGTGGGCGGACCCCAAACATATTGTCACTATCTTGCCCTAGGCTGGACCATCTCTGTTACGCCAACTGACAGCGGGCTTTAGCCTGCTGTCTGCTGAAAACAGGACACAGGAGTGCAGAACGAACTGCACTCCTGTGATCCACAGGAGAAATACAGCCAAACTGGCTTTGGCTGTACTTCTCCCTTAATGCACAGATGTGAACCACCTGTGTTTTGTGGTGCAGATATTTTCCATTTGTTCAAAATAAATAAAATCTCCTAAAACAACACATATTAAAGGATAAAATAATACATGCTAATTAATTCATGTGAGTAGGTGAAACAGACAGGTGTGTAGTAGACCTGGACTAAATTAAATACCAGGGTTGCTATTTATGATCTTCTAATGCCGCGCACACATGATCGTTTTTTCTGATGAAAAAAGACAGATAGACTTTTTTCATCTGACAAACTGATCGTGTGTGATGAAAAAAAACGATAGCAAATTCCGATCGTCTGTGGGGAACTCCATCGGAGAAAAAACCCACACATGCTCAGAATCAAGTCGACGCATGCTCAGAAGCATTGAACTTCATTTTTCTCGGCTCGTCGGAGTGTTTTACGTCACGGCGTTTGGGACGTCGGATTTTTGACTAATGGTGTGTAGGCAAGACTGATGGAAGCCAGCTTCATCGGATTTCCGATGGAAAAATCCATCAGATTTTATTCCATCGGAAATCCGATCGTGTGTACAGGGCATAAGTATGATGCCTATATTTTCTCAGTCAATGACCCCAAACAAGCATGCAGATTAACATTCATAATAAATCAGGTCTCTTCATACCTGTTGCAGTTCCTTAGGAAACAGTCATTAGATCATGTGACAGCCAGGCAATTATAATTTTCTAATGAAGAGACTAGCAATAGTAGAAACAACTTTTTTCAGTTAAAATTTCTTCTAACCTTGACCTTAACCTGGTCAGGTAAGCCTTAAGCCTACCATACATGGATTGAGGTTCAGCAGGGACCACTGAGTGTTGGTCCACATATGGGCAAGGTGGTTGTTCAAAAGTAAATTTACCAATTGATTTCTGTACAACCGCCCTGTTGAAAACTTTCTGCTCGATCAGCGCTGCAGGCGGTAGCTGGAAACATAGATCAGTATATTCAGATGGTGGGGAAGTCTCCTTGGTTTCAGAATACAAAGGCACAGCAGGAGGATTCCCCTATCCACCTGGAATGTGTAGAAAGGGGAATCAAGTCATTATTTATTTTTTTAGTTCAACCCACTGGTTGAATAAAAAAAAAAAAGAACTATCCATGGGCTGTCTTAGAGTAATCCCAATTTATTGGTTACCTAAGCTGTGAGTTTTGGAAGAAGATATATGCTGCTAGATAACTATTAAGGTGAGCAAGTGGGGGGATCACTAAACACTGTTCTGACCACCAGATATTCCATGATCCTCCAGTCCTACTCAACAGCATAAATGACTTTGTCTGTTCTCTTTCAGCTCCTGCTCGAATTCTGACTTTCAGCGGTACTGTGACGACTCCATGGATGAGGGACATCGTTCTGCCTTGTAAGGCCGTTGGGGATCCTGCTCCCGCAATCAAATGGATGAAGGAAAGGTAACCAGTGACCAAATGTGCACTTTAAAGGGGACCTGCTAATTTGTAAATAGGCTTGTTGTCAGTTTTGAAATTCTCAGATTTTTATGGAAGACAAGTAGCTTTTTTCAGAGTGATGTCTTTGGCCTGACTCTCGTCTGTTAGATCAACTCCTTCTATAGAAAGAAGTTGCTATTAAAGTGTACATTTAAAAAAAATATATTTTTATTAAAAGCAGAACCCCAGGCATACACACACCCATGCTAACTAGCGTTTAATGAACATTGCCAATAGTATCTATGCAGTAAGGGCACACTAAAAATCAGCTTCTGTTATAGCTGGTCCACAATTTCCTTCTTGAACGGGACTTCAGGCATGGAGCTTATGAAGAAAAGCAGTATGCAGATCTGGTTCTCTTGTAGCATAAATTTAGTGTTGTCCCCAGTTGACAGTCTCCTTCTTCCCTGGCTTTTATTTATAAAGTTTGCTAGCCATTCCAATAGGGGCATAACCCTTTCTACTTCTATCATCTTCCTACATCAGTTTCTTGCAGGAAACATTTCCAAAAGCCTAGATAGCAATGTAGTATCATACATGCCATTGGTCTTATACAGTATGGCAGTAGGTTAGGCTATTGTTTATCCTTATTGACATAGCTTGGGTGCAGTGTTTGACAAAAGCTCCTCTAAAACAATGGCAGAATCTAAAAATGTATATGCTGCCTGCTCATTTTTTTACATTGCCTAATATATCACAATGTGTAAAAGACAATATTAAAAACACTCAAAATTTATAGAGTCCTCATTAATACTGTAGCACCGCTTTAGTCAAGCTCCGAGTTTGACATAACTTCCATATATTGTTCATACAGGGAATGAAGATATGTATAGGAGTACAGTAGTGTTGGATAAAGTGATCAATCCTAATCCGTGCACCTTCCACCAAAACTTCACCGTGTGAGGGGGTCTCCCCTCTAGGGGATGCACTCACCAAAATTCTGAATTAAATGCGCCTTAACCACTTAAGCCCCGGACCATTTGGTAGCTAAAGGACCAGAGGTGAATATTGAATTTTGCACTGCGCTGCTTTAACTGTAAATTGTGCGGACATGCAATGTTGTACCCAAACGAAATTTGTGTCCTTTTCTTCCCACAAATAGAGCTTTCTTTTAATGGTATTTGATTGCCTCTGCGATTTTTATTTTTTGCGATATAAACGGAAAAAGACCGAAAATTTTGAAAAAAAATGATATTTTCTACTTTTTGTTAAAAGAAAAATCGAATAAACTCAATTTTAGTCATACATTTAGGCCAAAATGTATTCAGCCACATGTCTTTAGTAAAAAAAATGTCAATAAGCGTATATTTATCGGTTTGCGCAAAAGTTATAGCGTTTACAAACTAGGGTACATTTTCTGGAATTTACACAGCTTTTAATTTATGACTGCCTATCTCATTTCTTGAGGTGCTAAAATGACAGGGCAGTACAAAACCCCCCCAAATGACCCCATTTTAGAAAGTAGACACCCCAAGGAAATTGCTGAGAGGCATGTTGAGCCCATTGAATATTTTTTTTTTGTCCCAAGTGATTGAATAATGACAAAAAAAAAAAAAATTACAAAAAGTTGTCACTAAATGATATATTGCTCACACATGCCATGGTTATATGTGGAATTGCACCCCAAAATACATTCTGCTGCTTCTTCTGAGTACGGGGATACCACATGTGTGGGACTTTTTAGGAGCCTAGCCACGTACGGGACCCCGGAAACCAAGCACCGCCTTCAGGATTTCTAAGGGCGCAAATTTTTGATTTCACTCCTCACTACCTATCACAGTTTTGAAGGCCATAAAATGCCAAAATAGCACAAACCCCCCCAAATGACCCCATTTTGGAAAGTAGACACCCCAAGCTGTTTGCTGAGAGGCATGGTGAGTATTTTACAGCTCTCATTTGTTTTTGAAAATGAAGAAAGAACATTTTTTTTTTCTTTTTCTTTTTTTTTTCAATTTTCAAAACTTTGTGACAAAAAGCGAGATCTGCAAAATACTCACAATACCTCTCAGCAAATAGCTTGGGGTGTCTACTTTCCAAAATGGGGTCATTTGGGGGGGTTTTGTGCCATCTGGGCATTCCATGGCCTCCGAAACTGTGATAGGCAGTGAGAAGTGAAATCAAAAATTGACACCCTTAGAAAGCCTGAAGGCGGTGCTTGGTTTTTGGGGTCCCGTACGCGGCTAGGCTCCCAAAAAGTCTCACACATGTGGTATCCCCGTACTCAGGAGAAGCAACAGAATGTATTTTGGGGTGTAATTTCACATATGCCCATGGCATGTTTGAGCAATATATCATTTAGTGACAACTTTGTGCAAAAAAAAAAAAAAAAAAAATATTTTTTCCGCAACTTGTGTCAACATATAAAATATTCCATGGACTCGACATGCCTCTCAGTATATAGCTTGGGGTGTCTACTTTCCAAAATGGGGTCATTTGGGGGGGTTTTGAACTGTTCTGGCATTTTATACACAACATTAGGAAGCTTACATCCACTCTTCTAACCACTTGAAGACAAAGCCCTTTTTGACACTTTTTGTTTACATGAAAACATATTTTTTTTTGCAAGAAAATTATGTTGAACCCCCAAACATTATATATATTTTTATAGCAAAGGCCCTACAGAATAAAATGGTGGGTGTTGCATTTTTTTTTTTCTACACAGTATTTGCGCAGCGATTTTTCAAACGCATTTTTTTGGGAAAAAATACACTTTTTTTAATTTTAATGCACTAAAACACACTATATTGCCCAAATGTTTGATGAAATAAAAAAGATGATCTTAGGCCGAGTACATAGATACCAAACACGACATGCTTTAAAATTTCGCACAAACGCGCATTGGTGACAAACTACATACATTTTTAAAAGCCTTTAAAAGCATTTACAGGTTACCCCGTTAGATTTACAGAGGAGGTCTACTGCTAAAATTACTGCCCTCGATCTGACCTTCGCGGTGATACCTCACATGCATGGTGCAATTGCTGTTTACATATGACGCCAGACCGACGCTTGCGTTCGCCATTGGGCAAGAGCAGGGCAGGACAGGGGTGCTTTTTTTTTTTTTTTTTTTTTTTTATTATTCATTTTGCTTTTTTATTTTATTTTTAAACTGTTGCTTCCATATTTATTTATTTTTATCACTTTTATTGTTATCTCAGGGAATGTAAATATCCCCTATGATAGCAATAGGTAATGACAGGTACTCTTTTTTGAAAAAACTGGGGTCTATTGGACCCTAGATCTTTCCTCTGCCCTCAAAGCATCTGACCACACCAAGATCGGTGTGATAAAATGCTTTCCCAATTTCCCAATGGCGCTTTTTATATCCGGGGGGGGGACATTCCCTCCCACTGCTTGTAAAAGCAGTCCAGAGGCTAATTAGCCACTAGGATTGCTTTTACATGAAAGCCGGCCGCTGGCTGAAAAGAATGATACCAAGATGATACCTAAACCCGCAGGCATCATTCTGGTATAAACATTCAAAGTCCAGCAACATACCAGTACGTTGCTGGTCCTTGTTGGACATGTATTGTAATCTTTTTTTTCATGCAGCCTGTTGGCTGAACGAAAAAAAAAGATTGATCGGTGGGTATGCCCACCATTAGAATACCGCCCTTCATCCACCCACTTCTAATGATGGGCATACATGCACCATTTATATAATGCCGAAGCATGGGGGCATCTTCTCGCGAAAGTTATGCCGCGTACATATGGTCAGACTTTTCCACGGGCAAGCCTCCGTCGGAATTTCGACCGTATATACGCGGCATTAGGAGCAAAATCGCTCCTCCGCTCCTGCTGCCCCAATGCTTCGGCATATATGCTTTTTTTTTTTTAACTGTGGTGGTGAAATCACCTCCTACAGCACTGGAGTCGCAGGGATCAGGCCTGTCTCTGCGAACGCTGCAGTTATGTGTGTTGTGTTTTGTAAGTGACAGTGATCGATCGATACTGCACTTGGGTGGCCTGGGCTGGACGGAGGGGCAAAACGCAGGTGCCAGCAGGTATCTGGGCTGATCCCGCTAACACTGCGTTTTTGGGAACCCTAAACTGCTGGGGACGCTAGTATAGATCTGATCAGATCAGATATTGAGCTGATCAGATACTATACCACTAAGGGGGGTGTATGCTTCACGTGTGGGTGTTAGCGCTGCTGGCACTAACCTGACGCTGCCTGGGGTGTGACGCAGACCCTCTCTGACGCTAAAACCTAACTGATATCACCCGCCGGGCGATCAGGGGGTTAAACCTTTATTGGGTTATATACGGCGGGTGCCCTGACACTATAAAAAGCAAACTAACTAACCAGCGTCACCCGTAACACTTATATGATGATCACTGGTGAAAGGGTTAACTAGGGGCAATTAGGGGGTTAAAACCTTTATTAGGTAATATATGGGGGTACCTGACGCTATATAAAAACCTGACGGCGAACCTAAAAAAAAATTACTGGCTACCTATCGGCATCACCGACACTAAGACAACGATCATAAAAACGATTGCTTAGCGACAGTGGTGATAGGGGGTGAAAGGGTTACCTGGGGGGCGATCAGGGGGTTAAACCTTTATTAGATAATATATGGGGGTACCTGACGCTATAAAAACATGCGGCGAACCTAAAAAAAATTACTGGCTACCGATCAGCATCACCGACGCTAAGACATCGATCAGAAAAATGATCGCATAGTGACGGCGGTGCTAGGGGGTGAAAGGGTTACCTGGGGGGTGATCAAGGGGGTTACACCTTTATTAGGTAATATATGGGGGTACCCGACGCTATAAAAACCTGCGGCGAACCTAAAAAAAATTACTGGCTACCGATCAGCATCGCCGACGCTAAGACATCGATCAGAAAAATGATCGCTTAGTGACAGTGGTGATAGGGGGTGAAAGGGTTACCTGGGGGGGCGATCAAGGGGGTTAAACCTTTATTAGGTAATATATGGGGGTACCCGACGCTATAAAAACCTGCGGTGAACCTAAAAAAAATTACTGGCTACCGATCAGCATCACCGACGCTAAGACATCGATCAGAAAAATGATCGCATAGCCACGGCGGTGCTAGGGGGTGAAAGGGTTACCTGGGGGGTGATCAAGGGGGTTAAACCTTTATTAGGTAATATATGGGGGTACCCGACGCTATAAAAACCTGCGGCGAACCTAAAAAAAATTACTGGCTACCGATCAGCATCGCAGACGCTAAGACATCGATCAGAAAAATTATAACTTAGTGACAGTGGTGATAGGGGGTGAAAGGGTTACCTGGGGGGCGATCAAGGGGGTTAAACCTTCATTAGGTAATATATGGGGGTACCCGACGCTATAAAAACCTGCGGCGAACCTAAAAAAAATTACTGGCTACCGATCAGCATCACCGACGCTAAGACATCGATCAGAAAAATGATTGCTTAGTGACAGTGGTGATAGGGGGTGAAAGGGTTACCTGGGGGGCGATCAGGGGGTTAAACCTTTATTAGGGGGGGGGGTTAGGGGGCTACACTGGACCTAAAACTAAATGTACTGACACTTTTACAGTCACAAATGTCACTGATTGCAGTGATCACTAAATAAATGGTCACTGCAATCAGTGACACTGTGACTGGGGGCTGGGGGGGGGCTGGGGGGTGATCTGGGGGTGTCTGGGGGGGCCTGGGGGGGGCGATTTATGTGCCTATGTGTCTTGGTGTCAGTGTGCTGTTCTGTGTACTAACCTTGCATCTTCTCCTGTACGGCGCTCGGTATATGTGAGCGCCCCAGGAGAGATGACATCACTTCCTCCTTCCTGGCAGGCAGGGGAAGCTCTCTCATTCGCCGGGAGCGATCGAGAGGGGGTGGCCGGAATCGAACGGCCGTCCCCTCATGCCGGATCGCTCCCGAAGGTAAAACGACCGCTCACTGTAAAGAAGGGGGTCCGATCGGACCCCCCAACTATACAAAGGCAATCACGTACATATACGTGATTCTGCCTGTCGGTGCCATTCTGCTGACGTATATTTACAGTGGGCGGTCGTTAAGTGGTTAATCACACTGATCATCCACCGCTGTACTTTCCACGCAGTTAGTAGTCCCACTTTTGCAAGGGTTCAGCAACCATATGTGGAAAAATAGATTGTCCGCATAGTGTAATATTGCTTTTTTAAAAAAGTTTTATTAGAAACCCCAAACCCCTTACAAATTAAGCGTACCAAAAGACAATGTATCTTAAGCAAAAATGAAGTGTGAGCGTAATCGCCCGGTTACCGCAGTAAACAGGGAAAGCCGCCTGTGTACATCAGCTGTTGATGCTATTTCCTGGTTCACCGACGGTTCGTGGAGCGCACGCGTCACTTCCGGTTAGGCCACCGAGATCACGGCACTGACGCGTTTCGTCACTTCCTGACTTCGTCTTTGTCTAATATTGTCTTTTACATATTTTTTATATTTTTTTAAGTAGCTGCTATTTTATCATTTTACCAATTTGCATTGTATATGATTATTATTTGGAGACATTATATCTTTGCTTGTAAACCTGAATTGTTTTTCCTGAAGAGCTGAGCGGTGCTATTTGTAGTTAGGGCGGTTTTAAGCACCTTTGTCCTTATATATCACAATAGTAACTAAACTCAAATGCTTCTAGACGCAAACGCGGCTAAACGCGGCATGTAAACGCGGCTAAACTGACGTTTTTAGACGCCGGTTTCTAGCTGTCAAATTAAATCGTTCAGGAGAGGTTGAACAACGTCCCGTGTACATGAAGCCTTAGAAGTTTAGATCCCGTGACCCACCATATAAAATGTGATGGTAAAAATGTAATGGTACTGTGTTCAGCAGTTAGGATGTACAACAGTATTTGCTGTGCAAAATTATATTCTTCCTACTTTTTGTGACTTGCATTTTCTAATATAGTTTATGACAAAAATGCACACTTTCATATCTACCTTCATATCTAACTCCAGCTGCCTGGAGTTTGCATGTTCTCCTTGTGCCTGCGTGGGTTTCCTCCGGGTACTCCGTTTTCCTCCCACTCCAAAGACATGCTGGTAGGTTAATTGGCTCCTGCCTAAATTGGCCCTCCCTAGTATGTGTATGTATGAATGTGTGTTAAGGAGCTTAGATTGTAAGCTCCTTGAGGTCAGGCACTGATGTAAATGTGCAATATATATGCAAAGCGCTGCATAATTTGTCGGCACTATATAAATGTCTGTAAAAAAAATAATAAAATAAAAATCCACCTCTTTCCAGGTGACCTAAAAGCTAAATATCAGGCCAAATGTTCTGCTTGCACTCAGGAAATATAATTAAACATTATTTTAACTTAGGAACTCTGCCTACAATTTTTTTTATTGTTTTGTGACTCCAGCATGAAGTTGTCTGCACCCCTTAGGGCCGGAGTAGACAGCCTTTGGGCTTGTGTCAGTGTGCAGATGCAGCTTTCAGGTGCCCTCTGTTTGCATTTGATGCTAGTTTGAGATGGTTCTGAGATCATTCAGAGTACAATGACAGGTGAATGTGACCTCGCTTTAAGCTGCATCAACCTGCTGCAAGCTACTTTTGCATTCCCATGGACTTACATGAAGAGAGAAGCAGTTCCTAGGAAAAGAAAAACCCCATCCATACACGTCTGGACTCTCTTGGAAGGCTGAGAATGGCTTTTCAGCCAAGCACCTGTTGTGATTAGTGAATTTACATATATTTCTATAGAGAGGGTGAAAGACACAGGAAAGCTGTCTTGCCTGCCCTCTAGTGGATTATTTGGAGAGTACCCTATGGTCAGTGACATCAGAAGGTTTCTCCAGGGCTTGGAGGCTATCATTTTGATGGAGCCCTGTGGCACCTGAAGAAAATGTATGTCATTTCACTCCTGCATTATACCACCAGGATTCACCCACATAATTACAGAAGTTTGACTGTGCCGAACTTGCAGACATTCTTAGCCTGTTATCAATCATTATATCTCACAGCCGTTGTCTTTTCTCTAGGTTCTTGCCACATCACATTCCAGTGAAATATGTCACATGTGACTCAGTGACAGGGAACAAAGGCTAGTTTTATGATGACATAAAACCTCTGCTACATCATCCTGTCTCTACCATTCAACAGTAATTAAGATCAATAAAGCAGAAAAGAGATGATCACTGATGGCTTTGTTGGGTTCCATGGTCCTTTCCCCCCTTCTCTCTTTGGGGTATATTTATGTTTTTCTGCACATTTCCTACTAAATTCATATCTAGCACAGAAGCATATTGGAGTGACCCTGTTATGCCGCGTACACACAAACGGATTTTCCGTCGGCAAAAACGTCGATGTTTTTTCTGACGGAATTCCGCTCAAGCTTGGCTTGCATACACACGGTCACACAAAAGTTCTCCGAACTTTCGACCGTCATGAACGCGGTGACGTACAACACTACGACGAGCCGAGAAAATTAATTTCAATGCTTCCGAGAATGCGTCAAATTGTTTCCGAGCATGCGTTGGAATTTAGCTCGTCGGAATTGCTACAGACGATCGGAATTTCCGATCGGATTTTTTTCCGTTGGAAAAATAGAGAACCTGCTCTCTAAGACCGTCAGAAATTCCGACAGAAAAAGTCTGATGGGGCATACACACGGTCGGAATATCCGACGAAAAGCTCCCATCTGACTTTTTCTGTCTGAAAATCCGTTCATGTGTAGCAGAAGATGCCTTACAAGAGAAGAGCTCTTACTCTCCTCTCCAGAGTCCATTGTCTCCTAATGCCGCGTACACATGATTTTTAATGTCATTGAAAAAACAACGTTTTTCTCGAACGTGATTCTTCTCAAGCCTGCCTTGCCTACACACTATCATGAAAAAAAATGCTCGAGCAAAGCGCGGTGACGTACGAAATGTACGACGGCACTATAAAGGGGAAGTTCCATTCGGATGGCGCCACCCTTTGGGCTGCTTTTGCTGATCCTAATGTTAGTAAAGTTTGGTGAGAGACGATTCGCGCTTTTCAGCCTCGGGCTCTTCAGTCCGTTACAGCGTGACGAATGTGCTATCTCCATTACGAACGCTAGTTTTACCAGAAGGAGCGTCTCATACTTGATTCTGAGCATGCGCGGTTTTTTTCACGTCGTTAAAGCCTACACACGCCCGTTTTTCATGACGAGAAAAACGACGACGTGAAAAACGACGAGAAAAATTAGAGCATGTTCCAAATTTTTAATGCCCATTTTTCACGTCGGGAAAAATGCTCTGGAGCCCACACACGATCGTTTTTAATGACCAAATAAAAAAATGGCATTTTTCTCGTCATGAAAAATGGTCGTGTGTACGCGGCATAACTATTCCATGTTCTAGCACTGAGGCCTTCACCAGTCTCTTCGGTAGTTTACAGTTCTGGGAGTGCAGTATGCCTGGCACCCCTTGCTGAGCACTATGTTTACTTCCTCCAAACCCTATGTCACTACAGGACATCACAGTGGCTTAGATGTTGGAGGATTGAATCACAACAAGTTGCAGGGGACACAGTCATCTGACACACCCAAACGTGTCAAATGCCGAAAATACAAATGGAGGCTGCAGCGCTGGAATGGAGTGAAGGTAGATAACATAGACCACTGGAGAGGTAAGTATAGGAACCCTTCTCTTGCAGGGATTATTTCCTGCCCTGACCGGGTTGCGAAGGGATCTGCATGTTCTTTCGTCACAAGTGGCATGTCTTCCTGATGGGGGTGGTGTGATCTGCAACACATTTGATCCTCTGTGGGGTTAGCTATGATTAACCAAAACAATACCTTCTGTTCAGATATTGACCATACACATAATTTGAGGAGTAATATAGGCAGTCGTACGAGACTAGCATGCACAAGGTAAATGAGTAACATATGTATAAATAATTTTTTTCTAGCCAACCAATGCCCAAGTAGATATGTGATAGCCTTCACAATCAGCTTGGGCCCACAGAGGTGAAGATTATCGTCAGAGAATGTTTCTTATGACCTCAACAGATAATCATTGTATATACGTGTAGCACACAGACCCCCTTTTACCTGCCTTATTCTTCGCTCTCTTCGCAGGAAGAAGGGGCACACCATGCCACAAGCCCGTACCCTCCTGAATTAAGAGGTTGAGCGGTGTAGTTGGTGGGTCATTTCACAGTTGAGCCAGAAAATGGTTTTCTCACCTCTGTGGATAACAGATTTGAGTACTTGTTTCCCCCAGTGAATAGAATGTCCACACTTGCTATAACTCCAACAAAGAGTTTATTTCTTCTTTTAGCAAATAACAGTCTCTTGATAGAAACAAAGGTTGGAGCAAGAAAAAGGACAGCACAAGATGTGGGGAGAGGTCCAGGCACAATCTCAGTCACTTTACTGTTCAGCTTCTTGAACAGCCTCAGCCTCAAATGGATAGTCTATTTAGGACAAGACTAGCAGCCAAATGACACTCACGCTTTACTCAAGGTCTCTATCACAGACCTGGTGAACTTGGCCTTGGCCTAGGGAGAAGACATCCCTCCGGAGAGTTACCGGGACCCTTTCCTTCACCGTGACTACCGCATCAGTCCCTCAGAACGGTTCCTCACCCGGCCTCCTCTACTCAGATACCGGTCCCCTCGCAAGGCGGCACCCTGAGATTCCTCGATCTCCGATGGGCTCCAGCCAAAGGTGCTGGGCCAGGCCTTTGCTGCAATTCCTGAGTCCTCACCTCCAGGACCGACAGGAACAGCAGAGTAGTACCTCACCCTGGGACTAAAGGTGCCCAGGATAGAACAGAAACAGAGAACACCCGCCCCTGGGCCTAGGGCGCCCAGGGCGGACTGGAACCAGAACCAGGGGTAGGACCCCACCGACTAACCCCGAACAGGCAGCGTCTGCCCCTTTTATCTCCTCTCCCAGCATGCACGGCAGGTTAACCCCGCCCCACCGTACGTTTGCCAAGAGGGGACACAAAAGGCACAGCCCTGTACTAATGGTTCAACCCTAGCCTACTATGGCAGCGCCACCCATAGGCCACAGAGAACTACACACCAATACTCTCCCTGTGGATAAAAATGGTTGTAAACCCTGACAAATTAAGGTGTTTGGGCATAACTACCACCCAAACACTTCCCCTAAATTTAGCACCCCGCTACATACACAACCCTTAAAGCCCAGCTAAATTCAGAAGAGAGTCTAATGCCTTGTACACACGATAGGAATTTCCGATGGAAAAATTCCTACCGTGTGTGTGCCCCATCAGAGAAATTCCGATGAATTCCATCGGAGTTTAAATATAGAACCTGTTTTATTTTTCTCCGATGGAATTCCGTTTTGAGCTTGGTCGGACAAAGGTCCGATCGTGTGTACGGGGCATAATAGACATTTTACTAACAATCTCTGTTTTCATAATCCTACTTCTACTTTCCTGTTTTGTCAGTTGAAGGTGTCTAAATATGACTGTGCAGTCCATCCAATGGTCAGAAAAAGTGTCATCTGTAATAACCACTCAGTAACAGACCTGGTCAAACTCGCTCCCCCCCCCTTTCCTTCTCTGCAATACAAATCTGAGTGAGGGCTCTTATGCTGAGGGATGTGATTGTTACTGAACTCTACCAGCACTGGAGGGGGAAAACAGGAATTTTCTTAGTACAGAAAATTGTGCTTTCTTTGCTAACAAAAAAATAGTCACAAATCGTAAATTGTGGTGCTATAGGACTATAAAAAGATAAACAATGCAAGACATTAGTTGTGCTTTACGCGTTCATCCTAAAATTGCTGATAATACAAAACAAAAAAAACAATACAGCAGAATTAAAAACAATATTTGCAATCTCAGTTTTTGTAGCTACAGGTACTTACATACTTCACAAAATGTGTTGCTAACTTAGCCACCTCATATGAGTCTTGTATTTTTGGGTTTATTGGTCCTTTAAGGCAACTGCGGCCCGAGGACAGATGGTACTGCTCATCTGTTTGAGCGCCGTGCCTCTACTGAAGAATGATTCCCTAAATATGATGGATGGGATGCATACGGTCCATCTCCAGTCCAAATGCTAAATTAACTGTATCATTTACTGTTTATTCTGTGAGATGACGGAGGGTTATGAATGCTCATGAATCTTTATCACTTTCCAGGAGAATAGTCCAACTAATAAAATCTTTATGAGCTGAGTGTAGCATTGTGGCTGTCGCCATTTTTTAACTCTTGCAATGGGTGCTGATTTTTTATTTTATTTTTGTCAAATATGCATAGACCGGAACCAAGCATTGCAATTACTTTATGTATTTTTTGCATAACTCAGTTAAGACCTAGCTGGGTAATAACAGGTGCCACAATACATGGAATCATGCTTCTCCTGGCATCTTGAGAGCCCCAAACCTTCGAGGTTAAACTGACTTGAAAACTTAAGTTGAAATCCAAAATATGGATCAGTGAAATTTGAAAGTTTTCACTTCCTTAAAATTTTAGCGATAATTTAGATTTTGGAGAAATTTTAATGGAGTCAATAGGGAAAATTAGGGCAGTTTTTTAGGGTACAGACCATGTCGGCTAACTAAAACATCTATAAAAAGCTGTACTTGTAAAGAAAATGGTGGATACTTACATCTCCTGTTGTCTACGCTACCCTGTTGAAGAGGAAACACTAGCTGGTTTCTTAAGTCCGTGTGTTTGCCACCCTGTCTGACAGAAGCCGGCCAGCTTCTGTTGGATGAACATGTTGGAAAGCCAGCAGCCGACCAACAGCAGTCGGCCAATGGCGGAGAGTGCTGATCGGAGTATTCTGGTGGGGGGGCCTTCCGACAGTGGGGTTGATTTACTAAAGGCAAATCCACTTTGCACTACAAGTGCACTAGGAAGTACACTTGGAAGTGCAGTCACTGTAGATCTGAGGCGAAGATCTGAAATGAGGGGAAGCTCTGCTGATTTTATCATCCAATCATGTGCAAGCAAAAATTCAGTTTTTTATTTTCCTTGCATGTCCCCCACAGGTCTACAGCGACTGCACTTCCAAGGGCACTTGTAGTGCAAAGTGGATTTGACTTTAGTAAATAAACCCCAGTGTGTACCAGGCATTATTCTTAAACTGACAGTTCAGAAGTGTCAATCTACTGTATCATCCAATCACGTGAAGGATGGTGGTAAAAACCACAGAGCTTTTAGGAGGCCCAGGAGATTGACACTCTTTGAAGTGTCTATTTCTGAAGGAGACTTCAGCCAGTGATTCCCCTTTAACGGCTTGCCGACCGCCGCACGAACTTATACGTCGACAGAATGGCACGGCTGGGCAGATGGACGTATATATACATCCCCTTTAATCTGCCGCCGTGTGGTCACGCGCGACCCTGTCGCGAGCTCCGGTGACCGCGCCCGTGCGACCCACGAACTCGATGTCCACCGGTGTCCCGCGATTGGGTCACAGAGCTGAAGAACGGGGAGATGTCAGTGTAAACACAACATCTCCCCGTTCTTCCTAGTGACATGTCACTGATCGTCTGTTCCCTCTCATCGGGAACAGCGATCAGTGATGTCACTCGTAGCCACGCCCCCTAACAGTTATAATCACTCCCTAGGACACACTTAACCCCTTCAGCGCCCCCCAAAGTTTAACCCCTTCACTGCAAGTGTCATTTTTACAGTATTTAGTGCATTTTTATAGCACTGATCGCTGTAAAAATGACAATGGTCCCAAAATGGTGTCAAAAGTGTCCGATGTTTCTGCCATAATGTCGCAGTCATGATAAAAATTGCTGATCGCCGCCATTACTAGTAAAACATTTTTTTTTATAAAAATGCCATAAAACTATCTCCTATTTTGTAGACGCTATAACTTTTGCGCAAAATCAATAAACGCTTATTGGGATTTTTTTTTTACCAAACATATGTAGAAGAATACAAATCGGCCTAAACTGTAGAAAAAAATATATTTTTTTATATATTTTTTGGGGATATTTATTATAGCAAAAAGTAAAAAATATAGAATTTTTTTCAAAATTGTCGCTCTATTTTTGTTTATAGCGCAAAAAATTAAAACCGCAAAGGTAATCAAATAACACCAAAAGAAAGCTCTATTTGTGGGAAAAAAAGGATGTAAATTTTGTTTGGGAGCCACGTCACAAGACCGCAAAATTGTCAGTTAAAGCGACGCAGTGCCGAATCGCAAAAAGTGGCCTGGTCTTTGGCTAGCCAAATGGTCCGGCTTAAGTGGTTAAAGTGGGTGTAAACCCACTTTGGAAAAAAAAATAACACCTGCAAGACAAAGGCATAATGAGCTAGTATGCATAGCATACTAGTTCATTATGTAATACTCACCTGGGATCGAAAGCCCCTGCTGTGGTGCCCGACACAGCACCGGCCAGCGACATGTCGTCCCGGAGTTACTTCCGGGTATCGCGGCTCCGGCTCTGTAATTGGACAGAGCCGCGATGACTTCACTCCCGCGCATGCGCCCGGGACCCGCCGGTAACGGCACAGTCACTGAAAGCAGCGGTACGTACATGCCATTGCTTCAGTGCGCATGTGCCGTTTACATTGGCACATGTAAATAAAGGGGATATCTCCTAAACCGTTCATGTTTTGGACATATCCTGGGTAGCTACAGTTAAGTCTTCTGATAGGCTTACCTGTAGCAAAAATTGTGTTGTAAGGGTTTACAACCACTTTAACAGAGTGGTGTTGAAGGAGAGATAAGTATCCACCATGTTCTTTACAGATACAGCTTGTACAATGTACTTTGCCAGTTTTTTGTTGCCCTGTCCCAACTTTTTGGAGACATGTTGTTGCCATCAATTTCAAAGTCACCTTATATTTTTCTTAGAATTGTACATTTTCTGATTTTAAACATTTGATATGTTTCTATTTTCTCTTATGAATAAAATATGGGTTCATATGAAATGTGCAGATCATTGCATTCTGTTCTTATGTAGATTTTACACAGAGTCCCAACTTTTTGGGAATTGGGGTTGTATTTTGAGTTTCAATTCGCTAACAGAGGTCACTTTAAATGGTTCCTGAGGGTTACAGAAAAGCTTTTCAACTGTTCTTGTGCCAAAAAGTTGTCCCTTGTTAGTTTCATAATTTTAAGAAATAGAAGTAAAGAAAGAAGTAAAGAAAAAAAAATGAATGTAACAGTACACAAATAACGACCTAATTTGAAAAAAAAATATTATTTAAAATATTACTATAGTTTAAAGTGGATGTAAACCCAAACTGTTTTATTTATTTTTTTGCTGTCACAATGTAGAGTATAAGATTTCCTATCATCTGTGCCCAGTCTTGCCACAAAGACATAATCCAGCTCTGAGCAATCCTCTTTTATTGTTCAGTGAGATAAAACGGACAAACAGAGAAAAACCTTTGTCCATTCCGCCCCCTTGCTTTGAGTGACACGTTATTTACATATCTTGTGCACTAGCATTATTTTTTAATTCCCACCCCCACTCCTTTTCTGAAGTCATGTGGTTATTTTTCTGGATTTTGACTGGATGTTAGTGATCATAGCAGAAGGAATACACAGGAGAAAATGCATGTTGACAAGGGGAGTGTAGAGGTGGGCGGGGAGTCTACTGACATCACGACTCCACCCACCGAGCTCCAGACAACAGATCCACCCACAGAATCTGCAGTTTTTCAGTTCTTATAACAGACAGAGGGGAGACATTTGACAGATAAGGATACATGCAGGAGGCATCTATATCCTTATAGATCAGCACTATGGCAGTAGTTTAGAAAGGATGAGAGTGGGTTTACATCCACTTTAAGGTTTAGACGCAGCAAAAGCTCTAATCCCAAATTACTGGAAATCCATGGTTAAAGATTGGCTTGCGAAGGTCAATAATATTTACAGTATGGAAGAAACGTTAGCAATGCAAAAAGAATCTACCACCAGATTCCACAAAACATGGGGAAACTGTCTGATATTTACAGTTTCTGAAGAGTTCAAGGCAAATGACTAAAACATTACTAAAATGATTCAAATCATTGATACTGATGCCTGAACGAACTTAGTGGTACTATACATGTAACACAACCTAGCGTTTGATGAAAGTATTAAAAAGTCCTTTTAACAATTGGTCATATATTCTATCAAAATAGGTCACCCATAGATATATTTTTGTTGTTTTTACATATTCTATATTTCATTTTATGTGTGTTGCTTTAACCCTCACCATTTTTCCATACTCCCTAAACCAATATAACCCAAATAAAAAGTTCTATTATCTCATTATTTTGCAATTACCATTGTGTTGCACATATTTATACGGTTAATGTTAACAAACGCAAAACTGTATGCTACATGTGATAGCTATAACTTTGTATAATTGTTAATCTTAAACTTTAATAAAAATTTGATTGTGAAAAAAATTTAATAAATAGTAAGGTTTCCATTTTAGCAAAATTTCACCATGAAATAAATTTTGCTGAAATCAGACAAATAGTGCAATTTGAATACTCTCCCCCACCAATAAAATGAAGAAGATATATAGCATGCTCTAACTTATCTGTGTTTTTACCTCAGTGCTAAATTATTTTGATTGTAATTCTTTAATTTATGATTTTTGTTTCCTGTGAGGTAGTAACGGGACACCCACTCCAGTAATTACTGATGGGCGAAGAAGCATCTACAGCAATGGAAGTTTTATAATCCGTACAGTGAAAGCAGAGGATTCTGGGTACTACAGCTGCATTGCCACAAACACCTGGGAGACTGATGAGATTGTCCTCAACCTGCAGGTGCAAGGTAAGAAATGGATCACGTTTTTACATTTAAGTTAATTGAAAAACATTTCATTGGCTAAACTCGTTTTCCATTCTGAATTAGTTCTCAGTATATTGTTTCTTGTGTTAAATTATTGCAACTATGATGTTAGGGGAGTTACACACTAAAGCTCCGTACACACGATCGGTTAACCTATGGATTTTCATCCGATGGATTTGTCCATCGGATATCCGATGAAACTGTTTTCCATCAGTCTTGCCCACACACCATCAGTCAAAAAACCGACCGTTCCAAACGCGGTGACGTAAAACACTCAGATGAGCCGAGAAAAATGAAGTTCAATGCTTCTGAGCATGCGTCGACTTGATTCTGAGCATGCGTGGGTTTTTTATCCGATGGACTTGCCCATAGACGATCGGAGTTTTCGATCGGTTTTTTATCCATCGGAAAATTTTAAAACAAGTTCTATTTTTTAAAACCGATGGAAAAAAGACCGATGGGTACCATTCACGATCGGTTTGTCTGATGAAAACCATCCATCGGACGGTTTTCATCAGTCAAACCGATCGTGTGTACAGGGCTTAAGAGTTGGGTCCCCAGAATAGCACATTGGAGTTTTAGACTCCATTCACACCTTGCCGTTCCGTTTTGTGGGAGTAATCACAGCGATTCTGCCCGCGATTCGGACACGCCGCAAATCGCGGGATGCCCTTGCGATCCCTGCTATTTTGAATGGCACCAAATTGCAGCACGATTTTGCCACGATTGTCGCCCGACGAATCACGGTAAAAACAGGCAAACCGAATCGCGGGACGCCCGATGCCCAAAATAAGTTCTTCTTTGTTCTAGGAGTGCCCATCAGATTCCCCCCTTACATCTAGTAGTGCCCAACAGAGTTTCCCCTCCCCCTTACATCCAGGAGTACCCAATAGAGTCCCCCTTATACTAAAAAGTGCCTAGCAAGGTCCCCCCTACACCCCCCCCCTTTTGCTGGGGTTTTGCGCCTTCCTCTGGATCAACTGTGGGTGAAGGATTGTGTATATAGGATTGTATTTTTTCTTTTTGGTTGAACTAGACGGATTAGTGTCTTTTTTCATTTCCTCTTATATCTACAGTATGTGTGCCCAGAAGAGTTCCCCATTACATCCATGTGTTCTCAGTAACATCTTAACATCTGTGTGTGTGCCCAGTGGGGTACCCCTTTACTTTTCAGGTAGTAGAGTATCTGGTAGTCTTGTCTTTTGGGAATTCCTGGGGATAGGGCAACTCAACTATGTCATTGGTCGCTAGAGGGGGGGAAATCGCTAAGGACTGGGGGGGGGGGGGGGGTGCAAGGCTATTACAATGCACATTCACTGCCAGCCAGCCAGGGAATGTTTACGACCAGTTGCTGCAGGTTGGATAAAATCTATGGGGTTAGTGGGCTGTAGTTTTGAATCCCTTTATTTACAGGAGAATACAGAAGACTGACACTTGGGGATTCATTACTCTGGTACTTGGGGGTGCATTAATTTGACACATGGGAAGAATAATTGTACATTGACAATTGGGGCCCCAGAACAACAGTTCAATAATACCTGGTTCACATAAAACTGTCACATTGATCCCTGAAGTCCAAAAAAGGATACCGTATATACTGGAGTATAAGCCGACCTGAATATAAGCCGAGGCACCTAATTTTACCACAAAAAACTGGGAAAACGTATTGACTCGAGTATAAGCCTAGGGTGTCCATCTGCATGCCTCACTGTGTCCATGTCCATGCCTCACTGTGTCCATGTCCATGCCTCACTGTGCCCATGCCTCACTGTGTCCATGCCTCACTTTGCCTCACTGTGCCCATGACTAGACTGACATTTAACATTGGAATCTATGGAAGGGGTGCCCGGCTTTGAAAAAACTTTGCACACTTATAGAGGAGAAATGGAGATACATTTGTGCCAAGTTTGGGGTCCAGGAGACCTACGACTGGCCGGTACTGGGTCCCCAAAGTCACCAGAGAAATTACTGTTCAACGTGGGCGTCTATGGAAGGTGTGCCTGACTTTGAAGAATCGGTGCTTCCCGGCCGTAGGTCCCCCGTACAACAAACTTTGCACACTTGTAGAGGAAGAGTGGGGCTACATGTGTGCCAAGTTTGGGGTCCAGGGGACCTACGGCGGGCCGGTACCGGGTCCCCAAATTCCGGGAGATCAGGTGCAAAAAAGTAACTCGAGTATAAGCCGAGGGGGGCATTTTCAGCACAAAAAAATGTGCTGAAAAACTTGGAAAAACTTCTTGAAAACTTGGAAAAACTTGAAAAATATATACAGTATATTGTCCACAAATGTCTTTCCCTTCCACTGCTGTAGACATGCAAAACTTTTTGATTGAGATATTTCTCCTCCCGTTCTTTGAGCATGTTGTAATCAATACTCACTCACTTAAGAGGGAAGTTCTTTTGACAGGCTCTCATGCATAAGCATTTAACATGTACTGCCTAGGTTTTTGGTTTCCGCAGCTGTAGGACACAGGTAAGTAAGAATCTGCTTGCCCCCCAACCAATATCCCTGTACAATCTCCTTTAAAAACTTAACAACCTCTTGCAGTATTCTGGAGTCTTGTAAACTGCAGTGTAGCATAAGGAAGATGAAACACTATCTTCTTCTGCAGTGAACAGACTATTTATATGGTAATCGGAGCGTGCTGGGGATAGACACAGCTGAAAAATCACCGGGGGTTCTGCACACAGAAGGGTCGTGGATTGTTCCTAAAATGAATTGATGCAGAGATATTGTAAAACTATTCATTAATGTCACAAAAGTCAATGAGTGATTTATGTAATTAAAGCTGAACTCCAGGCAGGTATAAATGACACAAATTATTGTAGCTCAGTATTCATTAATGTATCATTTAATGTGTGTGTTTTTTTTTTTTTTTAATCTAAGCCAGGGGTCTCCAAACTTTCTAAGCAAAGGGCCAGTTTACTGTCCATCAGGCTTTAGGGGGGCCAGATGGTTTCCCCCGAAGTCAGTGCCCCATCGTTGGTTTTAATTGGAACGAATAGTGCCCCATTGTTATCACAGTAGGAGGAATAGTGCTCCGAGGGCCATATAAAGGCATGCAAAGGGCCACATCCGGCCCCAGGGCAGCAGTTTGGAGAGTAATGATCTAAATAATGCATGTACCTAAATTTTACTTGGTTTTAGCCTCTTGGAACCTCCTGTACTGTAGAGCAGAGCTCAAACTGGGGGAGGCAGAGGCAGTACAAATAGTACAAATAGGCAGGCAATCCTGCGATTTCCATGGGACATGCTGATAGATGGAGAGAGCAGACTGACAGACAAATTAGCTCATCGGTGTGTTACCTCCCTTTTCACCTTCCCTTTCACTGTCCAGTCAAAAGCCCGGGAGGGTTGCAAACTTGAAGGTGTTACTAAACTGCAACAGAGCATAATTTAGTTTGTCAAGTCAGACTAGGCGGTGCTGTGTGGCAGAGCTGTGTTAATCTTTGAAATGAACGAACAGATACCGTGTTTCCCCGAAAATAAGCCTGGGTCTTATATTAATTTTGGCAACAAAAGACACAGTAGGGCGTATTTTCGGGGTAGGTCTTACCATGTAATGTGCTGTCTTCTCTCCCCCCTCTCTCTCCTTGCCTGACAGGAATCCCCAGTGTGAACTGAGTTAAAATGCTTGTAAAATCCTATAATCCACTCTATTACAGTAGTATATAATGTACAACGTGTGTATTTCTGTAATATAATTGTGCCAAATACCTTATGTGACCCGCCAGAGCTCTCTACCCTGCAATTATATTACAGAAACACACACATTGTACATTATATACTACTGTATTAGAGTGGGTTATAGGATTTTACAAGCATTCTAAACTAGGGCTTATTTTCGGGGTAGGGCTTATATTGCAGCCCTCCTGGAAAAAACGCTAGGTCTTATTTTCGGGGTAGGTCTTATTTTCGGGGAAATGCGGTATACAAATCCTTTGACAGCTAGTAAAACTACAATATATGTCTTTCTTGTGTGCATTTATCTGTTGGCTGGAGTTCAAGTTTGGGCCACAAATGCCAATGATTACCTCATCAGATTAAATAGAAAGTATATGCGGATACACTGCAAAATGCTAAAATACATCATGTATCATGAATGGCTACTTTTAAGCATACCTGAGTTAGAGTGGTATTTTTCCTTTTATCCAATACTTTAGTAGGGTTGAGTTCATAGCTCTGTGGAGGCCATCTGAGTTCGTCCACACTAAACTTATCAGACCATGTCTTTATGGAGCTGTTTTCTGCACAGAGGCACAGACAGTCAAGCCTAGGACACACGGCAGAGAATCTCGTCGCAAAAAAAACGTTGTTTTTCTCGACGGGTTTCTTGTCAAGCTTTCCTTGCATACACACTGTCAATCCAAAATCTCGTCGGTCTAAAGCGCGGTGACGTACAACACGTACGACGGCAGTATAAATGGGAAGTTCCATTCTCATGGCGCCACCCCTTGGGCTGCTTTTGCTGATCTCGTGTTACTGCGTGTTAGTAAAAGTTTAGTGAGAGACGATTCGCGCTTTTCAGTCTTCGTGCTTTCAGTTCGTTACAGCGTGACAAATGTGCTATCTCCATTACGAACGCTAGTTTTACAAGAAGGAGCGCTCCCGTCTCATACTTGATTCTGACCATGTGCGGTTTTTGAAGACTCGGAAAAGCATACACACAAACGGTTTTCTCGTCCAAAAACAGTCTGACGAGAATCACCACGAGAAAACTGACTCCCGACGAGAAAAAAGAGAGCAGGTTTTCTTTTTTTCTCGTCGAGATTCACAACAGTTTTCTCGACGAGAAACCATACACACGAACGGTTCGTGTGTACGAGGCCTCATGCTGGAAAAGGAAAGTATATTCCCCAAAATGTTACCACAAGGTTTCTAAAATGTCTTTGCCTGCTGCAGCATTAAAAGTATCCTTCACTGGAAACACTGGAACTCAATCATTTGGAGGAAAGTCCTTATATGTTTTTTCGAATAGTGGTGTGATGGTCAAGTGTCCTCATTCTTTTAGCCATCTAGTGGTGTGATGGTCAGAAGTCCTCAGAAGTCCTCATTATTTTAGCCATCTAGTGGTGTAATAATCAGGTATCTTCATTTTTTTGGCCATCTAATGGTGTGATGGCCAGGTGTCCTTATTCGTTTGGCCATCTAGTATATGTAAGCTATCCAGAGATTCTGTGGCATTTGCTATATCTGTATGACCCTGACTTGGGATATCACACGTATATCTAATTAGCAGATATGGTTGCTTGTACTTATAAATCAATTTAGAAAAAAAATAGAAATATATATATAATGTCAGTCATACATTGGTAACATTATTTACAACAAGCTTATCACATTTCATCTACTGTACATAAAGAAATGAAAGACTTTTGGTACCCTTTAACATTTTAAAATCTAAAATGTGGAACTTTGTTTTTTTTTAGTGCCACCTGACCAGCCTCGGCTTACCGTCTCAAAAAGTACGTCTTCCTCCATAACGCTGTCTTGGATCCCTGGGGATAATGGCGGGAGCTCCATCCGAGGTAATCTTGCTACGACAAAAGTGGTCACTTGGCAGCCCATGAGGAGTTTGTAATGTTTTGTTAGCACTTCAGGCTGTCATAATTTCAATGACTGATCAATCGAATACAATTGCTGGATATTTCTGTTCATCTCAACATAAAGAAAATGCAACAATTTAAATTTACCAACATTTTTCAAGTACCTGCCTTTAATGGTGATAACTGAGTGACAATGTTTCATGCAGTTGCATTCATTAAAGCGAAGGCTGCAGTGACAGATCTGGTAAATCATGCTCTAGTCTAACCTTCCTCAATACTTTTAACCTCCCTGGCGGTGTGATTCTGTCTGGAATTTTGTACCAAAAGCGGTACAATTATTTTGCATGGAAATTTGGTGTTATGTATTGTAGGCCTGCGATTCTTAGTAATTACTTACTTAAACCTGACCAAACAAGAGTCTAGTAGACATCCCGGGTATAATAAAGTTTGAAACACAAAATCATAAATTATAATAAAATAACTATAAATAATTATAACAAATAATAATAATAAAAATTATTCAATAATGTAATCAAATCAAAAACACTGAAATTTTCTCAGTTGCAGAATTGTCGCTGTCATTAGATTTAGTGTTTGATGACGAATTTCCCCACAAATCGCTATCGCTCAATTCTGCGAGTGATTCTAATTTATTATCGCTGTTTTCTAGCTGGTCTAAAACCACTTTTGACATAAAGGGACACTTTTTGGTTGCTATGGACAATCTCCAGTTTCCAGGCAGAAAGAACAGTTTTTATAATATAAATGCAGGACACTGGACAGACCACTAGGGACAAAGGGGATGTGTAATTATTTAATACAGTACTGTAATCTGTAAGATTACAGTACCGTATATACTCGAGTATAAGCCGACTGGAATATAAGCCGAGGCACCTAATTTTACCACAAAAAAATGGGAAAACGTATTGACTCGAGTATAAGCCTAGGGTGTCCATCTGCATGCCTCACTGTGCCTCACTTTGTCCATGTGCATGCCTCACTGTGTCCATGCCTCACTGTGTCCATGCCTCACTGTGTCCATGCCTCACTGTGTCCATGCCTCACTGTGTCCATGACTAGACTGACGTTTAACATGGGAGTCTATGGAATGGGTGCCCGGCTTTGAAAAATCGTTGCTCCCCGGCCGTAGGTCCCCCGGACAACAAACTTTGCTCACTTGTAGATGAAGAGTGGGGCTACATGTGTGCCAAGTTTTGGGTCCAGGGGACCTAAGTCCGGCCGGTTCCGGGTCCCCAAAGTCCGCGAGATCAGGCGCAAAAAGTGATTTGAGTATAAGCCGAGGGGAGCATTTTCAGCACAAAAAAATGTGCAGAAAACCTCGGCTTATACTCGAGTATATATGGTATACTGTATCTATACTGTCTATTTCACTTTTTGAATTTGGCGCCGAACTCCGCCCCCGTGCGCCGCAACTTCGCAGGGAACGGATCTTGGCACTCGGCAGTGTGAATCGAGCGAGACACGGCTCGCAGACACTGCGGAGAGATATCGCAGGATCCAGGGAACAAGGTAAGTAACTTCTCCTGGATACTGCGATGCAGCCTGTGTCTGGCTTGGGGTTACCGCTCTTGGTATGAAAAACTCACCCCGAGCCCGACTCGGGAATACTGCTAAGGGGGTTAATATGGAGGAACTGTTGAAATAATGTTCCAGTCTCAGGGAACCTCTGATAAAAATTATTGTATCTACAGTTCACTGTACATAGTGTGATGTCATGGAGAAAAAGGCTCCTACATTGTCATCAGTGGGAATAATCTCTCTCTTATGCCGCATACACACAACCGTTTTTCACGACGTTAAAAATGGCATTTTTTAAATTGGGCATTCAAAACGATCGTGTGTAGGCTCCAGAGCATTTTTAACGACGTGAAAAATGGCCTAAAAAAAATGAGAACCTGCTCTATTTTCTCACGTCGTTTTTTTTAACGACGTGAAACACGGTAGTGTGTATGCTTTTACGAGGGGAAAAAAAACGCGCATGCTCAGACTCAAGTATGAGACGGGAGCGCTCGTTCTGGTAAAACTAGCGTTCGTAATGGAGATAGCACATTCGTCACGCTGTAACGGACTGAAAAGCACGAGGCTGAAAAGCGCGAATCGTCGCTCAACAAACTTTACTAACATGAAGGGTGGCGCCATCCGAATGGAACTTCCCCTTTATAGCGCCGTTGTACGTGTTGTACGTCACCGCACTTTACTCGAGTGTTTTTTTTTAATGAACGTGTGTATGCAAGACAGGCTTAAGAGAAAAAATCACGTCGAGAAAAACGTTGTTTTTGAAAATGACATTAAAAACGATCGTGTGTACGCGGCATAACACATAGCTAAAAACATTAGTAGTTTCAGTGGCAACTTATTTGAATGGCAGAAATTTCTCCGTACTCGAGGAAACCCTAGCAGCCTTTAAGAGGAACTCTAGGGTTCTACAGAACCGTGTTAAGAAAGCCTGCTTTAGTTTGTGGGAGATCTGAGTTTAAGACCCAGCATGTTCAGTAGGCATGTGCAATTTGTTTCGTAACGAATCGAAATTCGTCCGAATTTAGCAACTTTCGGATGTTCGGAAACATTCGAATTTCCGAACAAAGCAATTACGAATAAAACCGAATCCGAAATAAATTATATCGCAAATAGCGAATGCCCGAATGTCTTCGGCATAATTCGTTATGAAAAAAGTTACGAATGTACGAATCCATTCGAAGCACAATAATGCCGCGTACACACGACCACTTTTAATGTCATTGAAAAAAACTGAGTTTTTCTCAACGTGATTCTTCTCAAGCCTGCCTTGCCTACACACTATCGTGAAAAAAAAATGCTCGAGCAAAGCGCGGTGTCCAGAATCAACGAAAAACAATGTACTCTACCGAAAGTACGAATTATATAAATCAACTAAAAATAAGGCTTACATTAATACGAATCATTCTGATTCAACGAAAAATGTCGCTTGCGAAAATACGAATTAGTCCGAACACGAAAAATCCCGTTTAGAAAAATTACGAACGATTACGAATCAACAGGACCGAAAAGAAACGAACCGAAACTAAACAAATTTTTCCATTGTGCACAAGTCTAGTGTTCAGTTCCTTGCACCTCTATAGCAAAATAAAAGTACTTTCAGAGGGGGCTTTGCTGGAAAGAGGTCATAGTAGGTATCTTATAGTAAAAATGTATTAAAGTAAGGGCCTAATAGAGAGGGAAAACCATGTTTGACACACTCCACACCTAGGGGACACCAGCCCAATATATAGTAGAAAAATAAATATTATAGAAGATGGGCTTTTAAATGGTAATCCCTGTGGTTCAGGTAAAACATATATATACATCAGTCATTATTAGAAAGAGAAAAACTTTTATTAATACATACATTATTATTCTTAAAACAGAGGCAAAGAAGGCAACAAAAAAGTGTAGAAAGCACATTACACAAAATATCAAATATGAAAACACATGAATTGTATGGGATCTGCCAACATGTTTCGTGGTCATTCTTGCTTCTTCAAGGCTTAACCATCCATATGTACATCATAAAACATCTTTAACCACTTCCCATTCCGTGTATATTTATATGACGGCCGGAAGGTGGCTCCGTCATATGACATCCTCGGGCCTCCCCGCCGCTAGAAGGCGCCCGCTGCGTCACTCGGGGGCCAATGCACGTGCCTGGTGGCCGCGATGTCCGCCAGGCACCCGCGATCGGCAGTTACACAGCCAAGAACGTGGATGTGTGAGTGTAAACACACAGATCCACGTCCTGTGAGGGAGAGGAGAGCGATGGCGTCTTCCTTGTACATAGGGACACCGATCGGTCACCTCCCTCAGTCAGTCCCCTCCCCCTACAGTTAGAATCACTCCCTAGGAAACACATTTAACCCCTTGATTGCCCCCTAGTGTTAACCCCTTCCCTGCCAGTCACATTTACACAGTAATCAGTGCATTTTTATAGCACTAATCGCTGTATAAATGTAAATGGTCCCAAAAATTTGTCAAAAGTGTCTGATTTGTCCGCTGCAATTTTACAGTCATGATAAAAATCGCAGATCACCGCCATTACTAGTAAAAAAAATGAAAAAAATAAAAATCCCATAAATCTATCCCCTATTTTGTAGACGCTATAACTTTTGCGAAAACCAATCAATATACGCTTATTGCGATTTTTTTACCAAAAATTGTAGAAGAATACATATCGGCCTAAACTAAGGAAAAAAAATTGTGATATTTATTATAGCAAAAAGTAAAAAATATTGTATTTTTTCCAAAACTGTCGCTCTTCTTTTGTTAATAGCGCAAAAAATAAAAACTGCAGAGGTGATAAAATGCCACCAAAAGAAAGCTCTATTTGTGGGGGGAAAAAACCATAAAAATTCCTTTGGGTACAGTTTTGCATGACCGCGCAATTGTCACTCAAAGTGCGACAGCGCTGAAAACTAAAAATTGGTCTGGGCAGGAAGGGGGTGAAAATGCCCTGTATTGAAGTGGTTAACATTGGATGTGTTCAGGCTAAGGGGAGACCAAACACGGGAAAAGACACTCCACCTCACTGATAGGAAGCATATGTGAAACCTGAACACCATATATGGTGTGGGTTATAGTAAAGGACACACCTGTATAGAGGGGTGACAGTTACATAGTTACATAGTTAGTCAGGTTGAAAAAAGACACAAGTCCATCCAGTTCAACCATAAAAAAAAGAAAGTGGGACAGGAACACATAAATTCAAGCTCTAGTAGAAGAAAACCGAGCTAGCATGGGCGTCCGCTCCATAGGGCAAGGGGGGTCAATTGCCCCCCCTTCCCCCTGGAATCGGAAGTCAGAGTGAAGACACTTGCCCCCTGTGTTGCAATGGCCGCCTCTGCCGCAGCTGTGGACTTTTTTTTCTAAGTCTGCTGCTGGTCTGGGGGCTGGGGCTGCTCTGTCTTTTCTGACTACACATCTGTCCCTCCCTCCTCACCCCCGGCCCGAGCATCGGATTGGCTCTGCCCCGGCCATCCGTGAGACCCTGCTGTTCCGTGATTGGCTGCTGCCTCAGCCTGCCTCTGCCTGTGTAAATGTATGCGCCGGTTCCTCCCACAGGTGCGTGGCGTGCAGTGGCCGAGACGAGAGAATACGCTGCAAGTGCCTGCCCTGGGCCTATCGTTGAAGAACTACAGGTAACAGCAGTGCCTGTGCTATGCCACGACACTACTGTGTACATCTTTTTGTATTTACCGTTATCGGTAAAGCGCCGCTAGCTTTAGCGGCGCTTTACCATAGTTTTAGTGGCACTATTCGGCCGCTAGTGGGGCGCTTTTAACCCCAGCTATTGGTCGAAGACAGGGTTAAATGCAACTGTGTATCGCCATTGCCGAAGTGCTTTGCAGGCCGCTTCGGCAGTGGTGCACATTTGCCGGTATTTTAATGGGCAGGGGCGGTGGAGGAGTGGTGTATACAGCGCTGCTCCACTGCCCCAAAGATGCATGGATGACCTTAAAATTATGCCCCCCTGAAAAAAGTTTAGCGGACGCCCATGCGAGCTAGATGTTCACATCTAGGTACAACATCATTCGGAGTTGATGCACCCCAAAGTAAGGAACATTCCATCGGATGTCCAGTCCATCATGTGTAAGAAAGTCTGCGCTAGCACCCAAGACATCAAAAAAGGGTCCAGCAGAGGATGTGTGTCTGGCTCACCCGAGAGCCCACTGATTCAGCTTCCAGGTATCTTTTGGTGCCTCCTTGTAAGCAGCACATATATTTCCAGTGCCAAAATCTTGACAGCAGATTCCTAGCTCCAGCCTTCTAGCTATATGGAGACTTGTTCCCTGTGTTGGATTCTCAACATATTCAAAGGGATCCCCTAAAAGAGGGAACATGTAAGGGGAAACTCCATTCTACAAGAAGATTCAATTAGGACTTCTAGTTCTTTGGAATTCACCAGGCAAGACCTCAACAATGGAATCTACAGACTCCAAGCACCTTGGAGACTCACCACTCCTGTTGTGTTCTCTACAAGAAAAGAAAAACTGATTAGTTTAACTATCTGTGGGGGGGGGGGGGGAATATCTGTAGAAGAGTGGGTGGATCTGAGAACTCAGGTGTAGGCATCTCATTTCCGGGGTTCCCAAGATACATTAAAGGCCAGCAGGTAACTCGGCACGTGAATGAAATAACACCTGCTGGCATATTTCTGGAAATGAAATTCTCTGTAATATAGAACGCTGGCATTAGGAAGCGATCCATCTTTCTGTATGTGGCCACGTATTTTGGGTACATTTAGAACTAGGTCTAGTAATTCAATTCCTCTGATAAGAACTTAATTAAAATGTTTAATGTGCCATTTGCTCATGCTGGAATATTAAAACCAGAAATTTTTCTTGGTATTTGACATCTAAAGACCATCACGTCTGCTGTAAAGGAATTGGTCTGCTGTTTAATGTTCACTTTGAGAGCTTTAGATGACAGTATTCAATCACCGCAGCCTGGGGGTGGTTAATTAGGAATTTAAAGAGGGTGACTACCATTAAATATCTCTGTTATTGGCTTGTTTGTGTTCTGCTCAGATTTTTACTTACTGCTTTCCTCTTCTTTTTTTCTGACATAATCCTCCATGTAAAGTGCAGTAATTCATTTCATCCAACTAGGTTTCAGTTACTGAAGTTAGGAAGAAGTCTCTAATGGTTCTGTGTGGAGCTGTTCTTTATACATAGTCTTTGCCCTGTCTTTAGTGGTAAAGAACATTTGGGTCATGCCGAAACTGTGGTCCCCCTCTTGTGGGAAGAATGACAGTTTGTACTCTTTACCTTAATATCTGAAGTGTAAATGACGCTTTCTACCCTGGCCAATGACACTGGCGAGGAAGAGGGCAAGGCTTAGCGGTAATAGGGTTGGGCTTAGAACAGGGGTGCACCACCTTTGGCCCCGCCTGCCACCAGTGGTCCTTGGAGACCTCTGATGTGACCCTTGACCTCAAAGTAGGAAAGCGCATGCCCAGGGTCGGCAACCCAATGATCACGATCTCAGCTTGCCGAGCCTCCATCCCAGAGCATCAGAGATCATCGATCTGGCGCCGGCAGCGGAGGAAACAGGAAGCCACATAAGCCGATGCTTCATCTGTAGCACTAGCTCCCATCCCAGGTGGAGTGATACCAAGTGCACTTCATCTGGGACCATTCTAGCAGCATGGAAAAACAATGCCAGCAGAAGCAGGAAGAGGAAAAAAAGGTCAGTGTAATAAACAACACATCTATTGTGCTTTTGCAATGGACATAATAGCACATATAAAAGGGTTAACAACTCTTATGCCGCGTACACACGATCAGAAAAAGTCGGATGTGAGCTTTTGAACAGAAATTCCGACCGTTTGTATGCTCGATCGGAATTTCCACCAGCAAAAGTTTGAGAGCAGGTTCTTTATTTTTCCGACGGAAAAAATTCCTATCGGAAAATCCGTTCATCTGTATGCAATTCTTGAGACAAAAGAAAAAAGAAGGGTCTGGTGTCACCAGTGACACACCTCCATCCCTGAATTTCATGAAAAAAAGAAGAGAGATTCGCCCTTGGGACTTTGAGTGAGGTGAGCACTGTTAGGCCAATAAAAAATCGCAAGAATAATTGCAGTGTATATTTATTCAGGTAAAAAGCAGTACATACATTAATGTCATGAACATGGGCCAATTCATACAAAATACAAGACCAATATAAATTAGGTAAAATGATATTGCGAGTATCTGACAGTAATTATGTAAACACATGGCATCAAAAGTAACCCGACGCGTTTCGCGAGGCTTGGCTCGCTCTTCAGGGGTGGATGCACGTAGTGTACCTAAAATGAGAGTGATATAGTATAAAGCATGATATGAAGGCACGGGGGGGGGCCTTGAATATGGAAAACCCCATACTCACCACTGGACATTGCCAAAGGACAGCGGGGGTGAAGCTCAAACGGCGGCAGCGACTGTCTCACCAGGGAGCTGAGGAGGCGGAGCCAAACAAAGCTCCAAATCGGAGTCAAACGGAAGGAAGGCCCAGCATGGATGGAATAGGTGTAACCCCAAGAGTGTCAGTGAATCCAAGAGGAATGTTGGCTCTAAATATAAATATGTATATTGAATAATTAAAATATGGGAGTATACGAGTATGTGGTAACATATGTGTCTTTGCATGTATAAAAGACATGAGCCAAGAATGGTTAGAGTATGGAGACTGAGGGGGAGAGTGAAAAAATACCAGATTGACTAGTATGATTAAGGAAAGTTCAGAGAGGAAAGTAATGAGTGAAAGAGAGTGTAAATGGAATGAAATACAGGTGTGTGATGAGGACTGTGATGAGAAAACAAGTTGCATATAAATGCTTGCAGCGAGTAATATATAAACATATAAAAGTATACCTTAGTGAAGTAGGTCTAAGAGTAGTAAATTCCAAGGGAAGGACCTGCACTTGTGTGTCTGTCCTCAGTGAAAAAAAGCAAACAATGAGATCCATGCTGTGCAAACCTCCAATATATACCCCTGAAGGGGCCCGAGAGGCTCCGCCCCCAACACCATGTGCAAATGACCAACAAACGAGTGCCTAAACCCACCAACCATCAAGAAGGCGGTGTGTGAGCCAAGACACTCCCAGGACCATCTTGATGGTAGTAATGCCTGCAGCCACAGCGATGCTGCAAATCGCAGACATCGCGCGGCCGACGCATTAACATGGTGCCGATGTGCAAGTGGCCCCGTCCGCTCAAAAAGGGGGCAGGCGGGGACAGCAGGGGACAAAGGTCCCCCTTATAATGCACATCGCAGCTCCCAGGGAGAAATGAAGTAGCACCGCCGCCAACAGAGAACACCACACCAGCTGGATTGGGATAAAAGTCCAATGCGAGATGTTATTGGATATGTTGGAATAACAAATGGCTAGTGCATGATAAAAATGTAAAATCCATACATATATGTATGTTTTTGTTTTTATTGGCGAGTGTGACCACAGACCAGTTTTGGGCTATTGGGTGTCTTCCACCCGGGTATCCTTGAGACAAAAGAAAAAAGAAGGGTCTGGTGTCACCAGTGACACACCTCCATCCCTGAATTTCATGAAAAAAAGAAGAGAGATTCGCCCTTGGGACTTTGAGTGAGGTGAGCACTGTTAGGCCAATAAAAAATCGCAAGAATAATTGCAGTGTATATTTATTCAGGTAAAAAGCAGTACATACATTAATGTCATGAACATGGGCCAATTCATACAAAATACAAGACCAATATAAATTAGGTAAAATGATATTGCGAGTATCTGACAGTAATTATGTAAACACATGGCATCAAAAGTAACCCGACGCGTTTCGCGAGGCTTGGCTCGCTCTTCAGGGGTGGATGCACGTAGTGTACCTAAAATGAGAGTGATATAGTATAAAGCATGATATGAAGGCACAGGGGGGGGGGGCCTTGAATATGGAAAACCCCATACTCACCACTGGACATTGCCAAAGGACAGCGGGGGTGAAGCTCAAACGGCGGCAGCGACTGTCTCACCAGGGAGCTGAGGAGGCGGAGCCAAACAAAGCTCCAAATCGGAGTCAAACGGAAGGAAGGCCCAGCATGGATGGAATAGGTGTAACCCCAAGAGTGTCAGTGAATCCAAGAGGAATGTTGGCTCTAAATATAAATATGTATATTGAATAATTAAAATATGGGAGTATACGAGTATGTGGTAACATATGTGTCTTTGCATGTATAAAAGACATGAGCCAAGAATGGTTAGAGTATGGAGACTGAGGGGGAGAGTGAAAAAATACCAGATTGACTAGTATGATTAAGGAAAGTTCAGAGAGGAAAGTAATGAGTGAAAGAGAGTGTAAATGGAATGAAATACAGGTGTGTGATGAGGACTGTGATGAGAAAACAAGTTGCATATAAATGCTTGCAGCGAGTAATATATAAACATATAAAAGTATACCTTAGTGAAGTAGGTCTAAGAGTAGTA
Organism: Rana muscosa; assembly: GCA_029206835.1. Taxonomy (NCBI): domain Eukaryota; kingdom Metazoa; phylum Chordata; class Amphibia; order Anura; family Ranidae; genus Rana; species Rana muscosa. The sequence continues at coordinate 59,295,211 of CM055117.1, read as the reverse complement.
AATTCCAAGGGAAGGACCTGCACTTGTGTGTCTGTCCTCAGTGAAAAAAAGCAAACAATGAGATCCATGCTGTGCAAACCTCCAATATATACCCCTGAAGGGGCCCGAGAGGCTCCGCCCCCAACACCATGTGCAAATGACCAACAAACGAGTGCCTAAACCCACCAACCATCAAGAAGGCGGTGTGTCTTGGCTCACACACCGCCTTCTTGATGGTTGGTGGGTTTAGGCACTCGTTTGTTGGTCATTTGCACATGGTGTTGGGGGCGGAGCCTCTCGGGCCCCTTCAGGGGTATATATTGGAGGTTTGCACAGCATGGATCTCATTGTTTGCTTTTTTTCACTGAGGACAGACACACAAGTGCAGGTCCTTCCCTTGGAATTTACTACTCTTAGACCTACTTCACTAAGGTATACTTTTATATGTTTATATATTACTCGCTGCAAGCATTTATATGCAACTTGTTTTCTCATCACAGTCCTCATCACACACCTGTATTTCATTCCATTTACACTCTCTTTCACTCATTACTTTCCTCTCTGAACTTTCCTTAATCATACTAGTCAATCTGGTATTTTTTCACTCTCCCCCTCAGTCTCCATACTCTAACCATTCTTGGCTCATGTCTTTTATACATGCAAAGACACATATGTTACCACATACTCGTATACTCCCATATTTTAATTATTCAATATACATATTTATATTTAGAGCCAACATTCCTCTTGGATTCACTGACACTCTTGGGGTTACACCTATTCCATCCATGCTGGGCCTTCCTTCCGTTTGACTCCGATTTGGAGCTTTGTTTGGCTCCGCCTCCTCAGCTCCCTGGTGAGACAGTCGCTGCCGCCGTTTGAGCTTCACCCCCGCTGTCCTTTGGCAATGTCCAGTGGTGAGTATGGGGTTTTCCATATTCAAGGCCCCCCCCCTGTGCCTTCATATCATGCTTTATACTATATCACTCTCATTTTAGGTACACTACGTGCATCCACCCCTGAAGAGCGAGCCAAGCCTCGCGAAACGCGTCGGGTTACTTTTGATGCCATGTGTTTACATAATTACTGTCAGATACTCGCAATATCATTTTACCTAATTTATATTGGTCTTGTATTTTGTATGAATTGGCCCATGTTCATGACATTAATGTATGTACTGCTTTTTACCTGAATAAATATACACTGCAATTATTCTTGCGATTTTTTATTGGCCTAACAGTGCTCACCTCACTCAAAGTCCCAAGGGCGAATCTCTCTTCTTTTTTTCATCTGTATGCAATTCCGACGTGCAAAAAAAACACGCATGCTCTGAATCAAGCAGAAGAGTCGAACTGCCTATTGACCTTCATTGATCTCGGCTCGTCGTATGTGTTGTACGTCACCGCGTTCTTGACGGTCGAAATATCCCACAGGATTTGTGTGACCGTGTGTATGCAAGCCAAGTTTGAGCGAAATTCCGTTGGGAAAAAGCATCCAAGGTTTTTCTGACGGAAAATCCGATCGTGTGTACGCGGCATAAGGCTACTTCCACACTGATCCACGGGTGCAGCACAGTGCACCTGCAGGTTTTCAGTGGTTTAGCTGCACTGAGCCAAAGACGTCTATTAAATCATGTGGGTGTGGTGCGCTTTCTGAAAGCGTACCAAAACTGCAGGAGTTTTTGTGCGCTTTCAAAAAGTACACCACACCCGCATGATATAATAGACGTCTATGGCAAAGCGCAGCTAACCCATGGGAAAGCTGCAGGTGCACTGTGCTGCACCCGTGGTGTGGGTAAACTGTAGTGCATCAGTGTGAAAGCAGCCTTATAAGGGGCTTAGGACAGTTAGGGCTCATTTACATTTGCAGTTCGGGGGCAGTAAAACCCCATGGTTGAGACATGTTTTTACCCCACCCCCCAACAACTGGCTTGGCATTAGTGGTTGCAATGGCGACCCCACCACATGCTCCAGGGAGCTTGTACGGCCTCCCTGTCACATTCAGTTTTACACTTGGACAGGACTGGTGGGAGGGGTGGCATATGCAGGAACTGATCCTCTCCATTTCCCAACCGCTGAAATCCGACTTCTCCTCTTCTCCCTCCCACCGGCATTCAGAGGCTGTAGGAGGAAAATGTTCATTGTGCTATTCAAAATCTAAATTCTGAACCATTTCATTTCATTGTGACCCTAGACCAGTTCCCAAATCACTTAAGTGGCCCTCGCTCTTCAAACGGTTGAGCACCCCTGGCTTAGAAGTAAGCACCAAGTCTATATCATCTGCAATAAAGAGAATGGAGATTTAAACAGAAGAGAAAACTTTTAAAAAGTGTGGAATATTCTTGGCTTGAAGTGCATGTAAACCCCAACACTTATCTTATTTGCCTTCTTTTGGTCTGTTAAACTTGACATTCCAAACGTTTTGTTTGAGCGCCAAAAAATGCATACGTGGGAGAGACGTCACACGACTCCGGCTAGTAACAGAGCCGGAGTCCACGGCCCTGGAAGAAAGAGGAGTGAAGATAGATGCTTCCACCAGCATGGACCTCGGCTACATCACAGGCTTCGGTTGCATGTAAGTGGCACATAATGGGTCAGTATGCGATGCATACTAGCCCATTATGCTTTTACTTTACAGGGAACAAAGAGAAAGTAAAACCCATCAGGGTTTACTTCCTCTTGAATGTTTGTGGTAAAATGAGAAAAGCGTCGTGCTTTGTACTTTCTCTTATGAGGTTGTTGGGGGTAAACTGGTATCTGCAACCTATATAGGAATTTGGTGGACATGATTTATTTTGTTGTCTGTACTGGTCTCCCTCAATGCCTTTCTGACAGTGGCGACTGGTGGGGTGGTCTGATCAACCGCACCCATTACCCCCCCCCCCAGGTTGGTCATCCAGCCGGACACTTCCTTCCTTTAGGTTGGGGGTGGGCAGCGGGCAGCTGCTCCTGTGTCCTCTCCTCCTCTTCTGCATCATGGCAGCTTCCGTTATCCGTTATCATTGGTCAAAGCCAAAGTTGCACCCATTCGGAGTTATGTAAAAGTTGCATCAAAGTTGTGTCAGTTGTGGGGCCTAAGTAAGTTAAATACATTCCAGTTGCATCACAAAAATGTCTTAAACATACTAAAGGCTGTGGAGAAGAGGGTAGCACTGGTCCTCCTGTATGGGGCCCGGGCCAGCAGGGGGGCCCAGGCAACAGGGAGAATCGGATATGGTCAGGTAAGGTGATTGACTGGACAGGGGAGCAATTACTGAAACCGATCCCCTGTACATTTCTCCCTGCAGCAGCTGAAAGCTGGCTTCTCCTCTCCCTTCCGGTTGGCTTTTAGCTGCTGCAGAGAGAGCCATACATGGGATCGGTTCCTTTAACTTCCCCCTCGCCACACCAATCACCCTCCCTGTGCACCTGCTGCCTAGGCCCCTCTACCCCCATAGTGCTTCTGGCTTCTCTCCTTCCTGCCGGCAGCTGCAAGCACACAATAGGATCAGGACTCTGTGCAGGTCAGTCAAGTTCCTTCACCCCAAACTCGCTCATCCATATCTTTATGGACCTTGCTTTGTGCACTGGTGCTTATTCATGTTGGAACAGGAAGGGGCCATCCCCAAACTGTTATCACAAAGTTGGAGCATAAAATTTTCCAAAATGTCTTGGTATTCTGACGCCTTAAGAGTTCCCTTCGCTGGAACAAAGGGGTCAAGCCCAACCCCTGAAAAACAACCCCACACCATAATCCCCCCCTTTCACTAAATGGTTTGGACCAGCGCACAAAGCAAGGTTCATAAAGACATGGATGAGCGAGTTTGGGGTGGAGGAAATTGACTGGCCTGCACAGAGTCCTGACCTCACCCCGATAGAACACCTTTGGGATGAATTAAAGAAGAAACTGCGAGCCAGGTGTTCTTGTCCAACATCAGTGCCTGACCTCACAAATGCGCTTCTGGAGGAATGGTCAAAGATTCCCATAGACACACTCCTAAACCTTGTGGACAGCCTTCCCAGAAGAGTTGAAGCTGTTATAGCTGCAAAGGGTGGGCCAACTCAATATGGAACCCTACAGACTTATGCCGCGTACACACGGTCGGAATTTCCGACAACAAATGTTCAATGGGAGCTTTTTGTCGGAAATTCCGACTGTGTGTAGGCTCCATCGGACATTTGCTGTCGGAATTTCAGACAACAAAAATTTGAGAGCTGGTTCTCAATTTTCCAACAACAAAATCCATTCTCGTAAATTCCGATCGTGTGTGGACAATTCCGACGCACAAAATTCCACGCATGCTCTGAATCAAGTACGAGACGGGAGCGCTCGTTCTGGTAAAACTAGCATTCGTAATGGAGATATCACATTCGTCACGCTGTAATGGACTGAAAAGCACGAGGCTGAAAAGCGCAAATCGTCTCTCACCAAACTTTACTAACATGTCTGGTATTGAACTTCCCTTTAATTGTGCCAGCGTATGACTTGTACATCGCTGCGTTCTTGGCGTTCGGAATTTCCGACAACATGCCATTAAAGTTCATGTGCATGTAAAAGCAGGCGTCCCAATACTTTTGACAATATAGTGTATTTAGATGAAAGTTTTTCTGCCTAGAGTTTAACTTTAACTGCTCTGCTGCTCAGCCACATATTCCAGATCGTGTGTCACTGCAGTTGCCTACACCATCTCCCAAAATTGGGTTGCCAATTTGCTGTGCACCCACCCATAGCCAGCTCTCAGTACCTTTTGGCCTCTGCAGATGAGCTAGCGCCGTTTTGCCATCCGTGGCTGCCAGGTCCTGTCAACAGACAACTATTACGATGACCAGGTTGGGCATCAGCTGGTAATGTGGCCAGAAAACAGGAGGCCGAGAAATGAGGAGAAGCTTTTTTTCTGCAGTAGCATTGTATTGTCTTCTCGACATTTCACTGCAAAACTCCTGTAAGTTACTGAAAACGTGGAGCTTTGTCCTGCATGAGCAAAGTACAGGTTCTCTTTACCGAAATTTTAGAAACTGTGCTTTATCTGTCCAGTACTACTATAATATACAACGATCAGCCACCCACCATAACATTATGACCACCCAAATATAGTGAGCAGGTCCCCATTTTGCCACCAAAACAGCCCTGACCCCTCGCAGCATGGACTCTTCTAGACCTTTGAAGTAGGGTGACCACATTTCCAAACTACCATTCAGGGACACCCCCCCTTCCCAAAAATCAGCTTGTGCTGTAACGAATCACAGCACAGTGATTGGACACAAGAGGCAGGATTTATGATTTCTCCAATCACAAGCAGGGGGCGGGATTGTGCTCCTGCAGGCATTCCCGGCCAGGACAAGTACTGTCAGTGAGTAAAGCGGTGATATTGCGGCTTTTTTTGGGGGCATCAGATTGGCCCGGGGGGTGGCTGTGTCAATTTCATTCCGGGACACTGTATTGTCCTGGAATGAATGTGCCCGGGACAGACCTGCAAAATGCGGGACTGTCCCGGGCAATCCAGGACACGTGGTCACTGGTCACCCTACTTTGAAGGCATGCTGTGGTATGTGGCAACAAGCCATCAGTAGCAGATCCTTTAAGTTGCAAGGTTGGACCTCAATGGATCGGACCTTCCATAGTGCATCCTGGTGCCATCTCATCCCCAGGTAAGTGACGCACACACACCTGGCCATCCACATGATGTAAAAGAAAACATGGTTCATCAGACCAGGCCACCCTCTTCCATTGCTCTGTGGTCCAGTTCTGTTGCTCACGTGCCCATTTGTAGGCGGTTTTGGCTGTGGTTTAGCACGAGTATCCTGACTGGTCTGCAGTTGCACATTCACCTTTCTATTAGAACCAGCATACATTTTTGTCACCAATGTGAGCTCCAGCAGCTCTACTGTTGGATCCGACTACAAGGGCCAGCCTTTGCTCCCCCAGTACATCAATGAGCCTTGACCACCCGTGACCCTGTTGCCAGGTTTTCCTTCCTTGGACCACTTTTGGTAGGTTCTGACCACTGCAGCCCAAGAACATCCCACAAGAGCTGCAGTTTTAGAGCCCTTTTCACACTGGGGCGGTTTGCAGGCACTATTGCGCTAAAAATAGCGCCTGCAAACTGACCTGAAACAGCGGCTGCTGTTTCTCCAGTGTGAAAACTCGAGGGCTTTCACACTGAGGCAGTGCGCTAGCAGGACCGCTCCAAAAGTCCTGCTAGCCGCATCTTTGGAGCGGTGAAGGAGCGGTGTGTTTACCGCTCCTCCACTGCTCCTGCCCATTGAAAGCAATGGGACACCGCGGCTATACCGCTGGCAATGTTGGCGGTATTAACCCTTTTTCGGCCACTAGCGGGGGGTAAAACCACACCGCTAGCGGCCGAATACCGCCGCAGATCCGACGGTAAAGCGCCACTAAAAATAGCGGCGCTTTGCCGCCTCCGCACCTCCCGCCCCAGTGTGAAAGGGGCCTTAGAGTTGCTCTGACCCAGTTGTCTAGCCAATTCAGTTTGGTCCTTGTCAAAGTCGCTGACATCCTCACGCTTACCCAATTTTTCTGCTTTCAACACATTTACTTCAGGGACAACATGTTCACTTGCTGCTTAACATATCCCACTGACTTTCAGGTGCCATTGTCACAAGATAATCAATTTGCTTTACCTGTCAGTGGTGATACTTTTAGGGCTGATCGGTGTATATTTTGAAGACGTTCTATGATTACAGCATACACTTTCTTTTTATAATATCAGCATTGTAATAGTAATACAAACGTTATATTTGACAATCCAATATGAGCTTACTTCTCCTTTACTATAATAAGGCTTACCTGTAGGTACAGTGATAATTTCCTAAACTTGCACTGTTTAGGAGATATTCATACTACATGCAGCTGCTGAAGTCCCCAACGCATGTACTCTGAAGGGATGGCATACCTGTGCCGTCCCTTCAGAGCTCCATGACTCATGCACAGGAGTGAGGTCATAGCAGCTCGACCAATCAGACAGCCCGAGCATGCGAACCCAGACGGAAGACCGGGTGAAGATGGAAACGTACACCCAGTGAAGTGACTGGCCTCATGTGAAACACAGAAATGAAACAAATCCTCCTGCATAAGTTGTATCTGGGTATCTGCATCCATCTCTCCTCTACAGCCCTCCAACGTTAAAGAGGTCAAGTGAGAGCTGATTGGAGGGAAGGGACCCACCCCCCTTCACACAGCACACAGGCACAGAGCGGAGGCTGTAAATCATATGCTGTGTCAGGGTCGTCTTAATAGCATCATGGGCTCCTAGGCAAAGTAATGAACTGGGGCCCCTTCCAGCTTGCCCCAATTTATGCACCTACTTTCAAGAAATAAAGTATAAATAGTTGATAGAATGAAACATATATTCATTAGTACTTTCAATAAAATCGATTTTACAAAACAAAAACATTCCATAAATCAAAGACTAGTCAACACAAAGGGCACAGTACAGGGGGGGCAGGAGGGCACAGTATAGGTTCTGGGATGCTTCTCAGGACACGACCATATTGGGACAGTTTAGTAAAAAGCATGACTGTCCCAGCAAATCCGGGACAGTTGGCAAGTTTGATGTAATGCAAGATTATTGTGGGGCCCCCATGTACCTGGGGCCCCTGGGCAGTGCCCAGGAGTGCCCTTGCATTAAGATGGCCCTGGGCTGTGTGCTGGAGATCCCTCCCCTGTCACCTTTTTTCTCTTGGTGTCAAGAAAACTCAAGCAGATAGCAGCGGAAAGAGGCAGTGAACAGAAATGACACGTATTGCTCTGTATTGAGACAAGTGCACACCATAGAGGGATATCCTTTGTTCATATTTCATGTCTGAGGTTTACAACCACTTTAAAATTCCAGCACAGAATGTTAGGAAACTGGGGTGTAAGCCTACCCACATAGGTGCAGCAATCAGCAATATCTGGCAGTAATACTGTTGGGTTTAGAATATACTCCTCATAAAGAAAAGGTCACAGCAAAGTAATGGGGGCATAAATTCTCATCCCAAGGGTGTCCCCAAAGTGCACTGCCTTCCCCATTCCTTCCAGGCTGCTCTGCATACATAGTTTGGGGAGCTGATGGCTATTTCTGATGACAGCTCTCAATGAATAAGTCATGATGGCTGCTTTGTTCACCATCCCCGGATCAGATCGTTTATTTTTAGAGAGCAGAGATGGCCTGTCAAGATTTTGTTTCCTTATCCTCAGAAGAGAAGAGGGGAGATATTCCCCCCCCCCCCCCCCACCGCCTCTACAAAACAACATCAAAGCTCCTCTGCTGACAAGCTATGATCTGAATAACATTAGTCAGTTTACACCTTCCGTCTCCATGTTGGAGTGTCTGCGATCGCTCGTATTCCTGGTCACAAATTATTTTGGAAAGAAAAAAGTATCTGCTTGTGGCTCACAATAACTGAGGATGTTGTTTTGATCATGGGCTTTCATATCAAAGCGTCAGCTGTTCAGCCCAGTTGTGTCAACTTAACATGGAGAGAGGATAAAGTAAGGCGGTTGGGACTTTAACCACTTGCTTACTGGGCACATATACCCCCTTCCTGCCCAGGCGAAATTTCAGCTTTCGCCACTGTCACGCTTTGAATGAAAATTGCGCGGTCGTGCGACGTGGCTCCCAAACAAAATTGACGTGCTTTTTTCCCACAAATAGAGCTTTCTTTTGGCGGTATTTGATCACCTCTGCGGTTTTTATTTTTTGCGCTATAAACAAAAAAAGAGCGACAATTTTGAAAAAAACACAATTTTTTACTTTTTGCTATAATACATATCCCAATTTTTTAAAATAAAATAAAAAATGTTCTCAGTTTAGGCTGATACGTATTCTTCACCATATTTTTGGTAAAAACAAATCGCAATAAGCGTATAGTGATTGGTTTGCGCAAAAATTATAGAGGCTACAAAATAGGGGATTTTTTTTTTACTAGTAATGGCGGTTATCTGCGATTTTTGTCAGGACTGCGATATTATGGCGGACACCTTTGACACATTTTTGGGACCATTCACATTTATACAGCGAACAGTGCTATAAAAATGCATTGATTACTGTATAAATGTGACTGGCAGGGAAGGGGTTAACACTAGGGGGCGAGGAAGGGGTTAAATGTGTTCCCTGGGAGTGATTCTTACTGTGGGGGGAGGGGACTGACTGGGGGAGGTGACCGATCTGTGTCCCTATGTACAAGGGACACAGCATCGGTCTCCTCTCCCTGATCGTGGGTACGTGGCGGACATCGCGGCCGCCAGGCACGCGCATCGGCATCTCAGTGACGCGCCGGGCACGTGCGCGCCACCCAGTGGCCGGAGGAGCCGAGGCCGTAAAAAGACGGCCTCCCGGACCTGTAGAGCCACCTTGTGGTCATCATTTGTCAATGGTCTCAAGAAGTTAAGTGAGGCTATTCAAACATGGTGATGGTAAAAAGAGTATCGATGCATGTTTAAACATAAGAAAAGGTATAAAGTGCATATCAGCAATAGAAACCACATACAAGAAAAAACACTGAGAGTAAATGTCATTCCATGAACAAACACACATAATATGTGCGCGTGTATAAAATATCAAGGTTACATAATATGTATCGACTTGGTATCATGCAGTGGAAGAATTAACTGGATTAACACATAAAACAATTCCATATATGTACATAAACCATCTGAGCAGCAGTAGCGGAAAGGGTGAACATATTGAAACATAGTAAAACCATTGTTCATTGTTGGGTGGTGTTCTTGGTAGATAGTGTGGTATAAACCTGAAACTGCATCCCTAGTGGCCGACGCGTTTCGTGTGTGAACACTCATCAGGGGCGGATGCTCAAAGGTATATGAAAGTCATGCGATGGATTGTGGAAACTAGTGGAGCCAGGACCATTATACTTGTCTGTCCCGGGAGCAGAGGTATTGAAGAGTCGCGTGCTGGGGGGGGGCCACATGCAGGAACCCCCACCCCCTGGAAAACATGGTGCACAGGTGACCGCTCTGAGGAACCAGGGTGGTAAGCCCATGGTGGCTACCAAAGGACATTCTGTGGATCAATGAAAGGGATGACCTGCTGCAGTGAAGTGTGTCGTCTTGAGCTGGTGGCAAACTTAACATGGAGATAGTGGCTGTGATCTATCATTCAGACTTACACAAGTGAAAACGAGGATCATCTTCACACGTTGAAGACCCTCATTGAGCCTTAAGCTGGCCATACATTATACAATTTTCTGATTCAATTTCATTTTGATTTACCTTCAACTATGTAGTGCAAGGGCCTGCCTGATTTCATACAAATTCAAAGTGTTTAGGATTGACCTCATATTATATAGTTTTGGTAAATCTAAAGAAGAATTACAAAAAAAATTGTTTAATGCATGGGCAGCCCATGGCTGGCAATACACTGGTAGAATCTTATTCAAAATGTATAGTTTTAAGAATGTTCCTTCGATTTTTTTAGTCATTAGTGGGGTCAAATCTAAACTCACCGGCCACTTTATTCGGTATTGTGAAAAAAACAAATGCGCAAACCCAACAATGAAAAGCCACAAAGAGTGACAGCCAACATTAAAAGAAGTGTCCCCTCGAAAATGATAATTGTAGCACCCTGGAGTTTAAGCAGGGTTGCTCCTTACAAATTTACTTGCCCAGGATCAGTTGTCCTGGTTGATTTATAGAGATCTATTGATTTCTCCCTAAGTTTGGCCTTGTTGCACTTTTCTCTTCTACCACTAGCTGGCCAGGTACTTGGTGGTACTAGACATGAGAAGGGCAACGCAAGGTCAGGCTATGGGTATATGGGGTATCTCAGCGAATGAGCAGGGGTTTTCTTGAATCACTTGGCCTGCTGGGAGAGCCTAGATATTCAGGTGGAGTCAGGTGATCTATGTTTTGTGCCACCTGGACGGATGTGTTGTACTGCCCGGGCTGCTAGGCTGGAGTTTGGGCCTATCCCGGGCACATCTGGCTGCTAGGTTGTCTGAGGGCCTATCCAGAAGCAAGAAAGCAGTGCAGGGTTGGGATTGCGGCTTGCAGTCCAACGAAAGGTGACGTTCTGCCAGCCGGAGAACCTGTTGTGGTCGGAGGTAGATGAGATCACCTGACCTCACCCAAATATCTAGGCTCTCCCAGCAGGCCAAGGGACCCAAGAAGATCCCTGCTCATTGTCTGAGATACCCCATCTATTCCTAATCTGTCCTTGCAATGCCCTTGTCTTATCTAATGCCACCAGATACCCGGCCATCCAGTGACAGAAGAGAGAAATGCAGCAATTCCAGAAATAGGGGGAAATCAATTGATCTCCTATCAATTGGCAAAGGCAACTATACCTGGCAGGTAAATTTACTAGCAACCCTGCCTAAACATCAGGGTGCTACAAAATGTTAAAAGCAAATGCTTTTATGTCATTGAATGTACTGATAGTTTTCATACGATCAATGGAAAATCTGCTCGTGTATAGCCTGCTTAAGAGTAAGGGAACTCTGACTGCTGGACGCATAGCAACAGGGGAGTGTGATAAGGAATTATTTATGCCCTTAAATTTGGTAGGCATTTTGAGTGCTTTTGGTTGGGATGCAGCCTTCTATTACATGATCCAATGACAGTTGATAACGTGGCAGTAAGAACTGTGCTGAAACCAGGCAATCTGCATTTTTACAAACTTCCAGAGGATAAGATATCCACAACTGTATGAATTTAGTGGTAGGGAAACCTACATCCAGCTCCCCTGGCATGTCTCTTCCAGAGCTTTACACTGTGCTTTCCACTCACCGACACCTGTCCTGGATCCTTCCTGAATGACTTTACACTGGACGTGCAGACCAACTGTCTCCTCCAGTTCCTGTTCCAGGACACCTCTCCATGACCGTGTAAGGAGAGGCTCCCTCTCAGCTCCCGAGCTCCCTGCCTGAGGTACCCCCCCCCCCCCCAGAAAGGGGGTTTTCTCAGACACGACAGTCTAACACTTCATTACCCAGTTCACCCAACCGCCCACTCCTCCCCCAGCAGGCTGACCATGGGTATATGTAGGAGGCCTGCCCCCTGACAATCCTAGTTGGGGATTGCATACCTCCCAACTTTTAAAAGTCCCACCGTGGGACATTGATGAGCTCCCCTCTCCCCTGCAAACAAATTCGACTTTAAGACAAGTTGTTGAGCGGGGGGGGGGATTTGTGCAGTGGGGAGAATTGGAGAATTGGAAAAAAAAATTGACATTAAAACGAAAGTTGTTGAGGGGGGGGGGGGTGCAGCAGGGCGAATTTAAAAAAAAATATTCGACTTTAAAACGAAAGTTGTTGAGCAGGGGGGTTCAGCGGGAGAATTGAAAAAAATTTGTTCCTCCACTTCCTGCTGTGCCTGCTCTGCGGGAATTATACAACTATCGCGGGAATGCGGGAAGGAGGTGCCTATGCAGGAGAAACCCGCAGAATCCGTGCCTGTTGGGAGGTATGGGATTGGTAAGAGCTTCTCACATGCACCCCATGTCACTCCAGCTCTCTGCCCTGCCCCTTTCCCAGAACCTTCTCCCTACAAACAGAGGAGGCGCCCAAGAGCTCAAGTATATGTCAGTCACCCACTGCTACACTAAACCACTCCACTGCCCCCAGATCAAAACAAACAGGCCTAGCTCACAGCATAAGCCTGCTTAAATTTACCTGTGCTGGCAGCTTACACAAAAACCTTACACTAAGCACCTACATAAGGTAGAGGGTGCTACACAAATAAGTTAGAAGGTGCTGCGCTAAGTAAACATGCACAACATAAATCATCATCAGTGCATATTCATGATCATAATCATGAGAATTCTTCTCCAGAGTGGGGCTTCTAGGACACTCCGGAGAAGAATTCTAACAAATCATTGGTCTGTATTTGCACCGAGTGGTGCTGTTCTTGTTCTCTGTAAGCCGAAATAAGTTAATTTAAATAGTTGCTGCAATTGAATCACTTCAGCTTTTTACAAATGATCTAATCGAGGAGAGAATTGTATCAGTGCCCAGATCTAATCACCAAATCAAACTGAAAACAGCTATAAAGAAAAATCAAACTGAAAACAGCCCAAAACATTTTTTTTATTGTTTTTCATGGTCTATATCAGATGAGACTCCAATGAAAAACATTCACTTTGCTAAAGCAGATCTAAAACATTTAGTTTTGTTTCTCTTTGCAGCCACTTCATATCTATGTGCAGTCCCTCCAGGGTTGGCTGGATGTCATTACTAAGGGTGGGCTTCCTTCTGGTGACAGTAGTATCAAATGCTGACAATGGCAGCAGGCCTGCACAGGGAATATTAGCTTACCTGTGTGTACAATGATATGACTGGGGGACAAGTTGTACTCATTTCACAGATTAGACCAGTCTTTCCCAACAAGGGTTCCTCCAGAGCTCACCTACAATGTAAGGGGGCAATTTCCCAATGACCACCAATGTAAGGGGGCAATTTCCCACTAACCACCAATGTAAGGGGGCAATTTCCCACTGACCACCAATGTAAGGGGGCAATTTCCCACTGACCACCAATGCAAAAGGGCAATTTTCCACTGACTGTCAATTAGACATGTGCACACTGAAATATTTTGTTTCGGAATTTCGTTTTCGTCCGAAAAATAAATTTATTTAGTTACTCCCGAAATTAGTTTTTATTTATTTCGTTTTTTGTTAGAAATTGCATTCGTCCGAAAATCTGAATTAATTAAGGTTGAATCTGTCATTGAAGGCTTATGGTGTCTGTCGAATGTTCAAAGAAGATTAGACCGAGCAGTGAAACTGTACGACGCTGCAATCGTACATTTCCGGTCGAATGTTCCGTACAAGCTATAGTAGAATTCTAATGTTGTATGACTAGTAATAATTATATTTACCGGTATTAATTACTATTACTAGTCAACCAACATTAGAATTCTTCTATAGCCTATGGGCCGAGCATTTGACCGGAAATGTACGATTGCAGCGTCGTACAGTTTAGCTGCACCGTCAAATCTTTTAACTTTCGACAGACACCATAAGCCTTCAATGACAGATTTGACGTTTGTATGTTTTTCGATGCTTTGTCGAATCTTCGTCGTTCATGTTGAATTGTCAAGTTAGTTCTAGCTATTTTAGTGCTCCTCCTCTTTGGTTACAATCAGCCAATAACATTCATCATCATCATTATTTTTATTTTACTTCCCCCACCCAATTCCAGCAGCGATCTTTTCTCTCTATGTTGAATCTTTTCTCTTTATAATGTCAAATCTTTTCTCTCTATGTCAAATCTTTTCTCTCCTATGTAGAATAATCTTGGACTAATAGAGTTAAGGTTAGGCACATTTGACCACAGGTTCGATAGACACAGATTGCTATTGTCAGCGTCACGTCGAATCTCCTATCTATATCGAACTGTTGTTGCAACGAAAACGAAAATAAAGCATTTGTTTATGTCGGATCTTTCGGTTTTCGGATTCTGTGCTTTCATTTTCGTTTGTTAAAACAATAACAAAAATACCTGAAATTCGGACGAAAATGCATTCGGACGAAAACGAATGCACATGTCTACTGTCAATGTAAGAGGGCAATTTCCCACTGACTGCCAATGTAAGGGGGCAATTCCCCACTGATCACCAATGTAAGGGACACTTCAACACTGATCACCAATGTAAAGGGGCTTTTCTCCATTGCCCCTATTTTTAGGCTAGGTTTACAGCAGTACAGTGCAACCTAGCGCCCATATGGTTTGTGTATGCCACGTGTAGGGTAGCCTATCTGCCCTACCCATAAAAAACACAGGGAAAGAAGTCCCAACCCTTTTGTATGTAGAGGTACCCTCTACTGAGTATTGTAGTCCATCTGTCACCCCACCCATCCAGGCACACGATTTCGGGTCATTCTCAGACAGAAAACAGTCCATGCACTTTGTTTTGTATTTTTATTTAGGGGAGTTAACTTGGATGGGGTAAAGCAGGGGTGCCCAACCTTTTGAAGAGCAAGGGCCACTTAAGTGACTTGGTAACTGGTTGCGGGCCACAATGAGCGGCGCGAGTGGATGGCAGCCCACTCTACTCTCAGCACAACAAACTCGCAGGTAATAGAAGTCTATGGCTCAGTGCAGGTAACCCGCAGATACACTTCTGTGCACCTGTGGATCAGTTTGAAAGCAGCCCAGTAACCACTGCAGAACAGATATGCCCATATATGCCCACATATACACTGTGATTTTAGTAATAAACCTACCTTTAATAACAGTATTCTATTCTATTTTATTCCATCCCAGAGCAGGAGGTCACGGGCCACATCAGTGTGCTCCGCGGGCCACATGTGGCCCCCGGGCCAGTGGTTGGCCACCCCTGGGGTAAAGGGTTTATGGGATGCCCACTTGATTGCATAACATTTACCTGGGACCAACTATATACACTCTCTGTATATACACTCCAGTCTTCACTCCAGCACAACACTTACTTGCAGACTATTCCTCCTTAATACCTCCAGCACTTTACTTGTTTATTCTTCCAGGACCAGCTAGCACTGATCTGTAGGCCAGAACTGACTCAACCAGGCCTAAGGTAGGTTCCCTTTGCAGGCAGGGACCACGGGGCCCTTTAATATAGTGACAAAAATATGGTGATCTTTTAGTGATAGCTGTCCACGTAGCTACTGAGCCCAGTACCACATCTTCAGGCCCTGCCAACCCTCATAGCTGCAGCTGCCCCTTTCCACTGTCCATGTTTCCACAGTTCTCTCACCTGGTTCTGCACCCATCTCAGACCGCAATCTCCCAGTCCTTTCAGGCATGTCTCCCCAGTCCTCTCTTCTGGTTCTACACCCATCTCAGACTGCTCTCTATCAGTCCTCTCAGGCGTGTCTCCCCAGTCCTCTCCACTGTGCTTCACTTACCAGCCCTCCTGGCTGCGACCTGTTGTTTTTTCCCGGAAGACTTGCCCAGCAGTGCTCTCTCCTACTGTCCTCTCCTTGCTCCTCTTGCTAAAGACACCTCTGTGTGTTGTAGGAGGGTCCCGTCCATACCTGAGCCCAGGCTCAAGGTCACCTCAGCCCACCCCCAGACTGGGGAGCTCCCTCGAAAGCCACGACAGCCTAGCACTCCATATCCAGCTTCCAACCCAACAAACAACTCCTCCCAAGCTGGGCTGACCCTGGGTATTTAAGGAGGCCTGCCCCCTGCCAATCCAAGTTGGGGATTGGCCAGGGCTCCCTAGAATACCACAGGTGGCTCCACTAAGAATGAATGCAGTCCCCGATTGTCTGCTAAAGAACAGAATGTTTCTGTATATGTTGGAAAAGCGTGCGATTTTGCATGCGCTTCTAGCATGAGTAGATGTGGACCAAGGGTTAGGGGGCATTATTCCACTGACTTCCAATGTAAGGGAACACTTTTTTCTCACAGCCCACCAATGTAAGGGGACACTACAATTTTCATTGTCTCTTCTGGCCATTATTATTAACAAGATCTGTAGATAATTAGTTTTTAGCAGGGATTCCCTGAAACCTCAAAATGATGTCTAGGGTTCCCCTGGGATAAAATGGTAGAGAAAAGTTGAGTCAGATGTTGAAACATGTGCTCCCTAAAATGATGAGTGCAATTTAATTTAAAAACTTTAATCAGTCTTTAAGTGAACCTTAAAGTGGATGTAAACCCCATTCACGAAATCTGACCTGGGTACATATATCTGTAGTGTTTACTTATCTCTCTCCAAAGCCCTAAGTCCCATGTCGTTCTGCTGCTCCATTCCTCTATTATCATCATGATAATTTCTGACAAGCTCCCCAACACAGGGAACAAAGAGGAAGTAAAACCCATCAGGGTTTACTTCCTCTTTAACAAGCTTTGTTGCAGAATCTTTCCTGTTTCTGCTCTGAAGAAGAGGCTGTTTCTGTCAAAGTGCAGAGTGAATCTGAATGGGAGTGACTTTTTCATTATTATTCAGCTAATGCACTTAGTATTCTAATAAGGTGAGTTGCAGGGTTGCATCCCTTTAGAGGTGATTAATCCTTTGGGAGTATGTCATCAAAAATTGCATTTTTGTTGCAGAGGATTCCAAAAATCTGACTTAGTGCGGACTTCTGGGAAAGTCAGTGAGCCAATCACACAAACAGGAAATTACATTTCTGGGGGGGGGGGGGGTTCCTCCAGATTGCCTTAATGCATTGAATATTACAGAAAACTACAGCACTGCAGTTTGAAATAAAAAGCTCAGTCATTTTTAATAGAATTCAATTGCAATATGGGGCTTATATATCCATTGTGTACGCTATAAAAAAATTGATGTACTATCCCACGAAAGGACTTGTCCTTTAAAATATCCTTTATTTGTGCAGGGGGAGTATTAAACCCCCAATATGCATTGTTTTTTTTTTTTTTTGACCTTCTGTCATGCTAAATAAGGATTTACCGGACTTACGTTCTAATTCTGGCTCTCATTCTCCACAATCAGAATTTCTCCTCGTTAGTTCTGATTGTGCCGCTTGTGCACCTGATTCCTACCCCCCTAAATATGTCTGCTAATGTTATTAAAAGCTAATTTTCTGCCAGCTTGTATTTTAGGATTATTGTTCCATGAAGGTTCTAAGACATGGAAATAACAGTCCTATAAATACCCAGGTCACCTACACAGCAGCAGATGTGCAAACTTATTACACATTCAGGAACAATTCTCCCGCTGTGAATGAGAATAATGCAGCCAGAGCCCAGCCAACAGAACACAAACTGCAGCTTAAACCTCAATACCAGATAAACAGGAAAAATTTAAATTACACATCACGTATCGTGTTCAGAAACGTCATAGATCAAACGTACACCCCAATCACACAGTACCACATTGCAGTTAAAGGGAACCTGTTAGTAGGACAATCAGGAATTGTTTTGTGTAGTTCCAAGCATTGTGCATCTGTTTTTTTTTGTGTTTTTTTTTTTTTTTGGGGACTGAAAGCTTTGTGTCTAGATCTGGAATAGGAAGGTATATATATTGTGACAGCAGGAAGGTAAAGTCACCTGGTTGCATCCAGGGGGGTAGATATATTTCGCCCAGATTCAGGCTTTACGCCGACTTATACAACTAGGTGGAGAGTTGTATAAGCCCAGCTAAGGCTAGTGGGCTCATGGATGACTCATACCTCTAGGGAGAGTGCTGGGCGTCGTGCAGACAGGGAGTTGATGAGACCAGCTGAAGCTTGTCAGCTCATTTAGGCCTCTATAAGAACTCCCAGCTTCATTAGGGGTTAGCTCATGCCTGGAACCAGACCTGTGTGGACTGTCTAGGGAGAGTGAACCCCTGTGCGGTGAGACAAAGCCTGTGTGGCTATTTGCTTGGACATTTAAAACCAGGGACTTAGGGACTAGGACAGCCCTAGGCTGATCCCAGTTGTTAGTTAGGAAACCTGTATGTTTAGTCAGAGGTCAACTTGACCAGGATTTATTTTGTTTATGTTTCTTTTGCTTTGCTGTGTTTTGTCACTGTAAATAGAAAATAAACCGCACCTTTTTGATTTTGAAAACCACAACCTCCGTTTGCTGGGCCTGTTTTGTGTGGGGAGCCCATCCCGGGGGTCACACACACCCGCTGCCGAGCTAACCCCCTCACAGTTGGTGGAGAACCAGTGGCAGTTTTTTTTAAGCCAGCATGGAGGAGATACTGAAGCAGCTGGCTCTAGCAAATGCCAATCAACAGCAGACAAATGCAGGTTTGCAAAAGAGCCTTGCAGCTCATCAACAGAGCCTTGCAGCTCAACAACAGAACTTCGCAGCCCAGCAGCAAGCTCATCAACAGAGCCTTGCAGCCCAGCAGCAGACAAACGCAACTTTGCAACAGAGTCTGGAGGCTCAGCAACGAGCCCAGCAGCAATCTGAGGCCCGCTTCATAGACCTGTTGCAGAAGCAAGAGCAGAGACTACAACAACAGATGGAAGCAGTAATGCAGCAACGTCCGCAGACCAGTGAGGAAAGCCGTCCCACTAATACCGCGTCCTTTGGGGTGAGTCGTTTATTGACAAAAATGACTGGAGAGGATGATCCAGAGGTATTTTTGACCACATTTGAAAGGACCGCTGAAAGAGAAAAGTGGCCTGAGGAGCAGTGGGCTGGACTGGTGGCTCCTCTGTTAACTGGTGAATCGCAGAAAGCTTACTATGACCTAGAGCCTAACCAAGCAAAAGACTATGTGATGCTAAAAGCTGAAATATTGGCAAGGCTGGGTGTCACCCAGGCTGTCCGGGCTCAGCGTGTGCATAACTGGACTTTCCAGCTTGGAAAACCCCCCAGGTCTCAAATGTATGATCTCATTCACCTGAGCAGAAAGTGGCTACAGCCAGAGACTTTGTCCGCACCAAAGATTGTGGAACGTGTTGTAATGGATCGGTTTTTGAGAGCTCTTCCTACTGCCATCCAAAAGTGGGTAAGCCATGGAGACCCAGAGACGGCCGATGGTCTTGTGGATCGTGTGGAGAAATACTTGGCTACAGAGAACCTGACGGCCTCTTCCAGAGACACTCGGACTTTCCACCCTAAGACCAGACCATCCCCAGGGGCGGATAAGAGGATTCCAAGGGGTGAGGGTGGAGAGAGTAAGAGGGTGGGAGCTCTACCCCAAGTTTGGCGAGAACAGCCTGGGAAATCAGCGGCTCAAGAGGCGGCAAGAAGGATCGTTTGCTACCGCTGCCGGCAAGCGGGACATATTGCAGCCAATTGCCCGGTTGTGGAGGAACCCATGCAGTGTGACTTTCTGACGGGCAGACGTCAGTCGCTGTGTGCGACAGTCGCATGCACTGCCATTCGAGGAACTGAGAAACATTTATGCAAAATGTGTGTTAATGGTAGAAATGTTGTGGTATTGCTGGATTCAGGTAGCCTTGTGACCCTGATAAAGGCTGAGTTAGTTAAAACAGAGGTCTCTGGGAATAGCAAGGTAGCTGTTATTTGCGTGCATGGGGACACCCGAGAGTATCCAGTGACTACAGTGTGTTTCGAGACCCCCAAAGGTACCCTCTCTCATCCAGTGGGCTTAGTATCTCAGTTACCGCATGACGCCATTGTGGGAAGGGATTTTCCGAAGTTCTGGGAACTGTGGGATGATCCTGAGCCCCTCACTGGTGCCCCTATGTACCAGGAATGTGATAGCCAAAACTCCCCTGAGAGTGGTGAGGACTCTCCGGAATTTCCCTTATCAGTATTGGCAGGGGAGACTCAAGAAACTGGAGAGGAGCCCACCTCCTCAGACGAAAACCTACCGTCTGTGGAGTTTTCTGATCTTGAGGTTCACAGGGAAAACTTTGCCACAGAACAGTTGAAAGACCCCGCCCTAATAAAGGCACGGGAAAACGTAGTGAAAATAGATGGCGAGTTAGTGAACCCAGATAATACCTGCACTTACCCATACTTCAGCGTAGAGAAGGACCTACTGTATCGGGTGGCAAAAAGGGCAGAAGAAACCGTTGAGCAGCTTGTGGTGCCCAAACCTTACAGGAAGTTGGTGTTGGAGTTGGCCCATGGGCACATTCTTGGAGGTCATCTGGGGACAGAGAAAACCCGAGAGAGGGTATTACAGAGATTCTATTGGCCGGGGGTGATGAAGGACGTAGAAAATTATTGTTCCTCCTGCCCTGTGTGTCAGAGGTCGGCCCCGATGCCACATTTCCGTAGCCCGCTGGTCCCTCTACCCATCATTGAGGTCCCGTTTGAAAGGATCGCCATGGATTTGGTAGGTCCTATAATCAAGTCCGCTAGGGGGCACCAGTACATATTAGTTATAATGGACTATGCCACCCGTTATCCAGAAGCGATCCCTCTCCGAAATACCTCGGCCAAAACCATAGCCAAAGAGCTATCTCTTGTGTTTAGCCGGGTGGGTATTTGTAAAGAACTGCTTACGGACCAAGGTACACCCTTTATGTCCCGGGTTATGAAGGAGCTGTGTAAATTATTCAAAGTGACGCAATTACGTACATCTGTGTATCACCCCCAAACCGATGGGCTGGTTGAAAGATTCAACAAAACCCTAAAACAAATGTTGAAGAAAGTGGTGGATAGAGATGGAAAGGATTGGGACTGTCTACTTCCTTATCTGATGTTTGCTATTAGGGAGGTGCCCCAATCCTCTACGGGATTCTCCCCCTTTGAGTTACTGTATGGGATACACCCAAGAGGGCTGTTGGATATTGCCAAGGAAACTTGGGAAAGTGAGAGTTCTCCCCACAGGAGTGTGATTGAGCATGTCGCCCTGATGCAAGACCGAATTGCACAGGTAATGCCCATCGTGAAGGAACATTTGGCCCAAGCGCAGTTAGCACAGCAGAGAGTGTACAACCGTGGAGCCAAGACCCGTACCTTTTCCCCGGGGGATAGGATACTGGTACTTGTCCCTACGGTTGAAAGTAAATTCCTTGCCAAATGGCAAGGCCCCTACGAGATAATGGAAAAAGTGAGCGAAGTGAATTACAAGGTCAGACAACCAGGAAGGCGAAAGCCCGAACAGATCTATCACGTTAATCTGTTGAAAGCCTGGAGGGATAGAGAGTCCCTAGTCGCAGACACTTGGTCACCAGCTCAAACTGGTTGCGTGATTCCTGAGGTTGGAATAGCAGCCACCTTGTCACAACCCCAACAACAGGAGGTTAAGGAGTTTGTGCTTCGCAACAAGGAGGTATTCTCTGAGCTGCCGGGACAAACATCTGGGGTAGAGCATGACATCATTACCCCGCCCGGTGAAAGGGTGAAGTTAAAACCCTATCGGATCCCAGAGGCCCGACGGGAGGCAATACGGGAGGAAGTACAGAAAATGCTGAACTTAGGGGTGATAGAGGAGTCCCAAAGTGATTGGTCTAGTCCCATCGTGTTGGTGCCTAAACCGGATGGGAGCTGGCGATTTTGTAACGATTTTCGTCAGTTGAACAAAGTTACAAAATTTGACACCTACCCCATGCCACGTATAGATGAGTTGATCGACCGGCTGGGAACAGCCCGATACATGACGACTCTTGACCTCACAAAAGGGTATTGGCAAATCCCCCTGGCCAAGTCGGCCAAAGAGAAAACCGCATTTGTAACCCCAGACGGGGCGTTCCAATATAAAAGAATGCCGTTCGGGTTACAGAATGCGCCGGCCACATTCCAGCGGAAAATGGACCAGATGTTGAGGCCCCATCGGAAGTATGCTGCGGCTTACCTGGATGACGTAATTGTCCATAGCACAGATTGGGCCTCACATCTGCCAAAAGTGCAAGCAGTCCTGGACTCTGTTCGGGAAGCGGGGTTTACGGCTAACCCCAAGAAGTGTACCATTGGGCAGGAGGAGGCCAAATATCTTGGGTACACCATTGGGAGGGGAGTAATAAAACCCCAACTCAACAAAGTCGAGGCCATCCAGAGTTGGTCACGTCCCAACAGCAAGAAGCAGGTACGAGCCTTTCTGGGAATCGCTGGGTATTATCGGCGATTCATTCCCCACTTTGCTTCTAAGGCTGTGCCCCTAACCAACCTGACGAAGGGGAAAGGGTCGGTCATGATTAAATGGACCCCCGAGGCTGAGGCAGCATTCCAATTCTTGAAACAAGCCTTATGTAGCCAGCCAGTGTTGTACTCACCCGACTTCTCTAAAGACTTTGTCGTACAAAGTGATGCGTCAGATGTGGGGTTAGGAGCAGTATTGTCCCAGGTCTGGAACGGGGAAGAGCACCCAGTCATTTACCTCAGCAGGAAGTTGAAGTCCCATGAGGTAAATTACGCCACCGTTGAAAAGGAGTGTTTAGCGGTGAAGTGGGCTCTAGATTCCCTTCGGTACTACCTGCTAGGTAGGCACTTTGACATGGTTACGGATCACGCTCAGTTAAAGTGGATGGCTCAAAACAAGGAAACAAATAGAAGAGTGAATAGGTGGTTCCTGGCCCTCCAGGAATTCAACTTCACAGTAAAGCATCGCCCTGGCGTTCAAATGGGGAATGTGGATGCTTTGTCTCGAGTACATGAATGCCTGATTGCTGGTGTTCCAACCCCGAGGTTAAAACAAGAGGGGGGGGTATGTGACAGCAGGAAGGTAAAGTCACCTGGTTGCATCCAGGGGGGTAGATATATTTCGCCCAGATTCAGGCTTTACGCCGACTTATACAACTAGGTGGAGAGTTGTATAAGCCCAGCTAAGGCTAGTGGGCTCATGGATGACTCATACCTCTAGGGAGAGTGCTGGGCGTCGTGCAGACAGGGAGTTGATGAGACCAGCTGAAGCTTGTCAGCTCATTTAGGCCTCTATAAGAACTCCCAGCTTCATTAGGGGTTAGCTCATGCCTGGAACCAGACCTGTGTGGACTGTCTAGGGAGAGTGAACCCCTGTGCGGTGAGACAAAGCCTGTGTGGCTATTTGCTTGGACATTTAAAACCAGGGACTTAGGGACTAGGACAGCCCTAGGCTGATCCCAGTTGTTAGTTAGGAAACCTGTATGTTTAGTCAGAGGTCAACTTGACCAGGATTTATTTTGTTTATGTTTCTTTTGCTTTGCTGTGTTTTGTCACTGTAAATAGAAAATAAACCGCACCTTTTTGATTTTGAAAACCACAACCTCCGTTTGCTGGGCCTGTTTTGTGTGGGGAGCCCATCCCGGGGGTCACACACACCCGCTGCCGAGCTAACCCCCTCACAGTATATATATATATATATATATATATATATATATATATAATGTGACGGGAGGGCCCGTGGAACCCAGAATCCCTTATTAAGTATGGGATTCCCTTGTTTCAGCTCCCCATGCACCTCTTATGTCTAGGTTACCCTGTGTCTATTGGGGCACAGGGTGAGCAAGAAAAAAATGAATCCTGAGAATATGATTGGATTTCTGGGACAGTATGATTCATTAACAATATCTCTCAAGCCATATTAGAAAGACTGACTGACTGATTCATACTGTTAGGAGGTGCTGATGTCAACTCCAGCCACCTGTCTGTCTGTTGTCTGTTATAATGTAAATGAGCCTTGTGTGGCTTCTCTTTCAGCCATTGTCGTCTGTGCTAATTGACCCTGCAATTGTATGAAGGAGTTCTGTGTTGATATGTATGATAATGTGCATTGTAGTTAGGGAGTCACAACGGCTGCTTTATGGGATTGGTTAATTAGCTCATGTTAATTTATGTTTCTGTGTATTGCTAGAGTAATATGAGCAGAATGTAGGAACCTCCTATTTTGGTGTATATAAGGCCTGTATTCCTTTCAATAAAGATTCTCATTCCTGCTTGACCCTCAAGACAGAGCTTCGTCTCGTATTTGGGGGAGAATTATTCATATGGGTTTTTTGTTCGGCTGGTTGGAGTGCCCGGAAGTTGCCTTTGTGTTCAGGAATGGAATGTCCTAAACGACTTTAACCCCTTTTATACTCGGGGTGTCGTTACATATACAGTGGGTACGGAAAGTATTCAGACCCCCTTAAATTTTTCACTCTTTGTTATATTGTAGCTATTTGCTAAAATCATTTAAAGGGGTTGCTCCGCCGGAAAAATAATATTAAAAGCCAGCAGCTACAGCTACAGCAGCTGCTGGCTTTTAATATTAGGACACTTACCTGTCCTGGAGTCCAGCGACGTCCGCAGCAGAGGACGAGCGACCGCTCGTCGCTCTGCTGCTCCCTCCGCCATCCTCGCTGAGGGAACCAGGAAGTGAAGCCCTGCGGCTTCATGCCCGGTTCCCTACGGCGCATGCGCGAGTCGCGCTGCGCCGTTCTGATTGGTGCTCCTGTGTTCTGGGAGCCGAGTGTCTCCCAGAACATCAAGGGAAGTCTGCGGGAAGTGACGTAACTCCCGCAGATTCCCGGAGACAGGACTCCCGGATGTGGGTGAAAATACCTGTCTTAGACAGGTATCTTCACCCCCCTCCCCCCTGAAAGGTGTCAATTGTGACACCGGAGGGGGGGAGGGTTCTAAATAGCAAAAGTTGCTATTTAGGGTGGAGCTCCACTTTAAGTTTTTTTTTTTTTCCTCATTAATGTACACACAGCACCCCATATTGACAGAAAAACACAGAATTGTTGACAGTTTTGCATATTTATTAAAAAAGAAAAACTGGAATATCACATGGTCCTAAGTATTTATACCTTTTGCTCAGTATTTAGTATTTGCACCCTTTTGATCTAATACAGCCATGAGTCTTTTTGGGAAAGATGCAACAAGTTTTTCACACCTGGATTTGGGAATCCTCTGCCATTCCTCCTTGCAGATCGTCTCCAGTTCTGTCAGGTTGGATGGTAAGCGTTGGTGGACAGCCATTTTTAGGTCTCTCCAGAGATGCTCAATTGGGTTTAAGTCAGGGCTCTGGCTGGGCCATTCAAGAACAGTCACGGAGTTGTTGTGAAGCCACTCCTTCGTTATTTTAGCTGTGTGCTTAGGGTCATTGTCTTGTTGGAAGGTAAACCTTTGGCCCAGTCTGAGGTCCTGAGCACTCTGGAGAAGGTTTTCTTCCAGGATATCCCTGTACTTGGCTGCATTCATCTTTCCCTCGATTACAACCAGTCGTCCTGTCCCTGCAGCTGAAAACCCCCCCACAGCATGATGCTGCCACCACCATGCTTCACTGTTGGGACTGTATTGGACAGGTGATGAGCAGTGCCTGGTTTTCTCCACACATACCGCTTAGAATTAAGATCAAAAAGTTCTATCTTGGTGTCATCAGACCAGAGAATCTTATTTCTCATAATCTTGGAGTTCTTCAGGTGTTTTTTAGCAAACTCCATGTGGGCTTTCATGTGTCTTGCACTGAGGAGAGGCTTCCGTTGGGCCACTCTGCCATAAAGCCCCGACTGGTGGAGGGCTGCAGTGATGGTTGACTTTCTACAACTTTCTCCCATCTCCCGACTGCATCTCTGGAGCTCAGCCACAGTGATCTTTGGGTTCTTCTTTACCTCTCTCACCAAGGCTCTTCTCCCCCGATAGCTCAGTTTGGCCGGACGGCCAGCTCTAGGAATGGTTCTAGTCGTCCCAAACGTCTTCCATTTAAGGATTATAGAGGCCACTGTGCTCTTAGGAACCTTAAGTGCAGCAGAATTTTTTTCGTAACCTTAGCCAGATCTGTGCTTAGCCACAATTCTGTATCTGAGCTCTTCAGGCAGTTCCTTTGACCTCATGATTCTCATTTGCTCTGACATGCACTGTGAGCTGTAAGGTCTTATATAGACAGGTGTGTGGCTTTCCTAATCAAGTCCAATCAGTATAATCAAACACAGCTGGACTCAAATGAAGGTGTAGAACCATCTCAAGGATGATCAGAAGAAATGGACAGCACCTGAGTTATATATATGAATGTCACAGCAAAGGGTCTGAATACTTAGGACCATGTGATATTTCAGTTTTTCTTTTTTAATAAATCTGCAAAAATTTCAACAATTCTGTGTTTTTCTGTCAATATGGGGTGCTGTGTGTACATAAATGAGGAAAAAAAATGAACTTAAATGATTTTAGCAAATGGCTGCAATATAACAAAGAGTGAAAAATTAAGGGGGTCTAAATACTTTCCGTACCCATTGTATATACAGTATATGTGTGTGTGTGTATACATATATATATTACCAAAAGTTTAAAGAAAGATAGCTAAGGGGGTACCACATCTAATAAAAAACTGTTAGAAAATCGTTTTTGGACATTTGAGTGGACTTTACTGGTACCAGAAAGGAACACTATATAGTTTTACAAAAATAAATAGATTTATTTAATGTTACAAAATGAATAAAAATATATAGAATAAAACAAGAGAAAATCAAGCTCTCATTTGTATAACCACATATATATATATATAAAAGGTATGTATATATTCCCTATTACCGCTGAGTCAAATAAGGTCAACGTTTCGCTGTCGCTTCTTCAGGACCTATTTCCATTGACAACAGGCAAAGGGATTATAGCATAGAGAGCCCTCCAATGTGCGGCATGCCGTACATTACCCAGACACAATCAGATCAGTGTGACACTCCCTAAATCAAGACAATCAAAAAATACCTGATTCCCCAATAATGCCATCAGATCCACAGCGTCACTACATCAGGGTGACCATTTGTTTCACAAAATATATGGAGCCGCCCTCCTATTGGTTCCTAAATCAAATGATTCAGGACGAGGGTCAGTGATCGATTGGACTATATAGAAAGCTTCCAGATGGCAAACAGAAGATCAACTAGGACCAAAAAACTGGCATAAAATAACATCCAATGATCTGCATTAGTAGGCAATTAATATCGTCGGTGCTGCTAATGATGACTGCAGATATAGATCTGTTCCTGAGTGTCCTGTATAAACATGCCACCTCGGTCAGTCAAGTCTGGCTCATTACCTATTCACCGGCCCATATATATCTTGTATACATTCAAAATATTGAGTACTATGCAACTATTAATGTGTATGTGTATCCTTCTTTTTTGGTTTTATAGCAGCTCTGTTGCATATGGTGTATATGGTGTACCAATGCCTGTTAATAGGAAATACCTTGTATTATATTTTACTAATATTCATTACCTCTCATGTGCTGCCAAGCTGACATACATGTATCTATTACTGTATGTTCATGCCAAGTGTGCATGTGTATGTATATATATGAAAATACTTTTTTACTTGTTTCATACCATTGTTACAAATAAATATTGTTTACTAACCACTCTACCTCCACAAGTCAATTGCCTCATTCAAAGTCCCACATTCTTTTCTTATTTACTTGAACCTGGGATGGAGGTACATTTATTGTGCCTCATTTAAAGTCCCAAAACTGCCCTCTCTTACCTCTCGGGATATGTACTTATCCCAGGAGGCATGGGCCTTCATTGAAGAACAGGAAGAGGGGGCAGGCCTATCAGCGTATCATCGAGGGGCCCGTCTGCTGAACCCGGAGGAGCCTCTCGATGATGTCAGAAAGAACATGGTTGTGTGGGACGGAGCTGTGGCCGGGCATGAGATGGTTTCAGCAGGTCAACGCTGCATCCACTGAATCCCCAACAGAATAAACTAATCAGCACTGATTGGACGCTGGTTTTCCAGCATGTCCCTTTGACAAAAGCTGGATGTTAGACCAGGTTGTGTCAGACAGACGGCTGTACACACTGACCGAAAGTCCAGTTGGCTAGAAGTGAGGTTTACTTGTTTCAAGGGCAGAACCCTCTTTATCAGGGCTAGCCCTTCTGCCCTTGAAACACCTAAGCCTCACTCCGTCAATGGGAATAACTCGAACATTGCTATCGGATTGTGTCTACTGGATTGTATTGATGTGTCTGATTTTACTTAGTTTTGTGAATATATTAGAAATCGTTTTTATTCAACAAATCTGTTTTATGGTAATGCACGAGGCTGGTGTACCCTCTCTTTTGTTTTTGTTATACAGTAGCTACCTTTAGGCTGGGTTCACATATGTGTGAATTGGATGCGAGTTTCCTCACATCCAATTTGCATGACATGCGTGTGTGACCGGTTCCCACAGGTCCTGGGTGCCCGCAGTCTGCATTCAAAAAGAGTCCTGTGTGTGTTTGGTTTCCGATTCAATTGCGCATTTAGGAAAAAATTCGGACCTGATTTGCACCTGAACCGGTGAACAGGAACGCTGGGAACCACGGCTGCACATATGTGAACCTGGCCTTAGGGTCAGGTTAAGAGTAGGGTCCAGTTATTGGGGGACTATTTTTGGTTGTGAGAACTTCTCTATTCTGAAAACATAATTTAAGAGTTTACAATCTAATTTAGAGGGACGATTGATACACAAAGTAATTACTGAGGAATGTATGAACTGATAGAGAAAGTAAAAGAGAAAAAAAAAGTTTTTTGGTAGAGTGAGGATGAAGAGATGCATTTTCAAAGATCACCTATAGGGGGATAGAGGAGGAGACGGCCAAACAGATTGGGGAAGAGAGTTCCAGAGGATGGGAGGGGCTCTGAGGAAGTCCTGGACGTGAGTATGGGAGGATGTAATGAGAGGTAGAGAGCAGGAGGTCTTGGGAGGAGTGAAGAGGGTGGTTTGGTGGTATTTTCAGATGAGTTTGCTGATGTAGCTCGAGAGAGAGAGATGTGGATGGCTTTGTATGTTGTTTAAGTATTTTAAATTTGATTTGTTGGGCAAGCAGAAACCAGTGGAGGGATTGGCAGAGAGGGGTGGCAGATACTGAATGGATGGTAAGGTGAATAATCCTGGCAGCAGAATTCCTGATAGACTGATTAGGGGGGCGGGGAGGTAGCCTGTGTAGCGTAACGAGGAGGGAGTTGCAATAGTCTTGGCAATATTCAAAACAAACATTTAAAAGCCTTCTCTGCTACAAAATGCCATGAGGCGTCACTGTTAATTTCTCATGTAATAGAGTGAACACCAGTCCTGAAGACTTATTGCACAGTTTATTAAATAGCAAAACTCTCCGTCTTTCATAAGCATTCAATATGTCTGTGCGGTCAGGTATGTTAGTTCTTAAATGATTACACCTTGACTGTATCTCAAGACTTTGCTTGAAATGCAGCATTGATTTGAAGAGCAGGTTTCATTTTTCTGAAAGACACTGACCGTTCTGTGCTTCCTTTTCAGGTTATATACTCCAATACTCAGAAGATAACAGCGAGCAGTGGGGCAGTATTTCCATTAGTCCCAGCGAGCGCTCATACCGCCTGGAAAACCTAAAATGTGGCACCTGGTACAAATTTACCCTCACGGCCCAAAACGGAGTCGGACCCGGGCGCATCAGTGAGATCATAGAGGCTAAAACCCTTGGGAAAGGTACTGGAGTCTTGTCCTGCCCACCCAAAGCAGGAAGTAATTATTAACTATCCAGTTATTTGATTTTATCTCATTTTGTTTTTGAATGAAAATTAACCCTTTTCTTCTGCCAACCACTCACATCTCTTGTGTGCATAGGGTTTTTGTTTGCATGAGCTTTTTGCCCTATACACGTCAATAGGAATGGAAAAGCTACTTGGTGAGGCTTATGCCGCGTACGCACGGTCGGAATTTCGGTCGGAAAAAGTCAGATGGGAGCTTTTCATTGGATATTCCGACCGTGTGTATGCCCCATCGGACTTTTCCCATCGGAATTTCCGACGGACTTAGATAGAGAGCAGGTTCTCTATTTTTCCGTCGGAAATTCCGACTGAGTTTTGCCCCGTCAAAAGTCTGACCGTGTGTACGCGGCATTAGAAGATCAGAAGCTTGTCTGATGACATTCATAAGGGTCTCTGAAGCATCTCAAACTGATCTCCAAAGTTAGCTGAATGCACCTAAAAGCATCCTGCATTTGCCCATTTACGTAAGTTCCTATACGTTTATTGCTGTTGGTACTGTTGGGAGATTTCACCTCACCTTCTATCCTTGTGACAGAAAAAAAAATCTCCTGGGCAGTTAGACGGAGACTTAAAGTAGAACTATAGGCAAAACTTTTTTTTTCATTTTGGATAGAGTAATGGAGGGTTAGACCACATGTCAGATTTTTTTTTCACCATTTATGTCCCATTGTGGAGATTTCCCTTCACTTCCTGTCCCATAGCCAAACAGGAAATGAGAAGAAATCCTTGCAAAATAAGGGAATTCCTTGGGGACCTCCGGGTCACCAGAACTAGAGTCTCCATTGGAAGATTTTCCCTCCTTTACTTTTCTGGGGGGCAACCCAAAATTTGGGATTTTCTTATATTTTCCCATTCAATGATAATGGTAAAAAAGGACAAATAGAGAGGGGGGGATCTTCTTAACAGGTCACAGACCACAATAAAATCTGGCAAGCATTCTAATCCCTCTCCACTCCATCCAAAACGGAAAAAAAAAGTTTTGCCTTTAGTTATACTTTAATAACCTGACAAAGGTTACAACCCTTCCCCATTTTACTGAATAAAGTTGCCTTGATGTAATTTTCCTCCTTGGAGAGATTTTTTATCACTATCTGTCCTGGAAGGAAGCAGTGGAAAATTTCCATAGTAGGGACACCGACTGTTAATAAAAACCTCAAAGAAGTTCAATCCTTTCCCTTTATTCAAGTCTACAGAAACTATTGATTTTTTTCACTAACACACAAGCTTTCGGGATATGTCCCCTTCTTCAAGGTCCAAGCAGTGCTCCTGGACCTTGAAGGACCTGCTTGGACCTTTAAAGAAGGGGACATGTCCCGAAACTTTGTCCTAAAAAATTGTATGTTAGTGCAAATAAAATATCACGGACAATACTCAATTGTTTCTGTTGCAAGTGCACAAATACGGCTACAATCACCTCATTCAAGTCTACAAATGTTTTTGCCTGGAGTTTGACTTTACTGTTGCAAAGATTGTAGGGTATATTGGAAGGTGATGTTGAGCTATGTCTTCCATTCTAGGTAAGCCACCCTAAAACGAACTAAACCACACTGCCTGCCTTTACACACACATGAACTTTATTGACATCTCAGTCTTGGTTTTAATATTGAGTTGGCGCACCCTTTGCAGCTATAACGGCTTAAACTCTTCTGGGAAGGCTCCACAAGGTTTAGGAGTGTGTCTATGGGAATGTTTGACCATTCTTCCAAAAGTGCATTTGTGAGGTCAGGCACTGATGTTGGACAAGAAGGACTGACTCGCAGTTTCCACTCTAATTTATCCCAAAGCGGTTCTATCGAGTTTGGGTCAGGACTCTGTGCAGGCCAGTCAAGTTCCTCCACCCCAAATGAGAAACGAAGAACGGAAGCCGCTCAGGTGTGGATATTCTCCAGGTAATTACCTCTTCCCAGCAACCACGGGTGCAAGCAATGCAAATATAAGCAAGGCAAAAGAATAAATCTTATGGACAGCAGCACTCCGGATAAAAGCCTTTATTTAGTAAAATCCAAAATTCCAAAAACCACACTGCAGGTCACAGCACGCTGGTCAAACTGGCTGACGCGTTTCACACTGTACTAGTGTTTATTCATAAATGTCTTTATGGACCTTGCTTTGTGCACTGATCCAAATCATTTGGTGGAGGGGGATTAAGATGTGGGGTTGTTTTTCAGGGGTAGGGCTTGGCCCCTTAGTTCCAGTGAAGGGAACTCTTAAGGCATCAGCATACCAAGACATTTTAGACAATATAATGCTCCCAACTTTGTGAGAACAGTTTGGGGATGGCCCCTTCCTGTTCCAACATGACTGCACACCAGTGCACAAAGCAAGGTCCATAAAGACATGGATGAGCGAGTTTGGAGTGGAGGAACTTGACTGGCCTGCACAGAGTCCTGACCTCAACCCAATAGAACACCTTTGGGATGAATTAGAGCAGAGACTGTGAGCCAGACCTTCTCGTCCACATCAGTCCCTGACCTCACAAATGCGCTTCTGGAAGAATGGTCTAACATTCCCATAGACACAAGCCTCGTACACACGAACGAGTTTCTTGGCAAAAACCAGCAAGAAACTTGCTGGCAGAGATTTTTTGCCGAGAAATTCGTTCGTGTGTATGGTTTCTCGTCAAGAAAAGCGACAAGAATCTCAACGAGAAAATAGAGAACCTGCTCTCTATTTTCTCATCGCGATTCTCGTCAGCCTGTTTCTCAACGAGAAAATTGTGTGTGTGTGTACACTTACCTTGTCGCCGGGAAGCCCGCGCATGCTCGAAATGACTTCGACGCATGCGCGGTAGCTTCCTAGGCATAGGTAGGGTGAACCAAGATGGCGGCGACGGCATCGAATGTGACGAGCGCATGCTCGTCGTATTCGATGACGTCACCGCGTTCGCTCCATTCAAAGAACCGCGGGTTCTTTGAAAGGAGCGTGTGTACACTCGGCCGGGACAAGTTTCTTGTCCAAGAATCTCGTCGAAAAAAACGAAAAAAATGTTTACGACGAGAATCTCGGCCGTGTGTACGAGGCTACACTCCTAAACCTTGTGGAGCCTTCCCAGAAGAGTTGAAGCTGTTATAGCTGCAAAGGGTGGGCCAACTCAATATTGAACCCTACAGATTAAGGCTGGGATGCCATTAAAGTTCATGTGCGCGTAAAGGCAGGCGTCCCGATTTTTTTGAAAATATAGTGTTTTAATAAATCTGCCTGTTTTGCATATGGATGCAGTAAAGGTTTTAGGTTCTGGAAGTGTTTGGCTTTAGAGTTCTGAGATGCTAAATCCAACTTTCCCAAATGTTTTAGCCCAAAGGAACCTTTTTATGTCTTTTAAGGTACCGTTTTTCAGTCTCAAGGAACCCCTGTTAATAAGTATTGTATCCAAATGTCACTGATTATGATCAGCAAGATGTAGCTATCCAGGCGGTCCCCTACTTACAAACATCCGACTTACAAACGACTCAAACGGAAGGAGACAACAGGAAGTGAGAGGAAATCTACCCCTAGGAAGGGAAAATTCTCTCCTGTAAGAGTTAATATGGGAAAAAGGTGTCTCCTCTCCACTGATGCTTTATCACCAATCCTTGTTTCCTTAATAACCCCAAATTTTCAAAATCCAATTGTCATTGGGACGGAGAGTGAGGTGAGGGGCACAGACAGCAAAACAAATGTTACAGGGGTGATAACCCTTCCCTATGTTTTCC
This sequence comes from Rana muscosa, assembly GCA_029206835.1. Lineage (NCBI taxonomy): Eukaryota > Metazoa > Chordata > Amphibia > Anura > Ranidae > Rana > Rana muscosa. Next base: position 59,261,832 of record CM055117.1, on the reverse strand, counting down.
AAAAAGCTTAAACATAGATTTTTTGCCTGGAGCTACACTTACAAAATGTACCTGTTCCAAATTACTAACAGATTCTACTTAAGAACAAACCTACAGTCCCTGTCTTGTTTGTAACCCAGGGACCGCCTGTATATAAATAAATAAAAAATAAAGAGCTGAGCATACCTGCAGTATTTGATACTTGGGGGAGATCATTTTTAAAACTATTCAGCAAAATTATTTTCAGAAATAATCATGACCACAAACAACATTTATAAAAGCCAGAAAAACATAGAAAACAGGAAAATTATTGTGCTCTATTACATTAATGGTCAGTGGAGAAATGTGCCCTTATGTTGATGCTCAGCAGATAAGGGCCCCTTACATTGGCAGTCAGTTGAGAAGTGCCCCTCCAGGGGTGTAGTGTCCCCTCAAATTGGTGGTCAATAGATAAGTGCCTCCTTCCTTGATGGACAGTGGTGTAGTGCCCCTTTTACATTGGTGATCAAGTACCCTCCTATATTGATGCTTAGCAGAGATGGGTCTATTACATTTTTGGTCAGTTGAGAAAAGTCCACTTCATTGGTGGACAGTGGTGTGGTCAGAGGGGAAGTACCCCCATAAATTGGTGCTTAGTGGAGTAGAGCCCCTTACATTGATGGTCAATAGAGAAGAGCCCCCTAACATGATTAGGCAGTGGAGCAGACCCCTTTACATTGGCGGTCAGTGTAAAAAGTAATCCCTTACGCTAGTGGTCAGTCCTCTTACACTGGTAATTAGTACAGAAATTATCCTTTCAATGTTGGCCAGTGGAGAAATACTGCCTTAAACTGCTGCTCAGTGGAGCTGTGCCCTCTTATTTTGATGGTCTGTGTAAAAATGCTACCTTTGCACACAACTAAAAATATAATTGGTATCATTGGTTATTTACTGTACTATGCCCTCACCGGTACTGAGCCACTGGTTCTCCTGAGTTACGCTAGCCTTAGAACCAAGCAGGCACCACTAGGCAGGAGATCAAGCTATCACTCTCTACAACTCAAACAATCGTTTGAAACCTCTGGAGGAAGCCTTGTTGAGAAAGGTTGGTCTAACCCAATACATCTAACCCTCCCACAACCTCTCTTGGTTGTGTTGCCATAGCAATCCAACACTTTAGAGTTCCATTTATTTTGAACGTGTCTTGTGTTCGGCACGTCAAGCAAATCTTCTCTTCCTAAAAGATTTTTGAGTATTTTGAGATTGGAATACTGTTAAATTTCCCCTTTCTCGTTATATTTTGTTCTGTCTGCCCTTTAGCATTTAAGAATATCATTGTTAGGGCCCTTTCACACAGGCGGATCCTGTGAGGATCCGTTCCTTAAACATCTGCTTGCTCAGCGGGGATCGCTCCGTTGATCCCCGCTGAGCCGGCGGATGACTAGCCCGTCTCTGCACACTGTGCAGAGACGGACCAGTCAGATCTCCGCTCTCCTCTATGGGGGGATCGGAGGAACACGGACCGCCTGTCCGTGTTCATCTGATCCGCAGACGGATGGAAAAATAGGATTTTCCTCCGTCTGCATAAACGGAGCATAGCGGACATTGATGAAATCGGATGTCAGCGGATGTTCATCCACTGACACCCGCTATCCCATAGGGATACATGTATGTCCGTTTTTCATCCGAAAACGGATGGATGAAAAACGGACATACGGTCCTCACGTGTGAAAGGGCCCTTACATAGTTACATAGTCAGGTTGAAAAAAAGACCATCCAGTTCAACCATGAAAAAAAAAAATATATATATATATAATATCATACAATCCCATATACCCAATTCTATACCCACAGTTGATCCAGAGGAAGACGAAAAACCCCAGCAGAGCATGATCCAATTTGCTACAGCAGGGGAAAAAATTCCTTCCTGATCCCCCGAGAGGCACTCGGATATTCCCTGGATCAACTTTACCTATAAATGTTAGTACCCAGTTATATTATGTACATTTGGGAAAGTATCCAGGCCTTTCTTAAAGCAATCTACTGAGCTGGCCAGAACCACCTATGCAGGGAGTCTATTCCACATTTTCACAGCTCTTATGCCGCGTACACACGATCATTATTCACGGCGGTTAAAAAACCGCCGTGAATAATGTCATTTAAAACGGGGGAACAGCTTGTTCCCCACACGGTAGTTTTTCACGTCATTTTTTCTCTTGACGAGAAAAACGACCGTCTGTGGGCTCCGCGGCAGTGTTTCCCTATGGGAAACACTGCCGCGGAAAACATGTCGAAAAAAACGACGAGAAAAATTAGAACATGTTCTAATTTTTCTCGTCGTTTTTAATGCCATTTTTCTCGTCGAAAAAAACGACAGAAAGCCCACAGACTATCGTTTTTCTCTTCGAATGGGAAAAATTTCGTTTTTTTTCAACGAGAAAAACGGCCGTGTGTACGCGGCATTACTGTGAAGAAACCTTTCCGTATTTTGAAATCTCTTTTCCTCTAGACGTAAAGAGTGCCCCCTTGTCCTTTGTGTTGACCGTAAAGTGAATAACTGAACACCAAGTTCACTATATGGACCCCTTATATATTTGTACATGTTGATCATACCCTCCCCTTAATCTCCTCTTCTCAAGAGAGAATAAATTCAGTTCCTCTAATCTTTCCTCATAGCTGAGCTCCTCCATGCCTCTTATCAGTTTGGTTGCCCTTCTCTGCACTTTCTCCAGTTCCCCAATATCCTTTTTGAGAACTGGGGCCAAAAACTGAACTACTTATTCCAGATGAGGTCTTACTAATGATTTGTACAGGGGCAAAATTATATCTCTCTCTCTGGAGTCCATACCTCTCTTAATACAAGAAAGGACTTTGCTCGCTTTGGAAACCGCAGCTTGGCATTGCATTGTAACACTTAACCTTCCCCCAAAGTTGAGCTGTTGTGGTAACATGAACATGAGGTGGGACATAATGGTATAGGTGATGGCCTAAATGTGCAGGAGGCCAGAATCAGTCTTTCCATTTTAGAACACATTTAAACCTCCCGAAATTTAAATTGGCAACACCTATCTTGATAGCTCTCCTCCTTTACAAAGGTCTGATGTCTTCAGGTGACAGAGCTGATCTCAGCAGCTAAAGTAATGGCTTGTTTTTTGGGGGTTATAGTGTAATTTATGGGACTTCTAACCCTGTGTCAAAGCAAAACTATAATTAATATTGTAGGTGGACAACCAGAGCAATGGTTGAGGGCTTCTTGATAGATTGTCATTGAGACCCTGTGTTGGTCCTGTACTGGAGGTACCCAGCAGAGAATGGTGCTCAGGCTGATAGTTTTGTGTGTGTACAATGAGAAGCGCCTAAAGTGAAGAATCACATGCAGAAAAGATTTGGTTCAAGACTTGATTTGTAATCAGTAAAAGATTGATATCCAATGCCTTTAAGAGGATTTGGACTTCCCATTCTTCAAGGCTTTTAATGGTAATGCCATGGAAACGTTTCACAGTCTATAGGTTGTAACAACGAGTCAGTGTTACTCCAGTGTGGCAAAAACAGTGATTACACTATGACAACTGCTTAGCATCAGGTACCAGGAGGTCTGTGCACCTTCAGAATCCCCAGAATTCAACTGAACAATGTGTGCAAATACCGACTGAGAAGAGTCAGATACATGGCTATTGCTCCTCAGCAGCACCTGTTGAGCTTTGTGGATTCCCAGGGGCCAGGGCGACTTGCAATGTGGTGTGTGTGGTATCTTCTGTTGAGCGCTTCTATCGGTTTATTCACTCTGGCATGCTGACAGGTTTACTTTAAATCTGCACTTTGTGCCCCGAGGGGCTTGGTGTTGAGTATCTTTTCCCAGACCAGAAGCATTGCGGGCAATGTAGGCTGTTCTCTGATCCATGTGTGACCTGGTTATTCTTCACAACGGTATCTCATTTTCAATATAAATCGCATTTTCGTGCTTATAAATATTTATGCACGTTGAATATAAGCCTGCATCCATCTCCTCAGGTCAGGCAGTCTTTGCTTACCTTCATTGTCAATAAATCCAGTTTGCTGTCTTGGCAAGTTTAGTGAGGAATAGTGCTTTGTACTGTAGATGGATAAGTGACACCAGATTGTATTCGTAACCCTTTTTTCTTTCTCGTACATCACGGGACACAGAGCGACATAGTCATTACTAATGGGTTATATAGATACCGTCAGGTGCTGGCACTGGCAACTTCCAAAACCGGAAGTACCCTCCCCTATATAAGCCCCTCCCATCCGGGAGCACCTCAGTTTTTTGCCAGTGTCTAAGGTGTTGGCCAAGAAGAAACATGTGTTTTTCACTGAGCTTGCGTACAGGTTCTTTTGGGCCTCAGTAAGCTATTCCGGATCCGACCAAAAAAGCTTCATAGCTAAACGGTCGGTACCCGGGCCTTGCAGAGAAGAGCAAGGTTTTGCCTGTAATGCTTCTCTTAGGAGAGCTGGACCCTGGGATGCAGAGCTCTGGTCATACCCACGACCAAGATGTTTTCTGTGCAGGGTGCTATACAGGTCCAGGGGAGTGGAATCCTTGGGAACCCTGTCCCTGAAGGTTTGATTACAATGCCTGCCGTGATAGGTGAAGTTTGGGCTTTTGTGGACCAAACAAAGTCCTGCGGCGGGGAACAGGTAAGTGGGGGCCCCCAGGAACTTGGTTCTATTGGGGGACCCCCAAGCCTAATTTGTCTTTCTGTCTGTTACCTAATGGTATTCCCGCAAAATTCTGTGCATGCCTGTAACTACTAAAAAAATGTAATAATTTTTAATGGTGGTCAAGAAAAAAAAAATATATATATTTTTTTATATATATTTAAGATATTAGACTGCGGTACCTGTGTTTGTCCACTAGAGGCCGCTGTGGAATGTTTTCTTGTCATGTGGACTAGTTTCTTCTCAGCAGAGCAAGTCCAGGCAGATGGTGAGTTCTCTTATGGGAAACTGCTTCCTCTGCCATGTTGCAATGCTCGTCCATCCCCCGGCCTGCGGCAAAGAGGGGCCCTGGCTCTTGTCCCTAGTCTCCATTTTTCAAAATTAGCGCCGAAGGCGCACGTGGCCGCGCGCGTGCGCGTGCACGCGCCTCTATATATAGAGGTGAGCCAGGAAAGGGGGCGGAGCCTGGGGGATGACGCTCTGTGTGCGCCGCAGCGCTTCTGCGCATGTGCGGGCGTCCCAGCATGTAAAAACCACAGTTTTGTGTGGTGAGCTTGAAGTACAGAGACAGAGCTGGCAACATTTAAAAAAAGGGCATACAGCAAGCGGTTGATACAGGCATCCCCTAGAAAGGCACATTAGTAGACACCGACTGTGATATAGCAGCAATTGTGCTAGACTATTCTCAGTAAAAGTGGTGTATTACGGCTGGAATACCTCAGCTTTAGGCTTAGGAATATGCCGTCCAGAAGCTCCGGAACTGAATCTTCCAGGAAGCGAAGGGGGTCTCATCGGGCTCGGAGGATCTTGGGCATACTTCTGCTGCACCAGTCTCCCCTGAAGTTCAGAGGTAAGTGACCGTAGAGACCCCGCAGGGGTACTTGGTACTGTGGCTGTCCTCAGTTCACCTGCTCCTGTGTATGTAACAGAGGAGGTTTTTTCCTCAGCTCTGGGAGGATTAGAGAGAGATTGTCAACATTTATCGCTGCCTCCCTGTCAGGGAAAGCACGCCCGATCTCCGTCTCCTCCTTCAGAGTGCCTGTTAGCAGAGCAACAGTCCCATACAGGGATCGACCTGCCTGAAGGGGATCAGGATGAGGTTGATTCTGTTATAGAGGAATCAACAGTGGGGGAACCTTTTCTCAGCATCTCAAGCTGAAAGATTATGGGTTCAGTCTCTGACTAACATGGTCCGATCAGCATTTAAAAATGCACCTTGCGGAACCATCAACCACTACTGTATCCTCGTTGGGGTCGCTAGAAGCCCCCAGACTGTTTGTTCTTTTCCACTTCACCCTTTACTGAAAGGGCTCATTTAACAGGATTGGGAACGTCCTGAGAAAATATTTATTCCCCCAAGAGATTTCCGGTGGTCTATCCCATGGAGGATAAGTTCATCAAAAAAAAAAAAAAAATGGAAGGTCCCTACAGTGGACGCAGCCATCTCTTGTATGTATAAATCACTGACATGTCCAGTGGATAATGTCCAAATGTTCAAGAACCCAATAGATAAAAGATTGGAGTCCTTATGAAAATCTGCTTGGTGATACAACCAGCAGTAGCAGCTATTGGGGTCTGCTAAGCAGTGAAGGATCAGTTGAAACAGGTCTTGAGGGACTTGACGGATCAGCAGGCTTTGCCCTAGCTGATCTACCTAGAGCCTTAGGCTTTGCGGTTGACGCCATAAAGGATTCAGTCCATCAGGCCTCCCGCCTTACGCTGTCTATAGTACATATGCGTAGGCTCCTATGGCTCAAAAACTGGTCTGCTGAAGCTCCCTGTAAAGAATGGCTGGTTAGCGTCCCATTTCATGGTGAACGCTTATTCAGGGAAAACCTGGACAAATATATCCAGAAAATTTCCAGCGGTAAAAATACGCTCTTGCCGGTTAAAAACAGAGTTAGAGGTCCCTCTTTAAGAGGCCTGCTTCTCCAGTCCCTGGGGCATCGGCTGTGTAACAGTTCCGACGGCCTCCTCGGTCAAAACCCGGGGGTAAAAAACAGGGACAGTAGCAGGGTAATGAGAAACCCTGGGTCAGGGGAGGTACAAAACCTCCCCCAAAGTTAAATTCATTGAAGCCCCCACTCAGTCGGGTGGGGGGAGGACTCCAGTTGTTCGCAAGAGACCTGGCGGGACACGATCAAGACAGATAGGTGCTCTCCGCAGTAGGTTTGGGATACAGTTTGGAGTTAAAAGACTCTCCTCCTTCCCATTTTTGAGGTCAAACGTGCCAAGGGATCCCCGGAAGAGAGAGTCCCTCCTGTTGGCACTAGAACAACTATTGCTCCAAGGAGTAATTATGGAGGTTCCCCTGGAAGAATGAGGGTTCGGGTTTTACTCAAACCTCTTTACAGTCCCGAAGCAAACACGGACGGGAGGCCCATATTAATTCTAAAAGGGCTATACAAATTCCTGTATATCAGGACTTTCCGATGGAGTCGATCCGATCGGTGGCCACTGCCCTACAAGGGGAGGATTGGTTAGCCGCGATCGACATCAAAGATGCTTATTTGCACATTCCCATCTTTCCAGTCCACCAAAAATTTCTACGCTTTGCAGTAGAAGGGCGCCATTTTCAGTTCAGAGCCTTACCCTTCGGTTTGGCCACAGCACCACGAGTGTTTACAAAAATTCTGGCCCTTTATTGGCCAATCTAAGAACACAAGGTGTAATGATAATGGCATATCTGGATGACTTGTTGCTGATAGACCACTCAGTGAAAAAACTAGACGTGGTCGTTCACAAGACAATCAAGTATCTGGAATCTCACGGTTGGATTATCAACCGAGACAAGTCAGCCCTAAAAACCAGTCAAAAGTCTGGAATACTGGGGGCTAAGGTTGGATTCAGGCCAGAGAAAAATATTCTTGCCTCGAGGAAAGGTGTTGTCTTTGAAAGATTTGATCCACTTAGTGGGTACAAAAAAGACAGCCGTCCATACGCCTGTATATGAGGCTGCTGGGAAAAATGGTGGCATCATTCGAAGCAGTACCCTACGGTCAATTCCATTCAAGGAATTTGCAAGGGGCCATACTGTCAGCCTGGAACAAAAAAGTTCAGGCCCTAGACTTACAATGTCCTTGTCCCCTTCCGTTCGCAAGAGCCTCCGTTGGTGGTTGGTTCCCCAGAATCTGGAAAAAAGGAAATCCTTCAGTCCGATTTCTTGGAAGGTGGTCACTACAGATGCCAGCCTTATAGGCTGGGGAGCAGTACTGGAGCAATAGTCTCTCCAGGGCAGATGGTCGGATGCAGAAAAGGCCCTGCCCATCAATCTCTTAGAGATACGAGCAGCCCGGTATGCCCTAGTAGCATGGACATCCAAACTCCAAGGGTCCCCTGTCAGAATTCAATCAGACAATGCCACAGCAGTGGCATATATCAATCATCAGGGGGGCACCAGGAGTCGTGCAGCCCAGAGGGAAGTAAATTACATCCTGAAATGGGCAGAAAAATATGTCCCAGCCATATCTGCGGTATTCATTCCAGGAGTGGAGAATTGGAAGGCGGACTTTCTAAGTCGCCAGCAATTAGGCCCAGAGGAAGGGTCCCTTCACCCCGAGGTTTTCTGGACAATATGTCAGCGGTGGGGAACATCGGATGTAGATCTTCTAGCATCCAGATTCAACGCAAAGGGGGACAGGTTTGTCTCTCGGACAAGGGATCCCCTAGCTTGCGGCTCGGATGCCCTAGTGTTCCCTTGGGATCAGTTCAAGCTGATATATGCATTCACACCGCCACAATGGTTACCTCAATTACTCCGCAGAATCAGGGTAGAAAAGAAACCAGTGATTCCGGTGGCTCCAGCGTGGCCCCGAAGAGCGTGGTACGCGGAGATTGTAAAATTTCAGTGGGGAGTCCTTGGACTCTCCCACGTCGTCCGGACCTGCTTTCGCAAGGACCGAAATACCAGCCTTCCTTACCAGCCCTAGGTTTGACGGCCTGGCTATTGAAGCCCACATTCTAAAAAAGAGAGGGCTCTCTAATGCTGTGGTATCTACCATGATCAATGCCAGGAAGCCGGTATCCAGGCAGATCTACTATAGAATCTGAAAGCCGTACATCGCCTGGTGTGAGGCCAAGAAATGGCATCCACATAAGTACGTAATAGGTAGGATTCTGGACTTCCTACAGTGGGCTGTAGATAGGAAGCTTGCCTTGAGTACTATCAAGGGTCAGATTTCGGCCTTGTCAATATTTTTTCAAAGGCCCCTGGCTTCGCATTCACTAGTCAAAGCCTGTATACAAGGAGTGATGCGTATTAGTCCTCCGGTTAATATTCCCATATGTCCATGGGATCTAAACTTGGTTCTGTCAGTTCTACAGAAACAACCATTTGAACCATTACAGCATATTTCCTTGGTGCTTCTCACCAGGAAATTGATTTTTCTAGTAGCCATTTGTTCGGCTAAAAGAGTATCGGAATTAGCAGCTATGTCCTGTAAGGAGCCATATCTGGTTATCCATAAGGACAGAGTAGTGTTACGTCCTCATCCAGCCTTTCTTCCTAAGGTGGTATCGAGGTTTCATTTGAACCAAGATGTGGTTCTTCCTTCTTTTTTCCCCAAACCTACTTCGGTAGAGGAAAAGTTATTGCATTCTTTGGATGTAGTAAGAGCAGTTAAAGCTTATCTAAAAGCCACTGCTCAGATTCGCAGAACGGATACTTTGTTTATTCTGCCGGAAGGCCCCAGAAAGGGTCAGGCAGCGTCAAAATCTACTTTAGCCAAGTGGATTCGACAGGTCATTATGCAAGCTTATGGCTTGAGAAGGAGACCGCCTCCGTTCAAAGTTAGAGCGCACTCCACGAGAGCAGTTGGAACTTCATGGGCAGTGCATCACCAGGCCTCCCTGGCTCAAATCTGTAAGGCCGCAACATGGTCTTCAGTTCACACGTTTACTAGGTTCTACCAGGTGGACGTTAGAAGTCAGGAGGATGTCGCCTTTGGGCGCAGTGTGTTGCAGGCCGCAAAAGATCCTCATGTCTGATAGCGCTCAGCTTATATATGGTGTATCCCCCCCCTCATTTGGCATTGCTTTAGGACATCCCATTAGTAATGACTATGTCGCTCTGTGTCCCGTGATGTACGAGAAAGAAAATAGGATTTTTATAACAGCTTACCTGTAAAATCCTTTTCTTGGAGTACATCACGGGACACAGAGCTCCCGCCCCTCTTTGGGGACACTTATTGCTTTGCTACAAAACTGAGGTGCTCCCGGATGGGAGGGGCTTATATAGGGGAGGGTACTTCCGGTTTTGGAAGTTGCCAGTGCCAGCACCTGACGGTATCTATATAACCCATTAGTAATGACTATGTCGCTCTGTGTCCCGTGATGTACTCCAAGAAAAGGATTTTACAGGTAAGCTGTTATAAAAATCCTATTTTTTCTTCTACCAGATCTCTTCCTTAAAGGTATATTTGTTTATTTAATTTTTTTTGGGGGGTTTTTAAACTTTTATTTTTTTTGTCGTTTTGACTATATAAAATCTTTGTTTTAAAAACAAACATTTACCGTATTTATCGGCGTATAACACGCACTTTTTTCCCCTTAAAATCAGGGGAAAATCGTGGGTGCGTGTTATACGCCGATACCCACTGATCCCGGCGATCTCCGCTGACTGAGCGGAGCGCAGCGATCGCCGCCGAGATACACATAGCCGAGTGTACTCGGCTATACTCGGCTTTTCTCGGCTCTGCTCACAGTCACGCCCAGTCCCGCCATTGGACCTGTGATATGTCCATCATAGGGCGGGACTCGGCGTGACTGTGAGCGAAGCCGAGAAAAGCCGAGTATAGCCGAGTACACTCAGCTATGTGTATCTCGGCTCCGCCCAGTCCCTGCGTTCTCGGCGGCGTTCGCTCCGCTCCGCCCAGTCTCTGCGGCGATCTCGGCGGCGCCAATTTTGAAAACTGGGGCAAGGCTGCACTGGACACTGGGCAAAGGCTGCACTTAGCAAAGGCTGCACTGGACACTGGGCAAAGCTGCACCGGACACTGGGCAAAGGCTGCACTGGACAAAGCAGCACTGGACACTGGGCAAAGGCTGCACTGGGCAAAGGCTGCACTGGACACTGGGTAAAGCTGCACTGGACACTGGGCAAAGCTACACTGGGCAAAGGCTGCACTGGGCAAAGGCTGCACTGGACACTTGGTAAAGCTGCACTGGGCAAAGGCTGCACTGGACACTGGGGCAAGGCTGCAATGGACACTGCTGGCAAGGCTGCACTGACAAGGCTGCAACGGACACTGGTAAGGCTGCATTTAAATGTAAGTTTTTTTTTTCCTTAAACTTCCCTCCTAAAAGTTTTTTTCCCTAAAATTCCCTCCTAAACTTGGGGTGCGTGTTATACGCCGGTGCGTGTTATACGCCGATAAATACGGTAATGCAAGATGCCTCAATGATATTCGTCAATGAGAATTATGGATTTTCTCAGGTCAGCTTGTACTGCTTTCACACTCTCTCGTTATTTAAAGCCTGTATGGGGCCATGCAGAACAGCAGGGGTCATTCTTTTGACTCCTTCAGCTGTTTGTGTAATCTTGACTTCAGATGTTGAGCTCAAGCGAACAACTGTTTTTTTTTTTTTTTTAAGCGATGCTGATAGTAGGAAAAAAGTGTCAACCAAATAAAAACTTCATACTTACAAACAACATAAAAAGTAATATAATATAGCATTTACAAATGTATGGGAAGGCCACATATATGGCGTCCAATGTGTCCCTGTTAAGGTGAAGTGGGCTCCTTCCAGGCATAACCTGCCCTTTATGTAGGCTATTTATATATTGGGGTGGTTGCCACTTATCTTTAGAGCTTGTCGGCTTGTAGGCAGGTACAGTCTGTACTCCCCACTGTAGGTGGTGCTCGACCGAAGCGGCATTGCAGAAGGGGAAGGAAGATGTAAGGAGATTGGTTCCTCTACGATTTCCTTTGGTCACCAGGGGGACAGCTGTCCGATTGGAAGCTGGTGCCCCTCGTGGTCTCGGTGGCCATCTTGGGTCAGGGCAGTGGCTAATTAAGATCCTGGCTCCTGGGTCTGGCACGCTTTTAGTGAGTAGCTAGTGTAGGGACAGGTTCTCCAATCTGTTAGAGACAGTGCATTGAGGCAGGGATAGGTTCCAGAGGAGTACGGAAAGTACAGGGACTATGCTATCTCAATTACGAAGCCTACAATTTGGGTGTGGACTGGCCAGGCCACATTCCTGTTCCTCGTTGCAGACGTTGTCATCATCTCAGGATAGCGCTGCTCTGCTACAGTTTCGTGAGTGGCTCTGGTCGGCTGTGCCTACCCACTGGGTCTAGTTATGCATTGTTGGGACTTTCTTAATACACTGTTCTTATTCACCTCAGCCTCTGTGTGATGTCTGCTCGCAGTCACACCATGCTGCACCCTGCTCACAGGCTGAATTGTGCATGGGAACGCAATAGATGCTTTCATCTGCCATTGTGCTCTTGCTGGGCGTCCAATATGTCCCTGCTCATTTAAGAAAGAGTGGGTTCCCTCTAGGCAAATCTGCCCCTAATTTATCCACTGCTATATATTCTGCAACTTGTAGACTCTCAAAACTATAGACTTAGGACTACAGTATACAGAGGAGCCTTGACAAGGCACTGTGGCTTTCATATATATTTGTGTGCAACCAAATCCACTGTCTTTAACATGAACTTTAGACAGGGACAATTTTATTTTAATTTTTTTCAGGGTAGCTGGCAATTTTTTTTTTCGTGTGCACCTTACTGTAAAGGCCAGTTATAGATTAGGGTGGTTGCCACCTATCTGTACAGCTTGTCAAAAAAGACTTCACATTAGCCTGGACCAGTGCCTGTTTATCGAACACCACGCTGAAGAATCTTGACATCTGACACACTTATGGGTGTTGCAGTAGCGTCGGGAGGAGCCACAGAATGTGGTGGGGGATATACTGTAGGCACCAGCATGAAGTCCCTTTATTTACAGGACATTGTTGGTTGATACTTGTTTTTCCTCAATGGAGTTGCTTTACACATAACAATTATGGTTAGCTTGGTAACCAAAAGGAGGCCAGGGTTCCATATGGAAGTTTTAGATATAAAGAATGTACTATATTACATATAGCGCACACACCTTTCTCCCACCCTGCATTTAACTCGGCTCCTCGCAGGAGGAATGAAAGGCACACCGCACCACAAGCCCGTACCCTCCTGTGTAAAGAGGTTGAGCGGTGTTATTGTTGGGTCTTGTCTGCAGCCAGAGTCAAAGTCCTCCTGAGAATGATTCTCACCTCTACTATGGGTAGATGCAAGTCCTTGACTTCCCCAGTAATGTAAATGTCCACACCAGCTGAAACTCCAACTCAGTATTTATTCTCACTTTGCAATAAACAGTCTCTTGGATAGGAAAGGGTTGGAGCAAAGGAAACAGAACAGCCTAAGGTGCGGAGGAGGTCCAGGCACAAACGTAGCTCAAACTATTCGCTGTTCAGATTCTCAAACAGTTTTAGCCGCACAGTCTCTGCCACTGACCCTGAAGTTGGTCTCTGCCACAGACCTGGTGAATAAGGCCCCTGCCACCGACCTGGCAAAACATTTGGTCTCTGCCACAGACTTGGTGAATAAGGCCTCTGCCACTGACCTGATGAACTTGAACTTCCTTCTTAGAACATAGCCCTTATCAAGGAGAAGATGTCCCCCTAGAGAGTCAACAGACCCTTCCTTCACTGTGACTCCTGCATCGGTCCTTTGGAATGATTCTCCCTTCTCTTAGGGTGCGGGTCCCCTCGCAAGGCGGCACCCTGGACTCCTCAATCCCTAGCAGACCCCAGCCGAAGGCGCTGGGCCCTGAGCCGTCGCTGCAGCTCCCGGGTCTCCATACCCAGGCGGACAGGAACGGTGAGGTAGTACCTCACCCCAGGCTAAAGGTGCCTGAGGTGGAACCGGAACACAGCCTCCGGGCTGAGGGCACCCGGAGATGAGCCACACGCACTCCCAGGCTGAAGGTGCCTGAGGGTGGACCCCGATCAGGAGATGTCTGCCCCTTTTATATCCTCTCCTGGCATGCACAGCAGGTTCCCTGCCCCGCTGTACAGCTGTTGAGAGGGGACACAAAGGCACAGCACTATGCTCGTTGTTCAACCCCGGCCCAGAATGGCAGTGTCACCCACAGGCCACAGGGAACTCATCACCATCATTATACCCTGAGGACAAAAATTGGTCCATAGCCACTAACAATCAAGGTGTCTGAGCCTAATTACCACTCAGAGACTTCCCTTAAATTGAACACCCCGCTACACACATATTTCTCATATTAATGTAAAAAGTGTAAAATTTTAACAAAATATATACAAAAATACCACACTCTTTACCCTCCTGTTTGCTGTCGGCTTCTCAAGACAGTGAGAATTGTCTATGTTGAGCAATATTTTATGACAGTATGGGTACCTATACCTTTTGTGAGGTTGATAATGCACTTACTGATTCATTCAAAGAGTCTTTTGCCATTACTACTCTAGCACCTACCTACTGGCCACTCCGTCTTTGGTGTTAATGCAGCAAAAGATACACCAGTAGCTAAGCAGCCAACAATTATCCCTCTTTCACTGTCATGGTGCAGTAACACTGCTGCATTAGCATTTCTTTAACGATTATTATTTAACAGTTGGTGAAAGTTCCGCTTTAGGCCCATAGCTATGGGAACAAAACTTGCAGTGGCAAGACCCTTCCTAATGACAGCAGCAGTCTCTGCGCTGCTCCGTTCAACGATCAACTACAGGTCCTTCTCAAAAAATTAGCATATTGTGATAAAGTTCATTATTTTCTGTAATGTACTGATAAACATTAGACTTTCATATATTTTAGATTCATTACACACAACTGAAGTAGTTCAAGCCTTTTCTTGTTTTAATATTGATGATTTTGGCATACAGCTCATGAAAACCCAAAAATCCTATCTCAAAAAATTAGCATATCATGAAAAGGTTCTCTAAACGAGCTATTAACCTAATCATCTGAATCAACTAATTAACTCTAAACACCTGCAAAAGATTCCTGAGGCTTTTAAAAACTCCCAGCCTGGTTCATTACTCAAAACCGCAATCATGGGTAAGACTGCCGACCTGACTGCTGTCCAGAAGGCCATCATTGACACCCTCAAGCAAGAGGGTAAGACACAGAAAGAAATTTCTGAACGAATAGGCTGTTCCCAGAGTGCTGTATCAAGGCACCTCAGTGGGAAGTCTGTGGGAAGGAAAAAGTGTGGCAGAAAACGCTGCACAACGAGAAGAGGTGACCGGACCCTGAAGAAGATTGTGGAGAAGGACCGATTCCAGACCTTGGAGGACCTGCGGAAGCAGTGGACTGAGTCTGGAGTAGAAACATCCAGAGCCACCGTGAACAGGCGTGTGCAGGAAATAGGCTACAGGTGCCGCATTCCCCAGGTCAAGCCACTTTTGAACCAGAAACAGCGGCAGAAGCGCCTGACCTGGGCTACAGAGAAGCAGCACTGGACTGTTGCTCAGTGGTCCAAAGTACATTCGGAAATCAAGGTGCCAGAGTCTGGAGGAAGACTGGGGAGAGGGAAATGCCAAAATGCCTGAAGTCCAGTGTCAAGTACCCACAGTCAGTGATGGTCTGGGGTGCCATGTCAGCTGCTGGTGTTGGTCCACTGTGTTTTATCAAGGGCAGGGTCAATGCAGCTAGCTATCAGGAGATTTTGGAGCACTTCATGCTTCCATCTGCTGAAAAGCTTTATGGAGATGAAGATTTCATTTTTCAGCACGACCTGGCACCTGCTCACAGTGCCAAAACCACTGGTAAATGGTTTACTGACCATGGTATTACTGTGCTCAATTGGCCTGCCAACTCTCCTGACCTGAACCCCATAGAGAATCTGTGGGATATTGGGAAGAGAAAGTTGAGAGACACAAGACCCAACACTCTGGATGAGCTTAAGGCCGCTATCGAAGCATCCTGGGCCTCCATAACACCTCAGCAGTGCCACAGGCTGGTTGCCTCCATGCCACGCCGCATTGAAGCAGTCATTTCTGCAAAAGGATTCCCGACCAAGTATTGAGTGCATAACTGAACATAATTATTTGAAGGTTGACTTTTTTTGTATTAAAAACACTTTTCTTTTATTGGTCGGATGAAATATGCTAATTTTTTGAGATAGGATTTTTGGGTTTTCATGAGCTGTATGCCAAAATCATCAATATTAAAACAAGAAAAGGCTTGAACTACTTCAGTTGTGTGTAATGAATCTAAAATATATGAAAGTCTAATGTTTATCAGTACATTACAGAAAATAATGAACTTTATCACAATATGCTAATTTTTTGAGAAGGACCTGTATAGTGTAATGAAGTATAACAGAGATTTATTTATGAACATCAGCTGCTACTATAAATATTAGACACCTGCCTGTTAACACTACATGGGCCATTAACCAGGAATATTAAGAAAGTACGGGGAGATAATCACTTGCATTAAAGAAAAAGAGACTTTTCCCTAAAGTTTTACTAGTTTGCAGTGATGTAGCTGTAAATCTTTATTGAAGTCACATCAGAAGCCTAGCATCTCTGCATTTTGGTCTTGATGCAACTGATCTTCCTGTCTCCTCTCCTGGGGCCATAGTGCAGTAAGGCTCTTGTAGGGCAATGCCTGGGATATGAGGGTAAGAGGTGGCAGCACTAAGGGCTAAGTCACATGAGGGATCTTTACACTGTTTCCTGTTTTTATGGAGTTGCTACCTGACCAACCTGGTCAGTTAGGTGTCATAAGTGATTCTGTAGAGGTAAGTTGAAGGCTGTTTGGGGTTGTTGTGCTTTAGATGTGTCGACAGTAGCAGGACATAAGGTTGTCCATAAACAGTTGTGATTAACAGGTCCTCTTGATGTTCTTGAGGGCCAGTGCCGTAGGCAGCTGGAGATGATGGATGAATTTTCTGCTTGGTGGGAAATCTCTATTAAAATGAGTCTAACGCTTTATTCTGCTGTGATACAAAAGTAGGGATAAGAGTACCAGGTATGCAATGTTGTCAGTACCAAGTGAGAAGTGTGGTGGGTCCTGGCGCTTTGTAAACAGCAGTTGTCTCATTTCTATCCTGACGAATACAATTTATCTTTAAAGTAGAACTATAGGCAAAACTTTTTTTTTCCATTCTGTATAGAGTACGGAAGGGTTATAACCCCTGTAGGGTTTATTTTTGCTATCTTGGTCCCATTGGGGAGGTTTACCTTCACCTCCAGTCCCATAACCAAACAGGTAGTGAGAGGAAATTCCTGCAAGTTAAGGTAATCTCTTGGGGACCCACAGGTCATCAGAACTAGTGTCCCCAAATGGAAGATTTCCCCTCCTATCACTTTTCTGGGGACAACCCATAATTCTGGATTTTCTTTTACTTTCATGCAGGTGTTCTAAACCATCTGCCGTCTATCCAAAACTACAAAAAAGTTTTACCTTTAGTTATACTTTAAACAGCTTTTTAAGTCATATGAATATTGTTTTATTTTTTTATCCAACCAGCAGGTGGCGGTCTTGGCCTCTTTTCACATGTATTTTTTTTCGCCTTGTTGCAAGTTGGGGGGGGGGGTGGGACTGTTGTGCACAAAGCTCAGTAGCTCAAAACGGAATGTTGCACAAAGATTGAGTCAGATAAGTGACTCCTATCTTATCAAACAAGTTTATTTCAGGGTGGAGGAGGAGTCCAACCACTAATTAACTGCCCCTACGGCAACTCATTGCCCCAAACCTATTTGGCCTAGACAGCATAGCCAGTGCTCCAGAATTTAGGCATGCTAATACCACCAGCAAGGGGTATAAATCAGGCTTCTCATAAGCAACATTATTCCATTCTTGAGTCCCACAGTAAGAGTAAGTTTCTTAATACAACATGGTCATGTACATGAAGGTGGGCTTAAAGTGCTTTGTATTGCAGGAATATTTGTTTTACTTCCATTCCAACCATGACTAGAGTAACCCAGCTTGGCACCAATGCTCCTTGTTTGCCTTGAGCTGCTGATCACTATAGAAATCACTGATCACTAGAAAAGCAGAGCAATTAACACTAGGGTACTTAGTTTTAGAGTTTACTGGGTCCTTGGTAAAAAAAAAAAGCATTGCCCACTCTTATGTCGCGTACACATGCTCGGATTTTCCGACAACAATTGTTCGATGGGAGCTTTTGGTTGGAAATTCTGACCGTATGTAGGCTCCATCGGACATTTGCTGTCGGAATTTCTGACAACAAAAATTTGAGAGCTGCTTCTCAAATTTTCCGACAACAAAAGTTGTTGTCGGAAATTCCGACCGTGTACACAATTCAACGCACAAAAATTTGACGCATGCTCGGAATCATTGAACTTCATTTTTCTCAGCTCGGCGTAGTGTTCTTGACGTTCGCGTTCTTGACGTTCGCAATTTCCGACAACATTTGTTTGACCGTGTGTATGCAAGACAAGTTTGAGCGAACATCCGTCGGGAAAAAATCCACGGTTTTGTTGTCGGAATGTCCGATCGTCTGTACGCGGCATAACTGTGACCCTTGTTCTCATGCTACACATGGCATGAGCAAAGCTTAATTTGCTAAACCAAACCCAAACTTTTCTTTGTGTCTTACCCCATTGGACACATCTGTAGTTAGGAAACGACGTACACCAGCTAGTTACTGTGCAATGGTTTTAGCCCATTATGGTTTTACCCCTATTTACAGAATGAGTGTTTGGGACACTTCTACATAGCAACACGGACAACCACCACCAAATCCAAGTAATTCTGAACCAATGTCTCCACTTAGGAATGTCACCTGCAAGAGCACTTGGGTTTGTTAAATGACATGGAAATACATCTATTCCCCTGGCAAACCATTTTTTTGGGGGGGTTTTCTATTTTGGTCAGAGCTTGTTCCACTAAGCATTTCACTATACAAGAAAACTGAAGTATGTCTGTTTGTAAAGAGGCTCTTGGAAAAGGGACACCACCTTGATGCCAGATGGGGATGGCCAAATTAAAAGTTGTTCTCAGTAGTCCTCTTTATCTAAGCTAATTTATTAATGATATAATGAATAATAATTAATAATCAAATTTATTAAATAGTTCTTTATTTATTTGTTATTTATCGAATCTGCCTAGAAACAACATACTAATTGATTGCAATGAATTACTGCTCTTCATATATGGTGACTGAACTGATTTATTTAAATACCGTATATACTCGAGTATAAGCCGACCCGAATATAAGCCGAGGGACCTAATTTTACCACAAAAACTGGGAAAACTTATTGACTCGAGTATAAGCCTAGGGTGTGCCTCACTGTGTCCATGCCTCACTGTGCCAATGACTAGATTGACGTTTAACATGGGAGTCTATGGAAGGGGTGCCCGGCTTTGAAAAAATCGGTGCTCCCCGGCCGTAAGTCCCCTGGACAAGAAACTTTGCAAACTTGTAGAGGAAGAGTGAGGCTACATGTGTGCCAAGTTTGGGGTCCAGAGGACCTACGACCGGCCGGTACTGGGTCCCCAAATTCACCAGAGAAATTAACGTTTAACATGGGAGTCTATAGAAGGGGTGCCCGGTTTTGAAAAATCAGTGCTCCCCGGCCGTAGGTCCCCCGGACAAGAAACTTTGCACACTTGTAGAGGAGGAGTGGGGCTATATGTGTGCCAAGTACCAGCTCCCCAAAGTCTGGAAGATCAGGCGCAAAAAGGTGTTTTTAAGCACAATTTTTTGTGCTGAAAAAGCCCCCCTCGGCTTATACTCGAGTATATACGGTAAGCCTTTTTAATGGTACAATTAAGTTGTACTTGTAAAATTTGTATTTTATGAAAGACACCGGTAATCTTGTATAGTATTGTAATGTAATGCTGCTTTATATTGTTGTTTTTTTTTTTATATCTTTTCAGAACCTCAGTTTTCAAAGGAGCAAGACTTGTTGGCCAGCGTCAACAGCACTCGAGTGAAGCTTAATCTCATTGGCTGGAATGATGGCGGTTGCCCAATCACATCATTCAACTTAGAGTACCGGCCTTTTGGCACAACAGTGTGGACCCTGGCACAGAGAACATCACTATCCAAGTCTTATATACTCTATGACCTGCAGGAGGGAGCGTGGTACGAGCTACAGATGAGAGTGTGCAATAGCGCTGGGTGTGCGGAGAAACAAACCAATTTTGCCACGCTCAACTACGATGGAAGTAAGTGCAATTATGTTCAGAATAATTTATCTTGTTTAAATTTACCGCTATGGCTGCTGCTTTAAAGCTGAACTCCAGGCAACTGTTAAATATACAGATTAAATATATAGGTCTGAGATTTATGCAGCTCTGCTACACAACCCAACTCAGGAAACCTGACATTTCTCTGTTGCAGTTCAGCAACATTTAAAGGTTGTGTTCCTCCCCTAGCCAGTGATTGCGCAGTGAATGGAGGAGCAGCTGACTGATGAGCTCATCACTCTGCACAGAGTAGGGGTAAACCCCTGTGGCATCATGGGAGCTGAGCCTTTATTTTTCTGCTTCAGACTTCAGAGAAGAAAACTGACCACATACAAAGTCCTATTTTTTTATATTTTTTTTATAATTAACTGCTTTAAAACTGGGCAGTTTCACCCCCTTCCTGCCCAGACCAATTTTCAACTTTCAGCGCTGTCACACTTTGAATGACAATTGCGCGGTCATGCAACACTGTACCCACTTTTAAATGTTTATAATTTTTCTCCCACACATAGAGCTTTCTTTTGGTAGTATTTGATCACCACTGGGGTTTTTTATTTTTTGCTAAACAAATTAAAAAAGACCAACCTTTTTGAAAAAAACAAAAATGTTTTTCTTTATGTTATAACATTTTGTAAATAAGTATGTTTTCTCCTTCTGACGGGCACTGATGAGGCTGCAATGACAGGCACTGACTGATAAGGAGGCACTAATAGGCAGCACTGATATGTAGCACTGATAGGTGGCACTAAAGGGCACTAATAGGTGGCACTGAAGGGCACTAATAGGTGGCACTGATAGGTGGCACTGAAGGGCACTAATAGGTGGCACTGAAGGGCACTGATAGGTGGCACTGATGAGCACTGATATGCGGCAATGATGGGCACTGATAGTTGGGAATGATGGGCGGCACAGATGGGCACTAATAGATAGCACTGATAGGCAGCACTGATAAGAAGGCACCGACAGGCATTATTGATGGCCACTGATTGGCATTACTGATGGCCACTGATTGGCATTTGTTATGGGCACTGATTGGCATTTGTTTTGAGTACTAATTTGGCATCTGTGGTGGGCACTTCTGATGGGGGCTGCGCTGATAATCAATGCGCTGATTATCAGCGCAGACCCCTCCCCCTGCCAGGAGAGCCACTGATCGGCTCTCCTCTGCTCGCACCTTGTCATTGCAAAATGAGGAAAGCCAATTACCGGCACTTCCTGGTTACCACTGTGATCAGCTGTGATTGGACACAGCTGATCACGTGGTAAAGAGCCTGCGTCAGAGGCTTTCTACCAAGATTGGAGATGCGGTGTGTCAGAGCGACACACTGCACCAATGATCGCCGCTCTGCGCGCACAAGTGGCTTATCCTGCTGGACGTCATTTGACACCCAGTCAGGATAACTGATCCTCCGCTCGGGTGTTTCTGCTATAGGCCAGGCAGGATGTGGTTAAAGTGGTTGTAAAGGCTGAAGGTTTATTACCTTAATGCATTTTCAGCATTAGGGTAAAAAACCTTCTCTGTGCAGTTTCTCCCTTGCCCCCAACTATACTTACCTGAGAAGTATCTTGATCCAGCGCTGTGCCCAAAATAAACAGCTCCCTCCCTTCTCATATAATAAGGAGGGAGCTGGGGGTGGGGCCAAGCCGTGCTCTGTTTGGACACATAGGTGTTGATTTACTAAAGACAAATCAACTGCGCACTTTGCAAAATCCAGTTTCCCTCTGCAACTGCATTTTCTCCAGAGCTTAGTAAATGAGGTAAGGCTTCACTTTGGAAAAAGTACCCAATCACGTGCAAGGAAAATGAAAACAAAAACAGTATTTTTGCTTGCACGTGATTGGATGATGAAAGTCAGCAAAGCTTCTGCTCATTTTCTAAGCTCTGGAGGGCAACTGCACTTTGCAAAGTGCAAAGTCTTATTGCTTTTAGTAAATAAATCTCATAGAGATGGCATAGGATGGGAGCAAGCCCGCACAAGTGCCCCAAAGCAAGCAGATTTCTATGGTGGGCACTCAGCGGGGGTAAAGAGCCTGGAGCGCTGGAGGGCGGCCCCAGAAATGGAAGATCGGGGCTGCTCTGTGCAAAACCATTGCACAGAGCAGGTAAGTATAACATGTTTGTTATTTTAACTGCTTGGCGACCGTATACTGTAGATATACGGCAGCAAGATGGCTCTCCTGCGCAGGATCACGTACCTAGTACACGATCCTGCACTTTTCGGTTTGAGGGAAGGAACGTGCACTGCTGGCGACACACTCCTGCTGTAATTTGACTCAGTGGGAGCTGATTGGTGGACATGGCAGACTCGATGCCCGCCAGCACCCAATGATGCCTCCATACAGTGACAAACTGGGGGTCTGCCTATATAAACAAGGCAGATCATTAATATGTCCCTACAGAAGACATGGATCCTGTGTGTCTGCTAAGCAGAGGCACCGATCCATGCCTTCTCCTAGTACAAGCACCTCCCCCACAGTAGTAAAGCACATGTCAGGCACACAGTTAATGCTTTGATGGCCCCTAATGTTAACCCCTTCCCTGCCAGTGTCATTAGTACAGTGACAGTACAGTGACAGTGCATATTTTTTAGCACTGATCACTGTATTGGTGTTACTGGTCTCCAAAAAGTGTCAGTTAGTGTCCCGACTGTCTGATGAAATTTTGCAGTCCCATGATAAGCTGCTGATCGCCGCTATTACTAGTAAAAAAATAAAAAAATAAAATTTAAATGAATAACTATATCCCATAGTTTGTAGACGCTATAACTTTTGCACAAACCAATCTATATAAGTTTTTTGGTGATTTTTTTTTTTTTTTACCAAAAACATGTAGCAGAATACATATTGGCCTAAATTGATGAAGAAATTTCATTTTTTACATTTTTTTATTGGTTATGTTTTATAGCCAAAAGTAAAAAAATATTGTTTTTTTCATAATTTTATTTGTAGCGCAATAAATAAAAACCAAAGAGGTGATCAAATACCTGAAAAGAAAGCTCTATTTGTAGGCAAAAAAAGGACATATTTTATTCGCACGATCGCAGAATTGTAAGTTACGGTAACGCGGTGCCACATCTCAAAAAAATGGCCTGGTCATGAAGGGGGGTAAACCTTCCGGAGCTCAATTGGTTAAAAAATCTATGCATTTACAATCACTTCAGTTTTTCACTTTGAACAAGGCATGGAAAGCCCCAAAACGGCTTGTTTTGCAGCAGGAGCATTTTCTTTCCCGAAAATATATTGGAAGAATGTTTTATAGTTTGTTTAGATATTATTTAGCAAAGTGCAGATGATGGACTCAGATTGCATATTAACTGTCTTACTCTTGGCAAGCAAATTAAGAATTTCACGGGTTAAATTCAGTGATTTTTTTTTTTGTTATCTATCTTTTAAAGGCTGTAGGTCTCTATGGCCACAGCAGTAGGTTAGGATGTTGGAGAATAATAGCACTTCTGCCAAGCACTTCCTAAACTGATTGCTATTAATAAAAAATGGAAATCAGGAAATGAATCAAATTAATGAAAACGGCAATCAGAAAGATGAAAGCATTTGGGAGAATAGGTCTTCGAATCAAACTGCATTCACAAAAAGAGCCTGCTCAAACACCTTCCAGCCTTTTACACAACTTGGCAGTTGCTTTCATGAGCTGGAATACAGACACAAAAGAAGGTGCTCTGATAGAATTCAGCCATATTTTTTCAGAAAAACTGAATATGCTTTAAATTTCAGCAAGAGGAGTGTGGCCATTCATCAGCATTGTTATGTAAATGTACATTTTGAAGCTATGAAAGTGACATTGGGCATGGCTAGAACAGTGTGGAGCTACGTCTCGTCTTAGCCAAGGCTGGAGTTATGATGTAAGAAAAGTACATGCTGCTCCTGATAAGAAACTGGTGAGAAGGTCCTATTTACGCTTGAGCTGTGCGTCTGGTCGTTTTGTCCTTTGTACAGACATTTTGTAACACGTTTCGGGCTTGACCATTTCTTTTTTTCTTTTTAGCCAATGGAAACCTAAGTATTAAGCCTCGTACACACGACCGAGTTTCTCGGCAAGAACCAGCAAGAAACTTGCTGGCAGAGCTTTCTTGCTGAGTAAATCGGTCGTGTGTACGCAGCTTTTAGATTTCTCGTCAAGAATCTCGACGAGAAAAATAGAGAACCTGCTCTCTATTTTCTCGTCGGGTTTCTCGTCGGCCTGTTTCTCGACGAGAAACCCGAGTGTGTGTACACTTACCTGTCGCCGTGGAAACCCGCGCATGCTCGAAATGACTTCGACGCATGCGCGGTAGCTTCCTAGGCATAGGTAGGGTGTAGCAAGATGGCAGCATCGAATGTGACGAGCGCACGCTCGTCGTAGTCGATGATGTCACCGCGTTCGCTCCATTCAAAGAACCGCGGGTTCTTTGAAATGAGCGTGTGTACACTTGGCCGGGACAAGTTTCTTGTCCAAGAATCTCGTCAAGAAAAACAACGAGTTTTTTCCTGACGAGATTCTCGGCCGTGTGTACGAGGCCTCAGTCAAGAAAATGTTCAAAAAATGCACGTTTTGTGCACATTGTACGTTTTTCAGGTGCTCCAATTGAAGCCTATTAAATTAAATGAATGTGCTGCGCTATCTCACCCAAAATCTTCCCAAATTAAAATGAATGAAATATATTTTATCTGTAAATTATACTGTGATATATGGCACACACCGTTGTAAATATATATTAATGTAAATTATTATATAAAAACATGCAAATAAATCAAATATATAGTGCCACACTAGGATATAATAAATAGATAATTCATGAAATTATATTGCCACAAACGTGAATCGTAAAGTGCTGTAGTGCATAAAACAGTGACAAAGTCCAATGTAGTTGATATAAATTCCTTTTGATATGTACCGTATATACTCGAGTATAAGCCGAGTTTTTCAGCACATTTTTTTTGTGCTGAAAATTTCCCCTCGGCTTATACTTGAGTCACCTTTTTGCGCCTGATCTCCCAGAGTTTGGGGACCCGGTACCGGCCGGCCGTAGGTCCCCTGGACTCCAAACTTGGCACACATGTAGCCCAATTTCTCCTCTACAAGTGTGCAAAGGTTGTTTTCCGGTGGACCTACGGCTGGGGAGCACCAATTTTTTAAATACAGGCACCCCTTCCATAGACTCCCATGTTAAACTGTAATTTCTCTGGTGACTTTGGGGACCCGGTACCGGCCAGTTGTAGGGTCCCTGGACACGAAACTTGGCACACATGTAGCTCAATTTCTCCTCTATAAGTGTGCAAAGTTAGTTGTCTGGGGAAGCTACGACCAGTCTAGTCATTGGCACAGTGAGGCGTGGGCACAGTGAGGCATGGATACAGTGAGGCATGGACATGGACACCATGAGGCAAAGTGAGGCACAGTGAGGCATGCAGATGGACACCCTAGGCTTATACTCAAGTCAATACGTTTTCCCAGTTTTTTGTGGTAAAATTAGGTGCCTCGGCTTATATTCGGGTCAGCTTATACTCGAGTATATGCGGTATTTATTTTTAAAAAAATGTGACAACCGGCTTGCTGCGGTGTTCACACACAGGTGCTCCCCACCCTCAGTAATGGCTGCTCACCTCTGAGCGTGTGACCTCACAGCTAAGTTTGGTCAAACACGCTTATGAATCACTTTAGGGATTCTAGGCAGGCTGTCTGTTTCAAAGCTGCTTACTGGTGCTGTCTCCTCACATGGAAAATGGTAAAAAGAAACTCCATGACATAATATCGTTTAAAACTGTTTATTGTGCAGACAAATAAAACCCCAATGCTGGGTACTCACATGGGTTAGGTGCGTTAAGTGCACCGCTCTATATACTGCCTAAAAACGCCGGGTAATGGCTGGGATTGTACGTTCGTCAATTGCAGCCTATTGGGGGCAAAATGCAACACTCTACCCCAAAAGAAGCTTATGTACTTTTTTGGGTGACATTCTTCAACTGACAATAGGCTCGGGTAAGAACGGGCATCACTAAATATAATGGAAATCCTAGTGTTGAGCATTAAAGTGATTCTGGTGAAGCTTCAATGCACACATAAAAATGCTCAGATGTGAATGGGACCTAAGACAAAGGGGGGAACTGTTTCTCAGAATAGCTGTGCTTTTTACCTGGCTTACTCTTCCACCGAGAGGAAAACAGTAGGAAAGGATGTGGCACTCCTCAACTCATCTCTAGTGTTTGTCTCCCTTCACAATTCTCTAAGAGGAAGTGGCTCTACAAAAGAGAATAGGGCAGGGGTGCACAAACATTTGAATCCAAGGAACCAAATAAGAAAAAGAAAATTACTGTTCTGGAACTCAAACTTGGCAAACTAGACTTTACAGTATACTACAAAGCCATGTGATGACCCATCACAAACATGTCCATGATCCGATTTGGTTGCAATTCATAGTTTTTGAAACGTTGGTGTTGATGGCCAAATCCAGCTTACCTTGAGATCCATTTGAGGGACTTCTGAGCACCTTCACAGGTACATCTGACCTGCAGTTGAACATCTTATGATCGACAGTTGCCCACCTAAGCTGCTTTGGCATTCCCATTGGCTTGCATGGAGGGGGAAAGTTCTGACGTGAACAAAATCCTAAGTACAGGTGGTCCCCTAGTTACAAACATTCGTCTTACAAACAACTCCTACTTACAAACTGAAGGAGACAACAAGAAGTGAGAGAAAATCTACCCCTAGAAAAGGAAATTCACTCCTGTAAGAGTTATTATGGGAAAAAGGTGTCTCCACTAATGCTTTATCACCAAGGCTTTGCTCCACAACAAGCCAAAGTTTTCAAAAAACAATTGTCATTGGGACAGAAAGTGAGGTGAAATCTTCTGAACGGGGCACAGACAGCAAAACAAACATTACAGGGGTGTTAATCCTTCCCTATGCTATCCAGTAAGATTAAAATAGTTTCTTTGGCCAAAAAATGTACCTGTTCTGACTTACAAACAGATTCAACTTAAGAACAAACCTACAGACCCTGTCTTGTTGGTAACCCGGGGACCACCTGTACACAGTTCCGAAGTCACATTAAAAGTGTGACAAAACCCGCAAGAGTGAAATCAGTCTGTATACGTCCTTTTATCGCCAAAATAGAGCTTTCTTTTGGTGGTATTTGATCACCTCTGCAGTTTTTATTTTTTGCGCTATAAACAAAAAAAGTGGTTAATACAGAATAGCCCTGTCTGGCAGGGCAAGAGGCACAGTTTTTACTCTCTGCTGCAATTAAGTTACGCTAACAGGTCTAATGCCTCCCCTAGCCTGTGTTTGGAGACTGAAAGGAGATGCAGCAAACTGATAAGCCCATCTCCCTGTCACTCTGCTCTCTTCTCCTGCCAAGCATGTTCCTTGTGAGTACCGCTGCAGTCCTGATTGGCTCCTTGTGGTGCTTCTCTCCCAATCTGAGCTCAGCTGATATTGGCTGATGACAGGTTAAATTCAGATACTTGCATTGTTTGTGTAGCGCCCTGCTCCTTTTGGGTAGGCGCTAGTGTAAATTTAGTTGTCTGAGCTGTCGTTTAGCTCAGAATAATTGTACCAAATTTTGGGTCTCTGTTCCAGTTCAGCTGGGTTGCACATTTTCCACCTGACTGTGGGTGTCGCTGTCACCACAGTTTAGGGTTGGAAATGCAGCAGGCTGGATGTATTGGGTACCTCTTGTTCAGAAGCAGCTCAGTGGGATTGGTCACCCCGCTGTGCATTCTCGGAGAGGGTACTTAAGGAGCAGACACCGTTTTGGCGGGGTCTTCCGATCCTGACCTGACGGCCCTCCTGGCCTCAGGGATGTGTTAGCAGTTTTTTTGCCTCGGGGCCTGCAGATCCCCGAGGCTCCATTACTGAGAGTAGGCCCAGGTGTTTCTGGGGCCTACTGATCCAGGGATAGTCCTGTGTCGCCTTGCCTGCAGGAAGGGACCGAACAATTGACTCAATTGAAGGACGCATCCGGATGAAAATCTACCTCACAGTCCTGCCGGCCTGGCTGAAAAATCCTGGTACTGTGTGCTATGTGTTCAGAACTTTACCAAGTGTGTGGTTATCCAAGTCTGTGGCAGAGACTTTTGAACAAGCTTGCATCGGCTGCTAGGTCAGTGAGAGAGGCCTATCCGGTGGTGGCTACATCCAGTGTGGAAGCTGATTGTCCTCTGGATTAGGAAATTACCCGTGATCCGCAAGCAAGGTACCTGAATCCCCCCTAACCCTCCATCCCTCTGTCTGGAAGTTTCTTTAATAAAAACCCTTGAGAAAAAGAGACTGAAGCCTCGTACACACGACCGAGAATCTCGTTGTAAAAAAACCCGTTGTTTTTCTCTACGAGATTCTTGTCAAGCTTTCCTTGCATACACACTGTCAATTCCAAATCTCGTCGTTGTTCTGCGCGGTGACGTACAACACGTACGACGGCAGTATAAAGGGGAAGTTCGATTCCAATGGCGCCACCCATTGGGCTGTTTTTGCTGATCTCGTGTTACCGCGTGTTAGTAAAAGTTTGGTGAGAGACGATTCGCGCTTTTCAGTCTTCGTGCTTTCAGTTCGTTTTAGCGTGACGAATGTGCTATCTCCATTACGAACGCTAGTTTTACCAGAAGGAGCGCAGACCCAAATCTTAAACCAGCGGACCCTGCGGGGGTATTGCTACACTTGCATTAAAAAAAAACATTTAATCATGTATTAATGAATAAAGAGCTTCATTAATGCGTGTCTTATATATCTTCCCAAATTTTTGCTTTAAAAAATAAGCCAAATGCAGATGATAAAACTACAGGCAGGCTGGTTTTCTGCTCGTTTTCTAGACGATCCATCAAAGCACATACAATTGTATTTTATAAACACAATTTAAAAGCCTCGAGCGGGCTCCAATAATTTTATGCAACCTCAGACGGCGCTTGAATTAAAGTGCAGCTTTTTCGGTATTTGCAGACAAGCAGTAGAATGTGCCTAAATTGTGTTTGGCTTTTCTTGTGAGGATCTTGAAAGTTTCCCAAAGTCAAGCTGAACAGTAAGATTTATGACGATGATTACTCTGTTAGATGCCAGCGCTGAGCTAATGGAGATCAATGGCTCTGATATTGTATGCTGGCTGGGGAGCAGGGCGGATTGTTGTGTGTGTCGAGAAGCAATGATAGTGGACCACGCCGGTAAAGTGCTCAGTAATGAAACATAAGTGAATTTAAAGGTAACGTATAGTGGTCGTGTAGGTTTTTTTTGTGTTTTTTTTTAGGTCTGAATTAAAAAAAATGAAAAAAGTAAAAATTATTTTGCTTTCTTGACCCAAAGGCTGTGAAAAAAAAAAAAAGCTTTTACAGAGATTAATACATCAGGGTACAATTTACATTTTACATATAGATTCTGTTTAAACAGTGGCGGCTGGTGCTTAAAATTTTTTTTTGGGGGGGGGGGGCGCAAACAAACTGAAAAAAAAAACATCAATTGCCGCAACTGTGACATCAAACGCAGCTACTGTGCCATCAAATGCAGCCACTGTACCAATCAATTGCTGCCACTGTGCCCATCAATTGCTGCCACTGTGTCCATCAATTGCCGCCCGTGTCCCCCTTATGGACGCACCACCACTGAGTTTAAACCTACAGTATCTCACAAAAGTGATCTAACTTTTCATGTGACAACACTGAAGAAATGACACTTTGCTACAATGTAAAGTAGTGAGTGTACAGCTTGTATAACAGTGTAAATTTGCTGTCCCCTCAAAATAACTCAACACACAGCCATTAATGTCTAAACCACTGGCAACAAAAGTCTAGAGAATGAGTGCTGTCATACTAGGACTGGAAATATGTTACTGGCAGGATCACCAGGTATACACTAGAAAAAAACTGCAGATGCCACATTTAAGTTCTCCTTTTTGTTCTTGGTCTAAAATACACTTTAACTGCTTGCTGACCGTATCACTTATGCCGCGTACACACGACCGTTTTTTATGGTGTGAAAAATGCAATTTTTTTAATTGGTCATTAAAAACAATCATGTGTAGGCTCCAGAGCATTTTTAACGACTTGAAAAATGGCCTCAAAAAAATTAGAACCTGCTCTATTTTTTCACGTCGTTTTTCACGTCGTTGTTTTTAACGTTGTGAAAAACGGTAGTGTGTATGCTTTTACGAGGGTAAAAAAAATGCGCATGCTCAGGATCAAGTGATGAGACGGGAGAGCTCGTTCTGGTAAAACTAACGTTCGTAATGGAGATAGCACATTCGTCACGCTGTAACGGACTGAAGAGCACGAGGCTGAAAAGCGCGAATCGGCTCTCACCAAACTTTACTAATACGAGGATCAGCAAAAGCAGCCCAAAGGGTGGCGCCATCCGAATAGAACTTCCCCTTTATAGTGCCGTCGTACGTGTTGTACGTCACCGCGCTTTGCTCGAGCATTTTTTTTCAGGATAGTGTGTAGGCAAGGCAGGCTTGAGAGGAAACACGAAAAATCACTTCGAGAAAAACGTCGTTTTTTTCAATGACATTAAAAACGGCCGTGTGTACGCGGCATTAGGGTAAAAACAATCCCATAATATCAGGTTAAGTGCACCTTTTGTATTGTGATCTGCAGTGTTTTTAAAGGACATTAAAAACGGCTGTGTGTACGCGGCATTAGATATATTGCAGCAAGACGGCTCTACTGTGCTGGATCACATACCTAGTACATCCCATCAATTGTGCTGCACGTTTGAAAATGACTTGCTAAGCTATTTCTTTTTGTCGCACAATTGCAGCAAGTCCGCATTGCATAACTCCAGATCAACTTTCTTTGCGAACATTCTGCAAGTCAGCTGCAAGTTCTGACTCAGTTATGTTGTGCAATATTCATCCCACCACAGGGGGCACTGTGGCTAAAATTTCATGCTGTAGTGTAGACTTGCAGAGCTCTTGTAGACTCACCGCTGCAACTTTGCTCTTGCTAGAGACTTGCCACGCACATTTGCTACAAATTGGAAAAGTGTCAACTAGAACCTGTGCTTCAGGCGCTCTGCAAGTGTACAACTTGCCAGTGAAAATTTGCAGCAAGTTAACAAGACTTACAATTCAACACTGCCACAAATGTGTGGCAAGTTATCCTTGCTGTCTAGGATGATTCAGCACTTCCAGGTTGCGGGCACGCAGGCGCTCTGCCCACTCTCGCTGTGATTATACACAGCGGGAACTGATCGATGGGTACCGTGGACTCGATGTCTGCCGGCCCCCTGGCGATCATTTGTTACACAGGCAGAATGGCAGTCTGTCTATGTAAACAAGGCGGATTGCCGTTCTGTCAGTAGGGAAAGCAATAATCCTGTGTTCCTGCAAAGCAGAAATATGGATCAATGCCTTTCCCTAGTAAAAACACCTCCCCCACAGTGCTTTTCCCTAGTAAAAGCACCTCCCCCACAGTGAGCAAGCACAGACTAGGCACACAGTTAACCCTTTGAACGCCCCTGATGTTAACCCCTTCCCAGCCAGTGTCATTAGTACAGTGACAGTGCATATTTTTAGCACTGATTACTGTATTAGTGTCACTGGTCCCCAAATAAGTGTCAGTTAGTGTCCCAACTGTCCGCCGCAATATCACAGTCCCGCTATAAGTTGCAGATCGCCACCATTACTAGTGAAAAAAATAAAAATAACCCACAGTTTGTAGACGCTATAACTTTTGTGCAAACCAATCAATATACACTAATTGAGATTTTTTTTTTACCAAAAATATGTAGCAGAATACATATTGGCCTAAATTGATAAAGAAATTAGATTTTTTTAAAAAATTTGTTGGGTGCATTTTATAGCAGAAAGTAAAAAAAATTGTGTTTTTTCTAAATTGTCTGTCTTTTTTTTGTTTCTAGCACAAAAAAATTAAAACCGCAGAGGTGATCAAAAACCACCAAAAGAAAGCTCTATTTGTGAGGGAAAAAAAAGGACATAAATTTTATTTGGGAACAGTGTCACTCTACCGCGCAATAGTCAGTTAAAATAACGCAGTGCCGTATCGCAAAAAATGGCCTGGTCATGAAAGGGGGTAAATCTTCCAGAGGTCAAGTGGTTAAAGCGGAACTCCCCCGAAAAGGGGAAGTTCTGCTCTTCCTCCTCCCCCCTTAATTTTTTGGCACATTCTTTTTTTAGGGGGAGGGGGGGAGTGCCCAGTTTTGACAGGTACCCGCTCCTACCCCTACTCAGATCGCCTAGGCAGTCCGAGCGAAAGTTCAACCCACCCCTGCCCGTAACCTACTGGTACTTGTCACAGGTCCCACCAGTTTATACATTCAACTTCAGTTCAGTCCAGTTTACATCAGTATACGATCCGTTATTTCATGTCTTTCTTTTTAGGGCTCTTGCACACGGGTTGCAGCGTAAATGCCAGCATATTTCCTCTGCCCAGGCAGCCCAGATAAGGTTACCACCTTTTCTTCAAGCCAAACCTGAACACTTTAGTGGCCAGGGACATCTTTGGGTGCCTCAAGGAGAGTAGTAATATGGTGCGCATAGTGTACCGCAGTGAACAGTGGGTGTGGCCAAATGCCCTTGCTGACATCATTGCCCTACCCCCCCCCCCAGTGATGCTAAGCCTGCCCCAAGACAGCTCCTGGATGGCAAAAGATTTGTGTGTGACTATCTTGGTTACTTGGGGAGCCACAGTCTGGTCTGAATAATGTGTCCGGGTTTCAGTCCGCCTGAAACCCGGACACATGTGAAACCCAGATGCGCTGGAACAGGAGAGAGTCCAGAGAAGGGCAACAAAACTAATTAGGGGACTGGAGAATATTAGTTATGAAGAAAGATTACGAGCACTGAACTTATTCTCTCTGGAGAAGAGACGCTTTAGAGGGGATATGATTTCAATGTACAAATATCGTACTGGTGACCCCACAATAGGGATAAAACTTTTCCGCGAAAGGGAATTTAATAAGACACGTGGCCTTTCACTAAAATTAGAAGAAAAGCGGTCTAACCTCAAACTGCGTAGAGGGTTTTTTACAGTAATGCCGTGTACACACAGTCGGAATTTTCGACAACAAATGTTCGATGTGAGCTTGTTGTCGGAAAATTCGACTGTGTGTAGGCTCCATCGGACATTTTCTGTCGGAATTTCCGACAACAAATGTTTGAGAGCTGGTTCTCAATTTTTCCGACAACAAAAGTTCTTGTCGGAAATTCCGATCGTCTGTAGCCAATTCCGACGCACAAAAATCCTACGCATGCTCGGAATCAATTCGATACATGCTCAGAATCATTGTACTTCTTTTTTCTCGGCTCATCGTAGTGTTGTACGTCACCGCGTTCTTGACGTTAGGAATTTCCGATTAACATTTGTGTGACCGTGTGTATGCAAGACAAGTTTGAGCCAACATTCCGTCAGAAAAAAATCCACGGTTTTGTTGTCGGAATGAGGAAAAAATGAAGAAGTATGGATAGCCGCACTCCAATCCAACGTGGCTTTTATTGGAAAAATAAAATAAAATAAAACAGGCACTACATGTCACAGCAACGGGGGTAACAGGGACAGCTAACGCGTTTCACACTTAGGAGTGCTTACTCATAGCTTTTGTTGTCGGAATGTCCGATCGTCTGTATGCAGCATTAGAGTGGCAAGGATGTGGAATTCCCTTCCACAGGCGGTGGTCTCAGCAGGGAACACCGATAATTAAAAAAAACTATTAGATAAGCACCTGAATGACCACAACATACAGGGATATACAATGAAATACTGACATATAATCACACACATAGGTTGGACATGATGGACTTGTGTCTTTTTTCAACCTTACCTGCTATGTAACTATGTAACATGATTCAAAACCCGGACTGTCCAGGTGAATCCCAGACAGCTGGAAACCCTAAGGCCTCGTACACACGACCGGTTTTCTCAGCAAGAAACAACAAGAAAACTGCTGGCAGAGCTTTCCTGCCGAGAAAACCGTGCGTGTGTACGAGACTTTCAGGTTTCTCATCTGGAAATCTGACCAGAATCTTGATGAGAAAAATAGAGATCCAGCTCTCTATTTTCTCGTTGGGATTCTTGTCGGCCTGTTTCCCGACGAGAAACCCGAGCGTGTGTATACTTACCTGCCTCCATGGAAAGCCGCGCATGCTCGAAATGACTTTGACGCATGCGCGGTAGCTTCCTAGGCATAGGTAGGGTGACGCAAGATGGCGGTGACGGCATCGACTGTGACGAGCGCATGCTCGTCATAGTCGATGACGTCACCGCGTTCGTGCCATTCAAAAGAACGGCGGTTCTTTTGAATGGAGTGTGTGTACACTCGGCCGGGACAAGATTCTTGTCAAGAATTTGGTCAGGAAAAACTACAGTTTTTTCCTGACGAGATTCTCGGCTGTGTGTACGAGGCTTAAGCCCAGGTGGTTCATACGTTTTCTATCTTTTACATACACTCATACACTGTACTAGTGTTAACGATTGAACCACTATATACACAAATATAGAGGGGCACAGCCATTCATGCCAATGACAGCCGGTACAATGCACTTGGACAGAGGAAATGCGCCGACAAATACGCTGAATGGACTCCACCGACCTGTGTTCAAAAGCCCTTGGTTAAAGAAAAAGGTCATAGATGGGCTGGTAAAAATTCACTCAACGTACTGTAAATGAATGACATCCGTTTACATCTGCAAAAACAGAAAGGGACGCAAAGCTTTTAGCGGCGTGGGTGGCCCATACTGGCAAAAAAAAGCAAAAGCTCTAAAGCCTCGTACACACGGCCGAGAATCTCGTCAAGAAAAAACACGTTGTTTTTCTTGACGAGATTCTTGGACAAGAATCTTGTCCCGGCCGAGTGTACGCGGTGACGTAATCGACTACGACAAGCGTACGCTCGTCACATTCGATGCCGTCGCCGCCATCTTGCTACACCCTACCTATGCCTAGGAAGCTACCGCGCATGCGTCAAAGTCATTTCGAGCATGCGCGGGCTTCCCGGAGGACAGGTAAGTGTACACACATACACTTTTCTCGTCGAGAAACCTGCTGACAAGAATCTCGATGAGAAAAAAGAGAGCAGGTTCTCTATTTTTCTCGTCGAGATTCTTGTCGGTTTTCTTGACGAGAAACATGATAGCCTCGTACACACGACTGATTTACTCGGCAAGACCTCTCTGCCAGCAAGTTTCTTGCTGGTTCTTGCCGAGAAACTCGGTCGTGTGTACGAGGCTTAATACAGTTCTTTGGAGCATTTATCAGTCATTTGCTAAACGAAGGAAATGGGGTGGACGGCAGACTTTACTTCCGCTTTAAAGTACCGATACTCTGTTGTAAAATATTTATATTTGCCTTATAACTGCTCCAAGATTAAAACATTATATTAAAGCAATGTAATTAGGATCTTAGATCATTCTGAGCTTGGTGTGTTCATGAAATCTCCAGACAACTGAAGTGTATTACATCTCGTTAATAAGAAACACATTAAGACCACGTACAGTTCCTTATCCGAGCAGGTAGTAAGTTATGAGGCTGTTGGGGAACACAGATTATTTATACAAGCTAATCATAAAACCCTGTATCCTCCTATTGTATCCCACCGTGCGCCTGTCCTAACACAACGGGAGGCTTTAAAGAAGAACTCCAAGCAGGGCCTGAAACAGGAAATCAAACCAGTGGTTTTCTTCACACAAATCTTCAGAGTCTGAAAAATGTGTAAATTGTAGGCTTGAGCTTGCAAGCGCTGCAGATCACAATACAAAGGGTGCACTTAACCTGATATTATGGGATTGTTTTTACCCTAATGCCGTTTTTAATGTCATTGAAAAAAACAACGTTTTTCTCGATGTGATTCTTCGTGTTTCCTCTCAAGCCTACCTTGCCTACACACTATCGTGAATAAAAATGCTTGAGCAAAGCGCGGTGATGTACAACACGTACGACGGCACTATAAAGGGGAAGTTCCATTCGGATGGCGCCACCCTTTGGGCTGCTTTTGCTGATCCTCGTATTAGTAAAGTTTGGTGAGAGACGATTCGCGCTTTTCAGCCTCATGCTCTTCAGTCCGTTACAGCGTGACGAATGTGCTATCTCCATTATGAACATTAGTTTTACCAGAACGAGCGCTCCCGTCTCATACTTGATTCTGAGCATGCGCATTTTTTTCCCCCTCGTAAAAGCATACACTCTAGCGTTTTTCACGACGTTAAAAAGAACGACGTGAAAAACGACGTGAAAAAATAGAGCAGGTTCTAATTTTTTTGAGGCCATTTTTCACGTCGTTAAAAATGCTCTGGAGCCTACACACGATCGTTTTTAATGACCAATTAAAAAAAATTGCATTTTTCACGCCATGAAAAACGGTCGTGTGTACGCGGCATTAATTATTACAGTACAGTACATTCAAGGAAAACTATTCCAGAAAGTACGTGTCCTAAAGCTCAAATCTAGATTTTTTTTCAATGTTCCCTAGGAAATAAAAAAGCAGCACCTCTTTAGTGCTGCCCCCCAGTTATGTCTTTTTGAAACAAAATGTCCTTAGTCTTGGGGGGGCGGTTGCGAATGACCACAGTGACGCTGCCTTCCAGGAGGTTCACCTAAGCCTATCAACTTATAAGATAAGGTGATCAGATTTTTAAAATGAAATCCGGTGACATTTTTTTACTAGTAATGGCGACAATTAGTGACAAATTGGACACTAAGTGACACTTGTGGGAACCAGTGACACTAATACAGTGATCAGTGCTAAAAATATGCAGCCCCATGATCGGATCCTCTTCCCCTCTGTTCTTGCTGCTGGACACCGTCAGTTGAGCTCAGCTGCCTCTCTCTCTACCCGTCATCGCCGCTGCCCACCTCACAGCCTCTCAAGTCTTACTCTCCGGGCCCCGGCTACTACTGGGTGGGGAGCGGAGGAAGATCACTCTGCCAGGGAAGGCAAAAAGATAAACAGGCAGGCGGCTGGCCGGGACTTAAGCCAAGGCAGAAGAACATGCGAGAGGAGCTGAATGCATTCTTCCCACTGACCATCACACTAATATATCATGAGTTGTAGGTATAGTAATTTTTAGCCACGGTTCCCTGAGACCAGGAAGTTATTTCAAGGGTTCCTCTGTGTTGAAAAGGTTGAGAAAACTGAGCTAAATGGACGATTTCAGGAGACGGTAAACTGCACCTTTCCATAATGCCCACAGGCCTAACTCAAGAAAGGCCTTATTCCCTTCAGAGCCTGCTACCAACTTATTCATCCAGACTTTAGCTACACTGGTGTCTTTGTCGATAGCAGGAAACTTTTACTCTGCATTTTGCACAATGAGTACATCTTCTATGACAGTGATGGTGAACCTTGGCACCCCAGATGTTTTGGAACTACATTTCCCATGATGCTCATGCACTCTGCAGTGTAGTTGAGCATCATGGGAAATGTAGTTCCAAAACATCTGGGGTGTCAAGGTTCGTCATCACTGCTCTATGACTTCTCGTAATGGCAAATTTTACAACATCAACAGTGAAGAACATAATATTTCCCATAACAAGGAGCAGGACTCATCACATTTTTGTTACTCTTTACGGGGCTTCGTCACTAGCGCCAAGAGGAGAGTCACAGTACCCACACGTAGCTTACAATTTCCAGTCTTCTTTATCAACAAATAGTAGCACAGCTTATAATGCATCCTTTCCCAACGTGATGCAATCTAGCGCTTCCTCCCCTAGGGAAAAAGCGATTCACCACCGCACCACACATGGTGCATGAGGTGCTCACCTTTCCTAGGAACATGGGTCTTTTCCCTTTACAAGGCCATCTACTCTGACCCCTCCAACTCCTTCCCTAAGGCTGGGTTCCCACTATTTAGAATTGGTTGCGGGTTTCTCCGCATCCAATTCGCATGTCAGGAGATTGTGACCGGCTCTCTGTGGAGCCAGTTCACACATCTCCAAAGCAGCTCCTGGAGCGAATTGCACAGGAGTCCTGTGAGACTTCTGGTCCGTTTCAAGTCCGAATTAAGGCAAAAATGTGGACTTGAATCGGATCTGAAATGGTGAACAGGGACGCACTGGACCCCTGCTGTGAGTCGTTCCCTGCGGCAGTGTGAACCCAGCCTGAAAGCTTTACATTTCCCCTAGTTAGTGTAACTGATGGACAGTAGAGCACCCAAGCAACCCCTGGGTTGGACTATTCCATAAAGTGAACTTACACCCCATTGCACCCAGAGCCATTCAACTATGGACTGGCCCCCTGAAGGGGCATCACCACAGCTCTTTGCACTTAGTGGTATGATGCAAAGCGCAGCAGTGATGTAGTTATGTTTCATCCCTTAAAGCTCAGAGTTGGGCTTTAGGTTCTTGTAAATTTACCTGAAAGTATTTCTCAGGACCAATTGCTCCACAGTGTCTGCAGCTATAGAAGTTAGCGAGGGTTCTTGGGAATATGTGAACACTTAATGTTCATAGCCTGCCCACATATTCATTTTAAAATAACACTTGTGTCTAATCATAGGAGCACTCAGGCAAAAAAAAAAACTGTGACTCATTTTATTTTCCATGGAATGTCTTTTTTAGATGACCTAGCCCAGACTGGAGTCTCACAGCATATGGTGTGAATATGAGAACATGAGACGTCTGCAGCTCCACATTTATCATCTCCTCTCCATTTTCCATGTGGAACGCGATAGTGAAATGTAGTTCCAGGAGCTGTCCTTATTTGCATAGTTTGTTCTCGATCCTATCAAAGATGGCCGTAGGGTGACTTTTATCCATTGCGCTCATTAGAGCGGGCTGTGTTCTGCCGTGGCCTTTATCATCCTGCCAGCTCTTCATCCTTTTATATTTTGGCTGGGATCAAGCACAGA
Source organism: Rana muscosa (assembly GCA_029206835.1). Taxonomy (NCBI): domain Eukaryota; kingdom Metazoa; phylum Chordata; class Amphibia; order Anura; family Ranidae; genus Rana; species Rana muscosa. The sequence continues at coordinate 59,223,239 of CM055117.1, read as the reverse complement.
TGGTGCCAGCGACTGGCACACATTTTTTTTCCCTGGTGTGCCGATGGCTCCTGTGCTGTGACACTGCACAGCTGTCACTAACAAGTCAAAAACACCTCATGCTGAAAAATGTGTGAGCAAAGAGCTATTGTTGCCCATAGCAACCAGCTAAATTATTTCCTAGTGTGAGCCGGGTATGATAGGAAGAAACAAATTACTATGGGAACAATAGACATAATCCTTTCTGACACAAGGACCCCTTCTCTTAGTACAGGGAAGGGTATATTATGTGCAGCGCCATCCATTAAAATGTGTGCATAGCCAAAGGATTTATAAAATGTATACTACCTCTATAAAGATAGAGAAAGAAAATACTTTAAAGGCTGCCACTCATAACCCCAATATAAAGGGGGAAAATGCACTAGAGTATGTCATATAGTAAAACAATCTACAAAGTTTATTAAGCATACATTAAAACATTTTTTTTTTACTTTTAACATCCATGTAGGATGTGTGACAACATCCTGAATGGGTATACTGATCTCCTATATCCTCCATGACTACAATATCTAGCCCAGACATTTACATGAATATTGAAGATTGAGAATTCAAAAATGATATACAGGTATCAATGGGCTGGATGAAGGAGGATCCAAACAAAGATTTTGATCTCTACACGTTTCGCTAGACTTGGCTTCCTCAGGAGCTAAGATGTGCCTTGGGGTTTTGCATGTTCACATTAAGGAGGAAACCGGCATTTAGATGAATACTCTTTTAGATAGTCACTGTAGAACCAGTGCATAGTTTGGACTCTTAAAGGGGTTGTAAAGGTTTGTTTTTATTTTCTAAATAGGTTCCTTTAAGGTAGTGCATTGTTGGTTCACTTAACTTTTCCTTCGATTTCCCTTCTAAATGTTTTTTTTTCTTTGTCTGAATTTCTCACTTCGTGTTCCTCCTCAGTAAGCTTGCCCCCATCATCCGAGCCAGAATGCTTTTTTTTAACTGAAAAACTAATCAAAAACTGATCAGTGTGAAAATTCTCCATGTATTATGTAAAAGGCTGCAAATCTATTAAGAGTTAGGGTCAGGCAGCCGTTTACATGGTAATCATATTCAGCCTGGTCCTACAATGACCAAAATATTGCACCCTCTACCGTACATCAATGTCACCACCCTTCCCATTAAACACCAGTGTCTTCCTTTCCCCCCATTGAACACCAGTGCCTCCCTTTCTCCCCACTGAGCACCAATGACAGATCACACTAATGCCTTTTCCCCAAATGTGGCCATATTAGGTGTCATGAGTATCCCCTGCCCTTTGTAAAGTCTCGTACACACAATCGTATTTTACCACAGACAAAGCGTAGGACTTTTGTCCAAAGGGCATTGGCCAGGAACTTGTCTTGCATACAAACTGCACACAATTGTCGGCCAACAAACATGAACGTAGTGACGTACTATGTTGTTCTTCAGCTCTTTAGCGCCACCCTTTGGCACCTTCTGCTAATGTTGTGTTTGGAGAGCATTGATTCCGAGCATGCATGTTTGTACTTTGGACTTTTGTCTAATGGACTTGTGTACACACAACAGACCATTGTCCGCGGAAAATTTTAAAGCCTGGCATCCAACATTTGTCCGTGGAAAATCTGACAATTGTCCGATGGAGCGTACAAACGGTCGGATTTTCGGCCAACAGTCTGTCAACACACAATTCCAATTGGAAAATCCGATCGTGTGTACGAGGCTTTACATGGAGAGGTGGAGAATGCCCTCGTCCTTCCTCTCACTAACCACCGACGCCTGGCATGTCTTCCTCCCACTGGCCTTGACTAAAGGCATTTCTCCCTTTTTCTGACTGCTGATGTCGGACATGTATTCCTCCCACTGATGCTGGGCATTGGTTGATTGGATGCTGAATTAATCAGGAATAACGGCTTGCATCTGGATTCATTTCAAACCCAAGTTCGGACCAAACCCATGCTCATCCCTAATCACAGAAATCTTTTTCCTCCCACAAATCTTTGATGCTGAGCATTATTTTCTTCCAATGACTACAGATGCTGGGGGATTTTTCTTCCCACTGACCCAACGTTAGGCCTCGTACACACGACCGAGTTTCTCAGCAAGAACCAGCAAGAAACTTGCTGGCAGAGATGTCTTGCCGAGAAACTCATTCGTGTGTATGGTTTCTCGTCAAGAAAACCGACAAGTAATCTCGACGAGAAAATAGAGAACCTGCTCTCTATTTTCTCGTCGAGATTCTCGTCGGCATGTTTCTCGACGAGAAAAGTGAGTGTGTGTACACTTACCTGTCCTCCCGGAAGCCCGCGCATATTCAAAATGAATTTGACGCATGCGCGGTAGCTTCCTAGGCATAGGTAGGGTATACCAAGATGGTGGCGACGGCATCGAATGTGACGAGCGCATGCTCGTCGTAGTCGATGACCTCACCGCGTACGCTCCATTCAAAGAACCGCGGGTTCTTTGAATCGAGCGTGTGTACACTCGGCCGGGACAAGTTTCTTGTCCAAGAATCTCGTCGAAAAAAACAACATGTTTTTTTTCGACGAGAATCTCGGCCGTGTGTACGAGGCCTCAGGCATTTCTTTCTCTCCTTGACCACTGACACAGGGCATGTCTTTCTCCCACCGACCTGACAGCAGGTGTTTCTTCCTTCCTCTGATCACCGATACTGAACATGCTTTCCTCGCTCTGACGCTGGGCATCTCTTCCTCTTACCCTACATCGGGCATTTCATCCTCCCCCTGACCACGAATGCTGAGCATTTCTTGCTCTCACTGACCACCAATGCCGGTCATGTCTTCCTCCCACCGACCTGACAGCATGCATTTATTCCTCCCACTGACTCACAGAGGCATTTCTTTCTTCTATGTGTACAAACATGTAATGTTATTGCAGACAAACAAACAATCTGCAACATAAGCATACATACGGTAAATAATGAAATTGTAATATTCTCACAATATACACAGAAATAATATGAAAACATATGTGCACCAACCACCCAGACAATAGGAGGTTAAATATTAGGCTTGTGCAATTCGTTTCGTAACGAATTGAAATTCGTCCGAATTTAGCAACTTTCGGACATTCGGAAGCATTCGAATTTCCGAACAAAGCAATTACGAATAAGACCGAATCCGAAATAAATTATACCGCAAATAGCGAATGCCCGAATGTCTTCGGCATAATTCGTTATGAAAAAGTTACGAATGTACGAATCCATACGAAGCACAATAACACTCACTCTGCTCTGCTCTCTGCTTCTCCCACACCGTGCTGAACTCCCTCTCAAAATGGTGTACAGGGGCGGAGGTTATAGCCGCATGTAAAAAACGAAAGTAAAATACGAGATTTCGAATCCATTCGAAGCACAATAACATTAACTCTGCTCTGCTCTCTGCTTCTCCCTCACCGTGCTGAACCCTCTGAAAATGGTGTACAGGGGCGGAGCCTATAGCCGCATGTTAAAAACGAAAGTAAAATACGAGATTTCGAATCGTTACAAATAACCGCAATGTATTTAGAAAAGTACAAATCCATTCGAAGCACATTAGGCATAATAGGCAGCGTCGTTGTGAGAGAGACACGGAAAATTACGAATCAACGAACCCAAAAAAAGTTACGAAAGTAGGAGTTGTGTCCAGAATCAACGAAAAACAACGTACTCTACCGAAAGTACGAACCCAAAAAAAGTTACGAAAGTAGGAGTTGTGTCCAGAATCAACGAAAAACAACGTACTCTACCGAAAGTACGAATTATAAAGCAACAAAAAATTCAACGAAAAATGTCGCTTGCAAAAATACGAATGAGTCCGAACACGAAAAATCCCGTCTAGCAAAATTACGAATGATTACGAATCAACAGGACCGGAAAGAAACGAACCGAAACGGAACGAATTTTTCCGTTGTGCACAAGTCTATTAAATATTATAGTCCAAAGTGCACACATTCAAATCTCCAAGAGAAGAATTCAGCAAAAAGTGTCATCAGATTTCATAAGAAAAATGTTTTCCATATGGTATTCGTGCAGAATGAAAGAAAAAAGTTTGACTTCAACTAGGAACATGGCATCCAGTGCTATACACCCACATTAAAACACTCTGCAGTAGAGCTGCACGATTCTGGATAAATGAGAATCACAATTTTTTTGCTTAGAATAAAGATCACGATTCTTGCGGCGTAACGTCATCTTTTACATTATACAAAAAAATTGGGCTAACTTTACTGTTTTTTTTGTTATTTTTTTATTCATTGAAGTGTATTTTTCCCCCAAAAAGTTGTTATTGAAAAACCGCAAATACATTGTGTCATAAAATATTGCAAGGACCGTTATTTAATTCTCATGGGTGTCTGCTAAATATACAGGTCCTTCTCAAAAAATTAGCATATTGTGATAAAGTTCATTATTTTCTGTAATGTACTGATAAACATTAGACTTTCATATATTTTAGATTCATTACACACAACTGAAGTAGTTCAAGCCTTTTCTTGTTTTAATATTGATGATTTTGGCATACAGCTCATGACAACCCAAAAATCCTATCTCAAAAAATTAGCATATCATGAAAAGGTTCTCTAAACGAGCTATTAACCTAATCATCTGAATCAACTAATTAACTCTAAACACCTGCAAAAGATTCCTGAGGCTTTTAAAAACTCCCAGCCTGGTTCATTATTCAAAACCGCAATCATGGGTAAGACTGCCGACCTGACTGCTGTCCAGAAGGCCATCATTGACACCCTCAAGCAAGAGGGTAAGACACAGAAAGAAATTTCTGAACGAATAGGCTGTTCCCAGAGTGCTGTATCAAGGCACCTCAGTGGGAAGTCTGTGGGAAGGAAAAAGTGTGGCAGAAAACGCTGCACAACGAGAAGAGGTGACCGGACCCTGAAGAAGATTGTGGAGAAGGACCGATTCCAGACCTTGGAGGACCTGCGGAAGCAGTGGACTGAGTCTGGAGTAGAAACATCCAGAGCCACCGCGAACAGGCGTGTGCAGGAAATGGGCTACAGGTGCCGCATTCCCCAGGTCAAGCCACTTTTGAACCAGAAACAGCGGCAGAAGCGCCTGACCTGGGCTACAGAGAAGCAGCACTGGACTGTTGCTCAGTGGTCCAAAGTACTTTTTTCGGATGAAAGCAAATTTTGCATGTCATTCGGAAATCAAGGTGCCAGAGTCTGGAGGAAGACTGGGGAGAGGGAAATGCCAAAATGCCTGAAGTCCAGTGTCAAGTACCCACAGTCAGTGATGGTCTGGGGTGCCATGTCAGCTGCTGGTGTTGGTCCACTGTGTTTTATCAAGGGCAGGGTCAATGCAGCTAGCTATCAGGAGATTTTGGAGCACTTCATGCTTCCATCTGCTGAAAAGCTTTATGGAGATGAAGATTTCATTTTTCAGCACGACCTGGCACCTGCTCACAGTGCCAAAACCACTGGTAAATGTTTTACTGACCATGGTATTACTGTGCTCAATTGGCCTGCCAACTCTCCTGACCTGAACCCCATAGAGAATCTGTGGGATATTGGGAAGAGAAAGTTGAGAGACGCAAGACCCAACACTCTGGATGAGCTTAAGGCCGCTATCGAAGCATCCTGGGCCTCCATAACACCTCAGCAGTGCCACAGGCTGGTTGCCTCCATGCCACGCCGCATTGAAGCAGTCATTTCTGCAAAAGGATTCCCGACCAAGTATTGAGTGCATAACTGAACATAATTATTTGAAGGTTGACTTTTTTTGTATTAAAAACACTTTTCTTTTATTGGTCGGATGAAATATGCTAATTTTTTGAGATAGGATTTTTGGGTTTTCATGAGCTGTATGCCAAAATCATCAATATTAAAACAAGAAAAGGCTTGAACTACTTCAGTTGTGTGTAATGAATCTAAAATATATGAAAGTCTAATGTTTATCAGTACATTACAGAAAATAATGAACTTTATCACAATATGCTAATTTTTTGAGAAGGACCTGTATATATATAAATAAAATGTTTGGGGGTTATAAGTATTTTTCTAGCAAAAAATACTGATTTCAACGTGTAAGCAACAAGTGTCAAAAAAGGTTTAGTTTTTAAGTGGTTAAACTGACCTCATTTACAGACCGAAGTTCATACCTTTGATCTCTAAAAGAACTAAAAGATACTTTGTATCTCTTCTCTATCTCTCAGCGCTGACGAATGTTGATAAACATTTGTCTGCTTTTTTGTTATTGACATTTTGGCTCTGCACTGTTTGCGGAAATGGCTGATTAGGATCAGGAGAGGGGGTTAAGTCAAGATTGCAATTTTTTTAACGAATAATTGTGCAGCTCTACTCTGCAGCTTCCCAGAGCATGTTGACCCTCAGGCTCGGAGTGATCAAATGCCCTTAATAGATAAGGAAGCCATCCACTCAGATCAAGACAAACAATCATCCCAGTTCTCCAAATGAGATCTGCACTTTCCAGTTACAGCGTGCCAAGTGTATGGACATAAAACACAAACGCCTCCAATAGAGTAGTAAAATATAGTCAATTTTATATAAAAGGAATTAAAAGCACTCACATGAAATTATGAATAAAAGAGAGCTCCGTATACCAAATACGAACCCTGCTCCATACAATCCTTAGTACTGGCCAGTAACAAAGATGGCTTTCTTCCACTAACCAACAATGCTGGGCATGTCTTCCTCCCACTGCCTCGACACCAGGCATTTCTTCCTTCCACTACCACCACCACCAGCATTTCTTTATTCCGCTAACCACAACCCCGACAGGGCATTCCCTCTTCCCCGAGGAGTAGGAATGAGCCAAAGATTCAGTCTGAACCTAGGTGTGGACCAAACTTTGACTATCTGGACAAACAGCCAAACTTTTGCCCGTTCGGCCCCCTGTTTAGTGGGAGCCGAACATCACATATGGAAGCGGAATTTATACTGCCTCTATATATGAGGACATCCCAATGTCAAATTTGCCATGATAGATATAGAAGAAGCTCGGAACTTAATTTAATTTGTCTGGAGCCACAGCACAAATAATTACTCTGCCTGCCCCTCAAAGTGTCCCTTCTCTGCCCCCACCATGCAATTTTCCTGCGGCTGCATTTTTAGAAAGGTGCAGGGACCTTTTTCCTGCTTTTCCCTCTTGCAAACACAAGCCGCAGCAAACACATAGGTGTGAACCTAGCATACCTGATCTAGTAGCTTCTTTATTCCCCGGGTCACAGATTTGTAATGAGCATGCAGAAAGTAAAGTCAGAACTCCTAATCTGCATACTTATTCCCAGTCAGTGACTCGATAAGAATTAAAACCCATGGCTGACAGCAGACAACTCACATTTTGAAAAATTGTTTAGGAATGACAACCTCTACATCCAGTGCCAGGATAAGCCCAAGGCAAGCATGCCAATCTGACACCCCCCCTCCCCCCCCCCCCAAGATGTATGAGCATTATGTGTGTCAGCAAAATTCCCCGCACAAAAAGACTGAGCACTAATCTTCCTGCTTACCCCTAAGCATAAATTCCCCCTCCTTCCAGTACAAATCCGCCCCCCTGCTGAAATCCCCGCTCTCAGCACAAATCTTTGCCTCTCCATGCCTTCAACTCAAATGCCCTCCCTCCAAAAAAATAAATAAATAATCACCCCTCCTAGCACAAAGCCTCTACCCCTAAAATGTACAGTCTTAGTACACATCTCCCCCCCCCATTTCAAATCCCTCCCTCCCAGCACAAATTCCCCCCAAATCTCCCCTCCTAGCACAAAGCTTATATCCACACCCCCCTCCCAACACAAATCCCCATAGATCACAACTTTTAGCCCCCCCCCCAATTTCCCCTACTAGAACAATATTTACCCCCTGCCACCCCCAAATTCCCCCTTCCAACACAAATCCCCTACCCCTTCTTCACATGATGCCACAGTGCCCAGGGAAGCCTCCCCTCCTGCCCACCCCTTGTCCCGGCCCTGTCTACATCACTCTCAGAAAAGGTTACCTTTAAACATTTGAAATGGTCCTCAAGTTGGCTTTACAACCAAGCCTACTTATCCATTTTCTATTTCACTTGAACACTGAGAAGTCGGGAAAGTCCTGGTGCTTACGGCAGCATGAAAATGAACTGTCATTACTCAGCTTGCAAAGTACTCTGTGGAGCCGAATTTCAGATTCCTCCGGCAGCCCGCAGCATATAGAAGCAACTACCTGGTGCCGCATGCAGGCTCCCGGCTTATCAGCTGCGTCCTTATTGGCTAATTTGTCATCACTGACAGAGGATGTTCCATTATGAACCGTCACTGAATTATACCCCACAGTCGTCTGGAGCTTCCCAGATCTTGGCACGATCCCTGTGCCTATATATTTCACCCAGTAGGGGAAATCTTCAATAAAAAATAAAAAGGTTTGTTCTCCTTGCCTCTTAAATAAAACCAATATAGGGAAATAAAAGCTAAAGTAAGCCTGACACTGCTAAGCAGTTACCATAAAGTTGCAAAAAAAATAATCTTAGTGCAGCTTTGGCTTTTTCTGCACAGAGCTGCCAATGCCACTATGAGTTTGGTGAGGCTGCCTATGGAGCAGGGTGACATGAATATGCACAACAAGGGGTTAATTAACAAGTAGGGGGCTCATTTAATCTGCCATGGGATTGTTTGCTGACCCACTGGCTTCTGTACTCAGCAGGTGTGCTAATCAAGAAAGTTGGAAGTGCTTATCAGTACTTGGGAAAAGCTGGTGACCCAAAGGAAAAAAACACAAGAGCCTGCAGTCAGTCTATTAGATTGTAGAAGGGAGGTGGGAAGAAGAGGTAGGAGAAGGGGTATTCCTTAAAATCCTAGGCTATGGGGCTGTGTGCTTCTATTGATGCACACAGCGTAGGGAGACACAACTCTAGTCCCTGCATGCAAGAGTGGCTCCATAGAATCCTGCAAGAGAAGGGAGCCACCCTGTAACCAGAAGCCTGGGGCAGTTGTTATGGCATCAGTTTAAAATAAAACATAGGCAAGGATTAAAAGTCAAAGAAGCTGAATTCTCAGTAAATAATTAAAACAAGTTCAGTGGATGAAAGTGCTTAAAAACCTGAGGGTTTAAAGTGGAGCTCCACCAAAAAGGAGAACTTTGAGTAAAGCGTTTTATTGGTTGCAGTAGGAGGTAGGTCTTGGGTAGGTAGGCCAGGGGTCATTGGTAATTGGTGACCTCTGATCTACCCTTGTCAAGCAAAGCACAATCGCTGTGCAGCTCTACTGAGCTGAAAGCAGCAAAATATGGCGGCCCACATGTGCATGGGCAGTTAAGCTGGCCATACATTATACATTTTCTTTTTCAATTTCTTTTAGATTTACCTTCTACTACATAGTACAAGGGCCTGCCTGATTGCATACAAATTTAAAATGTTTAGGTTTGACCTCATATTATATGGTAGGGTGACCAGACATCCCCGGTTTCTCGGGACAGTCCCCGGATTGAGGACACTGTCCCTGAACCAAGTCTGTCCCCGGTTTTGTCCCCGGATTGGATTTGAACAGGGACTGGGGCAATTTCAAAGACAGTCAGTGCAGAGTAAAAAAAAAATCTGAATTACACCCCCCGCTCCGCCACTCCTACTAGCTTAGGGGGGTGTATTTTTTTCCATTATCTGTGCCTCTTTCTGATGATCATGTGCTGGTTGGAACGGAGGGAATATTTCTTCATTTTCGGGTGCATGCCCATTCAGCTCCGCTCGCATGTTCTTCTGCCTCGGCTCAAGTCCCGGCCAGCCGCCTGCCTGCTTATCTCCTTGCCTTCCCTGGTGGAGTGATCTTCCTCCGCTCCCCACCCAGTAGTAGACGGGGCCCGGAGAGTGAGACTTGACAGGATGTGAGGCGGGTGGCAGCAGCGATGAGCACTGAGTCGCTGATTGCCGCCATTACTAGTGTAGCAGGGTGCTATATTTAGGGGGGAGCATCTGAGTGGTAATAAGGCTCAGATGCACTAATTGTTAGGTTTCATGGACCATTTCTGTCCCTGGGAGATAGTACTGATGTGCAGTTCCCTGGGGCCTATAGGTGGAGCTGTTGCCATAGGCCTTGGTTGAACAGTGGTACAGGGTTGTGCCCTTTCTTGTCCCCTCTCGGCAGCAGTGCGGCGGGGCGGGGAGCCTGCTGTGCCTGTCAGGGGAGATGGTATAAAAAGGGGCGGCCATCTTCCAGGCGGGGTCCACGCCCAGGCACCTTAGGCCTGGGTGTGCGTGTGTGTCGCCTCCGGGTGCCCTAGGCCCAGAGGCCTGGGTCGTCGTTGTTGGTTCCGCGCCCGGGTACCCTAGGCCCGGAGACGGAGCTGCTGTTTCCATCCCAGACACCTTCAGTCGGGGGTGAGGTACTTTGGCGAGGGCCTGGAACCTGGCAACCTTCGGCTGGGGTCCGTTAAGGATCGAGGCTCCCAGGGATCTGCCTTGCGAGGGAACCCGTATCCAGGATTGAGGAGGCCAGGGAGGTGACCCTTTCTGAAGACCCAGCGCAGAGTCGTGGTGACAGAGGGGGCCTCTGGTAACTCTCTGGAGGGATGTTCTTATCCTAAAAAGGGCTAAGTTACTCAAAGAAGGAAGTGTGGGTTCTTTATGTCACAGTGGCAGTGACTCTACGCACACCAGGTCAGTGGCAGTGACTTGCAACTATTCACCAGGTCAGTGGCAGTGACCAACCTCATGGTCCGTGGCAGGGACCATTCGCCAAGCCTGTTCGTGCAAACCAGAACAGGAGAAACCTTAGATTAAGTTTGTGCCTGGACCTCCTCCCACCTTATCTGACCCGTGTTTGTCTCAACCTGTCTGCTCTCAAAGAGACTATTTATTGCCCTTATGAATAAATAAGAAGTTGGACTTTTCAGTTGGTGTGGACAGTTGCTTACTGGGGAGAACTAAGGACTTGTTTCTGACTACCCCAGAAACGAGGTCAGCTCTGGAGGTTTTAACCACTGGCTGCAGGCAGGCCCGAGAAACTAACACCGCTCAACCTCCCCATCCAGGAGGGTACGGGCTTGGGGTGCGGTGTGCCTCAGTCTTTTCCTGCGAAGGAGCCAATTATAAGAAAAGCAGGTAAGGGCTGGGGTGGGTGCGCTACACTATTAAAAAAAAATATGTCCCCGGATTTCATTTTAAAAATCTGGTCACCTTATTATATGGCTTTGGCAATACCAAAGGAAAACTGTACAAGAAAATTGTATAATATATGGCCATCCTTAACAATTCTACATAGAACAAAGGTTGTTTTTTTTTTAAATTGATAATAAGAGCAGATGTAATCGATGTAACTGTTTAAAAAATAATCATTAAACCGTTTCTGTTCCCCTTTCATTGCTCGCTGTTGCCGTTGTGTAACATTTGTCTTTGGTCACTTGCAGGTACAATAGCACCACTCATAAAGTCCATTGTGACGAGCGAAGAAGGTCTGTCAAACAACAAGGGGATAAAAATGCTGGTGACAATTTCCTGCATCCTCATCGCCGTCCTGCTTGTCTTCGCCTTGCTGCTGTTTGTCAGGAGGAGGAGGAGAGAGCAGAGACTGAAGAGACTGCGAGGTAAGACGCTCCCGTTGTCAATGTGTAGCATGTGCACCAAGCAGATAAGGAGGAGGCTTTAGTCTAAGCAAGAAGGACGACGTATTACAAATGTCAGCCTGGCTTTCTTGATAATGTCAGCTGTGCATTTCTGCTGCAGTGTATAAATGGTGCACAACTTACACAGCTCAAGAGAAACACAACAAGTTTGTGTAGATTGGAGAAGAAGCAGGGTACAATGTTTTGGAAATCAACATCTCCATCAGGCCCAAAAGCCTTTCTGTTGTGCTTTCCCTAGGGTTGCCACCTTTTCTTCAAGCCCAACCTAAAAACTTTAGTGAGGTGCAGCAAAAAAATAAAAATTCAGTGTCACCCTCCCCCCCCCCCCCTTCATAGTACAGAGGTCAGTGTCACTCCACCTTCATATTACAGGGGTTAGTGTCACCCCCTTCATAATACAGGGGCCCCCCATAGAAACCCCCCCATTAAATCAGAATCCCCTATATTAGTGCTCCCCTTCAAGACCTTTCATTAAATCAGAGTCCCCCTTAAATCAGTGTCCCCCCTTAGAGACCCCTATTAGATCCCCTTAGAGACCCCCATTAGATCAGTCCTCGCCTTAAAGACCCAAAAAAATAAACATTTAAAAAATGCAGCACATCCTCCCCCCTATAATTACACTATATTGTCAAAAGTATTGGGACGCCTGCTTTTACATACAGTACATGAACATAAATTACAGCCCAGTCTTAAGCCTCGTACACACGGCCGAGAATCTCGTCAGGAAAAAACTTGTCGTTTTTCCTGACGAGATTCTTGGACAAGAAACTTGTCCCGGCCGAGTGTACACACGTACATTTCAAAAGAACCGCCGTTCTTTTGAATGGCACGAACGCAGTGACGTCATCGACTACGACGAGCGTGCGCTCGTCACATTCGATACTGTCGCCGCCATCTTGCTACATCCTACCTTTGCCTAGGAAGCTACCGCGCATGCGTCAAAGTCATTTCGAGCATGCGTGGGTTTCCACAGCGACAGGTAAGTGTACACACACTCGGGTTTCTCGACTAGAAACAGGCCGACGAGAATCCAGACGAGAAAATAGAGAGCAGGTTCTCGTCCAGATTCTTGCCTGTTTTCTTGACGAGAAACCTGAAAGCCGCGTACCGTACACGACCCATTTAGTCGGCAAGAAAGCTCTGCCAGCAAGTTTCTTGCTGATTCTTGCCGAGAAAATCGGTCGCGTGTACAAGGCTTGAGTCCATAGGGTTCAATATTGAATTGGCCCACCCTAACAGCTTCAACTCTTCTGGGAAGACTGTCCACAAGGTTTAGGAGTTTGTCTGTGGGAATGTTTGACCATTCTTCCAGAAGCACATTAGTGAGGTAAAGCACTGGACGAGAAGGCCTGGCTCGCAGTCTCTGCTCTAATTCATCCCAAAGGTGTTCTATCGGGTTGAGGTCAGGTCAAGACTCGCTCACCCATGTCTTTATGTACCTTATCAGTTTGGATACAAATAGTGTTTAGCACTTTTAATAATAGCAACTACTATTATAAACCAATAAACCCGCATTGCCTATTAATACATAGAACTAATAAAATTTGACTTTCATCTTAACTGCAATTTCAGTATAAAGAAATCCCATTAAAAGCAGGATATTGGTTTTTAAAATACTGAATACTATTTTTTTTTTATACTGAAATCTCTAAATCAATTGAGAGCTAATTTCCCAGCATTGGGAACAAATATATAAATTAAGATTCTTTGCCACCCGATCATTACACTATGAAAAAATATTAATTTCCAGTGATGTACAGTATATTCAGTATGTTTGCCTGACCCAGCACTATAGGAAATCTGATGGACCATATTCCCCTGGCCCCCTACTAACACAGATGTCAGGCTTAAGGCTGGGTTCACACTTGTGCGACACGACAGCCGTCCTTCTTTGGATCCGACTTTGCCCTGCGACATGAAGCCGACATATGTCCGACTTTCAATAAACGGGGATCCGACTTGGATCCCCGCCAATACCAGGCACTGTGTTTGGTATGAATCTTGAGGGGGAACTCCAGGCCAAATTTTAAATAAAAAACCGGCATGGGTTCCCCTCCAAGAGCATACCAGGCCCTTCAGTCTGGTATGGATTTTAAGGGGAACCCCCTATGCCGAAAAAACGGCGTGGGGGTTTCCCCCAAAATCCCAACCAGACCCTTATCAGAGCACGCAACCTGGCAGGCCGCAGGGGAAGAGGGGTGGTCGAGAGAGTGGCCCCCTCCCTCCTGAACCGTACCAGGCCGCATGCCCTCAACATGGGGGGTTTGGTGCTTTGGGGCAGGGGGGCGACCTGCGGCCCCCCCACCCCAAAGCACCCTGCCCCCATGTTGATGAGGACAGGGCCTCTTCCCGACAACCCTGGCCGTTGGTTGTCGGGGTCTGCGGGTGGGGGCTTATCGGAATCCGGGAGCCCGCTTTAATAAGGGGTCCCCCAGATCCCGGCCCCCCACCCTATGTGAATGAGTATGGGGTACATCGTACCCCTACCCCTTCACCTGGTGGAAGAAAATGTCAATTTAAAGTAATTTATTACACAGCTCCGGGGATCTTCTTCCGACTCCGGGGGTCTCTTCCGTCTTCGGGGGTCTCCGGTGTCGTCTCTGCGCTCTCCGGTTCTTCCTTCCTTCTGCCGGGCCTCCGCTATCTTCTTCCAGCTCTTTTGCTAGCGGGGCCCGGTCTTCACCGTCGCCTTCTTCCCTCGCTCTCCGGTTCTTTCTTTCTTCCTTCTGCCGGCCCCTCCACTATCTTCTTCCAGCTCTTTTTTGCTAGTGGAGGGGTCGGTCTTCCCGTCGCCGTCAGCGTCTTCTTCCTTCTTCTCCATCTCGATGTTGACACGTCGCTTCCTCCCGCTGTAATGCTGGCTGTTCGCTCCGCAGCGATTTATTTAGGCTTCTCATGACGTCACAGTCACATGCTCCCATGACGTCTATATAAATATATACCTATATAACCTATATAAACCTATATAAATCGCTGCCAATTTTCAGCTTTCATCGCTCTCACATTTTCAATGACAATTGCACGGTCATGCTACGCTGTACCCAAATGAAATTTTTATAATTTTGTTTGCACAAATAAGGCTTTCTTTTGGTGGTATTTATTCACGACTCCATTTTTTTTTTTTTTGCGATATAAGTGAAAAAAAAGCGGAAATTTTGAAAAAATACAATATTTTATTTATTCTATTTTAAAAGAAATCCAATAAAATCTAATTTTGTCATAAATTTAAGCCAAAATGTATTCTGCTACATGTCTTTGGTAAAAAAAATCCTGTTAAGTGTATAATAATTGGTTTGTGTGATCACGGACAGATGTACGCAGATGATCATGTACAGATGTGCGCAGGTGATCACAGACATGTGTGCAGATAATCAATGGGACATGTGATTTTACTGTTACATATGTGGGGGACAGGTGTTTTTACTATGGGGGAACATGTGTGTGGGGACATGTGTGTGGGGACATGTGTGTGGGGACATGTGTGTGGGGACATGTGTTTTGGGGACATTGTGTGGGGACATGTGTGTGGGGACATGTGTTTTGGGGACATTGTGTGGGGACATGTGTGTTTTACATTGTGTACATGTTTTACACCGGTGATCAGCGTGTAAAAAGCTGTCAAAAACAGCTCATACTCACTGATCACCAGCCGGCTGCAGCGATCCGCTCTCCTCACCGAAAACTAATGTGTGAGGAGAGGAGAGCCGATCGCCTAGCAACCGGCTCTCTGTTTACATCACATGACAGCTGTAATTTGACACGGCCGTCATGTGATCAGGAGGACCAATCACAGAGCCTTCCTGCCGATCTGAGATGCGCCATGTCCGGGTGACACAAGAGCATCGGGATCGCGCCAATACACTAGGGTACGCGCGTGCGCGATCCCCCTCTTTCTGAGTGATGTTCCTGAATGTCCACCCAGCAGAAGAGAGCGCCCACCCGGTCGTACATATGCAAGGGTGGAAGTGGTTAAAGATTTACTTCTATTCATGGGCTCTGGGCTTCAGTCAAATGGCAGCCTCTGGCAAGAAGAAACAGTAACAATGTTTACAGCACACACTAAGTTTGGTAGCATAATTATTAAAGTGGAATGTGTGTTCCTTGCTAAAGAACATTATTTTCATCAAGTTGTTATGGGTAAAGTTCTGCTTTAATAAGGCCCCTTTCACACTGGGGCGGGCAGGAGCCGAAGCGGTATAGCAGCGCGATTTTCAGCGCTGCTATACCGTCGTTCTTACCGCGGTATGCGGTCGCTAGGGGGGTTAATTTAACCCCCGCTAGAGGCCGAAAAAGGGTTAATACCGCCCGCAAACCGCGGCTATTGCCGCGGTTTGCGGGCGGTATTACTGCGCTGTCCCATTGATTTCAATGGGAGACCGCGGTAAAGGAGCGGTGAACACACCGCTCCTTTACCGCTGTAAAGAAGCGGCTAGCAGGACTTTTGGAGCGGTCCTGCTAGCGCACCGCTTCAGTGTGAAAGCCTTCGGGCTTTCACATTGAAGGCACAGGGCAGGATTTTTTCATGCGGTATAACAGCGCTATTATTAGCGCTAAACCGCATGAAAAACGCCCCAGTGTGAAAGGGGCCTAAGAGTATAGGCCTAAATAAGAGGAATCTATATTTCTATAATCAGTTAAGAAGCCTTTAGTTATTTTCCACCCAGGTGGATAAACAGGCATTTATATCATCCCAGAGGACTCCTCATTTTTTCTCCTACATAATTCAGAAATACCAATTACAACTTAGGAAAATGTGATCCTACGACATTTGATCAATGCTGCTAAATCTTGTATTTCCTTGAAGTGGAGAGACCCACATCCTCCCACATTATCACTATGGTTTTCCAAAGTTGAAAATATGAATGAAATGGAAAACCTAGTCCTCTCTTCACACAACCTACATGAAAACTACCAGGGGTTCTCTCCTTGGATTTTTAAGGACCACTTTTGAAGGTCTCTGGTCCATCCTCTCCCCCATATTGGTATTGGTTAGTAAGGAAACCTATCACAATGATGGACCCGTAGTGTGGTTTGGGAAGAAGTGGCGGGTGGGGCAGAGCTTTCATCATCTCAGCCACCCAGAAGCCCCTGGGGGACTCGTGAAGTTATAAAGAGCTACGGTATGTGTTGGCACATCTGCTTTGCAATCATATTGCCAATTTAGTACTTTTATACCATCTGCAAATGTGCAGTTATTTTAGAATTAATTGTATGGCTATATACTATACAGTCAGTCTGCTGCTTCAGGTGGGTCCAAATATCTCCAAGGTGAATAGTGCTATGCCTATGTGCAGTAGAGGACATGTTATCCAGCATGTGCGTTGATTTACTTTCTAAACTGCATTAACTTTCTCCAGTTCAATGAACCTTTCCTCCAAGGTTACGTTGATTCACAGTGGTACAGACCTGCAAGTATTATCCTCCAGCCTCTAGGAATGCCCACAGTGCAGGATGTGCATCATTTCTGAGCTACAGAACCACAGGCGAGCGTTGCTTGAGTTACTGAACATTAGATTGCATTGTGCTAAGTGTGAAGGATTAATTTGGTAGCTGCACTGTATACCCATACAGGTGTCACTCTATATCTTAGCTTGGGCTCAGTTGGCAGGAGGGAAGGATAAAGCTGCATTTATTGAGCTCAGCTCCTGCATATATTATTTACAATCTGGTAAAACGAACCTACTGTGCCACTTACGCAGGGTCTCTTTCATCTCTCTCTCCTGGCTAATGGCTGCATTGTGCTTGATCACTCTTTTAAGTTGAATTACTTCCAGGGCTTGTAACCTAGACTTTTCTTCGAAAACCGATCATACACCGCCTTCCTAGAGGCCAGGATATATTAGTCATTGACAGTATTTCAAGGGAGAAATTACAGGCGGGGATTGCTAGCTTTAAAATAGATTAAAAGGCTGTGTTACTTAAAGCAGAACTCCAGCAAAAGATAACAAGATAAAAATGAAAAGGCAATTAAAAGATAAATAACAAAACCAAATGTTGCCATAACATGCAGAGATTTCCCTTGCAGTGTGTTTTTCCTACCACTAGATGTCCTCAGTGTGATGCCAGCCTTTTTCAGGAAACTTCCTTTTGAGCCCAGGTCTTCCTGTACCCAATCCCAGTCTTTGCTTAGACAATAAGACACTATCCACTTCTAAACAATTTGTAGTGTTATAAACTGCAAAATGTAGTTAATGTGAAAAGCCAAGAAAATTTAAGTCCAGGAAAATGTGTATATATTGTCATAAGTATTGGGACACCTGTCTTTACCCGCACATGAGCTTTAATGGCATCCCAGTCTTAGTCTGTAGGGTTCAGTATTTAGTTGGCCCACCCTTTGCAGCTATAACAGCTTCAACTCTTCTGGGAAGGCTGTCCACAAGGTTTAGGAGTGTGTCTATGGTAATGTTTGACCATTTTTCCAGAAGCATGGTGGCAAACAACCACCCCCCCAGTTGGTCAGTCGGCGGCACCCCCCCTACCCCGGCACTTACCCCATTGGTTGCAGGTGGGCGGGTGGCGGGCAGCGGCCGAGTTGTGGGCTCCTACGGGTGGCAGGCAGCAAGCGGCTCCTGTGTCCTCTTCCGCCGTGCGGCTCCTCCCTCCTCCTAGGCGTCCAAAAGGATCGCCTGTCCTTTCAGCCAATTGGGTGACTCATGTCAAGACCCGCTCCCTGATTGGCCAGGAGGAGGATCAGTGTTACAACAGCGAATCAATATTCGCTGTTGTAACACACATGGGTGGGCTCAGAGCGCACACTCTCTGCGACCTGAGCCCAGCCTATATTGAAGCCTATTAGAGCCTCTTGGAATCCATGCGCCGGTGTCCTGAAAGGGGCCGGACGCATGGATAGGGCAGGCGGCAATGGACGGGGGCGGCGCCCCTGCACCTGAACCAGCGAAAATGGGTTCTCCTGCCTGGCTATATAGTGTGGCACATATGCGGGACCCACAACACTTGCTAAAGAGAATTACAAATCATTAAGTAGGAAAAAAAACAGTTCCCAATTATGTAGTTCGATTGAGTATGTAGCCATTTGCGTTCCACTTTAAGCCCTTAGGGCTAAATGCAGAATTATTTTCTAAGCTTTTGATAAGAATGAAACATGGAATATTCTCTAAATTTCAATTAAATGTAACAATAGAGCATTATCTCTGCAAACAATCCATTTATTGTCTGGCAAGGAGTAATGTAATATTCCTTAGTGGTGTAGCTTGCCTCGTTCCTGCTCATGCCAAGTCTGACATTGGCACCAGCATCCGTCTTCCAGGTGTGTGCCGCCCGGCAGTGCTCAGGGTTGGGGTTTTATGGCTGGTCTGCTGCCAAGCAAATTGCAGATATTAACTTTTGACGTAGGTTTTCGTATCTAAACCCAATCACTAAAATCTCATATAAGCTTTAGCAATGTAAGAGGAATTCCAAAAGGTGATTTTAAGCCTTTTTTTAAAATCTGAAAGATTGATTCGAATAATTATCCTTTCATGAAGGTACTTGTTCAGGCACTTCATGTTTCATGCAATTTGTTTATAGCATTGTCACCCTGTCACAGAATTTTTTTTTTTAAAAAATGGCAGCTTATAATAGACAGTGTTTTAGCAAAATTAAATATTGTCCAGTAAGATATTCGATCCATTTTAAAGTCGGTCTTTGGACCAACAAATTGTTCTAGTGAAATGCATTCATGTTGTGTATCTGTCAAACAATCTGCAATTTTGGTAAGTCGTTTTTGTCATTCTTATTGGTATTCATAGGCGTGCACACAGGGTGTGTCAGGTGTGCCTGTGTGGCGCAGATTCCTCCTGTTTAAAGTGCAACTTCAGTCATTTTTTCATCTTTCCATCTATTAAATCTTCTGCCCTTGTTGTTTTAACTTTGGATAGTAATTTTTTTTTTCTCCCAGTGAATACCATATACAGCCCACTTCCTGTTTCTTGTCTGGCCATTAGCCTAGGCTTATGACATCATGCACAGCTCTCCAGGAAGGGAGGGGGGGGGTTGAGTCATAAGAGGGCCAATGAGAACTGCAGAGCTGGAGGTGTGCCTCTGTGTGTCTGGTGAAAATCCAGGAAGTGAACAGGCAGCAGCTTCAGCTGCCCACAGTTAAAATAGATGCAGCCACACTCAGTGGAGGGAGATTTCTGCAGAATATTTGGCAAGTACAGAATCACAGTATATATAAAATAATTAGCAAATTGGTTGGTGAGAAGCTTCAGAATGGCAAAGATGTTTTTATTACAAATTATGTGAGCAGACTGCAGTTCCTCTTTAAACCCCTGATATTTCACCAAAGTCCCTTAACAGGGCTCCTAAAAAAATTGTAAAAAAATTAATAAAAAAATAATAAAAACAAAATTGTAAAAAATAATGAAAGTAAAAACTACTGACACCAACCCCTGCCCTACTGACACGGTCAGTATATAGAAATGCATTGCACACACACATGTGTTTGAGCTTTGAGGTGCACACCCTAATGCAATAGGCTGTGCACACCTATGTTGGTATTTTTTAGGTGTCAGATGTTTCTGATCTCTCCTACTAAAGAATAGGTCTAAAAATGTGTCCTGAGCCAAATAACTGGGGGCAGGGCATGGCAGGACAAATGCTATCTGCAGCATTCGAGGCTGTTTAAAAAATGAAAACACAAAAAACTTTTTTATTTTATTTAGAGGTGTCTTTTCTTTTTTTTTTTTATAAGGAGGACGTATTTTGAATGATTCTTTTTTTTCAATTTCAGTTTTTTTTTCTTTTTAATTTTTGTTATATCTCTTTAACTTTTTTTATTTATTTTGTGAAATAAATAAACAAATAATATGGCTAACAAGGAACCGTTCTTTGGCACAAGAACTGGTCATGGATAGGTAACAGGCGTTTCAATAACCCTTGGGAGCCATTTAAATCCCACTGTACCCTTAAAGTGGTATTAAACCTAAAACCAAAAATGTATTAAATTGCAGATCACCAATTCTTAGATGTGGTGGTTGCATTACATAAATTTTTTTAGGCTTTTATTCCTTTATTTTCACCTGGTGATCTGGACAGTAAGTCTGTTATTTTTCAACTTACCGTATATACTTGAGTTTAAGCCGACCCGTATATAAGCCGAGGCACCTAATTTTACCACAAAAAACTGGGAAAACGTATTGACTCGAGTATAAGCCTAGGGGGTCCATGTGCATGCCTCACTGTGCCTCACTTTTCCTCACTGTGTCCATGTCTCACTGTGTCCATGCCTCACTGTGTCCATGCCTCACTGTGTCTATGCCTCACTGTGTCCATGTCTCACTGTGCCCATGCCTCACTGTGTCCATGTCTCACTGTGTCCATGCCTCACTGTGTCCATGCCTCACTGTGTCTATGCCTCACTGTGTCCATGCCTCACTGTGTCTATGCCTCACTGTGTCCATGCCTCACTGTGTCTATGCCTCACTGTGTCCATGCCTCACTGTGTCTATGCCTCACTGTGTCCATGTCTCACTGTGTCCATGCCTCACTGTGTCCATGCCTCACTGTGTCTATGCCTCACTGTGTCCATGCCTCACTGTGTCTATGCCTCACTGTGTCCATGCCTCACTGTGTCTATGCCTCACTGTGTCTATGCCTCACTGTGTCTATGCCTCACTGTGTCCATGCCTCACTGTGTCTATGCCTCACTGTGTCCATGCCTCACTGTGTCTATGCCTCACTGTGTCCATGCCTCACTGTGTCCATGCCTCACTGTGTCCATGTCTCACTGTGTCCATGTCTCACTGTGTCCATGTCTCACTGTGTCCATGCCTCACTGTGTCCATGCCTCACTGTGTCCATGCCTCACTGTGTCCATGTCTCACTGTGTCCATGTCTCACTGTGTCCATGTCTCACTGTGTCCATGTCTCACTGTGTCCATGTCTCACTGTGTCCATGTCTCACTGTGTCCATGTCTCACTGTGTCCATGTCTCACTGTGTCCATGTCTCACTGTGTCCATGTCTCACTGTGTCCATGTCTCACTGTGTCCATGCCTCACTGTGTCCATGTCTCACTGTGTCCATGTCTCACTGTGTCCATGTCTCACTGTGTCCATGTCTCACTGTGTCCATGCCTCACTGTGTCCATGCCTCACTGTGTCCATGTCTCACTGTGTCCATGTCTCACTGTGTCCATGTCTCACTGTGTCCATGTCTCACTGTGTCCATGTCTCACTGTGTCCATGTCTCACTGTGTCCATGTCTCACTGTGTCCATGTCTCACTGTGTCCATGCCTCACTGTGTCCATGTCTCACTGTGTCCATGTCTCACTGTGTCCATGTCTCACTGTGTCCATGCCTCACTGTGTCCATGCCTCACTGTGTCCATGCCTCACTGTGCCCATGCCTCACTGTGTCCATGTCTCACTGTGCCCATGCCTCACTGTGCCCATGCCTCACTGTGCCCATGCCTCACTGTGTCCATGCCTCACTGTGTCCATGCCTCACTGTGTCCATGCCTCACTGTGTCCATGCCTCACTGTGCCCATGCCTCACTGTGTCCATGTCTCACTGTGCCCATGCCTCACTGTGCCCATGCCTCACTGTGCCCATGCCTCACTGTACACATGCCTCACTGGGCCCCTGCCTCACTGTGTCTGACGTTTAACATGGGAGTCTATGGAAGGGGTGCCCGGATTTGAAAAATCGGTGCTCCCTCGCCGTAGGTCCCCCAGACAACAAACTTTGCACACTTGTAGAGGAGAAATGGGGCTACATGTGTGCCAAGTTCGGGGTCCAGGCCGGTTGGTACCGGGTCTCCAAAGTCCGGGAGATCGGGCGTAAAAAGGTGACTCGAGTATAAGCCGGGGGGGGGGGGAATTTTCAGCACAAAAAAATGTGCTGAAAAACTTGGCTTATACTTGAGTATATACAGTACTTTAAAAAGACCAAGCTGTCCAGCAAATGTGGCAGTTAGGTGGTTGAGACAAACCATTTTCACTGACAGGGGTGCTTACAATGGTCATCTTTTATTAATTTATGTAAAACCTTTATTCCAAAAGGAGAAAAAAAAGCTGTAACTGCTTATAAAGGGTTCGCTGGTGTTCAGCTGTGATTTATTAGTCGAGTCCATACAATTCTACTAGTCTGCTTTACTACTTCTACTAGAATGCAGACACCCTAAGACAGGAAGTGTCTTATAACTAAAGCGGAAAAGCACCTAAAACGAGAAAACCAATGCAGCTATCACATCTTAAGATTGGTGACCTGCAATATTATAATACATTTTTTGTGGGGTTTTGTACTACTTTAACCACCTCCTGCCCGCCGTACAGGGAAATGACGGCTGCAGAATGGTTCTATACTTCTGGGATGACATCATATGATGAACAAGGCTAGTGGCGAAATGCGTCAGTGTAATTTTAACCTGGTCATGTAAAATAAAGATCACAGATGGAACTTTCAGAAGTGCCGGCTCTTCTCGTTTCATTGCTCAAGATACTGTTTTCGGTTGTAGGATGTACCATCCTGAGCCTAGGATCACCTGGATTTGGGTGTGCCATTTCCAAATCTTTCATAATTGGGTTTCACAGTTCGGAGCGGTGTCTTTCCTTGTGTTTGCCATTCCGGGACATGGCGCATCCCCGATCTCGGTAAAGGCCTGACGATGCCACTCTTTACCCATGTGATCAGCTGTGTCCAGTCACAGCTGATCACATGTGAACAAGGAAATGGGGCTCTCCGGTCCTCACACGGACCACGTGTGAGGTGAGGAGAGACGATCAATGGCATTTCCTCACAGGGGAGACCTGCACAGATAATCAGTGCAGCCCCAACAGTGCTCAGCAGTGTTGCCAATCAGTGCCCATCAGTGATGCCAATCAGTACTGCCTTTCAGTGCCCATCTGTGCCTGCTCATCAGTGCTGCCAATCAGTGCCCATCAGTGCCGCCTATCCGTGCCACCTATCAGTGCCCATTAGTGCCACCTATCAGTACCCAACAGTGCTGTCTATCAGTGCTCATCAGTGCTGCTGTCTCATCAGTGCTCATCAGTGCAGCCTCATCGGTGAAGGAGAAAAATTACTTATTTACAAAATTTTCTACCAGAAACTTAGAAAAACTACATTTTTTCTACATTTTCAGTCTTTTTTCTTTTTTTTTTTTTTTTTTTCAAAAAATGAAAAGCCCATTGGCGATTGAAAACCACCAAAAGAAAGCTCTATCTGTCTAAACATTTAAAAAAAAATGTTGTTTGGGTACAGTGCTGCATGACTGCACAATTGTCATTGAAAGTGTGACAGTGCTGAAAACTGAAAATTGGCCTGAGCAGGAAGGGGGTAAAAGGGTCCTGTATTGAAGCAGTTAAACAACCAAAAAATGGCTAAGGGCTCATTTTACACTTGCTTCGGCTTTAACGCACATTAATGGGTATTTTACACTTTCTTCAAAACAAGGCTTCGGACATGCTTTGTTAAAGCTCTCTGAACGCCAGTCAAAGCTCCTGTCACTAAATAAAATGGTTACAGTAGCTTACAGTCCTGTTTACACCTTGCTTTTTCTTTGCTTCAAAAATTATACCCTTCAAAATTATAGCTTTAGTGGTGCTTCAAAGCATCTTCAAAGCCTCCATAGATATCTATGGCAAAGCTCGCTTGAAGCTCCACCGAAGCCCCATTGAAGCTACACCAAAGCCTCATCGAAGCACCAAGCAAAAGCAAGGTGTAAACAGGACTGTAAGCTAACCATTTTATTTAGTGACAGGAAATTTGACTGACGTTAAGAAAGCTTTAACAAAGCGTGTTCGAAGCCTTGTTTTGAAGCAAGTGTAAACTAGCCCTTAATGTTGTCTTAACAATTGATTCCAATACATTTTGCAAAAATGTCCAAATTTTGTAAAAGTCATCCTAAATTTTGCCAAAGTTTCGAGAAAATAAAAACTCAATTTTTTCATCTCTAGCAGCAATTTGTATTGGGACCCAGACTAGAAAGTCCCAGAACTTTGGTACATGAAGTTGGATGTATTTAGATGATGAGGTCAGAGATGAATGACATCATAACCACTTCTCCCCAGACTAATATGTGCCTCACATTTTTACATTTTTCTGAACGGACACTGCTGCTTTGTTAAGAAATAATATAGAATATGAGGTAAATGGGACAAATCCCACATAAAGTATTCATGGTATATATATATATATATATATGCAGCAGCACAGTAGGCCTGCGGCAAGTTAGTGAGAAGCTAAATATGGCTCCTGTATTTATGTATTAGGTTATTCTTGGAAATTCTGCATTCTGGTACAATCTCCTCAGTTTTCGGTATGACCTTAATATACACAGGGGCTCTTGTGTGTTCAGTAATGGCTGCCAAATTAGCAAATAACAGGAACGCGTGCTATTAGACATGCCTTACACCATGGCAGCTCCTGAGCCTCTAGCGGAAAGAATAATTGTCCTTACGCTCTCCTGTTGTTGGCTGGAACATGGCCAGTAGAGTTTCTTAAAGGAGAGACAGAAAGGGACTGACCGCTGCCCTCTAGGACACTCCCCACCCTTATTGCCTTGTTGTGCCATTTACTGTGTGGTTTGGTCACCTCCTGCCAGAGGGGGCGCTGTTTGTAAAGTCAATAGTCAGCCAAATGAAGTTGTGTGTTGGCCTTTCTTGCCAAGCAGTGTTCAGTGTCCACTATAGCAAAAGATTATATCATTTCTTTTTAATTCACATGTATTTATTTATAGTTTTCTAATATTTCCTGCAGGCCAAGCTGTCCAGCAAAAGTGACAGTTACAGGGGTTGGGACAACCCATATAACACTGCCAGGTGTGCATATAATGGTCAGCTTTTATTCATAACGTTTGAACCCTGCAATGGTTTAAATTATTTCTGCAAGCGTTCAATAGTGTTAGCTGGAGTTGGGCTTGAACTACAAGCCCATCTACGACTACCCTGTCCAATACTGTGTGATTTCACAGCAGAACAGACAGTGTTGTCATCCTGTAAAAGGAAAAAGAAAAATAACATGTCTACCAGTAAGATCAGCAGGTGATAACTAATAAATAAAAAGGTAATAATATTACAGAGGGAAATCGGCCATGTACAGGGTGAACTTTAGCATAGACATTTACTGAATCCAATTGACACATTTGGTAGTACAATTCTACAAAATATCTGCACATCAAGCCTGAAGCCTCGTACACACGGCCGAGATTCTCGTCAGGAAAAAAACGTTGTTTTTCCTGATGAGAATCTTGACAAGAAACTTGTCCCGGCCGAGTGTACACACCTACAATTCAAAAGAACCGCCGTTCTTTCGAATGGCACAAATGCGGTGACGTCATCGACTACGACGAGCGAGCGCTCGTCACATTCTTGCTACACCCTATGCCTATGCCTAGGAAGCTACCGCGCATGCGTCAAAGTCATTTCGAGCATGCGTGGGTTTCCACGGCGACAGGTAAGTGTACACACGCTCAGGTTTCTCGTTGAGAAACAGGCCGACAAGAAAAAAGACTGCAGGTCGTCTTTTTTCTCGTCTGGGAATCTGGGCAGTTTTCTTGACGAGAAAACTGAAACCCGCGTACACACAGCCGGTTTTCTAGGCAAGAAAGCTCTCCCGGCAGTTTTCTTGTCGTTTTTTGCCGAGAAAACCGGTCGTGTGTACGCGGCCTGACTCATGGACAGTTGTGGAGGAAAGTGGAAATAAAATTTGGGTTCAAGAGGGACTTTCTTTTTAAACGATGGACAGGTGGAAGGTGTTAAATTGTAATGCTGATTTCAGATTTTATCGTAGTAAAGCTTTTGGTGTTTAATCATTTAAGCCAGGAGTGTCCAACCTGTGGCCCAAGACCGCTATGAATGGTGCCCAACTCAAAATCGTAAAATTTTCTCTCACCGTATACCCATTCAGCATGTTCTTTGAAAAAAGAAAACCTTTAGATGCTTTTTTAAATTCTCCCCTAAGTCCACTATCTTTGTATGCTGGTGCCACTTACAGGAGTCCCAAGCACTGGACCTAGCACTGCAGTAGACCATTTGCCTCTTCCTGACCTCATCATACTTCTGCTGTCTTCTGAGGATCACACCACTGGACAGTCATTAGGCAGTGCCCACATCACCCAGGCAGAGATTTGAACCCAAATAAGGACTCCTTCCTCTTGTGTTGAAAAGAAGAGAGAAGACTTGGTAGCTGTGAACACAGATTTAGTTAAGGATTTTGGACAATTAGCATAAAAAACAGGGGTGCACGGGCGGCGCCCCCCCCCCCCCCTCATCCAACTTCGCCCAGCGCCACCCCCACAGATTCAGTTAAGGATTTTGGACAATTAGCATAAAAAACAGGGGTGGCCTGTCCATTAAGGGTGCATGGGCGGCAGTTAATGACTGATATTCAGCCGAGAAAGTGAATAGCAGCCAAGGTTGCCACATTTTGTTGAAACTAATGCTGTTTTCCTTTTTCATAGCCAGAATTTCTTCCATCTCATAAATATAGTGTACTCTGTCCAACCAATTCTTGACCTTCGGGGTATGGGAGGATTTCCAATGTAGGGGAATGAGGGTTTTAGCGGCTGTCGCTATTGTAACACTCACTCTCCTCCTGGCCAATCAGGAAGTGGGTCTGAGACCCTTCACCCGATTGGCTGAAGGTACAGGCGATCCTATAAAACACCTAGGAGGATGGAATGAGAGAGGAGAGGAGATGCAGGGGAAGCTAGCGTGTCGCCCGGAGGGAAACTAGGCTGGCCGCCGGGAGGAGGAGGGAAGAGAACAACCACTGAAGATGACACGCCGGTCACCTGGAGGGAAGCCTGTGGTAAGTATTGCGGTCGCTGGGTGACACTGACCGACTGACATGGGGGGAGGGTTCGGTGCGGGTGACCCGACGGGGGGGGGGAGTTGGCTGGCTGTGCACTGTTTGCTGCCCCCCCCCACAAAAAATACCACGGGTGCCACAGATAAAAACGTACAAAGTCCACTTGAAGGCAATAAAGTGTACCCCACGCCGGTGAGTCAATATCCACCACAGATAATTCATGTGAGGCTTACCAGAACTGCATGACCTTCAGATTTTTAAAAAGGTCATGTATGGTATATGTTGTTATGCAGATCAACTGCAATGGCACTCTTAAAGAAACACCCACTGGTCACAGACTGGGCACAGGTTCACTTTAGGGCACTCCTCTGTGTGCAAACTTGGTCCAAAAAGCACTCCCAAATTTCTCACATATGGCACCGCTAGCAATTTA
Organism: Rana muscosa; assembly: GCA_029206835.1. Classification (NCBI taxonomy): domain Eukaryota; kingdom Metazoa; phylum Chordata; class Amphibia; order Anura; family Ranidae; genus Rana; species Rana muscosa. Next base: position 59,195,489 of record CM055117.1, on the reverse strand, counting down.
GTCTTGCTCCAAGTCCCCCACCCGACCACACTCAGAGAATAAAGAGGAGACTCATGCTCCACATAATGTCGACCGATGCGTTTCACCACAATTGGACTTTGTCGGCTACAAATGGACTCACATTGGATCTGTGGTGTTTTAAACCTTTCTACATTTTTTAGTAGAGTGGGGGAGGGCTGGAGCCTCTACACAGCATGTTAACTGCATTGGAGACGTTTTTTCTCACTTCCTGTCCCAGCGACATCCTGTATATCAGAGTGACACAGGAACAGGAAGTCAGGAGAAAAGTCATGTCAACATAACCCTTCCCCACTCTATAAAGACCTAAATCTAAACTTTTATTCCGAGTTGGGTCTTAAATTGACTAATAATAAATTACTTTTTTTTTTGGCAGTACAGTTTAGCCTGTAGTTTGTTTACTTTTATTGAACTCCTACTTTTGATGTCTGGTTTTGCATGAGCAATTTTCTTTTTTCTTGTGTGGCTTTTTATTTCAAAATGTGGGAGAAACCAGAAGCACACAGCAAGATGAAAGAAAAGGGGGTTGTATAAATTACTTAATGTGTATCTGAAGCCAATCATTTTATTGTTAGTGTTGCACAAAATGGACATTGAAAATGGAGTATTGAATGGCTGTCCTGTAGGGGAGATTTTCCTTTACATCCTGTCTTGAAACAAAACATAGAACTAGAGAAGACTTCTTCAAAAAAAAAGTGACCTTGCTTCCCCACTGAAAGATTTTCCCTCTATTACCAAATGGGCCCCACACGCCGTTTAACTACTTGCCTATTGGACACTTTTACGCCCTTCCTGCCCAGGCCAATTTTCAGCTTTCAGCGCTCTCACGCTTTGAATGACAATTGTGTGGTCATGCAACACTATACCCAAACTAAATTTTTATTATTTTTTTGAGACAGATAGAGCTTTCTTTTGGCTACATTTAATCACCACTGGGTTTTTCATTCTTTTGCAAAAACCCCCCGAAAATTTTGGAAATAAATAAAAGGTTTTCTTAGTTTCTGTTATAAACTTTTGTAAACAAGTATTTGTTTTCTCATTCACTGATGTGCGCTGATGAGGCTGCACTGATGGGCGTCACGGCGGGACTAATGGGCACTGGCAATACTGATGGGCACTCAAAGGCAGCACTGACTGGCATCACTGATGGGCACTGACTGGCATCACTGCTGGGCGCTGTTGGGGCTGAACTGATTATTAGGACACTGATTAATATTATCTGTGCAAATCTCCCCTGTAAGGAAATGTCACTAATCGGCTCTCCTCACACGCTGACAGTGTAAGAAGAGGAATGCCGATAACCAGTATTTTCTTGTTTGCATGTGATCAGCTGTGATTGGACACAGCTGGTCACATCGGAAAAGAGCTTCATCATCGGCTCTTAACCGAGATCAGTGATGCGCCATGTCCCAGGGACAGAGCGCACCACCGTTAGCCGTGCTGCACGCCCCCACAAGCATGCAAGCACGGCAAGAGTGGGACGACGTCATATGACATTGTCCCAGTACGACAGAGCCACCTTGCGCCCGTCGTTATACAATATGGCGGGCGGGAGGTGGTTAAGGGCCCGCCGACAATAAATCAATATAATATTAATTTAATCGTGAAAGAAAATTTATAAAAAAATAAAAAACCCAGTGGTGATTAAATATCACCAAAAGAAAACTCTGTTTGTGGGAAAAAATGATATACATTTTATTTATGTACAGTGTTGCACAACTGCGCAAATTGTCAGTTAAAGTAACGCAGTGCCGTATAGCAAAAAATTTCTTGGTCATGAAGGGGAGGTAAATCTTCCGGAGGTCAGGTGGTTAATAACTTATAGTACATAAACCATAGACATCAGGTTCACATTACAGTTTCTCCGAAAAGCTCATCTTCTTTCAGCTGTCTGCAATCACCTACTGAACACGCCTCCTCAGGGATTGGCTGAGACTCCATAAATACAGTATTCAAAAATTTTGCTGCAACCTACATACCGTACGTGTAATCTAGAGTAGTAATGGTCTTCTCTATCTAGCGACCGACATGCACACTACTTGGTTCAAAGTTATCTCACTAGAACGCACACGAGAAACTTCCAGAAACTTGCGTGGGGGGCCCCCAAGTTTTCGACTGCCTAGGGGCCTCCACAGAGTTTAATCCTTCACTGCCCTCTACTTCTGTTTCAATGACAGTTCAAACCATTTTATGGTCTCTCACCGTCAATTCTGGAGACAGCGTTCACCAGGACAAATAATGAAAGGGAAGCTCCCCAGCTGGGACGAACAGAAATCAAATCCTGACAGGGGATCTACTGTCTCCAGACTCTATCCATAACAAAAACAAAATGCCTTTAGCTACACTTTAAATGAGAAAAAGAAAGCATATAAAACAAATATTACATGAAAAAATCATAAAAAGAAACTGAACAGTTGTAATAATTGACTGAAAGTTTAATTATAGTGTGTTAACAGATTTGTGTTTTTTTTTTTCAGATGCGAAAAGTTTGGCTGAGATGCTCATGAGGTAAGAAGATTACATTTTTTTACCTTTTCTTTTTTTTACACCTGGGATTATGTTATTTTTGCCAGTGTTTCTTTCAAAAAGACTTGCTGAAACTCCCCTGCGGTCCTACTTTGAAATTTAAATGAATTGTTAAAATGACACGGCTTCCCTCCAGTGAGTACAGACAGCCTAGATTGAACATCTTGTATTTTAGAACCCTATAGATATTATTAGGGATGTGCCGAGTGAATTAAGTAAAATTACCAATGTGAAAAATTATGCCAATTGAACTGCTTAGGCGAAATTTGCGTGAATTTTTTTTTTTTACTCTTTTTCGTTTTCGATTTTTATTTTTCATTTTATTTAAAGTGGATATAAACCCTCCATACACCCAGTGAAGTGAACAGCCTCAGATAATACACAGCGCTGAACCAATCTCCCTACATAGGTTTTACATGTATATCTGCTTTCTTCACATTCACCGTATATACTTGAGTATAAGCCGACCCGAATATAAGCCGAGGCACCTAATTTTACCACAAAAAAATGGGAAAACTTATTGACTCGCGTATAAGCCTAGGGTATCCATCTGCATGCCTCACTTTGCCTCACTTTGCCTCACTGTGTCCATGTGCATGCCTCACTGTGCCCATGCCTCACTGTGCCCATGCCTCACTGTGCCCATGCCTCACTGTGCCCATGCCTCACTGTGTCCATGACTAGACTGACGTTTAACATGGGAGTCTATGGAAGGGGTGCCCGGCTTTGAAAAATTGGTGCTCCCCGGCCGTAGGTCCCCTAGACAACAAGCTTTGCACATTTATAGAAGATAAATTGGGCTACATGTGTGCCAAGTTTCGGATCCAGGGGACCTATGACCAGCCGGTGCCGGGTCCCCAAAGTCACCAGAGAAATTACCATTTAACATAGGAGTCTATGGAAGGGGTGCCCGGCTTTGAAAAATCGGTGCTCCCCGGCCATAGGTCCCCCGGACAACAAACGTTGCACACTTGTAGAGGGAGAGTTGGGCTACGTGTGACTAAGATGACTCGAGTATAAGCCGAGGGGGGCACTTTCAGCACAAAAAAATGTGCTGAAAAACTTGGCTCATGCTCGAGTATATACGGTATATACTTTTTAGAAAGTTCAGATCGTGTTAGGAAATGTTCTCTTCCTGTTTAACACGGAGTGTGATGTCTGGGCTTACAGCCAAGATAGCTAAAATTGCTGATTGGAGGAAAGTCACACACCCCCTCTCATCATAGGCAGAGACTCTCAGAGGTGTTTTGTAACAGGGCCAGCTCCCTGCTAATCTATTTTAGCAACCTTCCCTGACAGAAATTTCAGGCTGCTTTTAAAATCTGATGTGTCCGAGAATTTGTCTGCAGTTATCAGGCTGATAACAGAGGAACGGTTCAGGAGAGAGCTATGGGACTTAGCTCTTTGAAGAGAGATAACAAAATACTGCAGATACAGTATATGTGCCCAGCTCAACTTTAATTTATTAGGTTTACATCCACCTTAAGTAGAAACATAGAAAAGTGTCAGCAGAAAAAGACTGAAGCCTCGTACACACGACCGGTTTTCTGCTGGGAGAGCTTTTTGCCGAGAAAACCGTTCGTGTGTATGGTTTCTCGGCAGGAAAACTGCCGGGAATCTCGATGAGAAAAATAGAAAACCTGCTCTCTATTTTTCTCGCCGGGATTCTCGGCAGAGTGTTTCCTGGCGAGAAACCTGGTCGTCTGTATGCTTACCTGTCCAGGGAAACCCACGCATGCTCGATGAGACTTCGACGCATGCGAGGTAGCATACAAGGGTAGTGTAGGGTGTAGCAAGATGGCGGAGGCGACGGCATCGAATGTGACGAGCGCCGGCTCGTCGTAGTCGTTGATGTCACCGCGTTCTTGCCATTCAAAAGAACGGCCTTTCTTTTGAATGGCGCATCTGTACACAGGGCTTGGCAAGACAAGCTTGCCAGGAATACTGTCAAGAAAACCAACGTTTTTTTTTTGACGGGATTCCCGCCCCTGTGTACGAGGCTTGAGTAGTCCAACGAGTCATGATTGAAGCCGTTTACTGTTGACTGTCTCACTACTTCTGCTGGTAGTTTATTCCAAGCATCAACTACTCTTTCAGTTAAAAAATACTTTCTAGATTAGTTTTGAACTTTCCTCCAGTTAGTTGGAGGTCATGTCCCCATGTTCTTGATTTTGGTTTCATATTGAAAAAACTGCCTTCCTGAACCTTATTTACCCCCTTGATGTACTTAAAGGTTTCAATCATGTCTCCCCTTTCCCATCTTTCCTCCAGACTGTACATATTAAGTTCCTGAAGTCGCTCTCGATATGTTTTATCCCCAACACCTTTCACCATTTTTGTTACCCGTCTCAGGACTCATTCTGTTTTATCATTATCTTTAGTTTATGTTATTTATATGAAGTGTTCTTTGTTTTTGTACTACATCTTTGTATTACATTACTTGGGTACTGTTGATTTAAAGTGACACTAAAGGTACAGTTTTTTTTTTTTTTAAATAACAAACATGTTATACTTGCCTTCACTGTGCAGTTTGTTTTGCACAGAGTGGCCCCAATCCTCCTGTTTTGGGGTCTCACTGCCGCTCTCGCGGCTCCTTCCCGCTATAGATAACCCCCTTTGTGGAAGCTCTCTCCCGAGGGGGTTACCTTGCAGGCGCGCTCCCATGTCATACACTCGGCGTCCATAGCCGTCGAGTGTATGACTCGCCCCCCACCCCCCCTGGCGCCCACGTCATTGGATTTGATTGACAGCAGCGGGAGCCAATGGCTGCCCTGCTATCAATCTATCCAATGAAGAGCTGAGAATCCCGGGCAAAGATCCAGCATGTTCTCAACGTGGGACTTTCTAGGGCTCAGGTAAGTAAAACAGGGGGACTGGGGGGTCGGTATTAGTCAGATGTTTTTTCATCTTAATTCATAGGATGCATTAAGGTGAAAAATCAGCAGGGTTTGTAAACCCTTTAAGTTCCTGAAGTCGCTCTCGATATGTTTTATCCCCCACACCTTTCACCATTTATGTTACCCGTCTCTGGACTAGGGTGACCACATTTCCAAACTACCATTCAGGGACACCCCCCCTTCCCAAAAATCAGATGGTGTTGTAACGAATCACAGCCCAGTGATTGGACACAAGAGGCGGGATTTATGATTTCTCCAATCACAAGCAGGGGGCGGGGATTGTGCTCCTCCAGGCATTCTCGGCCAGGACAAGTACTGTCAGTGAGTAAAGCGGTGATGTGGCAGACTTTTTTGCGGGCATTTGAGTGGCCTGGGGGTGGCTGTGTCAGTTTCATTCCGGGACACTGTATTGTCCTGGAATGAAGGTGCCCGGGACAGACCTGCAAAATGCGGGACTGTCCCGGGCAATCCGGGATACGTGGTCACCCTACTCTGGACTCATTCTATTTTTTCATTATCTTTAGTTTATTTTATATAAAGTGTTCTTTTGTCCTATATCTTTGTATTACATTACTTGGGTACTGTTGATTTAAGTTCTGTCTTTTATTGTATTTCTGTCTTTTTTATTTTTTTACTTTCGGTGAAAACAATGTCAAATAATGCCATTGTTTAGAACAAGAAGGGGGACCAGGATAGTTCAAAGGAACTTTCGTGACCCTCAAGACCATTGCATCGTTAAAAACCAGCAACAACCCCTTATTTTCACCCTCCTCGTTGTTTCTTATGCATCTAGCCAAAATGGCGACTTTTTTTGCTAATATCCTTAAATAGTTGTTATGAATAACCTAAAAAAAAAAAAAATGTGTACAGTATGTATCTTTGAAAGCATAAGACAAAGCTTTAATTTTGGTTTTAGATTGATGTTTGTCAGTTTAATCCTCAGTTCGGTTATTAAATTCACCCACTCAAATCAAACATGATACTGATTGATGGGACAGGGACAGGTGCTTCCAGACCGGTCAGCCATCTATGACTTTGCAGATAGTTTAATATGACCAAACATTAGGATGCAAAACAACTAATTGTGGAACGATTGTCAATATCAATGCTATTGCTAGAGCTTACAAAGAATGGTATAGATGTGTGAGAATTCACCTTGTTATGCCTTGTACACGCGGTCGAATTTTCCGTCAGGATAAACTACGACGGATTTTTCAGACGGAATTCCGTTCAGGCTGTCTTGCATACACACTGTCACACCAAATTCCAACCGTCAAGAACGTGGTGATGTACAACACTACGACGAGCCGAGAAAAATGAAGTTCAATGCTTCCTAACATGCGTCGACTTGATTCTGAGCATGCGTGTTTTTTTCTCCGTCGGAGTTCCATACAGATGAACGGAATTTCCGATAGAAATTTTTTCCGTCCCATGTTCTCTTTCTAATTCCGTCGGAATTTCCGACGGAAAATGTCCGATGGGGCACACACACGGTCGAAATATCAGATTAAAAAATTCTGTCTGACTTTTTTCCTCGGAAATTCCAACCGTGTGTACGCAGCATTACTGAGAGAAGTCAGAAGAAAACAGTCAGGCCTGTTCAAGATTACAAGAAGCCTACAACCGTTCCGATAACTAGAGATGAGCGAACTGTGTTACAAGAGTCAGAACTCAAAAAGTATTGGGTTGTCTTGCTCCAAACATCGGAATGTCAATGATCATATGGCAGTAACCCATTATCCTGCACACCCACAAAGAACATGCTCCAAAGGACTGTAGGCACCCTTTCCCTCTTGGTCACCTGGTGGGATCCAATGAGGATCTTGATTTAACAACAAAGGGGCTTATGGAGTAGTAATCTCTTATTAAAAAGAGAAAGGTTTGGCTACTATAAATGTACCACATCCATAATATACACTATATTACCAAAAGTATTGGGACACCTGCCTTTACACACACATGAACCGTAATGGCATCCCAGTCTTAGTCCGTAGGGTTCAATAATGAGTTGGCCCACCCTTTGGAGCTATAACAGCTTCAGCTTTTCTGGAAAGGCTGTCCACGAGGTTTAGGAGTGTGTCCATGGAAATGTTTGACCATTCCTCCAGAAGCACATTTGTGAGGTCAAGCACTGATGTGGACCAGAAGGCCTGGCTCGCAATCTGCACTCTAATTCATCCCAAAGGTGTTCTATAGGGTTGAGGCCAGGACCTTGCTTTGTGCACTGGTCCAAATCATTTGGTGGAGGGGGGGGGGATGATGGTGTGGAGTCGTTTTTCAGAGGTTGGGCTTGGCCCCTTAGTTTCAGTGAAGGGAACTCTTAAAGCGTCAGCATACCAAGACATTTTGGACAATTTCATGATCTAAACTTTGTGGGAACAGTTTGGGGATGGCCCCTTCCTGTTCCAACATGACTGTTCACCAGTGCACAAAGCAAGGTCCATAAAGACATGGATGAGCGAGTCTGGGGTGGAGGAACTTGACTGGCCTGAACAGAGTTCTGACCTCAGCCCGATAAAACACCTTTGGGATGAATTAGAGCACAGACTGCGAGCCAGGGCTTCTCGTTCAAAATCAGTGCCTGACCTCACAAATGTACTTCTAGAAGAATGGTCAAACCTTCCCATAGACACACTCCTAAACCTTGTGGACAGCCTTCCCAGAAGATTTGAAGCTGTTATAGCTGCAAAGGGAAGGGGGCCAACTCAATATTGAACCCTACGGACTAAGACTGGGATGCCATTAAAGTTCATGTGCGTGTAAAGACAGGTGTCCTAATACTTTTGGTAATAGTGTATATCATTTCAAAAAGGAGCCTTGTATGTGAGACTTTAATGGTACAAAAAGGACAAACACAGAAATTATGTAAAATATAACTCTTTATTACAAATATTAAAATAATGTGCTAAAACCACATGGGAACAAATCACTCACAAACATTAGGCCATATATTCCTAATAACAAATTTAGCTTAGCTGAATCAACCAAGAGGTTGATGCGTTTCACATTAATAAGCTTCTACAGGACCTTTTATGCCTTGGCAGCAAATCGGCCTAAGCAACGCTTGGGAGGCATAACAAGAAAACAGCGATAAATGGCAGGGGTATCAAGATAGCTTGCACAGTCAACTGGACATGAGTTGTAAAGGTTGATGGGATAAAATATTTCCCAACTTGAGAGAAATTATACTGGTAAGAGTAGAATAAACCTTATGCCATATCAGGAAGCAGGTAATTATATCAACAATTGATCGGTAGATGGTGATACAGCCCATATGGCATAAGGTTTGTTCTACTCTTACCAGTTGAATTACCAGCGCATAGGTGCTCCTCAGGTTGTTGGGTGCATATAACTGGGGAATTAATAGCATGTGCAGTTCCCCTCAATAGATTAAGTGGTTAATTGGGTACTGTGGACAAGATATCTATCATTGTGATTGGACCTGGATATAAGCAAACTAATGTGGCAGAAGGATATCTACACCAATTGATGATATAATAACCTGCTTCCTGATATGGCATAATGGATAAGGCACTATGGATAGAGTAGTAATCTCTATTCATTGGGATGTGAGAAGACTAATAAGGTAGCAACATACTATATTTCTTAGCTGTATCCTAGTAGAGGATGTCAGAGCTGCCCCTGTAAAGACTGGTAATCTGATGGCTTGTGGAAAAATATTCAAGTAGCAGCAGCAGGAGAGGTTCAGAAAGCTTGGATTATTCATCAAAATGAATGCCGTAGAAGCAGAAAGGTCCTTGCACCGCAGGTCCTCAGGTACAGCATCCTCCCAAGCAAGTAGAATAATGAGCAGCACAGTAAAGTAGGGTGACCGGACATCCCCGATTTCCAGGGACAGTTCCCAGACCAAGACTGTCCCCGGTTTTGTCCCCGGCACGGCGGCGCCAGGCAGGGCCACTGATAAGCCAGTACAGCTGGTCCTGAGCTCAGCATAGGTGGCCTGGGCAGTCTCACAGAAAATCGGTACGGCGGTGGGGGAGTTACAGGCACCGATCTCCCTGTGTGGCTTTCAATGAAGCAGCTGACAGCCGCTTCTCCTCCTCTTCCTCCTACGGCTGTCAGGTTCTTCATTGAAAGCCACACAGGGAGATCGGTGCCTGTAACTCCCCCACCGCCATACCGATCATCCCCCGCTGCCCATCAAATGTTCCTTAATCTCTGGGCCAGGATGGAGAGCGGATATGACTTTTGACTGTCCATTCATAACTGAGCATCGTAACCTGTGTTTACGATGCTTCAGTTTATGAATGAAGAGGAGCATCTGTCTCCTGTTCATTCATCTTCGGTGCAGCTGAGGCTGCAGAGAAAGGGACTGGGAAATCTGTGTCCTTAGTCCCTTTCCCTGTCTCAAAGGGGAAATGCCAGGGGTCTGTTTAGACCTCTGACATCTCACCAAAGCCCCCCCAACACGGCTGACAGAAAAAAAAAAAGAAAGAAAGAATTGTAATAAGTAAATATTTTAAAATGTAATTGTAAAAATAATAAAAAATAAAATAAAAAAAACACTGACACGTCCACAATCCCTCCCAAAAAAAGAGAGAAAGCACTGTTAACAAATAACAAAAAATTAACTGTAGAATTAATAAAAGAAAAAAATTGTAAAAAAATAAAATTGTAAAAGAAAAAATACAAATAAAATAGTGACACCGTCCACTTTTCTACTGACACCACCCACAATCCACTTCCAACCCCCTCCCCCAAAAAAGAATTGTGAAAAAAAAGTAAAAAAAAAAGAAGAAATGTAATTGTAAAAAAAAGAAAATACATTTGTGAAAATGTATAAATAAATTAAAAACTACTGACACTGTCCACTGCTCTACTGACACCATCCATCCATAACCGTCAGCAGCCCCCATCCCTAAATGAAGCACTGTGGAAAAAAAAAAATAATAAAAAAAAAAACTACTGACACCATCCACTGCTCTCACAAAATGTTTGTAAAAAAAATAATACAAAAATAAAATTGTAAAAAATAAAATAATAAACAAAAAAAAATTACACTGTCTATTGCTTTACTGACACTATCCACTGCCCTACTGACACCATCCTGCACATACTACCCATCACCATATTTTCCACACTCTTCTCCTGCGCATACTACCCACTGCTATATACTCTGCACTCCCCTCCCTTAGCTCGTCATTACATTAGTTTCACTGTTGATGTCAGTGTCAGTTAAGCCAGCCATAGATGATTAGAATCTTGCCTAGTTTAGCAAGAACTGGCTAAGATTCAAACCATCTATGGGTGCACCCCTGAACTCTGCACATAGCACACCCCTGCACTCTGCACGTAGCACACACCTGAACTCTGCACATAGCACACACCTGAACTCTGCACATAGCACACACCTGAACTCTGCACATAGCACACACCTGAACTCTGCACATAGCACACACCTGAACTCTGCACATAGCACACACCTGAACTCTGCATATAGCACACACCTGAACTCTGCACATAGCACACACCTGCACTCTGCACATAGCACACACCTGAACTCTGCACTCTGTACGTAGCGCACCTCTGCACTTCTTTGGTAAGGATAACATACAAAATATGCATTGAAAAGTTTCTTCTCTATCTCATCTTAAGTACATTTGCTAGTCATAGCTCCAAAAATTCTAAGAAGTATCTCATGGACGAAATGTGAGAAAGAACATATATATCATACAATCATTCCATAAACACATACACTGCATATATCATTTGAGGAAAATATGCTTAGAAAATTGTTTACCATTTACCAATAAAAAATAATAATGTCATTTTAAAAATCTGGTCACCTTACAGTAGTGACATTCTGAAATCTCACTACAAATCTGGTAAAACTAGTTGTCAGAGGCAGCTGTACCTTGGATAATCTCTCAATGCAGATATACAGATCTAAGGGCTCGAGAAATCAGAGTGCTGTTTTTTTTAGGGGAAATTCAAGTGCATTTTTTCGGGGTACTGCTTGGACACATTTAACATTTCTAGATGTTGTCTATAAGATTGCGAACCTTCACTTCATGAGTTTAGGTCCATTTGAACATTTATATTATGAAATATTGCGTATTACTATTATGTCGTCTTTTTTTATCCAATCAGCAGGTGGAGCTCTAGTTTCACTTTTAAATAATAACTGTATCACTTTCACCTCTGCTGAAAGGATGTTGCATGAATAGGGCAAGAATTCAAGCTTTGCCTGCTGTGCCATCGTTTAAGCCCCTAGAGTTTTGCAAACTACTTGCTAAATATTAATTTGTAAAACAGAGATTGAGTATGTAATAAAAAACAGATGGTATAAATATTTTTTAACATATAAATAATAGACTAATAAAAAAAAAAGAGAGAAATAATTATAGTGTCCCTTAAAGCATGAACAAAGCTCATCTCCCCCCAGTGGCTTTACTGTGGTAGGAGTTGATAGCTCTTCCACCCCTGTTGCTATGCCACTGCTGCAGAGTAATAGTGATGATAATATTTAACAAGCCAATGTACGGAAAAATTACTTTTTCTTTTTTTTAATACTCCAAAATCTCTCTTATGCATCATAAATTGTGCCTGCAGCTAAATGACCTACCTGACAACCACTAAGCCAATTATAGAATGTAAAAGACTGGAAAATAGCCAAAACATAACACGTTTTGTATGCATATGGACAGCCTTTCAGCACTGGAGAATAGTTGCCTGTAATGGTGTTTATCACTGACCTTCACTTAGAGAGCCTGTGGCGATTTTTTTCTTTTCTGTGAGATAATTGGAGAGCTTGTGTCAGTATCTATTTTTAGGAAGTATCAAGGCTTTTAGTGCCTTCAAAGGGCTGTCAATGAGTTTTAAGAAAAGTGATTTCCTTGGTATAAAAAGGGGGACCCTACGCCTCTGATCACCTCCTCCCCAATAAACCCGTTTGTTTGTCTTTTTACAGCTGAGAATCCCTCAGTAGTAAAGCCCATCATAGCGATTTGTGCTTATGGGCATTGGTGATGGATTATGATGCTATATGGTGGTAAGCCTTGAGTCCAAATCTCTCCTTTTGAATGTTCAGTAGACTAAAACTGGTCATACACTAGTAGAGTTTTTTATTCAACAGTTTTCGCTTTTAGAACGTTTGATTCTTTTAATAATTAGTGGGAGCAAATCGATGTTCACAATGATGAGAAACTTTGAAGTTCGGTGGAAATTTTTTTCTTGAACAAACAAATTTCTAACCTTGAATGTGATTTTCATTTGGGAAATTACATTCATTCCAAAATCAATTGTTCCAAGCAAACCACATTTTGAAGAATTTTGGAATGGCATAAGTCAAGCTATCGAATGTTCTGAGAATTTTGGTTAAAAAATCCAGTGGCCAGCTTATAGGCAGTTCTACCAAAGCAACGGACATAAGGTGGCCAGTCTCACCGGGATGATCCAGTCTCACCGTGCCCCACTCAGCACCCACTCATACAAGCTTAGACATGTACAGGTGTATCTAAAAAAAATAATTATCATCAAAAAGTTAATTTATTTCAATATTTCAATTCAAAAAGTGAAATGTATATATTGTATAGATTCATTACACCCAGAGTGATATATTTCAAGCATTTTAATTTTGATGATTATGGCTTACAGCTAGTGAAAACCCCAAATTCTGTATCTGAGAAAATTTGAATATTACATAAGACCAATAAAAAAAAAGATTTTTAATGCAGACATGTTGGCTTTCTGAAAAGTATGTCCATGTACAGTATAGTATGCACTCAGTACTTGGTCGGGGCTCCTTTTGCATGAATTACTGCATCAATGCGGCGTGGCATGGAGTCGATCAGCCTGTGGTACTGTTGAGGTGTTATGGAAGCCCAGGTTGCTTTGATAGCGGCCTTCAGCTCGTCTGCATTGTTGGAACTAGTGCCTCTCATCTTTCTCTTGACAATACCCCACATATCCTCTATGGGGTTTAGGTCAGGTGAGTTTGCTGGCCAATCAAGCACAGTGATATTGTGATCATTAAACCAGGTATTGGTAGTTTTGGCAGTGTGGGCAGGTGCCAAGTCCTGCTCTATGGGGTTTAGGTCAGGTGAGTTTGCTGGCCAATCAAGCACAGTGATATTGTGATCATTAAACCAGGTATTGGTAGTTTTGGCAGTGTGGGCAGGTGCCAAGTCCTGCTGGAAAATGAAATCAGCATCTTCATAAAGCTGGTCAGCAGAGGGAAGCACAAAGTGCTCTATAATTTCCTGAGAGAGGGTCGTTCTGACTCGATAAAACACAGTGGACCAACACCAGAAGATGGCATGGCTCCCCAAATCATCACTGACTGTGGAAACTTCACAATGGACCTCATGCAACTTGGATTCTGTGCCTCTCCACTCCAGCCCATGTCCTAGATACGTTTGTGTGTGGTGGCTCTTGAAGCACTGACACCAGCCGTAGTCCACTCCACTTGTGAATCCCGCCCCCAAATTCTTGAATGGCCTTTGCTTCACAATCCTCTCAAGGCTGTGGTTATCCCTGTTGCTTGTGCACCTTTTTCTACCACACTTTTTCCTTCCACTCAACTGTCCATTAATATGCTTGGATACAGCACTCTGTGAACAGCCAGCTTCTTTAGCAATGACCTTTTGTGATTTACCCTCCTTGTGGAAGGTGTCAATGACTGTCTTCTGGACAACTGTCAAGTCAGCAGTCTTCCTCACGATTGTGTAACCTACTGAACCACACTGAGAGTGTTTTGAGTTAATTAGCTGAGTAGAGTATGACACCATGAGTCTACAATTTTGAGCTTTTTCACAATATTCAAATTTTCTGAGATACTGAATTTTGGGTTTTCACAAGCTGTAAGCCATAATCCTCAAATTTAAAAGAAAGCTGTCAAGGCTGATTGTCTATTACTTTTATTTTTGTTCTGTGAAGGCTATGCCATTTGTCTCGAAGCCTCCGCGGATTTGTAACTTGTGTTTGTGATATTTTTCTACTTTTGTATGAAAATTCCTAATAAATATATGTCCAAAAAAAAATAAAAAAATTAAAGAAAGAAATGCTTGAAATATACATACAAAATTTTCTCAGCCTAAAAAAAAAAACGTATGCAACTAGGGATGCACTGATATGTTTTTTTTTACCTACGAGTACCGATCCTTATAGAGACTTTAGCCTGGGCTCACACAGGAGCGGTGCAGGAAACTGCATATGATTTAGACAGGAATCGCACCGCATTCCTGTTCAAATTGCAGGCAATTCTTTTGGAGTGCGATTTGAGCCCATTCATTTTGTATGGGCTCAAATCACACCGCAATAGTATCGATACTCGGTATCGTGAGTACTTGACCGAAAGTATCGGTATTTGTTGGTAAAAAACTGGTATAGTGCATCCCTAGCTGCATTAGTGTTCTTTTTTTAGGCTAAGAACATTTTCAAAAATGTTTGGAAATACTTCTTTACCTTGCCAGAATTGCAATGTTCCATCACTTCATGTGGCATTAGTCCACCACGGAGGACTGAACAAATCAGAAAATGTCAGCCTGTGTGACAACCATAGCTCCCTCCATAGATGCAGTGAGGAATTAAGTGTTGAGAGGAAGCTTGAGTAGGATCACCAGGTGAGACAAGGACAAAAAAGCCTGAAAAAGGGAAACTAATGTTGGCTGAACAAGAGAAATCTATACGTGCATGGCTAGTCTTTAAGACTACCTAACCGATGAAGACACTCCTATTGCGGGGGAGGGGTGGCTGGGTGGTTAGGGGCGCCTGACCTTCTGTTATATTTTCCATTAATACCCTTGTACAGCACCCCATACAGGCCATCATTATATTTTACTAAATAAGCAATAACCCTTTATAGTAGTGATGGCAAACCTTGGCTCCCCAGATGTTTCGGAACTACATTTCCCATGATGCTCAACTACACTGCAGAGTATGAGCATCATGGGAAATGTAGTTCCAAAACATCTGGGGTGCTAAGGTTCCCCATCACTGCTTTTTAGCATCCAAAGCTACACTTCTTGCTCCTGTTTTAGCCAGAACCTATGGAGAAGCATTATCTAGTGCCATTAATACAATGTAAACATGTTGTCGTACAGGAAATCCACAATCAGTACTAAGTCACTTTCACCACCCCCCCCCACCCCCCATGAAATGCAATATGTAATTCTATTATTAATAAAGCAGGTACTTTTGTGATTATACATCCAATGTAATGGCAATGACCCTGTCCTTCTATATGACTTGTGCTCACATTAGAGCACAGACTGGAACACTCAGCCCTGACTAGTATTAGGTGAGTCACGCAATTAATGGAAATCCCTCAACAAAGTAATCAATTTGAGGCTGGTAATTGGATTATACACACTCAGGTTAATATAAACGGTATACTTGAGAGCCCAGGACCAAATTTAATGCACAGCGGACTTTTGCAGCGCTGTCATTTTCCGTCTCTTAAGGGGATCTGTGAAAGTGCAATTTATGTATAGCAGTCACTTATTGCCTGTATAATCTCACATACTGTACCTTGCTAATCACAGGACAGACTCCTATTAGATGTATGGAGCAGTGCAATGAAATTCTGGCTACTAAGCCATTCCCGCTACCCCACAGCGTTCTTTATGAATGTAGATTTAAAGGAACATTACCTTCATTTTGCTCTTTATGTGAGTGCAAGTGTTTTCATGTAAACTGCACCGACCTTTTATTTATTTTTTTGTGTTCGATTTATAATTTCTGCCCCTCTACCCCACATCATCAAAAATGGCAGCACCCTTAAAGGAGGATGAGTGCATCAAAGATGGCAGCGCTTGTGAGGGAGAGTGAGTTCCTCTTTAACTTCAAAACACAATATCGCTTTTTGGGTGCACTGACCTTTTAAATCCTGGTCAATGCTCTTTGCCAGGCACTGAGGATATTAATTCAAAATGGCTGTGCCCATGCTGTATTTCATAAACAATCAATTTGGACCCTATCAGGTTATCCAATTATTGGGCTGTGGTGTGTCAGCTTTTTTCTTAGGAATGATTTCCTTTAGGCTGGGTTCACACTGTTCCATGACTGTTACAATATATTAATGCACAAATGGTAACACTTGTACACAGGGCTTTTTTTCAACGGGAACGCGGGGGAACGCAGTTCCGGCACCTCTGGTGCTGAATGCATGTAATGGCAAGGGGTGCTGAGGGTTTATTGCTGGCTGCTGCGGGATCTGTTATCTCTGGAGAGGATCTATTGTTGCTGGGGGACTATTGTTGATGGTGGGTGGTCTTCTGTTGCTGGGAGGGTTCTACTATTGAGGGAGGAGTCTATTGATGTTGGCTGCTTGGAGATCTATTTTTCATGGGGTGGATCTATCTTGCTGGGGGGAGGTATTGTTTTTGGCAGTAGGACTTTTGCTGGGGGGATCTATTGTTGCTGGGGATCTATTATTTGTGGGGGGGTCTAATGCTGTTGGCTGCAGGGTATCTATTTTACTGCTCCCCTTTTATCATTAACAAATTCCATACAAATTCTGTATCACAATATGATACTTGGTTCTTATTTTCCAAAAGGGGTTGATACTAGGAGGTGGGTAGGGGGTAGAACCAAGGGACAGTTCTCGATAGTGGGTAAGGGGCAAAAAAAAACAGTGACTCAGAAGGGTGGGAGTACCTGCACCTATTCTTCGAGATAAAAAGCCCTGCTTGTACATATGCTTTGGGCAGGCATGGCATTAATATTTATGGGCCTCCAATGCATGTCATTGAGGTAAACAACACACTTGACCCTTCGTCACACCAGTACACATAGATGTGAATGTATGTGTAATGTGTTGGCGAAACAAAGCTAACATTTTTTGCTCACTTATTGAGTGCCCACAGAAAAGAAAAAGGCCCCTGCAACGCAGGACACTAATCAAATATCATTCTTTTACTCGTATTGAAGGATATGATTGGGTTTTTAAGATTACATATTCTGGCTCAGTTTGTCAGAAAGCTAGGGAATAAAATTATCCCAATGCAAGCTTTAAGAGCGTACATTATCCTTGGCTCTATCAATGACTTACACCGAGCAATAATTTGCTGCACTACATTCAACAGAACTGTAGTGTGTACCAGGCTTGGACAAAAAGAACGCCCCGACTTTAGTGGAGGAATGTCAGCCCACATTATTGTGTGTGGGAGGCTTTTTCTACACCCACCTGGGAAATAATATTTCTGAGTACAGCACTGAGGGCAAAGTATAGGATGTGTATAGAACACAATGTATTTTCCTACTTTAGTAAAACATGGTGTATTTGGCCTGAGCAGGCTGAAAGTGTTAAAGTGTACTGTAAATAAGCCCAAGAACAAAAACCGGTCCTTAAATGTGGAGACTACATTTTTTTTCTTTATTTAGTCTTATTTCTGTTATTTTGACCTGCTTGTCCTGCCAGTAGCACATGTAGTACTTTATCTGATGTTGCTAGATGCTCTCTAACACTAGTTATGAGGTTCAACCTGCCTCTCTCCCCTCCTGCTGTGACCAATCTGACAACTATGAAAGGGATGGCTGATTTGAAGCTTCAGCTTGTCTTGGCTGTGAGTACTTTCCTGAGACAAGCAACAGCAAGAGGAATGTAGTGAGCAGGGGAGGGCTGTCGGCCTCTGCATTCCTCTTGCTGTTGCTTGTCTCAGGAAAGTGCTCATAGCCAAGACAAAGTGCAGCTAGGAATCGGCTGTCTCTTTTGCAGTGGCGGCCCATCCTTTGCGTGCCTCCGGCCCCCTTATCTACATGCAGGGTGCCACCGCATAGATTCCAATGGGGGGGATGTTTTGTTTTTTTTTGAAGCACGTGATTAGAGCCAGAGGCTCTAATAGGCTTCCAAAAAGAGTGGGCTTGGGGCGCAGAGTAATGTGCTCCAAGCCCATCCAGTTGTGTGACAATAGCGAATAATAATTTGCAATTCTCACACTGATCCTCCTCCCGGCTAATCAGGAAGTGGGTCCTGAGACCCATCACCCGATTGGCTGAAAGGACAGGCGATCCTATTGGACACCTAGGAGGGGGAGGGAGGAGATGCACAGCGGAAGCCCACATTATACAGAGGAGGAGGAGACGCCCACCCGCCACCCTTCGCAGCGTTGCCCGCCTGGAACCTAGATGGGGTAAGTGGTGGATGACTGACTGTGAGAGGGGGGGTACGGGTGAGTTGGCCAAGCGGGAGCAGGTGACCCGACGGGGGGGGTGGTTGTTTGCCACCCCCCCAAAAAACAGCCACCACTGCTCTTTTGTATTTGTTTAGGAAGCACATGGAAATGTGAGACAAAGTACTACATGTATATTGTCCCATAGGGATAGATCTGAAAATTAAAAGATATTATTATAAATCATCTTTAGGTCAGATGAGATTCATTTGTGGCTTTTTCCTACAATAATATTCTAATTTAGTATTGTTATGTGGCCTGTTTATTTATGTGAAGGATTAAAAATTCTTTCTTTAGACTTCCTTAATCCAGGAGTATCTTTATTTTTTTTTATCTTTTGGCTTGGGGAGGCTTCTTAGGGCTCCTGTGTTAAAGTGGAGGTCCGGCTGTAAAAAATTTTTTTTTAAAAAGTCAGCAGCTACAAACAATGTAGCTGCTGACTTTTAATAAGCACACTTACCTGTCCAGGTTATCTGCGATGTCGGACGTCCAAGGCAGATCCATCCCTCGAACCGGGTCCCAGCCATCCTCACTAAGGGAAACCGGCTTCACTGCCCGTTTCCTACTGCACATGCGCGAGTCGCGTGGCTATTTGTGAATGGGCACACCGTCCTGTGTGTCCCAGAAGGCAGCGCGCTTCCATTTCCCAGGAGGAAACGCGACGAGGAGAACACAGAACCTCACCGCGAAAGAGGAAGAGGCAGATTAGGACGATCTGCCTAGCAACAGCAATTTCTGGTAAGTATAAAGAATTATTTATTTATTTTTAGCCTTTTTGGCAATTTTTTTTTTTTTTTTAGAGTGGACCTCCACTTTAAGTGTACATACATATGGAGTCTTCCATATTAAAGCTAAATGCTGGGCAAGCAGCTGAATGCTGAAAACGGTTTTAACTGCCAGAGGATTTGCAATGTATACACTATATTACCAAAAGTATTGGGACACCTGCCTTTACAACATGAACTTTATTGGCATCCCAGTCTTAGTCCCTAGGGTTCAATATTGAGTTCCCCCCCCCCCCCTTTGCAGCTAGAACAGCTTCAACTCTTCTGGGAAGGCTGTCCACAAAGTTTAGGAGTGTGTCCATGGGAATGCTTGACCATTCTTCCAGAAGCGCATTTGTGAGGTCAGGCACTGATGTGGACGAGAAGGCTTCCACCCCAAACTTGCTCATTCATGTCTTTATGGACCTTTGTGCACTGGTGCGCAGTCATGTTGGAAGAGGAAGGGACCATCTCCAAGCTGTTCCCAAAAAGTTGGGAGCATGAAATTGTCCAAAATGTCTTGACATGCTGACGCCTTAAGAGTTCCCTTCACTGGAACTAAGGGGCCAAGCCCAACCCCTGAAAAACAACCCCACACCATAATCCCCCCTCCACCAAATGATTTGGACCAGTGCACACTTTTGTGCATCGGAAATGGCTACACACTGTTGGAATTTCCGACAATAACTTTTGCCGTCGGAAAAATAGAGAACCTGCTCTCTATCATTTGTTGAAATTCCGACAGCAAATGTCCGATGGAGCCTACACACAGTCAGAATATCCAACCAAAAGCTCACAGCGCACATTTGTTGTCGGAAATTCCGACCGTGTGTACGCGGCATAAGAATCTCTTATATGGAGTCCACTCATTACCATGAACAGCAAAAAAGAAAAAACATACCGTCCTCAATTAGAGATATCCAGCATAAGTCAGCATATGCAAATGGAAATTGATCATAATCCCACAGCAAGAGGATCCACCAACAAACATGAACACAGGGATTTGGCACAGTCCCTCAATAGGCTTCAAACAGTCTCTTTCTCGTAGAGTAAAATGTTTTGTTAGCAGCCACTTTCTCAAGTATATATACTTATCGATCCTGCCATGACTGTTTCTTGTTGGTGTCCAGTGGGTGACAGTGGCAGTGCGTCCATAGTGGGCGCAGGAGCGCCTCCCCCTCTCCCTCCTGCGCCCACTCACAATAACAATACATAGGTTCATGCATTGCATGAACCTATGTATTGTCGCCGCCGCTGCCGCCCACTATTCTGATGGCCGGCCCCCTGTTGATTGCCGGCCATCTGAATAACAGCGGCTGGTTGGTTTTTGGAAGTGCCTATCAGAGCCAGCGGCTCTGATAGGCTTCCCGATTACAGCCTGAGGGCTGTAATCGGCTTCCAAATAGTTAACCAGAGGATGCACGGGGGTGCGTTCCCTGGTTAACACTGACAGGTGTTTCAGCCAATCAGGTTCACCGAGTCTGGTTACCGGTAACCTGATTGGCTGAAGCGACATCGAGGGTGGGAAAAGACATCGAGGATGGAAGAAGGACGGCGCTGACCCGAGGAAGGTAAGTGCAGGGCTGGGGGGACAAACTGGCTGTATTTGGGGGGACAAACTGGCTGTATTTGGGGACAAACTGGCTGTATTTGGGGGGACAAACTGGCTGTATTTGGGGGGGAAACTGGCTGTATTTGGGGGGGAAACTGGCTGTATTTGGGGGAAACTGGCTGTATTTGGGGACAAACTGGCTGCATTTGAGGGGGCAAACTGGTGGCGTTTGGGCACAGTGGCTGCGTTTAATGGGCACAGTGGTGGCAATTGATGATTCTTTTTTTTTCAGTTTGTTTGCGCCCCCCCCAAAAAAATTTGAGCACCAGCCGCCACTGGTGGGTGAGTAGATTTAGTGGTTGGAAATGCCTGACCGGTTTCGTCGGTTTAAAACCGGCTGCATCAGAGGAGTTGGGGGTATTATTGTATGTATGAGCAGCCTCACCAAGGCTCTACTAACAAAATGGCTATCTTTATCACTGGACACAATAATAGTAGATCTAGCACCTCTCTTTGAATGTTCCCACAACATAGGTCCATAACTCCTACTGCAGAAGCAGCACAGCTTGGTCAAAAAACATACTCCCAGCCTGCTGATTGGACAATAAGGAAGAAGAGAGTCATCATACTGCTCTCCTCTTCTGTCTGCATGCTGCCATAAAGCACAGAGCCTGTTGGATACTATTCCTTCCCCGGTCTTTCCCAGTTTACTGCGCAGAATATAGTAAGCTAATATCGGGACAGTTCCAGAGTTTCAGGTGCTTACGTTAGTTGTATTTAAAAAAAGTTTAATGTTTTTCTAATGAATTTATAGCCCCTATTACTTGGTCTATTTATGTCTGCCTGGAGTCTGGCATTAAATACATTGGAGTTATATTTTAATAGACCAGCAATCATGTTCTCAGTGAAGCAGTGGTGGTCTTCCACTTGTATTCATCAAAGTCGGCACAGATCTCACTTCGTCTTGTGAGAAAAGAGTAGAGGCTGGAATTTTCCCTGAAAACTAGCAGGCGGTAGTGACCCCAGGAGCCTCTCTGTTCTTTCATCCAGCAGGCCAGAGCCCAGGTAAATACAGTAAATCCTATTATCTGTGTATGGAGGGCAAAAAAAGAGACAACATCCAAGCCTTTCACTAAGTCCCGCATCCTCACGTCTTCTGTATTCTGTCTGAAGTGTCTGCTTGCTGTTTTCAGAAATGAGAAAGGTTTTTCTGTCCCTTATGAAAGAAAAGTGAAGAAGAAATGAGTGAAATATCAACTCTGAAAGCATTCCTTGGTCTCTGGAAGAATTCTGTTCAGACGTCTTTTCTTCTTTCTTTTTATTTCATAGCAATTAGTCTTTTTTTTTTTTTTTTCACCCTGTATAGACAGACCATAGGCAATACATTTATGGCCCCATCTGGGACTAAGGGGCCACTTTAAAAAGCAGCATCATAGCCTTACTAGAGCCATACCACTGCCTTTTAAAGAAAAGGCAAATTTATAAAGCACAGTGACATGCTTTATTAACCACTTAAGCCCCGGACCATTTGGCTGGCCAAAGACCAAGGCCACTTTTTGCGATTCGGCACTGCGTCGCTTTAACTGACAATTGCGCGGTCGTGCGACGTGGCTTCCAAACAAAATTGATGTCCTTTTTTTCCCACAAATAGAGCTTTCTTTTGGTGGTATTTGATCAGCTCTGTGGTTTTTATTTTTTGCGCTATAAATAAAAATAGAGTGACAATTTTGAAAAAAATTCAATATTTTTTACTTTTTGCTATAATAAATATCCCCAAAAAATATATAAAAAAATTATTATTTTCCTCAGTTTAGGCCGATACGTATTCTTCTACATATTTTTGGTAAAAAAACAAAACGCAATAAGCGTTTATTGATTGGTTTGCGCAAAAGTTATAGCGTCTACAAAATAGGGGATAGTTTTATGGCATTTTTATTAATATTTTATTTTTTTACTAGTAATGGCAGCGATCAGCGATTTTTATCGTGACTACGACATTATGGCGGACACATCAGACACTTTTAACACATTTTTGGGACCATTGTCATTTTTACAGCGATCAGTGCTCTAAAAATGCACTGATTACTGTAAAAATGACACTGGCAGTGAAGGGGTTAACCTGTAGGGAGCGCTGAAGGGGTTAAGTGTGTCCTATGGAGTGATTCTAACTGTTAGGGGGCGTGGCTACAAGTGACACATCACTGATCGCTGTTCCCGATGAGAGGGAACAGGCGATCAGTGACATGTCACTAGGAAGAACGGGGAGATGTTGTGTTTACACTGACATCTCCCCATTCTTCAGCTCAGTGACCCGATCGCAGGACACCGGCGGAAATCGAGTCCGCCGGTCCCACGGGCACGGTCCCTCTGCGCGGGCGCGTCCACACGGCGGCAAATTAAAGGGGACGTATATATACGCCCATTTGCATAGCCATGCCATTCTGTCGATGTATAAGTTCGTGCGGCAGTCGGCAAGCGGTTAATGTTCTTGGTGCCAAAAAAATTATGAATGGCAGGAAAAATGACTGGGAGTCGCATTGATGTGGCAGATACATGTAACCAGCCTCTCCACCAATCAAGGAGTGTTTTCTTTAGCATTAGGTACTGAACAATGTGTGGGACACTATAGGTCGCTCACCATTCTCTACGTTTTAATAATGAAGCATTGGACATTAAGGAAGGATTTGCATGGCTCTACCCACTATCGTGAAGCGAGGAATAATCCTCTTATTTTGGGGGGTATGTGAGGGAATCAGATATTTGTATACCTTCTGTTCTTCGAAGACTCTTCTCTACTCTACAAATATTTGGTTGGAGAGTATTTTGAGTCCTTTAGTCTCTTCTCACTATGACCTTCATGGTTATATTTTTTTGGTGGTCCCTAATCCCTACTCCATAGAAGCCATTGTTTTCATGCACTGCACCAATGATGGTCAACAATGATGGTCAACAAGTCTAAAACAGTGGACAAAAGCACACCCTTGAGTGCACTTCTTAGTGTGTGTGTTCACATGCACATTTTTTTGAACACTTAGCGGTTTTTCATTTTCATCACCACCGTGGATTGAAAAAAAAAAGGTCTGAAACAGCTGTCAGCCTTTTAACTAAGATCAAGTGTAGTATCTGTGGTTATTGGTGTCCAGTAGATGTGCTCTGCTGACATTTCAGTCTTTTGGATGGAATGGCTGGCTGTATAGTATCTCTGCTGGTATGATGGGGACCCCGAGGGCCTCCGTTATGGGAAAGAAACCAAATTAAGTGCCCACTGGGTCTTGGGGGCATGGCCTGACGCAGCACGGAGTAGGTCGCACTGAAAAGGAGCTCCGTCAATTTATCCTGGCATCTACCATATCCTGAGACCCTGAAATACCCTAAATCCACTTATCCTGCTTAGGAAGACCCCACAAGGCTACGGTGCTATGTCTCCAACTAAAGCCCAGAAAGCAGCTGCGGCTAAGCTTGCTCAATTCTGATGGCTGGATGGAGAGGAAGCGGGGGAATATGGCGGCGCTACGTGTGAAAACCCTCCTCAGGCACCTGTAGATGGAGCTGCACTCCTGGAGGCTATAACTCTTTGCCGAATCTCACTTACGGCCCAGATAGAAGAGGTCAAAATAGACACCTCGCTGATCCGCCAGGATCTCCAGAAGCCCCATGACATGGTCACGGAGGCAGAGAACCGCTTGGTCCTAGTAGAGGACGCCATCCCGCCCTTGCAATCCGGATCCGACCGCATGCAACTGCAGATTAACCAACTTCTGGCGAAGCAGGATGACATGGAGAACCGCTTGAGGAGGTGCAACCTCCGTTTCATCAGCCTTCCTGAGGGCGCAGAGGTTAAGGACCCGACCACCTTTCTGGAGCAACTCCTTATCAATACCTACGGCCGGGAGGCCTTCTCTGCCATTTTTGTGGTGGAAAGAGCCCATTGTATGCCAGCTAGGCCTCCCCCATCGGGGGCTCCCCCTCGCACATTCAAAGCCAAGTTTCTAAACTACAAAGACCGGGAAGCGGTTCTACGGCTTGCCAGGGAGAAGGGTAACATACCCCATGGCAATGGCAGAGTGGCTATTTTTCCTGATTTTTCTGCGGCTGTGTAGTGCCGCCGACCAAGCTTTATGGAGGTAAAGCACAGGCTGCGCGTCAAACATCTGAAATATTCAATGCTCTTCCCCGCCAGACTAAGAGTGGAAGTGCCCACTGGGTCAGATGGGGGTGGAGAGAATTTCCCTGGTGTGGAGGGTTCTGAGAGACCTAGTGCCTCCTGATTCAAGCAGTTGTCTCGCCATGGGTTGGCTCCAGGGAGCTCTTAGTATCACTATGGGTTTGGGACCCCACTGTGAGAACAACACCATTTGTTTTTTTCTTTCTGAACAGCCCCTCATGGGCTAGGCCTTTTTTATTTTACCATTTTATTCTCCATGGCTTCTGCTTTCAGAAAATATATATTTGTTGTGGGATTAAAGTCATTTTCCAGCAAAAAAATGCAGATTTAACACGTGCAGAAAATAAAAATATTGCCCCGGTAGACAAGTGGTTAAGGTGACTGAGTTACCCATCTAGCTATATATACCAGTATATGTTCCTGACACTTATTAGAACTGAAAAAGCTACTTGGATGAGTGGCAGAATGTCTTAAACATTCAACATTAACAAAGGAAAACAAGTCCGTCTGAAATAATGTGGATAACTAGCAGTACACAATAGAACGATCGTCCTCCTTGTAAACAGGACCAAGGGCAAAAGAGTGACTTATTGCTTTTATCTCTCTTCCTGTGTTATTGTTTGCGCTTTTCTTAGTGTCTGTTGGAGTCTGGCGGCCAGGAGCTTGTTAAGTGCAAGTCTTAAGTAGCCATTAAATTCAAGTATGTTTGCTAGTTTTCTTGAACTGGAATTTTTATTTGGGACCTGTAAGGATCGCATGCTCTGTCAATTCAAACTTGCATAAAAGATTGTGTAAAAGACATTGCCCAAGTATTTCATGTTTGTGGGTTGCTGGCCAGTGAAATCACTTGTTGGTTTCTTCACCCTACCTGAATTAACCCAACTTCTGCAGTCAATAAAAATCCAAATGGTGGTGTCATACTGATTGATTTCGCTTAAAGAGATACTATCTCTATACCTATTTTGGGCCTCCTATGCAGTGAGGCGAGCAAGGCGCTTCCTCCCAGGCTCATCTTTGACTTGCGTCATATGACCAACGAGAGCCAGTCAGGAGGAGCCTATGCTAAGCCTTCCCTAAGCTCTGAATTCTTTTGCTCTGATGGGTGAGAGATGTCGGCTGCTGCAGTGGCAGGTAGTCACGGAGTCAGGACTCAAGTCACCTGGCAGGAGATATGCTGGCCATGTGAGCTGGACGTCTGGTGCTAGCAACACCCCTGATCTGTGCATAGTTCAACCGCTCCCCACCATGCTTCAATGTTGCCTCCCTGCTGTAGCACACCGCCTGTCTAATGTCTTGTGTTGTCTGGTATTGGATCTTGAACCCCCCACATGACAGTGTCCAGGCCTGGTGATTGGACTCTCAGGCCCAACACAGTCAAATAGGGGATGTCATGTGCTCCCCAATACCTGCTTTGGCAGTAGGGGAGTATAGCTGGGTAACAATACATATCTAGAGGGTTGGGTTGTGTAGACACATTTTGGGCAAAGTTTTATTTTCTGTTTAACGTAGAATGAAAAAAATAATTGGGGACTCCTGCAAATAGGTACTCTTTACACACGGTCGGAATTTCCGACAACAAATGTTCGATGTGAGCTTTTCGTCGGAAATTCCGACCGTGTGTAGGCTCCATTGGACATTTGCTGTCGGAATTTCTGACAACAAATGATTGAGAGCAGGTTCTCAATTTTTCCGACGGCAAAAGTTCTTGTCGGAAATTCCGACCGTGTGTAGCCATTTCCGACGCACAAAAGTGCTGCGCATACTCGGAATCAATTTGACGCATGCTCGGAATCATTGTACTTAATTTTTCTTGCCACGTCGTAGTGTTGTACATATCCGCGTTCTTGACCATCGGAATTTCCGAGCAACATTTGTGCGACCGTGTGTGTGCAAGACAAGTTTGAGCCAACATCCGACGGAAAAAAACCCACGGTTTTGTTGTCGTAAATTTTGAGCGTGTGTACGCGGCATATGATTTTAATCTTGCGGGAGACGAGTAAGCATAATCTTTTGGGGAAAACTTTCCACTGGGTTTCATTCTCAATGGGTGAGGATGTTACTGGCTTATTCAAAGACAAACTGGAAAAATAAATAGATTTTGCATTTAAACTAGACTTGTGTCGTTGTTTAGTGGCTCTAATTTCTACCTTGGGCATCATCCAGTGTTAATTTCAACTAAAACTGATGTGGGTCCCTTAGAGGAAGATCTGTGGGATAATGCTTTAGGGTCAGTCTTGCTCTGTTCCCTCAATACTTCCCAAAGACTTTCTCAGTTATACATTATTCTCTGTGCCCATTATACGCCTCTTAAAATATGCCGTATGGGTATTTTGCAATCTTCTCTGTGTGTTAGGTGACCTCATCCACCTTTTAGGGCACTGTACCAAGCTCCATCGCTATTGGTCAGACATTGTTACTACTATTAATGCGGTTTTTCAAATTACCATTCCTGTTGAACCTGTTTGATGTATTCTGGGTATTCTCGATGACCTCCCACTGCATTGTTTCAAGCCCGCCGACTCCTTCTGCAACAGTGGATATCAGACAGGGCCCCCTACCCACAAAGAGTGGGTTGTCCACATGGGTGATACCCTGATGCCACGTACACACGGTTGGAAATTCTGCCAGCAAAATCCGTTGTGAGCTTTTGGTCGGAAATTCCAACCGAGTGTATGCTCCATCTGACTTTTGCTGCCAGCAAAAGATTGAGAGCAGGTTCACTATTTTTCCGACGGAAAAAGTTCAGATCGGAAATTCCGTTTGTGTGCAATTCCGACGCGCAAAAAAAACCATGCATGCTCAGAAACAATTCAACACATGCTCGGAAGCATTGAACCTAATTTTCTCGGCTCGTCTTAGTGTTGTACGTCACTGCGTTCTTGACGGTCGAAAGTTCAGAGAACTTTTGTGTGACCGTGTGTATGCAAGCCAAGGTTGAGTGGAATTCCGGTGGAAAAACCATCCAAGATTTTTCTGACGAAAATTCTGCTCGTGTATACGGGGCATTAGACTGGAAAAGGTTATCTTCTAGCATAGAGGGTGCCCAGGAAAGTTGAACAAACTTTGGGGGGACTTGCTGGCAGTCCAAGGCTTTGCGCCTCTCTACTTAGTGATGGATAGAATTTTGGATTGAGACATTGTCTACTGCTTTTTTAGGAATGTCAGAACCGCTATCTTAAGTAGTCATGTTTTTGTTGCTATTGTACTTCTCTTCTACTACCTATATTGCTGGCTTGATTTTTCATGGTGGGTGTATTCTGGGGGTGAATGCTGCTCTCTCTCTCTCTCTGGATTTATCATATTCCATACATCTTTTGAGTGCTTTGGAACACCACTACTGCTATGTGTACAGGTTGCATGTGCTTTGTTTATTGGTTGTAACTCAAACTTTTTTTCAGATTTAAAAAAAAAATAAAACAATTCAGATTAATGAAAACTGACTAAAAACTAAAATAACGTTTTAGTCAAAAGACTATGATTAAAACTAAATTGAAATTTGACATCAAAATTAACACTGGTTATATATAACAACGGCTTAATCTGCGTCTGTAGTGCAAGTTCAAAACTTCATACCATAAAAAAAATTACGTTACTAAATTTTTACTCCAGGAGTATATAATGAGTTTGGAAGTTCTAGAGAAATTCATTACAATTTTGCTAAACCCATTTAATTTTAGTTGACTAAAATGTACTGAAGATTTTAGTCGACTAAAATACGACTAAAACGAAAACAATTCAGATGACTAATGTCGCGTACACACGACCGTTTTTAATGACGAGAAAAATGAAATTTTTTAAAATGGTCATTAAAAATGACCGTGTGTGGGCTTCAGAGCATTTTTCACAACGTGAAAAACTGCCATGAAAAAATTGGAACATGCTCTAATTTTTCACGTCGTTTTTCTCGTCATGAAAAATGGCCGTGTGTAGGCTTTGTAAAGGCTCGTGTTTTTTCACCTTAATGCATCCTATGCATTAAGGTGAAAAAACAACTTGCAGTGACCGGCCCCCTGGCCCCCCTCATTTCACTTACTTGAGCCCCGAATTTCCCTTGGTGGGGATGCGCCGTCCCTCTCTCCACAGGGTCCCGGCTCTTGATTGGCTAGTTTGATAGCAGCGCAGCCATTGGCTCCCGCTGCTGTCAATCGAAACCTATGATGCGGGCGCCGGGGGGCGGGGCCGAGTCATACATTCAGCGGCTATGGATGCCGAATGAGTGACTCGGGAGCGCACCCGCAAGGTAACCCCCCGGATGAGCGTTTCTCCTAGGGGGGTTACCTGATGCGGAGAGGAGACGCGAGAGCCGCCGAGGGACCCCAGATGTCGTGTTCATGGCCCCACTCTGTGCAAAACAAGCTGCACAGTGAAGGTATAGAATGATATGTTTGTTATTTAAAAAAAAAAAAAACGATCCTTTACAATCACTTTAAGTCTTACTCTCCGGGCCCCGGCTACTACTAGGTGGGGAGTGGAGGAAGATCACTCCACCAGGGAAGGCAAGGAGATAAGCAGGCAAGCGGCTGGTGGGGACTTAAACCAAGGCAGAAGAACATGCGAGCGGAGCTGAATGGGCATGCACCCGAAACTGAAGAAATATTCCCTCCGCTCCGACCAGCACATGATCATCAGAAAGGGGCACAGATAATGGAAAAAAATACACCCCCTAAGCTAGTATGAGCGGCGGAGCGGGGGTGTAATTCAGATTTTTTTTTTTTATTCTGCACTGACTGTCTTTGAAATTGCCCCAGCCCCTGTTCAAATCCAATCCGGGGACAAAACTGGGGACAGACTTGGTCCGGGGACAGTGTCCTCAATCCGGGGACTGTCCCCGGAAACCAGGGATGTCTGGTCACCCTACTTTAAAAGCACAGCTTGATTCATAAATACCTAAAAAGCAGCATTGCGTCAATATGAAACATGTCCCGACCGCTTCTTAGTGGAAGTTGTTCGCAAGTTCAGCAGTAAATCCATTGCAATAAATGAATGTGAAGAATAAGGTTGATGTTTACAATGCAATAACCCATAGTAGTCAACCAGATTTCTGTTTATCGGCAGAAAATATGTATTTTTAAATGCTTCTCATGGGGTACTGCTGAATGCACATAAAATGCTATATTGTGGTGCCTTTAAAGCTGAACTCTAGGAGGATAGAAAAAAATTATGCAGGTATATGTTTATTTAAAAGCTATTAGGTTACATTTGCATGTAAGGGGTGGGCGGGCGATGATGGACCTTTCTCCATATTCCCCATTGACCCGTTGGGTGTCAAGTGTGGGTTACATGAGAAGACTACCCCGGGGTTGGGTTTTTTGGGCTACATCAGACGTTGAATGGGGTTACTAACCTTTGCACATGGGGTAACACTTCACCCAAAGGCATGCTCATCAATGCCCAGGGACCAGGCAGGAGCCACCATCATGTGAAGTGTCAAACATTAAGGCAGCCTCCCAACTCCTATACGAGCTCCATGTGTGCAGTACCCACAGTTCCTCTTAAGCTGCTTCATTCCATGCCCTACAAACTTATACTGATGTATGTGTTGCATTCGAAGGGACAGGCTGAGCCTCTGCCCACTCCACCAGTCAGCGTACCTCTGTTACCTCACTCCCAGTAACAGAATGGGGTCCCGCTGAGCACATAGCGCGGACCTCATGCGTGCTCTACTTAACTCTTCTCTTCCCGTACCTAGTGACCAGGCCATAGATCTCCGTAACGCTAGTCCACTCCCGGTGACCGGCAGAGACGGACAGCTGGAGAGGGAGTCAAAGCACCGACCCCCTCGCTACCGGAAGACCTGTCACCAAACCAGGTACCACGCCAACGACTGGTTACTGATTTTCTTTGTGATTTACTCATGGCAATTACCCCTTTTCTTCTTGTCTTGTTGAATGAACCTCTGTCATAGTGATGTTACACATACCCCATCTCTAGTAATATGCTAGGATCTCACATGCACCCCTTGAGGAACTTCAGACCAGGCTTTGAGCCTGCCTACATGCACATTGTACAATAGGTTCTCATTACCCCTTCCCCTTTCCACTCCTTTCCTGCAATCTCTTTGAGTATTTCCTAGCATGGCAAATAACTGACTGTTGTGGCGCTAAATCTATAAATTTGTCTTGTCCCCTCTTCTCCAGGTGTGCTGGACTCTAAAGCCCTGTACACACGATCGGATTTCCTATGGTTTTTAAACCGATGGATTTTTCCATCGGAAAACCGACGAAGCTGACTTCCATCAGTGTTGCCCACACACCATCAGTCAAAAAACCGACCGTTCCAAACGCGGTGACGTAAAACACTCCGATGAGCTGAGAAAAATGAAGTTCAATGCTTCTAAGCATGCGTCGACTTGATTCTGAGCATGCGTGGGTTTTTTAACCAATGGACTTGCCCATAGACGATCGGAGTTTTCGATCGGTTTTTTATCCATCGGAAAATTTTAAAACAAGTTCTATTTTCTGACACTGATGGAAAAAAGACCGATGGGGCCCATACACGATCGGTTTGTCCGATGAAAAAAGTCATTCATCAGAAAAAACGATCGTGTGTACACGGCATAAGACTAGGTTCACATTTGTGGAATGCACAAAAAACGCACATCCCTTTTTGAAGGCATGTGGTGGTGCCATTTAATTCTTAATGGCACCCCAACGCACCTTGCTAACACGTTTGTGCCAACATACGATGCATTTTGGTGCACTGCAATTTTAATAAAGGGTCATGCAATTGATTTGTTTGATTTTCACACATAGGGTGACCAGTTGAAAACATTGGGCTGCCCGAAAGACGATGCACAAAAACGCACGACTACCGTCACACCTGCATAGATGTGAGCGAAGCCTAATGCCGCGTACAGACGATCGGACATTCCGACAACAAAACCGTGGATTTTTTTCCGACGGACATTGGCTCAAACTTGTGTTGCATACACACGGTCACACAAATGTTGTCGGAAATTGCGCACGTCAAGAACGCGGTAACGTACAACACATACGACGAGCCGAGAAATTTTAAGTTCAATAGCTAGTGTGGATCTTCTGCTTGATTCCGAGCATGTGTGGAATTTTGTGCGTTGGAATTGTGTACACACGCTCTGAATTTCCGACAACAACTTTTGTTGTCGGAAAATTTGAGAACCAGCTCTTAAACATTTGTTGTCGGAAATTCCGACAGCAAATGTCCGATGGAGCCTACACACGGTCAGAATATCTGACAACAAGCTCACATCGAACATTTGTTGTCGGAAATTCCGACCGTGTGTACGCAGCATAAGGCTGACCATACACAGTACATTTTCAAATTATAAATAAATTCTCTGCACATTTGATGACTTGACGTCATTGACTTGTTCGAAAGTACTTCAGAATTTTGCTTGCTTTGGACTTTCCCAAATGACAACTACATTCACTGTTAGAAATTAGAAGTTAGAAACATTTTCCATCCTGCTGCTTTGAATTTTCTCATCACAGCTCTAGAAAACTTGCATCAGTTTGACCCCCAATAAGGATTATAGAATCTAAAAACACTCCTAAAACAAAAAATGTTAAACAAAATACGAGTAGTGTAAAGCCAGCTTAAAGTGATTGTAAGGGAAACATTTTTATTTAAAAAAAATAACAAACGTGTCATACTTACCTTCTCTGTGCAGTGCTTTTGCACAGAGCAGCCCCGATCCTCCTCTTGTCGGGTCCCTCGCCGGTACTGTGAGCCCCTCCCTCTTGCCGAGTGCCCCCATAGCAAGCCACTCGTGCGTGCTCGCTCCCAAGCTGGTCTTCTGTCAACTTAGCCAACTCGTCAGAAACTCCAACCACGTCACTTCCGGTTTCTTTAAATCATCAGTAATTGGAGATTTTGACGAATTGCTGTTTGGAACACAACACCGGCAACCGAATACAGCCGGGTACAGAAAGATTAACTGTTTTGACAGCACAGCAGGTAATGAGGACAAAGATGTCGCCACCTAGGAGGCGGCCATTTTGTTGGCTAGTAAAAATCTCAGCTCATAAAATCGTGCACTGGACTCTATTCGGTTGCCGGTGTTGTGTCCAAACAGCAATTCGTCAAAATCTCCAATTAATGATGCTTTAAAGATACCGGAAGTTACGGTAAGTAGTTGGGATTTCTGACAAGTTGGCTATTTTGACAGAGCACCAACTCTGTGTCCCGCCTCACTGGCTGTGATTGACAGCAGTGGGAGTCAATGGCTCCTTCTGCTGCATCACAGCCAGTCAGGAGGGAGAGATCTGGGAGAGCCTCAGCTCAGGTCTCGTGGACACATCACTGTATCGGGCTTACTGTAGGTAAGTATTGGGGGGGGGGGGGGAAGCTGCACATTGAAGATTTGTTACCTTCTTGCATAGAATGCATGAGGGTAAAATAAATCTTTAGCCTTTACAACCACTTTAAACTGACAATAAACTCTGGTTTAAAAAATATATATTCTATCGAGTATGTATTCCCAACTTTACAAAATGACCTTCTGTCGCTCTCTGCCTCCTCCATTTTTTTTTATGTTGCTGTGATATGACTACATGTTAGAGGGAGGCTACTTTTGTTCTCCATAGTCCCACTGTATGCAGGAATGAAACCACCCCCTCTTACTTGCTCTAGAGATGGACTATGGACTATGTGATTTGTAGTGTGTAAAGAGCAGTGCGTGCAACCGCAACTAACATGCACTGTTTGTTCCAAACAAAGGGAAGTAAGAAAAAGGAGAGGCTCAGGGGCTCACATACAACATTATAAGGAAGAAGGAAAACGCAGTAAGAAATAATTTAATGAAAAATAGATTACAGTACCAATAACAACTTCCCTCCGGGCCCATAGCAGATTGACAGCCGGGTGGGTGCTTTCCTGTTCTGACTGGACGTCATATGACGTCCTTCACATCGTGCCGCTCATGCGCGCCCCATGGCACAGCATGGCAATTGGTGGTGAGCTTTGTCCCTTGGACACACCACATCTCCAATCAGGGTAAAGAGCTGATGACATAGGCTTTTTGGCTATGTGTCCAGCTGTGTCCAATCACAGCTGATCACATGTAAACAAATGCTGGTTATTAGAATTTCCTTTCCTCAGCGCTGTCAGTGTCTGAGGAAAGGAAAGCCGATCAACGGTTTTCTGGTTACAAGGGACATTTAGACTGATAATCAGGGCACTGATAGTCAGTGCCTAGATGATCAGTGAAGCATATCAGTGTCCATTAGTGCCCATCAGTGCAGCTTACCAGTGCCTGTCAGTGCCGCCTCATCAGTGCCCAACAGTGCTGCCTCATCAGTGCCCATCAGTGCAGCCTCATCAGTGCCCATCAGTGCAGCCTCATCAGTACCCATCAGTGCAGCCTCATCAGTGCAGCCTCATCAGTGCACATCAGTGCAGCCTAACAGTGCCCATCAGTCCAGCCTCATCAGTGCCCATCAGTCCAGCCTCATCAGTGCCCATCAGTGCAGCCTCATCAGTACCCATCAATGCAGCCTCATTAGCGAAGAAGAAAAATTACTTATTTGCAAAATTGTATAAAAGGAAAAGTTTTTTTTATCTTTGTTTTTGTTTTCTGTCTTTTTTCATTTGTTTAGCAAACAATAAAAAACCCGGTGGTGATTAAATACCACCAACAAAAAGGTCTATCTGTCTCAAAAAAAATGATAAAAATGTCATATGGGTACAGTGTTTCATAACCGTGCAATTGTCATTTAAAGTGCAAGAGCGCAGAAAATTGGCCTGGGCAGGAAGATGGTGAAAGTACCCAGTAATGAAGTGGCTAAGTAGTGGATCTGTATTATTTCTGGAGAATAAGGATATCGCTTAGTATCACTTTAAAAGGACTTCAATCCATGCACTTCAGTTCTTGAGCTCACGGATGCATTCAAATAACCACAAGATGCAGGCAGTGTCTCACTTACTTTGTGTCACTCCAGTCTACACTTACTTTACAAAGTGTTACTTTGTTTATTGGCGTGTATCATCCTTTCTGAGACAGTTGTACCTAGTTGTATTTCTTAACGGATGTAAAAAAAAAAAATGTAAAAAATAAAAGCTTGACAGATAAAACAGCTCTTTTAAATATGAATAAGGATTTGGTGTTCCACACTAAAAACATTTTTTAGTCCTGCCCTGTAGTAAATGAATACAATGTGTGCAAAACAGATATACATCACTTGTAAAATAAAGGTCTTATTGGTGTACTCAGCATTCTTTCTTTTTTTATTTTTCCAGCAAGAACACCCGGACTTCAGACACCCTGAACAAGCAGCAGACGCTGAGGATGCACATAGATATTCCCCGAGCACAACTTCTTATAGAAGAGCGAGACACAATGGAGACCATTGGTACGTCAACTCTGTTGCTGTTTCAGCCACTGCCTTGGGCTGAGCTGCTTGTGTACAATAAACACCAACCTACACCCACACAATCCATACCCTGAGCTCGGCAGGCTTTTGCTTGATAGAAAATACATTTCTGCACATGGTGAAAGGACTTATGACTAAATAATTATCAGAATGACAAACGTTAAAGCCCAACTCCAGCTATTTCTTTTGGAAACAGGAAAGAAAGGATAGAACTACTGTCATATTTTAATTGTGGATTCCCCATTGGGGAAATTTCCCTCATTTCCTGTCTGGGTAATGCAGGCAGGAAGTGATTGGATATCTCCCCAACAGGGATGGAAACAATAATAACCCTTCCTAAATTATTTAAAATGGAAAAAAGTTTTGGCTGAAGTTGAACTTTAAGTACGTTTATCTCTTTGTAGGAAGAAAAAGTGCAATATAAAGATACAGACTAGAGATGAGCCGAACACCCCCCGGTCCCTTTCGCACCAGAACCTGCGAACGGACCGAATGTTCGCGCGAACTTTAGAACCCTATTAAATACAATGGATGCGAACGTTCGAAATCAAAAGTGCTAATTATAACGGCTAATATGCAAGTTATTGTCCTAAAAAGGGTTTGGGGACCCGGGTCCTGCCGCAGGGGACATGTATCAATGCAAAAATAAGTTTTAAAAACGGACGTTTTTTCGGGAGTAGTGATTTTAACCACTTAACGACCGCCCACTGTAAATATACGTCGGCAGAATGGCACCGACAGGCAGAATCACGTATATCTACGTGACTGCCTTTGTATAGTTGGGGGGTCCGATCGGACCCCCCTTCTTTACAGTGAGCGGTGGTTAACTGATCGGGAGAGATCAGGCATGAGGGGACGGCCGTTCGATTCCGGCCCCCCCTCTCGATCGCTCCCGGCGAATGAGAGAGCTTCCCCTGCCTGTGTAATGTTTACACAGGTAGGAGGAAGTGATGTCATCTCTCCTGCGGCGCTCACATATACCGAGCGCCGTACAGGAGAAGATGCAGGTTAGTGCACAAACACTACACTGACACCAGGACACATAGGCACATAAATCGCCCCCCCAGGCCCCCCAGACACCCCCAGATGTCCCCCAGATCACCCCCCAGCCACAGTGTCACTGATTGCAGTGACCATTTATTTACTGATCACTGCAATCAGTGACATTTGTGACTGTAAAAGTGTCACCAAAGTTTAGTTTTAGGTCCAGTGTAGCCCCCTAACCCCCCCTAATAAAGGTTTAACCCCCTGATCGCCCCCCAGATAACCCTTTTACCCCCTATCACCACTGTCGCTAAGCGATCATTTTTCTGATCGCCGTCTTAGCATCGGTGATGCTGATCGGTAGCCAATAATTTTTTTTAGGTTCGTCGCAGGTTTTTATAGCGTCGGGTACCCCCATAAATTATCTAATGAAGGTTTAACCCCCTTGATCGCCCCCCCAGGTAACCCTTTCACCCCCTAGCACCGCTGTCACTAAGCGATCGTTTTTCTGATCGCTGTTTTATTGTCGGTGATGCCGATCGGTAGGCAGTTTTTTTTAGGTTCGCCGCAGGTTTTTATAGCGTCAGGTACCCCCATATATTACCTAATAAAGGTTTAACTCCCTTGATCGCCCCCCAGGTAACCCTTTCACACCCTATCACCACTGTCGCTAAGCTATCGTTTTTCTGATCGCTGTCTTATTGTCGGTGATGCCGATCGGTAGCCAGTTATTTTTTTTAGGTTCGCCGCAGGTTTTTATAGCGTCAGGTACCCCAATATATTACCTAATAAAGGTTTAACCCCTTGATCACCCCCCAGGTAACCCTTTCACCCCCTATCACCACTGTCGCTAAGCGATCGTTTTTCTGATCGCTGTCTTATTGTCGGTGATGCCGATAGATAGCCAGTAATTTTTTTAGGTTCGCCGCAGGTTTTTATAGCGTCAGGTACCCCCATAAATTATCTAATAAAGGTTTAACCCCCTTGATCGCCCCCCAGGTAACCCTTTCACCCCCTATCACCACTGTCGCTAAGCGATCATTTTTCTGATCGCTGTCTTATTGTCGGTGATGCAGATCGGTAGCCAGTAATTTTTTTTAGGTTCGCCGCATGTTTTTATAGCGTCAGGTACCCCCATAAATGATCTAATAAAGGTTTAACCCCCTTGATCGCCCCCCAGGTAACCCTTTCACCCCTATCACCACTGTCGCTAAGCGATCATTTTTCTGATCGCTGTCTTAGCGTCGGTGATGCAGATCGGTAGCCAGTAAATTTTTTTTAGGTTCGCCGCAGGTTTTTATAGCGTCAGGTACCCCCATAAATGATCTAATAAAGGTTTTAACCCCCTTATTGCCCCTAGTTAACCCTTTCATCAGTGATCACCATATAAGTGTTACGGGTGACGCTGGTTAGTTAGTTTGCTTTTTATAGTGTCAGGGCACCCGCCGTATATATAACCCAATAAAGGTTTAACCCCCTGATCGCCCGGGGGGTGATATCAATTAGGTTTTAGCGTCAGAGAGGGTCTGCGTCACACCCCAGGCAGCGTCAGGTTAGTGCCAGTAACGCTAACACCCACGCGTGAAGCATACACCCCCCTTAGTGGTATAGTATCTGAACAGATCAATATCTGATCTGATCAGATCTATACTAGCGTCCCCAGCAGTTTAGGGTTCCCAAAAACGCAGTGTTAGCGGGATCAGCCCAGATACCTGCTAGCACCTGCGTTTTGCCCCTTCGCCCAGCCCAGGCCACCCAAGTGCAGTATCGATCGATCACTGTCACTTACAAAACAAAAACACACATAACTGCAGCGTTCGCAGAGACAGGCCTGATCCCTGCGACTCCAGTGCTGTAGGAGGTGATTTCACCACCACAGTTAAAAAAAAAAAGCATATATGCCGAAGCATTGGGGCAGCAGGGGCGGAGGAGCGATTTTGCTCCTAATGCCGCGTACATACGGTCAAAATTCCGACGGAGGCTTGCCCGTGGAAAAGTCCGACCATGTGTGTGCGGCATAACTTTTTTGCGGGAGGATGCCCCCATGCTTCGGCATATATAAATGGTGCATGTATGCCCATCATTAGAAGTGGGTGGATGAAGGGCGGTATTCTAATGGTGGGCATACCCACCGATCAATCTCTTTTTTCGTTCAGCCAACAGGCTGCATGAAAAAAAAGATTACAATACATGTCCAACAAGGACCAGCAACGTACTGGTATGTTGCTGGACTTTGAATGTTTATACCAGAATGATGCCTGTGGGTTTAGGTATCATCTTGGTATCATTCTTTTCAGCCTGCGGCCGACTTTCATGTAAAAGCAATCCTAGTGGCTAATTAGCCTCTGGACTGCTTTTACAAGCAGTGGGAGGGAATGTCCCCCCCCGGATATAAAAAGCGCCATTGGGAAATTGGGAAAGCATTTTATCACACCGATCTTGGTGTGGTCAGATGCTTTGAGGGCAGAGGAAAGATCTAGGGTCTAGAAGACCCCAGTTTTTTCAAAAAAGAGTACCTGTCACTACCTATTGCTATCATAGGGGATATTTACATTCCCTGAGATAACAATAAAAATGATAAAAAAAAAAAATATGGAAGGAACAATTTAAAAATAAAATAAAAAAGCAAAATTAATAATAAAAAAAAAAAAAAAAAAAAAAAAGCACCCCTGTCCTGCCCAATGGCGAACGCAAGCCTCGGTCTGGCGTCGTATGTAAACAGCAATTGCACCATGCATGTGAGGTATCACCGCGAAGGTCAGATCGAGGGCAGTAATTTTAGCAGTAGACCTCCTCTGTAAATCTAACGGGGTAACCTGTAAAGGCTTTAAAGGCTTTTAAAAATGTATGTAGTTTGTCGCCAATGCGCGTTTGTGCGAAATTTTAAAGCATGTCGTGTTTGGTATCTATGTACTCGGCCTAAGATCATCTTTTTTATTTCATCAAACATTTGGGCAATATAGTGTGTTTTAGTGCATTAAATTTTAAAAAAGTGCATTTTTTCCCCAAAAAATCTGTTTGAAAAATCACTGCGCAAATACTGTGTAGAAAAAAAAATGCAACATCCACCATTTTAATCTGTAGGGCCTTTGCTTTAAAAATATATATAATGTTTGGGGGTTCAACATAATTTTCTTGCAAAAAAAAAAAATGTTTTCATGTAAACAAAAAGTGTCAAAAAGGGCTTTGTCTTCAAGTGGTTAGAAGAGTGGATGTAAGCTTCCTAATGTTGTGTATAAAATGCCAGAACAGTTCAAAACCCCCCCAAATGACCCCATTTTGGAAAGTAGACACCCCAAGCTATATACTGAGAGGCATGTCGAGTCCATGGAATATTTTATATGTTGACACAAGTTGCGGAAAAAAGACAATTTTTTTTTTTTTTTTGCACAAAGTTGTCACTAAATGATATATTGCTCACACATGCCATGGGTATATGTGGAATTACACCCCAAAATACATTCTGCTGCTTCTCCTGAGTACGGGGATACCACATGTGTGAGACTTTTTGGGAGCCTAGCCGCGTACGGGACCCCAAAAACCAAGCACCGCCTTCAGGATTTCTAAGGGTGTAAATTTTTGATTTCACTTCTCACTGCCTATCACAGTTTCGGAGGCCATGGAATGCCCAGATGGCACAAAACCCCCCCAAATGACCCCATTTAGGAAAGTAGACACCCCAAACTATTTGCTGAGAGGTATTGTGAGTATTTTGCAGATCTCGCTTTTTGTCACAGTTTTGAAAATTGAAAAAAAAAAAAATATATATTTTCTTTCTTCATTTTCAAAAACAAATGAGAGCTGTAAAATACTCACCATGCCTCTCAGCAAATAGCTTGGGGTGTCTACTTTCCAAAATGGGGTCATTTGGGGGGGTTTTGTGCTATTTTGGCATTTTATGGCCTTCGAAACTGTGATAGGTAGTGAGGAGTGAAATCAAAAATTTGTGCCTAGAAATCCTGAAGGCGGTGCTTGGTTTTCGGGGTCCCGTACACGGCTAGGCTCCTAAAAAGTCCCACACATGTGGTATCCCCGTACGCAGGAGAAGCAGCAAAATGTTTTTTGGGGTGTAATTCCACATATAACCATGGCATGTGTGAGCAATATATCATTTAGTGACAACTTTTTGTAATTTTTTTTTTTTTGTCATTATTCAATCACTTGGGACAAAAAAAAAAATATTCAATGGGCTCAACAGGCCTCTCCGCAATTTCCTTGGGGTGTCTACTTTCTAAAATGGGGTCATTTGGGGGGGTTTGTACTGCCCTGCCATTTTAGCACCTCAAGAAATGAGATAGGCAGTCATAAACTAAAAGCTGTGTAAATTCCAGAAAATGTACCCTAGTTTGTAGACGCTATAACTTTTGCGCAAACCAATAAATATACGCTTATTGACATTTTTTTTCTATGCACCTGTTCAGAAGATTTCACCTCACTTTCCATCCCAATGACAAAGGTTTTTTGAAAATTTGGGGGTTTTAATGAAACAAGGATTGGTGATAAAGCATCAGTGGAGAGGAGACACCTTTTTCCCATATTAACTCTTACAGGAGAGAATTTCCCATCCTAGGGGTAGATTTCCTCTCACTTCCTGTTGTCTACTTCCGTTTGCAAGTAGGAGTCGTTTGTAAGTTGGATGTTTGAAAGTAGGGGCCTGCAGTATATACTCTGCAGAAATTTTGCCCTTAGGTGTTGGTGTTGCCACAACACTGTAAGCCCTCACAGTTACTCTTGGTGGGCGCTGGAACGCCCTGCTGTGAACTATTATATCAAGAATTGTAGCTACATGCCATTGTTGAACAGTGGTAGGAAAAATTGGGCCTTTGGTGGTGGTGCTGGTGCCACAACACTGTAATTCCTCACAGTTACTCTTGGTGGGCGCAAGAATGGGCCCAGCTGTGAAATATTAGATCAAGAATTGTAAACACATGCCCCTGTTGAACAGGGGCAGAAAAATTGTGCCTTAAGCACTGGTGCCACAACACTGCAACCCCTCACTGATACTGTACTTGAAGCGCAGCAATGAGCCCTGTTGCAAAGTATTGCATCAAAAATTATAAGTACACGCCCCTGTTAAACAGGGGATGAAAAATTGGGCCTTAGCCACTGGTGGCGGTGCCCAGAACCAAAAATGTTTTTTCAAGCTATCAGCATGATCATTGAGGAGGAAGAGGATAGTCACTCAGCATCAGCATAGGCAGTCTTGAAGGGATCTGACATTTCCAAAAAAAATATTCAGTTACATCAGCATCAGGTGCTTGGTAGCTGGTGGTGATCCAAGACTGATTCATTTTTATGAAGGTCAGTCGATCGACCGAGTCGGTGGACAGGCGCACCCTGTGATCGGTTACAAAGCCTCCAGCAGCACTGAATGTGCGTTCCGAAAGAACGCTGGATGCAGGACAGGCCAGTACCTCAATTGCATACTGTGCAAGCTCTGGCCAGTGATCCATCCTCAAGACCTAGTAACCCAGAGGATTTTTGGTGGGAAAGGTGTCCAAGTTTGATCTTGCCCCTAGGTATTCCTGCACCATGTAAACCAGACGCTGGCGATGGTTGCTGGAAGCGATCATACCTTGGGGCTGCGTATTAAAAAATTGTCTGAACGCATCAGTCAGACGGCCACCTTCTCCAACGCTCCTTCTCCAGGCGCACCCTGTGATCGGTTACAAAGCCTCCAGCAGCACTGAATGTGCGTTCCGGAAGAACGCTGGATGCAGGACAGGCCAGTACCTCAATTGCCTACTGTGCAAGCTCTGGCCAGTGATCCATCCTCAAGACCTAGTAACCCAGAGGATTTTCGGTGGGAAAGGTGTCCAAGTCTGATCTTGCCCCTAGGTATTCCTGCACCATGTAAACCAGACGCTGGCGATGGTTGCTGGAAGCGATCATACCTTGGGGCTGCGTACTAAAAAATTGTCTGAACGCATCAGTCAGACGGCCACCTTCTCCAACGCTCCTTCTTTGACTGACCGGAGCCTCAGCAACATGTTATCCAGGACCAGGAATTTGTAACCTCCCAGTCTCTGGGAACGCATTGCACAGACCTTTCTGCAAGGCCTCCTGAAGATGCTTCATCCTCTGCTCCCTCTGCAACGGCAAGATAAGGTCCGCAACCTTACCCTTGTAACGTGGATCAAGGAGGGTTGCCAGCCAGTAATGATCCCTCTCCTTGATCGCACGAATACGAGGATCCTTCCGCAGGCTTTGCATGATCAGGGAGGCCATGCAGCGTAGGTTTGCTAAGGCATTCGGTGCGGAGTCCTCTGGGTCACTGAGGATGACATGATCCGCAGCCACCTCCTCCCAGCCACGTACAAGTCCATGGGTGTCTTGGGACTGTAATTGATCCCTTAAAGGCTGATGCTGAGTGCTAGGCTCCACCTCCATGCTGACACAAGAATCCTCCTCCTCATCCTCCTCCTCCACTTCCTGTGTGAAATCTGGGCCAGCAGGAACACTGTCTGGATAAAAGGGGCCTTGAAAGGTAAGGAAGTCCTCCTCTTCCTGCCTCTGTTCTGCCTCAAGTGCCTTGTCCATTATTCCACGCAGTGTGTGCTCCAACAGGTGGACAAGAGGAACAGTGTCACTGATGCATGCACTGTCACTGCTCACCATCCTCATGGCCTCCTCAAATGGTGCCAGGACAGTGCATGCATCCCTGATCATGGCCCACTGGCGTGGGGAAAAAATCCAAGCTCCCCTGACACTGTCCTGGTGCCATATTGCAAGAGATACTCATTGATGGCCCTCTGCTGCGCGTGCAGCCGCTGCAGCATGGCTAACGTAGAGTTCCACCTGGTGGGCATGTCACAGATTAGGCGGTCCTTGGGCAGGTTGTAATCCTTTTGCAGGTCAGCCAGCTGAGCACTGGCAATATATGACCGTTGGAAATGCCCACAGAGTTTCCTGGCCTGCTCCAGGACCTCCTGTAAGCCCGGGTACCTGCCCAAGAACCGCTGCACCACCAAGTTAAGGACGTGAGCCAAACAGGGCACATGGGTCAGTTGTCCCTGTTGGAGGGCGGAGAGGAGGTTGGTGCCATTGTCGGAAACCACCTTTCCTGGCTTAAGCTGGCGTGGCGTCAACCACTTCTGAGCCTGCCCCTGCAGAGCTGATAAAATCTCTGCCCCAGTGTGGCCCCTGTCCCCCAAGCACACCAGCTCAAGCACCGCATGGCATCTTTTTGCCTGCGTACTTGCGTAGCCCCTTGAACGCCTACGGAGCACCGCTGGTTTCGAGGACATAGCACAGAAAGAGGCCATGGAGGAAGAAGAGTAGGGGGCAGAGGAGAGAGGTGTGTCAGAATCACCAGTAGTAATATTTTGGAGGCGTGGTGGCGGAACAACCTCCAACACTACTGCACCTTGTCCTGCATCCTTCCCAGCTGCCAGCAGAGTCACCCAATGCGGCGTGAAAGATAGGTAACATTCCTGTCCATGCCTGCTGGACCATGAGTCAGCGGTAATATGCACCTTACCGCTGACCGCCCTGTCCAGCGAGGCCAAGACATTGTCTTCCACATGCCGGTAGAGAGCCGGAATCGCCTTCCGTGATAAAAAGTGGCGTTTGGGAACCTGCCACTGAGGAACCGCACATTCAACAAACTCACGGAAGGGGGCAGAGTCTACCACCTGAAACGGCAGCAGTTGATGTGCTAGCAATTTAGCCAAGCTAGCATTCAACCGCTGGGCATGTGGATGGCTGGGAGTGAACTTCTTTCGGCGGTGCAGCAGCTGGGGCAGGGAAATTTGCCTGGTACAATCGGAGGTCAGTGTACCGATAGCAGATTGTCCGCAAGTACTTGGCTGTGATACACCAAATTCTACAGTGCAGGTTTCAGAGAGGACTGAAGGTATAGTGGGGTTGGAGATCCCATCTGATGAGTAGCAAGGAGAGGTCCGCTTTGTTCTTTGGTGGGGGTCTTTTAGGTACGCTTGCCAACGGACTGCATGGCAGGTCGACATATGTCTGGTCAAGCACGTGGTGCCCAAGCGGCTGATGTTTTGGCCACGCGAGATACGCTTTAGACATATGTTGCAAATGGCAATGGTGCGATCTGCTGCACATGTCTGAAAAAAGGCCCACACCAAAAAACTTTTGGAATAATGCGCAGAGACAGCAGCGCCCTGCAAATGCGGAGCTCTGCGATGTGATGCGGTCAGTGTGCTGCCCTTAAGATGGCCCCTGGAGGGCATCCTGCCTCGTTGAAGA
Organism: Rana muscosa; assembly: GCA_029206835.1. NCBI lineage: Eukaryota > Metazoa > Chordata > Amphibia > Anura > Ranidae > Rana > Rana muscosa. Next base: position 59,150,887 of record CM055117.1, on the reverse strand, counting down.
TGTGCCTCCTCCTCCTCCTCCTCGTCCTCTCTCCTATCAGGCAACCACGTGGAGTCAGTGACCTCATCATCCCCTTCCTCCTCATCACTGGAGCCAATCTGACAGTATGCTACAGCTGGGGGAACATGACTGCCAGATTGCTGTCCTTGTTGGGCACCCCCTCTCTCTGGGCTCACGTTACTACCCCCTTTCTCTGAGCTCACGTTACTGCCTTCCTCTAGCTGGGTTCCATCATCGGATCCTTTAAAACGTTGGGCATCCTCCTGGAGCATGTACTCAACACTGTGGTCAAACAGTTCGGGGGACTCCTCAGGAGGACATGGTGGGGCTAGGGAAGGAGTGACTGATTGCCATTGAGCCAAGGGAAGAGGCCACTTTGGCAGCTGCTTTGCCAGACAAAGTACCCTGAGCTTGGGTGAGAGAGGATAAGGAGGAGGAGGACAGCTTGGTCATCCACTCTACCAAGTCTTGGGCATGTTGCGGCTCAATGTGGCCAGCTGCCGAAAAGAAGGACAAGCGTGTCCCACGGCCGCGTGCTGATGAGGATGCTCAATGTCCAATACCAATAGCACTGTTGCCTCTAGACACAGAGCCTGCTTGCCCTCTTTTATTGCCTCGTGACTGTCTGCCTCTCCTTGTTTGCCTTCCAGACATACAGCTGCACAAAGGTGGGATGTGTATACATATATATATATATATATATATATTTGTCTGTACTCATAATGCAGCTATTAGAATCAACTGCCTGCTGTGGTATTAGTATAGGAAAAGCAGCAGCAGCAGTTAGTTTTAGGTGAAAACTGTGCAGAGAGGAACACAGTACACTAACTGAAAATACTTGCAGCTCTCTGCTTGTGGTTTTATTATGAAAACACCACTATAATAGTCACTAACTGTATTCAGGTAAGCTTTAGCTGAACGCTATGCAAAGCACACAGTACACTAAGTGAAACACTGACTGTCTGCAGCTAGCACAATCACCTGCCTGCCTGTCACAGTATAGAGAAAACCAAGAACAGATCTAGCTAAACTGAATACAGTGTATAAATATATATACAACACCTAGGATGCATATATATCCTCTACACACTGTAACTGCAGCTAACTGACTCGCCTGCCTTCTCTATCTAACTCAATATAAATGACACTGTCTGTCTCTGTAAACTCTCTCTTTTCACAACTCCAACACACTACACAAGGCCGCCGAGCTGGCAGCCTTATATAGTGTGGGGCATGTACTAAACCCCCTGAGCCATAATTGGCCAAAGCCACCCTGGCTTTGGCCAATTACGGCTCTCTGTTCAGACGGTGCTCTGATTGGCCAAGCATGCGGGTCATAGTGCATGCTTGGCCAATCATCAGCCAGCAATGCACTGCGATGCTGCAGTGAATTATGGGCCATGACGCGCCACTCGAATTTGGCGAATAGCCGATGTTCGAGTCGAATATGGGTTTGACTCGAACACGAAGCTCATCCCTAATACAGACCAGCAATAGCCATGGCTTTGGCCGGGTGGGGCTGAGCTCTGTACCGAGTGGTACCTGTGTTTAAGGCCCTAGGTGTTCAGGGACGAATATACTGAACCTAATGCCTCGTACACACGACCGGTTTTCCTGACATGCCAAAACCCAAAGTTTCGACGTGATTCCTCTCAAGCCTGTCTTGCATACACACATTCATTAAAAAAACCGCTCGACCAAAGCGCAGTGACGTCCAACACGTACGACGGCACTATAAAGGGAACGTTCCATTCAAATGGCGCCACCCTTTGGGCTGCTTTTGCTGATCCTCGTGTTAGTAAAAGTTTGGTGAGAGACGATTCGCGCTTTTCAGCCTCGTGCTTTTCAGTCCGTTACAGCGTGACCAATGTGCTATCTCCATTACGAACTCTAGTTTTACCAGAACGAGTGCTCCCATCTCATACTTGATTCTGAGCATGCGTGTTTTTTTCCCCTCGGAAAAGCATACACACGACCGGTTTTCGCGACGAGAAAAAGACTGACGGGAAACACGATGGGAAAAAATAGAGCAGGTTCTAATTTTTTTGTGGGCAGTTTTCTTGTCGGGAAAACTGCTATGGAGCATAACACACGACCGGTTTTCCCGACCAATCTAAAAAATGTCAGTTTTCTCGTCTGGTCGTGTGTACGCGGCATTGGTCTTCTGCTTCTGACTTTGATAGGCTGCAGGCAGCGTGCTGGGTGCTGTACCTGTAACCCTCCTGAGGCACACTAAATTGCTGAGAAGGATGCACTGCAGCTAAATGGGGGCTTAGCTGTATCAACCTGCTTCAAGCTGCTTTTGCAATCTAATTGGCTTATACACTATTTTATCAAAAGTATTGGGACGCCTGCCTTTACACGCACATTAACTTTAATGGCATCCCAGTCTTAGTCCTCATGCCTCGTACACACGACCGGTTTTCCCGTCGGATAAAAAACCGATGGTTTTCCCGACGGGATTCCTCTCAAGCCTGCCTTGCATACACACGGTCACACAAAAGTCCGGTGAACTTTTGACTGCCAAGAACGCGGTGACGTAAAAGACTACGACGAGCCGACAAAATGAAGTTCTATGCTTCCGAGCATGCGTCGAATTGTTTCTGATCATGTGTGGGTTTTTTCCCGTCAGAAAAGCATACAGACGAACGTTTTTTCCGCTTCGGAAAAACTCAGATGGAGCATACACACGGCCGGGATTGCCGGGCAAAAACTCTCATCGCAGTTTTTCCGACGGGAAAACCGGTCGTGTGTACGAGGCATTAGTGATTCTTCAACTCTTCTGGGAAGGCTGTCGACAAGGTTTAGGAGTGTGTCTATGGGAATGTTTGACCATTCTTCCAGAAGTGCATTTGTGAGGTCAGGCACTGATGTTGGACGAGAAGGCCTGGCTCTCAGGCTCCGCTCTAATTCATCCCAAAGGTGTTCTATCAGGTTGAGGTCAGGACTCTGTGCAGACGAGTCAAGTTCCTCCACCAAAAACTCGCTCATCCATGTCTTTATGGACCTTGCTTGGTGCACTGGTGCGCAGTCATGTTGGAACAGGAAGGGGCCATCCCCAAACTGTTCCCACAAAGTTGGGAGTATAAAATTGTCAAAAATGTCTTGGTATACTGACGCCTTAAGAGTTCCCTTCACTGGAACTAAGGGGCCAAGCCCAACCCCTGAAAAACAACCCCACACCATAATCCCCCCTCCACCAAATGATTTGGACCAGTGCACAAAGCAAGGTCCAAAAATACATTGATGAGCGAGTTTAGGGTGAAGGAACTTGACTGACCTGCACAGGGTCCTGACCTCAACCCGATAGAACACCTTTGGTATGAATTAGAGTGGAGACCTTAGAGCAGTGTTGCCAACCTACAGATTGAAATTTACTGGCACGACACCTGAAATTTACTGGCACAGCCAAGTTTTTACTGGCATTTCACAAAAGTTACTAAATTTCATTTTTAGGTGCACATTTCAGTATTTAGGCTACAAACAAGTACGCTAGGCAAATAGCAATTTGATTTAAGGTAGATATTAAGGTAAAAAAAACATATTTTTGTTATTTTCGATATAATAAGGGCAGATTATTTAGTCCAATCACCCCCTGCCTCCATCCCCCTCTGCCACCAACACCCCCTGCCTTCACCCCCCTCTGCGGTGCCACCATCACCCCCTGCCTTCAATCTCCCCCTGCCTTCATCCCCTCTGCGCTGCCTCCATCGCCCCCTGCCTCCATCCCCCTCTGCGGTGCCACCATTGCCCCCTGCCTCCATCGCCCCCTGCCTCCATCCCCCTCTGTGGTGCCTCCCATCGCCCCCTGCCTCCAATCACCCCCTGTCTAAAATCACCCCCAGGCCCCCTGCCTCCAATCACCCCCTGCCTCCAATCACCCCCTGCCACCAACACCCTCTGCGGTGCCACCATCACCCCCTGCCTCTATCCTCCTCTGCCACGATCACCTGCTGTCACTGTCGGCTGGGCTGTCTGTCACTCCGTCCATCCCCGACTTCCCTGTGAACTCTGTATCGCCTGGATGCAGGGCTCCTCCATTCCACCGCCGCCGCGTGCTGCTCAGCCTCCGAGTCCTGCTCCAGTGCTGTGCTCCTCCTGGTTAGTTACAGATTTAAAATTCTGCCTCACGCGCGCCTGGCGGCATGTGCTAATACATCACTCGCCGGCGCCTCACAGCCTCTGTGAAATCCGCCCCCTGCCGGTCGAATACAGGATATGCTTGGCTCGGCTCGGCAAGCTCCAGAACTGCGCATGCGCAGTTCCAAGCCGGACCGATCTCGGCTATATTTACTGGCACATTCCCGCAACTACTGACATTTACGGGCGGGGAAAAAAGTGCCCGTTTTTACGGGCTGCCCGTAAAACACGGGCGGTTGACAACACTGCCTTGGAGCCAGGCCTTTTTGTCCAACATCAGTGCCTGACCTCACAAATGCACTTCTGGAAGAATGGTCAAACATTCCCATAGACACACTCCTAAACCTTGTGGACAGCCTTCCTAGAAGAGTTGAAGCTGTTATTGTTGCAAAGGGTGGGCCAACTCAATATTGAACCGTCCGGACTAAGACTGGGATGCCATTAAAGTTCATGCGTGTGTAAAGGCAGGCGCCCCAATTCTATTGGTAATATAGTGTATGTGAACCTTGCCTTAGGGCTCTTTCACACTGGCGGATCCCGTCATGATCCGCCCCGTGAATATCCGCTTGCTCAGCGGAGATCGCTCCGTTGATCCCCGCTGAGCCGGCGGATGACTTGTCCGTCTCTGCACATTGTGCAGAAATGGACCGGTCAGATTGCCGCTTTCCTCTATGGGGGGCTTGGATGAAAATGGACCGTCTGTCCGTTTTCATCCGATCCGCAGACGGATGGAAAAGTAGGATTTTCCTCCGTCATGCTAAACAGACCATAGCGGAGACTGATGTCATCGGATGTCAGCGGATGTTCATCCGCTGACTTCCGCTATCCCATAGGGATACATGTATGTCCGCTTTTCATCCGAAAACGGATGGATGAAAAACGGACATACGGAACGTCTGTGTGAAAGGGGCCGTAATGCCCCATACACACGATCATTTTTCATGCCGTTAAAAATGCCATTTTTAAAAATGGCCATTAAAAATGATCGTGTGTATGCTCCAGAGCTTTTTTAACGACGTGAAAAACGATAGTGTGTATGCTTTAACGACGTGAAAAAAAACGCGCATGCTCAGAATCAAGTGTGAGACGGGAGCGCTCGTTCTGGTAAAACTAGCGTTCGTAATGGAGATAGCACATTCGTCACGCTGTAACGGACTGAAAAGCACCAGGCTGAAAAGCGCGAATCGTTGCTCAACAAACTTTACTAACATGAAGGGTGGCGCCATTCGAACGGAACTTCCCCTTTATAGTGCCGTCGTACGTGCTGTACGTCACTGCGCTTTACTCGAGCGTTTTTTTTAATGATCGTGTGTACGCAAGACAGGCTTGAGAGGAAACATGAAAAAAAATGACAAGAAAAACGTTGGTTTAAAAAATGGCATGAAAAATGATCGTGTGTATGGGGCATTAGTCTAACTTTTAAATAATCCAGAACAAAGGTTAAGAAAGTTGCTTCTAATTTATTAAAGCCAAACAATGCGCAAACAGTTCACCTGGTGCCATGACAGCCCCGATGCCGTTGTCCTGCCGAGAATTGTCCCCCGGTGGATAATGCCCGCTCTGTACTGCGCAGGCGCAGCGCTTGCGCAATACAGAGCACAACGGGCCTCCGAAAAAATCCCCAAAGATGAACACAGCTGTCAATCACCTGTACACGGCGCATGCGCAATGAGCACAATATTGTGCCACACGCTGACGCACGCTCCCGATGCTCGCTCCACTCTGCAAGGGGCGGGTTTATTACTATTATATTGTGTAAGGGGCGGATAGCTACATCAAGGGGCAGGTGGTGTATAAGGGTGCTTTTATCAAAAAAATACTCGTCTTTGCATCCGCCCCTTGCTGTAGCCATCCGCCTCTTACACGATATAATAGTAATACAATCGCCCCTTGCAGAGTGGAGCGAGCATTGAGAGCGTGCGGCAACGTCTTTCACAATGTCCTGTTCATTGCGCAGGCGCAGTCTACAGCTGATTCACAGCTCTTCATGTTCGGCAATTTTCGGAGGCTCCGTTTGCTAGAACGCTGTGCCTGCCTAGTCCAGGGCGGGCATTATCAGCCAGGGGGACACATCTCGGCAGAACACCATCACCCCTCACAGGAGCTTAGTAATAGGGTCACTCTACTTTACAACATGCTGTACTCCTATCTCTTCCCAGCAGATGCCATGATCTTCATTCTGTGGCTCTTCCATTTTGTTGCCAAGAAGACTTGTCCTCTTTAGTCTTCTCCTGAGTGTAGATGTCCAGCATAACTTTCTTCCACCGCTAAACCCAAATACACCTGTTCTAAAAATATCCAAATGTGTTTTGTTTTAAATCAGTGATTGGAGGGCTTGGGGTCCTTAAATCCCTGAACTTCCCATATAAGTGATTTTCTCCCCAAGCACATCCCCATACATCTATATAAGATTGACGTTCAGTTGTAAGGTTCTGTATATCTGTGCAGCTGGGAGTATTCTGATAGACCCATAAATGCTTCATAAAGTTGTGCATGTAGCCCAGCAAATTCTTCCTGAGATGTTCCGGTAGGACGCTGTGTTTTTCCTGTGTCTAGAAAACTTCTAAGAGGATTACCGACTAATACAGAAAGTTGATCTGTCTCTATGGAGACATTTGTTTTTGAAACAGAATTTGCAGACCTCTTGCAGGGTAAAAATATTAATGATGAAATTGTTACACCTTGACTCTAAAAGTCGTGTTCGAGAGCGATTGATCAGAGGAAGCGTTGTGTAATTTACGGTGGCAGATGTACTATAGTTTACTTTTGACCTCAGTTCTGGTACATAGTATTCTACTGCAGGAGAATCTCACTCCATTCCGGTCATTGTTATGTAACATGTAAGCATGACGTTAAAGCCCAATTGATTGAACCCTTTTAATTTAATGTAGCCAGGTTACATATACAATAATTAATATGCCTCTTTTCACTTTTTTTATCTGCTACAATAATCTGCAAAAAAACATCCTGGCAGCCTGTGTCGGGACAAGGTCATCCAGCGCCCAGGGCAAAGATGCCAAACTGTGCCCCCCTTCCCTTAGGATGAGGGTCAGGGCGACCCCATCACTGTAATAAACAATTAATTGCGCCCAGGGCAGCCGTCCCTCTTGCCCACCCCTTGTCCCAGCCCTGCTGGCAGCACTAGGAGAGTCAGACTGCAGCTGTCACACACAAACAGCCCAGGTCTCCGACACGCCCCCCTGAACACTGCTCCAATCAACATCCTTGCTCAGGGAGAAAGGGTGATGTTGATTAGAGCAGTGTTCAGTGGGGCGTGTCGGACCGCAGAGCCGGTTGTGTGTGGGTGTCGTGGACCGGCTTTCTTAGTGTTGCCAGTGCAGAGTATTTAAACCATGACTTTATATTGTAAAGGGCTGCGCAAACTGTTGACGCTATATAAATCCTGTAAAATAATAATGACTGCAGCATTAACCACTTAAGGACCAAGCCTCTTTCTGAGATTTGGTGTTAACAAGTTAAAAACATTTTTTTTGCTAGAAAATTTATTATAAGCCCCAAACATTATTTATATTTTTTCTAACACCCTAGAGAAAAAATATTTTTGTCACACCGTATTTGCGCAGCGGTCTTACAAGCACACTTTTTTGGGAAAAAAATCACTTTTTTTTATTAAAAAATAAGACGACAGTAAAGTTAGCCCAATTTATTTTTTTATACTGTGAAAGATAATGTTACGCTGAGTAAATGGATACCCAACATGTCACACTTCAAAGTTACGCCTGCTCGTGGAATGGCGACAAACTTTTACCCTTAAAAATCTCCATAGGCGACGTTTAAAAAATTCTACAGGTTGCATGTTTTGAGTTACAGAGGAGGTCTAGGAATTTTTGCTCTCGCTCTAACGATCGCGGCGATACCTCACATGTGTGGTTTGAACACCGTTTTCATATGCGGGCGGTACTCACGTATGCGTTCGCTTCTGCACGCAAGCTCGTCGGGACGGGGAGCTTTAAAACATTTTTTTTCTTATTTATTTTACTTTTATTTTTTTATTTTGACACTTTTATTCCTATTACAAGGGATGTAAACATTTTCACGTGGGCCATCCGATCAGGTCCGCTTGTCCATTTTTCAGGTGGACCCAAACGGACTCTCCATTTTCCTTTATAGGCAGTCATATGAACGGATTTGTGTCCGTTTACACCTGGCTACCTTCGATCCGGTCCAGCAAAAACAAATATGAGGGGGATCTGTTCCCTTCTATCTGGCTGGATCAGATCAGAGGGCAGTCGGGTGTAAACGGACAGCCGACTGTCCATAGTGCAAAGCAGGCTAAGCATAAGCAGAGCGGACACAGACCTGTTACGGCTCCGCTAAGCTCAACAGGAGATCAGCAGACAGATACCCTGCTGAGGAAAACTGGATCCGGCCCCTGCTGAACAGCATCGCACCTTGTGATTTGCCGCGATAGCAACACGATTTACCATGCAAAAATCAAGGCACGATTGGGATGCCATTAGAAGTAATGACATCACAAACGTATCACGCGTTGTACAGCCATTTGAAATCACGGGGGCCGGAATCGTGGCAATTCCACCTGCGATCATGTGTGAATGCAACCTAATAGTTATTTCAGTTCCATTCAGTCTATTCTGTTTTCACTCCTTTCATAGTGCTGTTTTTTATTATTTACTACTGTTTTTGTTAACTGTCGAAAAAGACTGAAAAAAGGTTACAAACTTGAAAAAAATCAGACTAGGCATTTGTCATCTGCTCACCACTCTCTAAAGTGTAAAATGATGGCAACCTGCAAGATCAAACCCGCAACGTGTTGTATTTTAAATACAAATATAGCACTACCCCCGTAGGAGCTGCTGGTTTAGATTTGGGCCTGTACTCTGCCTATCAACCCCTGTAATTTGGCTCAATCCTCCCTGGGCACAACTGGACAATAATGACAATAATGTGATTGTGGGCCCCTAGAAGCAATAGAGGGCCACAATGGTACCACACAACAATAAATGCAGTTACATATTGTTACCTTATTGTGGTTTGCCTGCCACACAGCTGCAAAAGACAGAGTCCCACACAAGATGTAGTTCAACCAAAAGGTAATATGTTTACTTGGTGAAGAAATTGGAATAGAAATGATAAATTTAACATTTGACTCAAACAGATCCCTGTGAGAATCAACCGACATACATATACACAACAGTTCCAGGTTTTACCTTAAAATAGGAGACCCAATCCACTTAACTTAAAGTTAGACCTAAGGAAGTACACAGTGGAGGAATCTCCCTATGTAATGATATCCACAGTGGGGTACCTCTCCACCAAGTCCAACCCAGCTCACCGAAACAGCACAATGACAATAAAACAGTTGCAAACAGTTTTTCTTTCTCGTACATCACGGGACACAGAGCGACATAGTCATTACTAATGGGTTATATAGATACCGTCAGGTGCTGGCACTGGCAACTTCCAAAACCGGAAGTACCCTCCCCTATATAAGCCCCTCCCATCCGGGAGCACCTCAGTTTTTTGCCAGTGTCTAAGGTGTTGGCCAAGAAGAAACATGTGTTTTTCACTGAGCTTGCGTACAGGTTCTTTTGGGCCTCAGTAAGCTATTCCGGATCCGACCAAAAAAGCTTCATAGCTAAACGGTCGGTACCCGGGCCTTGCAGAGAAGAGCAAGGTTTTGCCTGTAATGCTTCTCTTAGGAGAGCTGGACCCTGGGATCCAGAGCTCTGGTCATACCCACGACCAAGATGTTTTCTGTGCAGGGTGCTATACAGGTCCAGGGGAGTGGAATCCTTGGGAACCCGGTCCCTGAAGGTTTGATTACAATGCCTGCCGTGATAGGTGAAGTTTGGGCTTTTGTGGACCAAACAAAGTCCTGCGGCGGGGAACAGGTAAGTGGGGGCTCCCAGGAACTTGGTTCTATTGGGGGACCCCCAAGCCTAATTTGTCTTTCTGTCTGTTACCTAATGGTATTCCCGCAAAATTCTGTGCATGCCTGTAACTACTAAAAAAATGTAATAATTTTTAATGGTGGTCAAGAAAAAAAAAAAAAAAAAAGTTTTTGATATATATATTTAATATATTAGACTGCGGTACCTGTGTTTGTCCACTAGAGGCCGCTGTGGAATGTTTTCTTGTCATGTGGACTAGCTTCTTCTCAGCAGAGCAAAGTCCAGGCAGATGGTGAGTTCTCTTATAGGAAACTGCTTCCTCTGCCATGTTGCAGTGCTCGTCCATCCCCCGGCCTGCGGCAAAGAGGGGCCCTGGCTCCTGTCCCTTGTTACCATTTTTTGAAATTAGCGCCGAGGGCGCACGTGGCCGCGCGCGTGCGCGTGCACGCGCCTCTATATATAGAGGTGAGCCGGGAAAGGGGGCGGAGCCTGGGGGATGACGCTCTGTGCGCGCCGCAGCGCTTCTGCGCATGTGCGGGCGTCCCAGCAGTTTTAAAAAAACCACAATATTGTAGTGAGCTGGCTATGAAGTACAGAGACAGAGCTGGCAACATTTAAAGGCATACAGCAAGCGGTTGATACAGGCATCCCCTAGAAAGGCACATTAGTAGACACCAACTGTGATATAGCAGCAATTGTGCTAGACTATTCTCAGTAAAAGTGGTGTATTACGGCTGGAATACCTCAGCTTTAGGCTTAGGAATATGCCGTCCAGAAGCTCCGGAACTGAATCTTCCAGGAAGCGAAAGGGGTCTCATCGGGCTCGGAGGATCTTGGGCATACTTCTGCTGCACCAGTCTCCCCTGAAGTTCAGAGGTAAGTGACCGTAGAGACCCCGCAGGGGTACTTGGTACTGTGGCTGTCCTCAGTTCACCTGCTCCTGTGTATGTAACAGAGGAGGTTTTTTCCTCAGCTCTGGGAGGATTAGAGAGAGATTGTCAACATTTATCGCTGCCTCCCTGTCAGGGAAAGCACGCCCGATCTCCGTCTCCTCCTTCAGAGTGCCTGTTAGCAGAGCAACAGTCCCATACAGGGATCGACCTGCCTGAAGGGGATCAGGATGAGGTTGATTCTGTTATAGAGGAATCAACAGTGGGGGAACCTTTTCTCAGCATCTCAAGCTGAAAGATTATGGGTTCAGTCTCTGACTAACATGGTCCGATCAGCATTTAAAAATGCACCTTGCGGAACCATCAACCACTACTGTATCCTCGTTGGGGTCGCTAGAAGCCCCAGACTGTCTGTTCTTTTCCACTTCACCCTTTACTGAAAGGGCTCATTTACCAGGATTGGGAACGTCCTGAGAAAATATTTATTCCCCCAAGAGATTTCCGGTGGTCTATCCCATGGAGGATAAGTTCATCAAAAAAAAAAAAAAAAAGAAATGGAAGGTCCCTACAGTGGACGCAGCCATCTCTTGTATGTATAAATCACTGACATGTCCAGTGGATAATGTCCAAATGTTCAAGAACCCAATAGATAAAAGATTGGAGTCCTTATGAAAATCTGCTTCTTTCTACAGCAAGCTTGGTGACACAACCAGCAGTAGCAGCTATTGGGGTCTGCTAAGCAGTGAAGGATCAGTTGAAACAGGTCTTGAGGGACTTGACAGATCAGCAGGCTTTGCCCTAGCTGATCTACCTAGAGCCTTAGGCTTTGCGGTTGACGCCATAAAGGATTCAGTCCATCAGGCCTCCCGCCTTACGCTGTCTATAGTACATATGCGTAGGCTCCTATGGCTCAAAAACTGGTCTGCTGAAGCTCCCTGTAAAGAATGGCTGGTTAGCGTCCCATTTTATGGTGAACGCTTATTCAGGGAAAACCTGGACGAATATATCCAGAAAATTTCCAGCGGTAAAAATACGCTCTTGCCGGTTAAAAACAGAGTTAGAGGTCCCTCTTTAAGAGGCCTGCTTCTCCAGTCCCTGGGGCATCGGCTGTGTAACAGTTCCGACGGCCTCCTCGGTCAATTCCCGGGGGTAAAAAACAGGGACAATAGCAGGGTAATGAGAAACCCTGGGTCAGGGGAGGTACAAAACCTCCCCCAAAGTTAAATTCATTGAAGCCCCCACTCAGTCGGGTGGGGGGAGGACTCCAGTTGTTCGCAAGAGACCTGGCGGGACACGATCAAGACAGATAGGTGCTCTCCGCAGTATGTTTGGGATACAGTTTGGAGTTAAAAGACTCTCCTCCTTCCCATTTTTTGAGGTCAAACGTGCCAAGGGATCCCCGGAAGAGAGAGTCCCTCCTGTTGGCACTAGAACAACTATTGCTCCAAGGAGTAATTATGGAGGTTCCCCTGGAAGAATGAGGGTTCGGGTTTTACTCAAACCTCTTTACAGTCCCGAAGCAAACGCGGACGGGAGGCCCATATTAATTCTAAAAGGGCTATACAAATTCCTGTATATCAGGACTTTCCAATGGAGTCAATCCGATCGGTGGCCACTGCCCTACAAGGGGAGGATTGGTTAGCCGCGATCGACATCAAAGATGCTTATTTGCGCATTCCCATCTTTCCAGTCCACCAAAAATTTCTACGCTTTGCAGTAGAAGGGCGCCATTTTCAGTTCAGAGCCTTACCCTTCGGTTTGGCCACAGCACCACGAGTGTTTACAAAAATTCTGGCCCTTTATTGGCCAATCTAAGAACACAAGGTGTAATGATAATGGCATATCTAGATGACTTGTTGCTGATAGACCACTCAGTGAAAAAACTAGACGTGGTCGTTCACAAGACAATCAAGTATCTGGAATCTCACGGTTGGATTATCAACCGAGACAAGTCACCCCTAAAAACCAGTCAAAAGTCTGGAATACTTGGGGCTAAGGTTGGATTCAGGCCAGAGAAAAATATTCTTGCCTCGAGGAAAGGTGTTGTCTTTGAAAGATTTGATCCACTTAGTGGGTACAAAAAAGACAGCCGTCCATACGCCTGTATATGAGGCTGCTGGGAAAGATGGTGGCATCATTCGAAGCAGTACCCTACGGTCAATTCCATTCAAGGAATTTGCAAGGGGCCATACTGTCAGCCTGGAACAAAAAAGTTCAGGCCCTAGACTTACAATGTCCTTGTCCCCTTCCGTTCGCAAGAGCCTCCGTTGGTGGTTGGTTCCCCAGAATCTGGAAAAAAGGAAATCCTTCAGTCCGGTTTCTTGGAAGGTGGTCACTACAGATGCCAGCCTTATAGGCTGGGGAGCAGTAGGAGCAGTGGTCTCTCCAGGGCAGATGGTCGGATGCAGAAAAGGCCCTGCCCATCAATCTCTTGGAGATACGAGCAGCCCAGTATGCCCTAGTAGCATGGACATCCAAACTCCAAGGGTCCCCTGTCAGAATTCAATCAGACAATGCCACAGCAGTGGCATATATCAATCGTCAGGGGGGCACCAGGAGTCGTGCAGCCCAAAGGGAGGTAAATTACATCCTGAGATGGGCAGAAAGATATGTCCCAGCCATATCTGCGGTATTCATTCCAGGGGTGGAGAATTGGAAGGCGGACTTTCTAAGTCGCCAACAATTATGCCCAGGGGAATGGTCCCTTCATCCCGAGGTTTTTCGGACAATATGTCAGCGGTGGGGAACACCGGATGTAGATCTGCTAGCATCCAGATTCAACGCAAAGGTGGACAGGTTTGTCTCTTGGACAAGGGATCCCCTAGCTTGCGGCTCGGATGCCCTAGTGTTCCCTTGGGATCAGTTCAAGCTGATATATGCATTCCCACCGCCACAATTGTTACCTCAATTACTCCGCAGAATCAGGGTAGAAAAGAAACCAGTGATTCTGGTGGCTCCAGCGTGGCCCCGAAGAGCATGGTACGCGGAGATTGTAAAAATGTCTGTGGGGAGTCCTTGGACCCTCCCACATCGTCCGGACCTGCTTTCGCAGGGACCGATATACCACCCTTCCTTACCAGCCCTAGGTTTGACGGCCTGGCTATTGAAGCCCACATTCTAAAAAAAGAGAGGGCTCTCTAATGCTGTGGTGTCTACCATGATCAATGCCAGGAAACCGGTATCCAGGCAGATCTACTATAGAATCTGGAAGGCGTACATCGCCTGGTGTGAGGCCAGGAAATGGCATCCACGTAAATACGTAATAGGTAGGATTCTGGACTTCCTACAATGGGCTGTAGATAGGAAGCTTGCCTTGAGTACTATCAAGGGTCAGATTTCGGCCTTGTCAATATTTTTTCAAAGGCCCTTGGCTTCGCATTCACTAGTCAAAGCCTTTATACAAGGAGTGATGCGTATTAGTCCTCCGGTTAATATTCCCATATGTCCATGGGATCTAAACTTGGTTCTGTCGGTTCTACAGAAACAACCATTTGAACCATTACAGCATATTTCCTTGGTGCTTCTCACCAGGAAATTGATTTTTCTAGTAGCCATTTGTTCGGCTAAAAGAGTATCGGAATTAGCAGCTATGTCCTGTAAGGAGCCATATCTGGTTGTCCATAAGGACAGAGTAGTGTTACGTCCTCATCCAGCCTTTCTTCCTAAGGTGGTATCGAGGTTTCATTTGAACCAAGATGTGGTTCTTCCTTCTTTTTTCCCCAAACCTACTTCGGTAGAGGAAAAGTTATTGCATTCTTTGGATGTAGTAAGAGCAGTTAAAGCTTATCTAAAAGCCACTGCTCAGATTCGCAGAACGGATACTTTGTTTATTCTGCCGGAAGGCCCCAGAAAGGGTCAGGCAGCGTCAAAATCTACTTTAGCCAAGTGGATTCGACAGGTCATAATACAAGCCTATGGCTTGAGAAGTAGACCGCCTCCGTTCAAAGTTAGGGCGCACTCCACGAGAGCAGTTGGAACTTCATGGGCAGTGCATCACCAGGCCTCCCTGGCTCAAATCTGTAAGGCCGCAACATGGTCTTCGGTTCACACGTTTACTAGATTCTACTAGGTGGACGTTAGAAGTCAGGAGGATGTCGCCTTTGGGCGCAGTGTGTTGCAGGCCGCAAAAGATCCTCATGTCTGATAGCGCTCAGCTTATATATGGTGTATCCCCCCCCTCATTTGGCATTGCTTTAGGACATCCCATTAGTAATGACTATGTCGCTCTGTGTCCCGTGATGTACGAGAAAGAAAATAGGATTTTTATAACAGCTTACCTGTAAAATCCTTTTCTTGGAGTACATCACGGGACACAGAGCTCCCGCCCCTCTTTAGGGACACTTATTGCTTTGCTACAAAACTGAGGTGCTCCCGGATGGGAGGGGCTTATATAGGGGAGGGTACTTCCGGTTTTGGAAGTTGCCAGTGCCAGCACCTGACGGTATCTATATAACCCATTAGTAATGACTATGTCGCTCTGTGTCCCGTGATGTACTCCAAGAAAAGGATTTTACAGGTAAGCTGTTATAAAAATCCTATTACCTACACATATAAGTTCAATAAGCTATCTGGCTCCCCCTTGTGGACAGCCCAGCTGGTGCGTGTCCCGCCGTATCACCCTAAGCAGTGAGCTGAACTGATGATGGTTCCCAAAAGTTTCCAGTAATCTTCGGCTAGCTTTTGTTGGTGCACATGAGTATTTGTAATCCAACAAACAAGGTGAAGAAAATGAACACTTAAACTGTGCAGTGTAAGGGCAGGCGGGATGCTGATCCTCCCAAAGCGCTAGATCACTCCCGAATGTAGCGTGTCCCCACTTAAGGCATTGCGGCTGTTAGCAAGTACAAGTAAAACTATGGGGGTCACCTTCCTGGAACCCAGTTAGTTATGCTGATGGGCAGGAGCCCTCTCACCAAATGAGGCCTCGCCGGGTGTGCTCCAACCAAGCCCTCTTGGTTCTCGACTCCTGGGCAAGACGCAGTCCCTGGTCCTCCACACAGCCGTTTACGAGGTACCGGTGAAAAGGTGACTCTGGATGCCTTGGAATGTAGAGCGGTCCCTCTCCCGGGTCCGATCAGCCTGGATGCCTTGGAACGTAGAACGGTCCCTCTCCCGGGTCCGATCAGCAAGGCTGTGGCAGGAATCCCTCCGACTGGCGATCCGGTCTCCGTCACTTTAGGCCCAGGCGCTCCGGCCTAAGCACGCTCGCTGCAGGCCTCTTGCCTGTTTGAAGATGGCATCCCAAGAGAGCGCCCAAGCACCCCGCCTTGCCTTAAATAAGTTCCCCCAGCAGGCTGTGTGTGGCGCCAAAAACGTTGGCGGCATGGTGGTCTTGTGGGTAATGTAGTTTCATTTCTATCCACGCCAATAGAGTCTCTGTCTATGATTTCACATTACCCATAATGCTTTATCCATGAATAACTGAACCAAACAAATTTTAATAGTCTCGCATAAACGGGCGCCAGAGGGAGCCAAGTTCTTATTAGGCACAAACTGTAGTCCATAAGTTATGTGCAAAAGTGACACCTTGCTACACAAATAATAAATAAAAAAATAAAAATAAGTGGAGCACATACAGTAACACTCATTTTTATGTGAGTGAATATGTAATTAAATTGAATTAATAGACCTCCACTGCACTGCAATTACCTTCCTGCTCGCCAAAACTGGCCTAAAAGACATCCATGTGCCAACCCATATATATCCTTATGCCTATAACCATACCTCCCAACTTTTTTGAGATGGGAATGAGGGACACCTATCAGCAAAAGTATGCAGGTATAGGACACACCCCCTTAAAGGAGAATTGCAAAAAATATATAAGGTTGGTTCAACCCACAAGTCCTTTTTTTACCACTATTATTCCTTTATATTGGCTTTTGGTATTTACAAATGCAGCAATTTACAAATCAGATGAAGGATTTTAAGCTGGAAAACACTTTTTGATAGATAAAAAGTGCATTTTATATACATCTATATAGATCAGACCAAAATGAGGGACAAATAAGGAGGAAAGAGGGACAGAGGGACTTTGCTCCAAATCAGGGACAGACCCTTGAAATCAGGGACAGTTGGGAGCTATGCTATAATGGCTTGAATGTCTCTAAAGAGGAAGGATTGCAAGAATAAAGGGATTAAGGGTTAACCAGGCCTTGGTGCAGACTTGGCACGGTTTCCATCTCTTGGCAAAGGATCAGACTTCTAACCTGCAAGCATGGAAAAGGCAGATTTCAGGCTTAGGCTCTCTGCTGCCTTGTTTGGGCAAAGTATGCAAACAAGAGAAGTCTGCAGGATTTCATATGCTGCTTGTCACATAGGAGCTTTAATGTTTAAGTGGAAAGCTTGCAGCACATCTTCATGACAAACTCTCTTTTATGCTGTTTAACTATCGCCAGGGCATCTGGAGAAGAGTTATTGTCTTGTCGTTCTTCTGGCTCTTGAAGCCTCACATCTGATCTCACTTTCCACCTGCTGCCCGTCCCATTCTGTATTCTTTGGGGTAGGATGAGGTGATGGGCGTTCTGTCTGTCAAACTGAGATCATCGCATCCGCCAGACCTGAACTACTTTCCCTAATTCACCCTGTGTATGGACACAGAGCATCTACGGGGAAGCATCTGCGTAGCTCCCAACTGTCTCTGATTTCGAGGGACTGCCCCTGATTTGAAACAATGTCCCTCTGTCCCTCATTCCTCCTCATTTGTCCCTCATTTTGGTCTGATCTATATAGTTGTATATAAAATGCACTTTTTATCTTTTAAAAAGTGTTTTCCAGCCCTAAACCTTTCATCTGATCTCTAAATTGCTGCATTTGTAAATTCCAAAAGCCAATTTAAAGCGGAGCTCCACCTAAAAAAAAATATTAAAAGCCAGCAGCTACAAATACTGCAGCTGCTGACTTTTAATAAATTGACACTTACCTGCCCAGGGTTCCCGCGATGTCGGCAGCCAAAGCCGATCAATCGCTCGGCTCTCGGCTGCCCCCGCCGCCATCCTCGGTGAGGGAATCAGGAAGAAGTGGAGCGTTGCGGTTTTTAAGTCCCGGTTCCCTACTGTGCATGTGCGAGTCACGCTGCGCATCCTAACTGGTCCCCACTGTCTTCTGGGACCAGTGTGTTTCCCAGAAGACAGCAGGGGAGGAGACAGGAAGGGGCGTGACCCCCGTGGGAGTCTATGCCCGGAAGTGGGTGCAAATACCTGTATTATACAGGTACCTGCACCCCCCTCCCCCCTGAAAGGTGCCAAATGTGACACCGGAGGGGGGGAGGGTTCAGAAAAGCGGAGGTTCCATTTTTGTGTGGACCTCCGCTTTAATGAAAACAAAAACAAAAAATTCTGCGCTGCCTGATTGTATAGCAGCTCACACAACCAATTGAAAAATGGTGGAATACGAACAAGACAAAATAGTGTAGCGCTAAACTAAATGAGAACTGCACTGGAATGAAGTGCAGTGTGTAACAGTGATAAACAGTCAAAATAAACAACGTAATATTCAAGAAGTGATAAATGAATAAATGAAAATATTCAAATAGTCCTCAGTGATATGAGTTGTGTAACGTAAAAGTCACCAGAAAATACTGAGTTCATTAATAAAAACAAAATTGATAGATGCTGGTGAGAATCAAAATAATGGTGCTCCTAAATGAACTTGACGTGAAGCGAGTGCACTTAAAGTGACCACCACCAATCGATAGTAGAAAAGGCTTACCAGAGAGAGTGGACCCCAAAAACATACGTTCAAAGGGTCAACCAGACATGGGTAAGCCGCTGTGAACAGTGAATCTCCAGCTGTGATTCAAACAGGAACCTCAAACTTCAATCAAATACAGAAGGTAGGGAGAAGTGTCTCTTGTATCCAGATGGTGATGACACTTGCAGGTAGTGCCCGGTTAGGGCCAGGTGGTGATACCAGATATATGCCAGAAAGTAAAAGGAAAGAAAAGGCACATAGTGTAATACTGTATAAAAAGGGTATTTAATGTAGGTAGGAACACTTACATTTAGAAGAATGTAACAGCGCTTAATCAAATGGCAACAGTAGGGTCCCCTGACGCGTTTCGCATCCAAATGCATCGTCTCGGATCCTCCGCTTTAATAGAATAGTAGTGGTAAGAGAAGCACTTGTGGGTTAAACCAATCTTGTTTTTTGTACAATTCTCTTTAAGGGGGCGTGGCAGGAGGTGTGTCCTATGCCTGCATACTTTTGCTGATAGGTGTCCCTCATTCGTATCATCAAAAAGTTATGAGGTATGGCATCTGCTCCATTTTCTGACTAGAAATGGGAATGATTGCTAATTGATTGCAGCTATTTATGGCTGGTTATTGCACCGTTCTAAGGTGTACAGAGGAACACCTGGTACAAAAAAATTGTCTTGCCTAAAGGACATTTGAAACATTTGGTTAAGAAGAGCAGTGGTCTCCAAACTGCGGCCCTGGAGACTGATGCGGCCCTTTACTTGCCTTTCTCCGGCCCTTGAGGAATTCTTCCTGCTACTGACACCAACAATAGGGCATAATTCCTGCCACTGACACCAACAATAGGGCATGCTTCCTGCCACTGACACCAACAATAGGGCATAATTCCTGCCACTGACACCAACAATAGGGCATGCTTCCTGCCACTGACACCAACAATAGGGCATAATTCCTGCCACTGACACCAACAATAGGGCATGCTTCCTGCCACTGACACCAACAATAGGGCATAATTCCTGCCACTGACACCAACAATAGGGCATGCTTCCTGCCACTGACACCAACAATAGGGCATAATTCCTGCCACTGACACCAACAATAGGGCATGCTTCCTGCCACTGACACCAACAATAGGGCATAATTCCTGCCACTGACACCAACAATAGGGCATGCTTCCTGCCACTGACACCAACAATAGGGCATAATTCCTGCCACTGACACCAACAATAGGGGATAATTCCTGCCACTGTCACCAACAATAGGGCATAATTCCTGCCACTGACACCCAACAATAGGGCATAATTCCTGCCACTGACACCAACAATGGGGTGCCATTCCTTCCAAGGCTTTGTTCACACCATGGTGCAGAGACATCAGTTTTTTTATGCATGCATTCTGCAAGGGCTAAAAAAAAAATCAAAACGATTGTTCTCTATGTGCCCTGTTCACACCACACCGTGCACATTTTTTCTGCGTAGTAATCTGCAACGTGTATGCAGTTTTCTGCACAGGAGAAAAACTGACGACATCAACAAGAAAAGGTAACCCATATATATACTGGCCTATTATACCCCTTTTACAAGACCCTCTTATTGTACCTCCCGCTATACCTTCCAAAAATTAGACTGACACCAATAGGTTGGGTAAAACTGTCCGTTATAAAATAATTTAACAATATAACCAAAAAACAAGGCATAATCTTTTTGGCTGCCGATCCTTGGAGGCACTAACTATAAAATCTTTTTAACCTTATATCTGCTTAAACACTACCCTGGTCCCTGCCGCATTGCACCGACCCGGGGACCACTACCTTCAGCAGATATACCATTCACTTCCCAGTTAATCCACCATAACTGTTATTCACCGGGGACCCATACCTCAGATGTGTCCCCACCCATCAAATTCCAGAAGTCTGTTTAACAATGCCTCCAAAGACCCAACCGCACAACTTGTAACATAAAACCACATATAATAACGAATAACCCACACACCATTACTAACTTATGAACCTGTAGGGCGGGCGGGAACGTTTCTCCTCCTCGTGTGCTGACCGGAAGCTGCTGCGTGCCTTGTGACCCCCACACTGTCCAGCCTCCCTGAGAAGAACTGTCCAATCCCGCTCCTCTCAGTCCTCTGCCTCAAATAAATTAACCCCCACTAGCCCAGTCTGACTGGGCACCTTCTCATGCCGCCCTGTGCCTATTGCTCTCTGTGCTTTTGCTTCGGGCTTACTTTGGTGTGAAAAGGGCACACAACTGACGCGCATGAAAACTGATGTCAACGTCCATGAAAACTGAGGGGAACTGATGTCTCTGCATGTAAAATCTGCAAGTGAAAGCAGTTTTCCCATCAGTTTTGATGCACGTATGGTGTGAACGAGCCCTAAAAGAGGATCTTTACCCCTTTTTTTTATATTTTTAATATTAAATATTTTTACCCCCCCCCCCACCTTTACCTTTATGTGCTGGGTTAGCTGAACTTAACATACTCAAATAACCAGCGAATCCAGTGCTTTACTTTTACCCCCCCCCCCACGCTGCATCCACATGCCTGGTCCTGCACCACTATCTTCTCTTCCACATCATTAGAAACCTAAAGCCTCATACACACGATCAGATTTTCCAACAACAAATGTGTGATGGCAGAGTTTTGTCGGAAAATCTGACCGTTTGTATGCTCCATCGGACAATCGTTGTTGGATAGCATGCTTTCATATTTTCCGACAACAAATGTGTGCCGTCGGATTTTCCGATCGTGTGTACACAAGTCCAAAGTACAAACACGCATGCTCAGAAGCAATGCTAACCATATCACAACATTAGCAGAAGTTGCCCAAAGGGTGGCGCTAAAGAGCAGAAAAAACACGTAGTTTCATATTTGTTGGCTGACAATGTTTTGCCGTCTGTATGCAGAACAAGTTCACGGCCAACGCCCTTCGGACAAACAGCCACGGATTTGTCCGACGGAAATCCAATCGTGTGTATGAGACTTAATAGTCTCTTCCGGGTTTGTACAGCCGGCTTCTAATGATGATCGGCAAGGTCTGCCCAACCACTGCTGTGTCCCTGCACCTGGGATATGTTATAGCGATAGCAGAAACTTCTCATTCTTGCTTAGGCGAAAATGGAGACAGGAGCAGGGTGGAGTGACATAAAATAAATAAATAAATGCAGGCTGTTTTTTTTTTTTTTTTTTAATCTGGTGGGCAGAAGAACACTGGGTCAAAGTTTGTTGTTTTTTTAGTTAAGTTCCAAGCAATGGAAGGTCTAGATCTCAGTTTGGCGGAAGCTGAGGCTTCATGTACACATACCTCCCAACTTTCTGAGATGGGAATGAGGGACACCCATAGCAAATATATGCAGGCATAGGACACACCCCTTGCCACGCCCCCTTTAAAGGAGACTTGTACAAAAAAAACAAGATTGGTTACACCACTACTATTCCTTTTTTATATGTTTTTGGAATTTACAAATGCAGCAATTTAGAAATCAGATGAAAGGTTTAGAACTGGAAAACACCTTTTGATAGATTAAAAGTGCATTTTATATACAACTGTATAGATCAGACCAAAATGAGGGACAAATGAGGAGGAAAAAGGGACAGAGGGACATTGCTCCAAATTAGGGACAGTTGGGAGCTTTGTGTACAGACTTGGCCTAGTATCCAAGAAGGCTTTGTAGGAGCGGTTTGCTCAATTTAAAGACTGAAACTGCATTTCAGTACTGCTTTTATTTTAGAAACATTTTAGGCCAGGCCAGGTTTACATTATGTGAAAGTGAAAACAATTGCGCAACCACTTAATTAATATATATCAAAACTGAAATACATATAATGATAAATACTTGAAATAATCACTGTGTAAAAAAGTGCAAAAGGAAAAGTCCGTATGAAATAAAACACATCTAGATATATTAGTCCATATAACAGTGCATCTAAAAATGTGATAAAAATATTACCCAAAAAAGTGTGATGATCACAATAAGATTCAATCCGGTATTCAGCTAATTGATTCCAAACGAATGAAATATTCAGAAGAAGTCTTGATCAATTGGCAGCCATAAGATGTAACAATAATGCCGCTTACCAGATAGATGCAACCTCAAATTATAAAGGTCTGATGAGCGTGTACATCAGCCTGCCGGCAGCGATGGTATCCAGTCCACCTGTTCCTCGATACAAGGAGGCTGTTCTTGTTCCACCGTGGCGAGCCTTAACATCTTCAGTGGTTTCAAAGGCCGAATCAGGAGAGGAAAAAACACAGGCAGAGATCGCCCAACCTTCCAGGCACAGTCCTAAGAGCAATTACTCAGTAGGAAAAAGTAAAAAATGAAGGCTTCATAGTATAGTATTTTCCAAAAAACAAGGAGGTTTATTTCATTAAAAAACACACAGCAAGAGTCACAGCAAACTCAAAAATTGAAAAAAGCAAGTGTCCACATCAAGCAAAAAAGTATAAAACCGGGAACAGTCTAACGGTAAAAACTGAATGTCAGCCAGGGAACAAACCTATGACTGAATGAAAGGTACGTGATGACGTTAGGGTCAGTGCTCCACCCGACGCATTTCCCCAAAAATGGCATCAACTGGGAACATTATGTATACAGAAGTGGAAGTGGAATGAACACTGTCTCTTTTTTTATATCTGCCTGGATCCCATCTGTAAGGTTCCCATAGATTTACAAGGGAGCTTCGATGTACAGACAAGAACCAACAGTTTGAAGGCTTTCTACCAGTCAACTACAACCTAAATCCTCATTCGGCTTACCTGCTGGTTGATAATATTGAAGTGCCAAACGACTGTTTCCAAAGCAAGCTTATCTAGAACAAAGGTTTTCGGAGGTGTCCAGTTAATTTGACCTCCTGAGTGCTATCATCCAGGAGTGTCTGTAAAACAAAGAAAAGAGGGGCCCACCAGCCTTGCGCATTACCTAAATGGTATCTTTAACCACTTCAGCCCAGGAGGATTTGTCTGCTCAATGACCAGGCCATTTTTTGCACTGCGTCGCTTTAACTGACAATTGCGCGGACGTGCGAAGCTGTACCCAAACAAAATTGACGTCCATTTTTTCCCACAAATAGAGTTTTCTTTTGGTGGCATTTGACCATCTCTACGGGTTTTCTTTTTTGCGCTATAAACAAAAAAGAGCGAAATTTTGAAAAGCAACACAATATTTTGTACTTTTTGCTATAATAAATATCCCCAATTTTTTTTAAAAAAGCTTTAAGTTTAGGCTAATATATATTCTTCTACATATTTTTGGTAATAAAAATCGCAATAATCGTATTTTGATTGGTTTACGCAAAAGTTATAGCTTCAACAAAATAGGGGAAAGATTTATGGCATTTTTATTATTATTATTTTTTTTACTAGTAATGGCGGTGATCAGCAATTTTTATCGGGACTGTGACATTATGGCGGACAGATCGCACACTTTTGACACATTTTTGGGACCACTGACATTTATACAGCGATCAGTGCTATAAAAATTCACTGATTACTTTGTAAATGTCACTGACAGGAAAGGGGTTAACACTAGGGGGTGATCAAGGGGTTAACTGTGTTCCCTCGTGTGTTCTAACTGTAGGGGGATGGGACTGACTAGAGGAGATGACAGATCATTGTTCCTACTTACTAGGAACCAGGTCACCAAGACTAGTCCCAGTAAGCCTGAGGAACTTCCAGATGGCTGATGTGTTTTGAGGGGGGATCCCGTCTTCCTCAGAGCCAATCTAAGATGTTACGTTGACAGTTGCAGGAGACTGTCAATGCGACATCTTAGATTGGCTCTGAGGAAGAGGGGATCTCTCCTCCAAACACGTCAGCCATCTGGAAGGTCCTCAGGCTTGCTGGGACTAGTCTTGGTGACCTGGTTGCTTTGTATATACTGTGGACTCTGATATGCTTTGTGTTGTTTGTGAGTATACATCTTTTTAATGTATTTTTAAAGATACCATTTAGGTAATGGGCAAGGCTGGTGCCTACTGGGTTCTCCCCTCACCCTTAGGGGGCAGTAAAGCCTGTGCCATTATTGGCATTAGGACCTGTGATCCATCCACCACCATTGCACCAGTCTTGAGATACAGTAGTTGTTTTTTTCTGATCCAGGGGTGTCTGCTGTTGCTGTAGACATGATGCTGTCATTGTATTTAGCTAAAATCAGCTGGATCATTCATAATTCAACAGTGTGTATCGGGCTTTACTGGATCCAGAAATGACATTTCTGTATCACATCTCAGCTGGTGCTCTTTTATGATTCTATCTCACCTTTTGCAATACATTGTTTCTTATATAATATGAGCAATACATCTACACATGGCAAAAACAGGATTTGATAACAACATGAAGCTCAAATATCAGTCATCTTTTTAAAATTCTGCTTTTCGGATTTCATAATATCCAGCATTCAATGTTCTTTTTTTTTATCTTTTTTTTTTTTTTTCTTCTCACCCGGTGCCCCCGACAAATGTTCCATAATGAATATACGGTGATATGTTTGACCCCCATGTGACTTCTTAACTTAAAGTTTTCGGCTGCAAATTTTAAATTTTCCAAACGGCACCACATTTCAAAGTCTATTTCAATCTGTGATGAAAACCCATGTTATATATAGAGCTTCACATATAAACAATCCTCTGCATTAGTGTCAGGGATCAGCAACAAAACCAACACAAGAAAAGTTTCTGCTTCAATTAATACTTTGCAGTTCTGCCCTCTCCACCGTACACAAAGCTACGGAGGTTTATGTTATTCTGCTAATGGCTTGGAACATACAGTAAGAATTTCCATTCCTACGCTGGACTTTTTACTCATTTAATGGGCTTTCCTGCTTTGTAAGCAGAGCGTTCCCTGTGCCCATGTCATCTTCTTAAAAGTGCTTTGCAGTCAAACGCCAACATAAAATTAAAGAAAAAAATAAATAATCTAGATTCACACATTAGCAATGTTTTGTAGTGTGTCAACACACATTACATTGCACTTGAGTATGTGTTGCGTAAAAGATTAACCCAGGAAAGATGAAAATTCCCCCTGGCACTGGGGCTGCCCCGAACTGCAAGGGTTGAATATTCATTTATATACTTGCCAAAGTCTACACTCCCCCAGTAGACGACGCTCCCCTATACGTCTGCATTGGACTGCCCCTTGGCGTTCTCACATCAATGCGTT
Source organism: Rana muscosa (assembly GCA_029206835.1). Lineage (NCBI taxonomy): Eukaryota > Metazoa > Chordata > Amphibia > Anura > Ranidae > Rana > Rana muscosa. The sequence goes on along the minus strand of CM055117.1, from coordinate 59,125,125 downwards.
ATACACTTACTTTATTAGGTACACCTTGCTTGTACCGGGTTGGACCCCCTTTTGCCTTCAAAACTGCCTTAATTCTTCGTGGCATAGATTCCACAAGGTGTTGGAAACATTCCTCAGAGATTTTGGTCCATAGTGACATGATAGCATCACGCAGTTGCTGCAGATTTGTTGGCTGCACATCCATGATGGGAATATCCCGTTCCACCACATCCCTAAGGTGCTCTATTGGATGAGATCTGGTGACTGTGGAGGCAGAGACAGTGACCTCATTGTCATGTTCAAGAAATAAGTGGTGAGATGATTGGAGCTTTGTGACATGGTGCATTATCCTGATGGAAGGAGCCATCAGAAGATGGGGACACTGTAGTCATAAAGGGATGGACATGGTCAGAAACAACACTCAGGTATGCCGTGGAGTTTAAATGATGCTCAATTGGTACTAAAAGGCCCAAAGTGTGCCAAGAAAATATCCCCCACACCATTACATCACCACTACCAGCCTGAACCAGTGATACAAGGCACGATGGATCCATGATTTCATGATGTTTATGCCAAATTCTGACCCCACCATCTGAATGTTGCAGCTGAAATTGAGACCAGACAACGTTTTTCCAATCTTCTATTGTCCAATTTTGGTGAGCATGTGTGAATTGTAGCCTCAGTTTCCTGTTCTTAGCTGACAGGACTGGCACCCAGTGTGGTCTTCTGCTGCTGTAGGCCATCTGCTTCAAGGTTCGATGTGTTGTACATTCAGAGATGGTATTCTGCATACCTTGGATGTAACGAGTGGCTATTTGTTACTGTTACCTTTCTATTGTCTCGAACCAGTCTTCCCATTCTCCTCTGAACTCTGACATCAACAAGGCATTTTCCTCCACACAACTGCGGCTCACTGGATATTTCTCTCTTTCGGACCATTCTCTGTAAACCCGAGAGATGGTTGTTCATGAAAATCCCAGTAGATCAGCAGTTTTTGAAATACTCAGACCAGCCTGTCTGATACCAACAAACATGACACGTTCAAAGTCACTTAAATCCCCTTTCTTCCCTATTCTGATGCTTGGTTTGAACTTCAGTAAGTCGTCTTCACCACATCTGCCTAAATGCATTGAGTTGCTGCCATGTAATTGGCTGATTAGCAATTTGTTACACCAAGCAATTGAACAGGTGTATCTAATAAAGTGGTAAGTGTAGATCCTCCATCAGTATTGATGACACCAGAGAGCATCCAACTGCTGGAGCATGAGGGAAAAGTGGCTGTAGAATTGGTCTTAAAAAGCAGTGGAGCCTTTGAGAACGGAGGATTGGGAAAGTAAGGGCTCATTCACACAAGCGAATAACATAGCCGTTCCTCTTCAAAGTGGTTTGTGGTAGATTGTTTTTCAGAAGGCACCTCTCAAAATACCATTCCACCATGCTGGTTCTGAATTGCAGTACGGTTGTGGTGCTACTCCATTCACTCAACCTAAACAAGCATTTAGCCTTTGCAGTGTGGGGGGTAGGCCCAACTGCATGGCAGAAGTTTTCCTTTCTTTGATAGCAAGGCAGCCGTGCATTGTGCATTGCCCTCTGTACAATGCATTAGTGTGATATTTACAATAAATGGCAACACAACACACCACATACCTGTATAGAGAAGACATTACCACAAGTGTGAATAATTCTAGCACATCTGTGCAATAAATGCGCATTTCCCCATGTTTATTCCAATACAAATTCTGCAAATAGAGAAAAATATGTTGATGCAGCTGACAACAAACTGCACAATTCTCCTTTTAGGTTAGGAAGTAATCATTATAAATGCTTTAAATGTGTTTTTTTTTCTCTCTCTCCTGAAGGGCCTACATAGTGGTCCATTTAGCTGTGATAAGCATACCATACCATCACTTAACCATCATATATCACTCCCCTTCCTATACTTAAGATTTATGTTCAAGCAATTCATTCTGGCATTCTTAAATGCATCTAATATGGAAGAGGCTGTGTGTTAAATACTCCTCTTAATTAATGTAGGAGCACAGCTTTAAATCAGTCACCTTTCTGTTATGCCAGCGTTAAGGTTTTAAGCCCCTTATATCTTCCTCTAATGCTAAATCTTCTCTGCCTTCCAGATGACAGATCGACGGTGCTATTGACTGATGCTGACTTTGGCGAGTCATCAAAACAGAAGTCGTTAACTGTGACTCACACAGTGCATTACCAGTCTGTCTCGCAGGCTACGGGGCCCTTGGTGGACGTTTCTGATGCTCGCCCTGGAACAAGTGAGTGTACATTTAATAACGTTGTTTAAAAGTTTTTTTTTTTTATTCTCTGTTTTTACTCATGTTAAAGAATCCATCACTTATCATTCTAAGATAAAATACGTTTCATCTTCAACTCAATAGTATATATGTTCTTTTTTTTTTTAAAGAGGTTGTAAAGGTTTTTTTTTTTTGCAATACAAATAACAAACATTTTATGCTTACCTGTTCTGTGCAAGGGTTTTGCACAGAGCATGCCTGATCCTCCTCCTCTGGGGTGCCCCGCCAGCGCTCCTGGCTCCTCCTCTTTATGGGGTGCCCCCACGGAAAACTGATTTCCATGGGGGAACCCATGCGGGCTCACGGAGTCCTGCTGCTGCGTCCACTGACATAGACAACAAGACTTGGCCCTGCTCCTGTGTCACTGGATTTGAGTGACAGCAGCAGGAGACAATGGCTTCTGCTGTTATCAATCTGTCGAATGAGGAGAGAGACATCAGCTGGAGCTGCTGGGCTCATGCACATCACTGAATCAGATCGGGTTCAGGTAAGTAAAAACGGGGGGGGGGGGGGGGGGGGTCTGGAGGGCAGCTGCAGCAAAGAAGGTTTTTCACCTTAATGCATAGAATGTCCAATGATGAGAGAGACAGAGGCTGGAGCCATTGAGCTTGTGCACATCACTGGATTTGACCAGGCTCAGGTAAGAAAAAGTGTGTGGGGGGGGGGGTCTGGGGGAAGCTGCAGCAAACAAGATTTTTCACCTTGATGCAGTGGCGGCTGGTGCTGAATTTTCTTGGGGGGGGGGCTGCTCCAGCCCCCCCCAAGCCAGCCAATCACCCCCCCCCAGCGCTAGTTCGCTCAATCACTGTTTACCCCCCTAGTCGCTCGATTGCCACATCACTCGTCCATCGCCCGCCAGCCTCGCACTTACCCCATCCAGGTCACGGCTTCGGCGGCTTCTCCCCCTGAGTCCCGGCCATTGCTTCTCCTCCTGGCCAATCGGAACTTGGGACTCGACGCCAATCGGGTCTTAGGACTACCGGCCAATCGGGTCTCAGGACGTGCTTCCTGATTGGCCGGGAGGAGAAACCAGAAGACATTAGCAAATATTAATTCACTAATGTCACACAACTGGGTAAGCTCCAAGCGCAAGTGATCTGTGACCCAAGCCCACCCTTTTTGAAGCCAATTAGAGCCTCAGGTTCTAATCATGTGCTTAAAAAAAAAACCAAAAAAACATTGGAATCCATGTGTCCGGTGCCCTGCATGTAGATTAGGGGCCAGGCACATGGATTAGAGGCGCTGCACCCTGCATGAGCGGCCGCCACTGCCTTGATGCATAGAATGCATTAAGGTGAAAAACCTTGAGACTTTACAATCTCTTTAAATTACATTTTTAAAAATTTACTTATATTTATTTTCAACGAACGGCAAAACACATATCACCGGCACATCGTGGATCTTTAATATAACGTCCAACAATTTATTACAAGAAACACATCACAGCAGTAAATTGCAACGCTTCAGGACCATGCAGAACCCTTTCATCAGACATCACATGGGGTCCCGCATGGTCCTGAAATGTCAACATTTACTGCTGTGATGTGATCGCTTTAATACATTTTTACATGTTGAAGATCCATGGTGTGCTGCCAATATATGTTTTGACTTGTTTTTATACCGGTTTCCAGCTGGTAGTTTCTACAGCACCCACTTGCTTCAAGCCATCTCCAGTAACATGTACAATGGGAATGTCCTGTTTACTTTCAACAAACATCCTGGATCTTCCTCCTTCCCTTGACTCTCCTACTCAAATTTTAAAAGTGCAACTCCGGCCAACAGATCTTTTTAGTTTGTGGCTATAGTCACAAAGGGCTTAGAACCTATACCAGTTTTTTACTGTTATGACCATGCTAGAGAGAATAAAATTCATTCTTTGTTCTAGTGACCATCAGCCCCAAAACTGAAACAATGAGGTCAAATCTAAAATTTCCAAGTTGTTTTCAGAAGAGGTGTAGAAGGAAAGTCTCTCAAAGGGGGGAGTCTTGTTCTGGTGACGGCTATCAAAGGCAACATTTTCCCTCACTTTGGTGAGATTTCCTCTCCCTTCCTGTTGTTTCTCTGAGATTGGAAATTATAGGAGACAACTACCCAGCCAAGCTATTGGGTAGGTGCAGCATGGTGTGGTAGGCAGTAAGCACAAAGAGTCCTGATTTGCGAAGAACGATGTATTGGAACAGCAGGTTAACAGCACTAACCGGCCCGGTGAGGAGGCTCACCCGTCCGGTGCCAGCTACAACTGTACAGTGGAGAGACAGTGGTGGAAGACTCAGGGATGCTGACAGCATCTGCCACGAGGAGTGAGTTTTTTTTCCATTGCAAGGTGGAGGAAAATCGGGGTGGACATGGATGTAACCTACAGCGGGTAAAATAAGTATTGAACCCGTCACCATTTTTCTAGGTAACTCTATTTTATAAAGGTGCTATTGGCATGAAATTTTCACTACATGTCGGTAACAACCCGTGCAATCCATACATACAGAGAAACCAAAACAAATAAGTTCAGAAATAAGGTTATGTGTAATAAAATGGAATGACACAGGGAAAAAGTATTGAACACATGAAGAAAGGGAGGTGCAAAAAGGCATGGAAAGCCAAGACACCAGCTTAAATATATCAGTAATGAGAAAGCAATCCTGTCCCTTGTTAGTGGAAATTAATATCAGCTAGTTCACTCTCAACTGATGGCCTATAAAAAGGTGTCTCCTTACCAAGGTGTCACACAAGAAACATCTCATGATGGGTAAAAGCAAAGAGCTCTCTCAAGACCTTTGCAACCTTATTGTTGCAAAACATACTGATAGAATTGGTTACAGAAGGATTTCAAAACGTCTGAATGTTCCAGTGAGCACTGTTGGGGTCATAATCCGGACGTGGAAAGAACATAATTTCACCATAAACCAGCCACAACCAGGTGCTTCTCGCAAGATTTCTGACAGAAGAGTGAAAAGAATTATCAGAAGAGTTGTCCAAGAGCCAAGGACCACTTGTGGAGAGCTTCAGAAAGATCTGAAATTAGCAGGTACAATTGTTTCAAAGAAAACCATAAGTAATGCACTCAACCGCCATGACCTGTATGCACGCTCACCATGCAAGACTTCATTCCTGAAGAAAAAGCATGTTGAAGTTTGATTAAAGTTTGCTGCACAACATGTAGACAAGCCTGTGACATACTGGGAGAATATAGTCTATTCAGATGAGACCAAAATTGAACTCTGGAAGCCATAATACACACAATGTTTGGAGTTCAAATGGCACATTACCCCAAAAACACCCCCATACCAACAGTGAGGTTTGGAGGTGGGAACATACATGGTGTGGGCGGGGCTTTTTTTCAGCATACAGTACTGGCAAACTTCATATTGTTGAAGGAAGAATGAATGGAGAAATGTACCAAGACATTCTTGATAAAAATCTGCTGCCATCTACCAGGATGATGAAGATGAAACGAGGGAGGACATTTCAGCAAGACAATGATCCCAAACACAAAGCCAAGGAAACTCTTAAATGTTTTTAAAGAAAGAAAATAAAGCTGCTAGAATGGCCCAGCCAATCACCTGACTTGAATCCAATAGACAATCTATGAAAAGAACTAAAGATCAGAGTTCATTGAAGAGGCTTACGGAACCTTCACGATTTGAATTTGTTTGTGTGGAAGAATGGGCCAAAATCACACCTGAGCAACGCGTGCGACTAGTTTCACCATACAGGAGGCGTCTTGAAGCTGTCATTACCAACAAAGGATTTTGTATAAAGTATTAAATACATTTCAGTTGGTGTGTTCTGTTCAATACTTATTACCTATGTCATTCCATTTTATTACACATAACTTAATGTCTGAAATTATTTGTTTTGGTTTCTTTGTATGTATGGATTGCATAGGTTGTTACCGACATGTGGGGAAAATTTCATGTCAATAGCACATATAGAAATATATATTTACCTAGAAAAATGGTGACGTGTTTAATACTTATTTTACTCGCTGTATGTGACATTTATTTCTGTTCTGATCAGACTCAGCAGGGGATCAGTCTAGGATTCCCTACTGAGACAGGACAAAGGGCGTTCATGTGAAAGGTGCCTAAGACTCCTGATATAATGTCAGTGACTAATAATAATATGTACAGGGTAGTTATATAGAATTAGAAAAGAAAATAAATTAAATGTAAAGAGGATCTAAACTGTTAAAGATGTAACCCCCCCCCCCCCACACACACACACAAAAAAAAAAGGACAAGGACCAGTCACTCAATTTACCTGTGGTCTTCCTGCATCTGATCTTGCTCCCATTATTCACTTACCTTGCTGCACTATGTCTGTGTGTGGATGCAGCCATCTTGGTAGAGGAGCAGGGTTTGCTTCCTCCTGTCAGAGCTTATCCCCTTGATGACTGGTGAGGGAGTATTCAGGAAGCAGCAGGAGAGGTGGAGGAAGCACAGAACCGCAGCATTGATGAAGCAGGAAGATCCTTCCACCACAGGTCTACAGGTACGGTTTCCTCTCCAGCAAGGAGAACAGCGAGCAAACCCAGCAGTGACATCACCACATTTCACTCCAAATATCGTGAGCAGTCATAGGCAGCAGTGCCTTTAGGTGTTCTCATGCCCTTTATACACGACCGGTTTTCCCGTTGGAAAAACTGGGATGAGAGATTTTGGCTGGGAATTCCGACCGTGTGTATGCTCCCTCTCAGTTTTTCTGACTGGAAAACTGACGGAAAAAAAAAAAGAGCAGGATCTCTTTTTTCCCGTCAGGAAAAAATCCTAGCAGGAAAACCGTTCGTCTGTATGCTTTTCCGATGTCTTTTCCGAGTCTTTTACATCACCGTGTTCTTGGCAGTCAAAAGTTCACTGGACTTTTGTGTGACACTGTGTATGCAAGGCAGCCTTGACAGAAATTCCGTCGGGAAAACCATCGCTTTTTGTTCCGATGGGAAAACCAGTCGTGTGTACGGGGCATAACACTCCAGATATACAACTATGAGGCTCAAGGCAACTGAAAGGTATTTTCCTTGGAACCATGGCTGATATTGGAGGCTCTCACAGCGTTCATTCTATGTACAGGGCATAGAACTGAACAGACTGTCATATAATGGTACATTTCAGTTCAGAAGCTTCTCCTAGGCTCTGTCCAATTTTTAGAAAATGACAATGGTGATAAAAGAACATTTTTTTTCAGGTTGTCTAAATTGAAATACATGAATTGTGGAACTGGAGAGCAGCTTCTTTGTACAGAAGTTTAAATACAGGGAGCTGAATAGGCAACTTTATAGACATTCCCCAATTTATGTAGTCTGTTAAACTCTTTGTAATGTACAGTAAGAACTCTTAGATCTTGACACTGCAGTCCCTAAACAACGTAAAGAGCTGATGGAAGTCAGCCTCCACGTAAAAATTCAAGCATCACTTTTTGTTAGACATATCCTTTCATGGGTAATAAAGACCTTTCCTTGTGTATTCAGTTTATGTATGACAGAACCGGTTTTAGACTGTTGGGGAAGAAGCTACAAATCCAGCCTAGAGACCACAGTGCATGTACTCTATGGACACGGGTCTCCAAGTGCCTCACTTTCCTGACACTGAAGTTGTGCACAGTAGGACTCCATTAATTAATTTGCCAATTTCAAGCCTGGTAAATTATTTGCATTTCCTTAATCAGCTGGAATTGCTTTTAATAATATATTGAGTTATTTTGAAAAAGCTCTTAGTTGTATGATTAATTGATTGAACAGCTAAAAAAAAAAATAATTTGCAAAATTAAACTGTAAGTTTGCATTTTTAATTTTACCCTGGAGATATGCAGAGAGGAGAGGAAACAATTAACCCTTTTATATATAAGTCCCTGGCCTCTAGTAATATGTAGGCCACACTAAGTGATAGCAATGGCCTTTAGAAAATAGGTAAGCTGTACTGTAGTGATGTCACTGGTCTCTAGTAAATGGATAGGCGGCATTCTCAGTGATGTCACTGGTATCTAGTGAATGGATAGGCTACATTTTTAGTGATGTCACCAGTTTCTAGTGAATGGATAGGCTGAATTCTCAAGCCATGTACACACGATCGGTTTTACAGATGAAAACAGTCCGATGGACTTTTCTCATCGGACAAACCGATCGTGTATGGGCCCCATCGGTCTTTTTTCCATCGGTGAGAAAAAAATAGAACATGTTTTTAATTTATCCGATGGGAAAAAAAAACGATAGCAAATTCCGATCGTCTGTGTGGAACTCCATCGGACAAAAAATAGGATTTTTATAACAGCTTACCTGTAAAATCCTTTTCTTGGAGTACATCACGGGACACAGAGCGACATAGTCATTACTAATGGGTTATATAGATACCGTCAGGTGCTGGCACTGGCAACTTCCAAAACCGGAAGTACCCTCCCCTATATAAGCCCCTCCCATCCGGGAGCACCTCAGTTTTGTAGCAAAGCAATAAGTGTCCCTAAAGAGGGGCGGGAGCTCTGTGTCCCGTGATGTACTCCAAGAAAAGGATTTTACAGGTAAGCTGTTATAAAAATCCTATTTTCTTTCTCGTACATCACGGGACACAGAGCGACATAGTCATTACTAATGGGATGTCCTAAAGCAATGCCAAATGAGGGGGGGGATACACCATATATAAGCTGAGCGCTATCAGACATGAGGATCTTTTGCGGCCTGCAACACACTGCGCCCAAAGGCGACATCCTCCTGACTTCTAACGTCCACCTGGTAGAACCTAGTAAACGTGTCTACTGAAGACCATGTTGCGGCCTTACAGATTTGAGCCAGGGAGGCCTGGTGATGCACTGCCCATGAAGTTCCAACTGCTCTCGTGGAGTGCGCCCTAACTTTGAACGGAGGCGGTCTACTTCTCAAGCCATAGGCTTGTATTATGACCTGTCGAATCCACTTGGCTAAAGTAGATTTTGACGCTGCCTGACCCTTTCTGGGGCCTTCCGGCAGAATAAACAAAGTATCCGTTCTGCGAATCTGAGCAGTGGCTTTTAGATAAGCTTTAACTGCTCTTACTACATCCAAAGAATGCAATAACTTTTCCTCTACCGAAGTAGGTTTGGGGAAAAAAGAAGGAAGAACCACATCTTGGTTCAAATGAAAACTCGATACCACCTTAGGAAGAAAGGCTGGATGAGGACGTAACACTACTCTGTCCTTATGGATAACCAGATATGGCTCCTTACAGGACATAGCTGCTAATTCCGATACTCTTTTAGCCGAACAAATGGCTACTAGAAAAATCAATTTCCTGGTGAGAAGAACCAAGGAAATATGCTGTAATGGTTCAAATGGTTGTTTCTGTAGAACCGACAGAACCAAGTTTAGATCCCATGGACATATGGGAATATTAACCGGAGGACTAATACGCATCACTCCTTGTATGAAAGCTTTGACTAGTGAATGCGAAGCCAAGGGCCTTTGAAAAAATATTGACAAGGCCGAAATCTGACCCTTGATAGTACTCAAGGCAAGCTTCCTATCTACAGCCCATTGTAGGAAGTCCAGAATCCTACCTATTACGTATTTACGTGGATGCCATTTCCTGGCCTCACACCAGGCGATGTACGCCTTCCAGATTCTATAGTAGATCTGCCTGGATACCGGTTTCCTGGCATTGATCATGGTAGACACCACAGCATTAGAGAGCCCTCTCTTTTTTAGAATGTGGGCTTCAATAGCCAGGCCGTCAAACCTAGGGCTGGTAAGGAAGGGTGGTATATCGGTCCCTGCGAAAGCAGGTCCGGACGATGTGGGAGGGTCCAAGGACTCCCCACAGACATTTTTACAATCTCCGCGTACCATGCTCTTCGGGGCCACGCTGGAGCCACCAGAATCACTGGTTTCTTTTCTACCCTGATTCTGCGGAGTAATCGAGGTAACAATTGTGGCGGTGGGAATGCATATATCAGCTTGAACTGATCCCAAGGGAACACTAGGGCATCCGAGCCGCAAGCTAGGGGATCCCTTGTCCAAGAGACAAACCTGTCCACCTTTGCGTTGAATCTGGATGCTAGCAGATCTACATCCGGTGTTCCCCACCGCTGACATATTGTCCGGAAAACCTCGGGATGAAGGGACCATTCCCCTGGGCATAATTGTTGGCGACTTAGAAAGTCTGCCTTCCAATTCTCCACCCCTGGAATGAATACCACAGATATGGCTGGGACATATCTTTCTGCCCATCTCAGGATGTAATTTACCTCCCTTTGGGCTGCACGACTCCTGGTGCCCCCCTGACGATTGATATATGCCACTGCTGTGGCATTGTCTGACTGAACTCTGACAGGGGACCCTTGGAGTTTGGATGTCCAAGCTACTAGGGCATACCGGGCTGCTCGTATCTCTAAGAGATTGATGGGCAGGGCCTTTTCTGCTTCTGACCACTTGCCCTGGAGAGACCATTGCTCCAGTACTGCTCCCCAGCCTACAAGGCTGGCATCTGTAGTGACCACCTTCCAGGAAATCGGACTGAAGGATTTCCCTTTTTCCAGATTCTGGGGAACCAACCACCAGCGGAGGCTCCTGCGAACGGAAGGGGACAAGGACATTGGTAAGTCCAGAGCCTGAACTTTTTTGTTCCAGGCTGACAGTATGGCCCTTTGCAACTTCCTTGAATGGAATTGACCGTAGGGTACTGCTTCGAATGATGCCACCATCTTTCCCAGCAGCCTCATGCACAGGCGTATGGATGGCTGTCTTTTTGAGCCCACTAAGTGGATCAAATCTCTCAAAGACGACCCCTTTTCTTGAAGCAAGAAAATTTTTCTCTGGTCTGAATCCAGCCTTAGCCCCAAGTATTCCAGACTTTTGACTGGCTTTAGGGCTGACTTGTCTCGGTTGATAATCCAACCGTGATATTCCAGATACTTGATTGTCTCGTGAACAACCACTTCTAGTTTTTCCACTGAGTGGTCTATCAGCAACAAGTCGTCTAGATATGCCATTATCGTTACACCTCGTGTTCTTAGATTGGCCAATAATGGGGCCAAAATTTTTGTGAACACTCTTGGTGCTGTGGCCAGACCGAAGGGTAAGGCTCTGAACTGAAAATGGCGGCCTTCTACCGCAAAGCGTAGAAATTTTTGGTGGGCTGGAAAGATGGGAATGTGCAAATAAGCATCCTTGATGTCGATCGAGGCTAACCATTCCTCCCCTTGTAGGGCAGTGGCTACCGATCGGATCGACTCCATCCGGAAAGTCCTGATATGCAGGAATTTGTTTAGCCCTTTTAGATTTAGTATGGGCCTCACGTCCCCGTTTGGCTTCGGAACTGTAAAGAGGTTTGAGTAAAACCCGAACCCCCACTCTTCCAGGGGAACCTCTATAATTACTGCTTGAAGCAATAATTGTTCTAGTGCCAACAGGAGGGATCCTCTCTTCTGGGGATCCCTTGGCACGTTTGACCTTATAAAGCGGGAAGAAGGGGAGTTTTTTAACTCCAATTTGTATCCCAGATTTACTGCGGAGAGCACCCATCTGTCTCGGATCGTGTCCCGCCAGGTCTCTGTGAACAACTGAAGTCTTCCCCCCACCCGATTGGGTGGGGGCAACCCTTCATGCATTTGACTTTGGGGGAGGTTTTGTACCTCTCCTGCTCCAGGGCTTTTTGTTACCCTGCAACTGTCCCTGATTTCTACCTCCGGGATTTGACCGAGGAGGCCGTCGGAACTGTTTCACAGCCGATGTCCTAGGGACTGGAGAAGCCGGCCTCTTAAAAGAGGGACCTCTAACTCTATTTTTAACCGGCAAAAGTGTACTTTTACCGCTGGAAATTCTCTGGATATACTTGTCCAGGTCTTCCCCGAATAAGCGCTCCCCATGAAATGGGAAGCTAACCAGCAATTTTTTACAGGGAGCTTCAGCAGACCAGTTTTTGAGCCATAGAAGCCTGCGCATATGTACTACAGACAGCGTAAGGCGGGAGGCCTGATGGATTGAATCCTTTATAGCGTCCACCGCAAAGCATAAGGCTCTAGGTAGATCAGCTAGGGCAAGAGCCTGCTGATCCGGCAAGTCCCTTAAGACCTGTTTCAACTGATCCTTCACTGCTTGGCAGACCCCAATAGCTGCCACTGCTGGTTGTGTCACCAATCCTGCTGTAGAAAAAGCAGATTTTAATAAGGACTCCAATTTTTTATCTATTGGGTCCTTGAACATTTGGACATTTTCCACCGGACATGTCAGTGATTTATTCACACAAGAGATGGCTGCGTCCACTGTAGGGACCCTCCATTTTCTGATGAACTTATCCTCCATGGGATAGACCACCGGAAATCTCTTGGGGGGGAGTAAATATTTTGTCAGGATGCTCCCAATCCTGGTAAATGAGCCCCTCCAGTAAAGGATGGATCGGAAAGGAACAAACAGTCTGGGGAGCTTTTAGCGACCCCAACGAGGAGACAGAAGTGGAGGATGGCTCCGCAAGTGGCATTTTAAATGCTGATCGGACCATATTAGTCATGGACTGAACCCATAACCTTTCAGCATGTGATGCTGAGAATGGCTCTTCCACTGTTGATTCCTCTGCAACCGAATCGACCTCATCATGATCCCCCTCAGGTAGGTCGACCTCTGTATGGGACTGTTGCTCTGTTAACAGGCACTCTGAGGAGGGAGACGGAGATCGAGCGCTTTTCTCCTGTGACAGGGAAGCAGCGATCAATGCTGACAATCTCTCTTCCAGCCCTCCCAGAGCTGAGGAAAAAACCTCCTCTGTTACATACACAGGAGCAGGTGAACTGAGGACAGCCACAGTACCAGGTACTCCTGAGGGTGCTCTACGGTCACTAACCTCTGATTCTTCAGGGGAGACTGGTGCAGCCAAAGCATGCCCAAGATCCTCAGAGCCCGATGGAGACCCCCTATTCCTCCTGGAATTTCTAGTCCCGGAGTTTTTAGACGGCATATTCCTAAGCCACAAAGCTGAGGTATTCCAGCCGAAATACACCAGTTACTGATAATAGTCTAGCATAAATGCTGCTATAAGAAACAGTTGGTGTCTACTAATGTGCCTTTCTAGGGGATGCCTGTATCAACCGCTTGCTGTATGCCTTTAAATGTTGCCAGCTCTGTCTCTGTACTTCATAGCCAGCTCACTACAATATTGTGGTTTTTTTAAACTGCTGGGACGCCCGCACATGCGCAGAAGCGCTGCGGCGCGCACAGAGCGTCATCCCCCAGGCTCCGCCCCCTTTCCCGGCTCACCTCTATATATAGAGGCGCGTGCACGCGCGCCTTCGGCGCTAATTTCAAAAAATGGTAACAAGGGACAGGAGCAAGGGCCCCTCTTTGCCGCAGGCCGGGGGATGGACGAGCACTGCAACATGGCAGAGGAAGCAGTTTCCTATAAGAGAACTCACCATCTGCCTGGACTTTGCTCTGCTGAGAAGAAGCTAGTCCACATGACAAGAAAACATTCCACAGCGGCCTCTAGTGGACAAACACAGGTACCGCAGTCTAATACATTAAATATATATATAAACATTTTTTTTTTTTCTTGACCACCATTAAAAATTATTACATTTTTTTTTAGTAGTTACAGGCATGCACAGAATTTTGCGGGAATACCATTAGGTAACAGACAGAAAGACAAATTAGGCTTGGGGGTCCCCCAATAGAACCAAGTTCCTGGGGGCCCCCACTTACCTGTTCCCCGCCGCAGGACTTTGTTTGGTCCACAAAAGCCCAAACTTCACCTATCACGGCAGGCATTGTAATCAAACCTTCAGGGACCGGGTTCCCAAGGATTCCACTCCCCTGGACCTGTATAGCACCCTGCACAGAAAACATCTTGGTCGTGGGTATGACCAGAGCTCTGGATCCCAGGGTCCAGCTCTCCTAAGAGAAGCATTACAGGCAAAACCTTGCTCTTCTCTGCAAGGCCCGGGTACCGACCGTTTAGCTATGAAGCTTTTTTGGTCGGATCCGGAATAGCTTACTGAGGCCCAAAAGAACCTGTACGCAAGCTCAGTGAAAAACACATGTTTCTTCTTGGCCAACACCTTAGACACTGGCAAAAAACTGAGGTGCTCCCGGATGGGAGGGGCTTATATAGGGGAGGGTACTTCCGGTTTTGGAAGTTGCCAGTGCCAGCACCTGACGGTATCTATATAACCCATTAGTAATGACTATGTCGCTCTGTGTCCCGTGATGTACGAGAAAGAAAACCCACGCATGCTCAGAATCAAGTCGACGCATGCTCAGAAGCATTGAAGTGCCCACTGTACCCATGTCCCTCCCTTCCCTCCCCCCTTCACCCCCATCATCTTATTTGTACTTCACACACAAATTCTGCCACTACTACAGCGAAAATCTTTTTTTCCTTCTCCTTCCTGCTTCTCTTACTTTCCGAGTGAGTTTGTCCTCTTTATCTATAAAATACAACTCTCTTTCTCTATTTGCTCTCTCTCTCTCATCGGGCTAATCTCTAGTTACTGAATTCTTCTCCTCTCTCTCTAGGGTGGGCACCCCATTCTACTCAGCCAGGGCTCCCACAGTGTTTTGAATTTGTTAAAATTGCCACGTCTAGTTAGAACTACTTTTTCCTTCCACACTGTCGTGTTTATTACATTAACCCATTCCGCCGAATCCGCTACTTTCTGTGATTGCCAATTTTGTGCTATCAATTTTCTGGCCTGAAACGGGCATCTTATTACTGCTACCATGATGCCCTTTTGCTCATGCCTCTCCTCTATACAACCCAATAAGCACACTCTGGCCTCCGGTTCCAGAGCAATCCCAAAGGTTGTATTTATGATGTCTAGTACCTTAACCCAGTACCTATAGGATAGGCTACATTCTCAGTGCTCTCACTGGCCTCTGGTGAATAAATATGCTACATTCCAAGTGATGTCACTGGTCCAAAGTGAATGAATAGGCTGCATTCTCACTGATGTTACTGGTCTCTAATGAATAAATAGGTTGCATTCTCAGTGTTACTGATCTTTAATGAATGGATAGGCTGCATTCTCAGTGAGTCCACTGGCCTCTGGTGAATAGATAGACTACATTCCCAGTGATGTCACTGGTTTATTGTGAATAGATAGGCTGCATTCCCAGTGATGTCACCAATCTCTGGGGAATGGATAGGCTGCATTCCCAGTGATGTCACTGGTCTCTAGTGAATGGATAGGCTGCATGACTAGTGTAGTCCAGATAACCCAACCATTTCCCTATAACCTTTTTACACATACCCTTTTTACCTCCTAACCATTACCAATGAAGAGACACACAGGTTTTGGAGTATAAATGGCCATAACAGCCTATTTATTATCAAAATATTAAATAATTTCCAATACTTTTAAATCACATTTTTAACCAAAACAACTTCTTTAACACCAGCCTGTTGGTCTTTGACGGCATCCCGGCTTAACCTTTTTCCACCACTACACTGCGGGACCTTTTTACCGTACCAGGCCTCCAGCCGTATAACCAGCTCGGAGACAACCCCTGTTTCCCGCAGTGCAACCATAACCGTATTCCAGCAGACACTGTTCCACTGGAATAACCCCAGAGGGGCCCATACCACAGATGAGCCCCCCACCACTTCCATCACATATGTTATCTGCCACCATCAAAGACCAAGGACACTGCCACACAGCTGTTATGATGACCCCCGTCCAGGGAACCTGAAAGAAAATAAAATAAATGCACAACACCAAACACACAAAAACAGGGAGGGTGGGTAGGAAAAACTGCCTCCTCCTGTGATTTCTTGCTGAACTGACTCTCGGGAGTCCCCGCCCCTTAATTTATACCACTCCTCCCCTTCCTCACCATTTTCCATCCTATCACCTCCCCTTTACACCATTCTGATTTTAACCTCTTGTTGGCTACCTTTACAGTACACCTTGTCATGCCCGGCCCAACGTTATTTGTCACTTTGCTTCTGTCCACTCCGGGCCTCACTTTCTCAGTGATGTCACTGGTCTCTAGTGAATGGATAGGCTGAATTCTCAGTGATGTCACTGGTCTCTAGTGAATGGACAGGCTGCATTCTCAGTGATGTCACTGGTCTCTAGTGAATGGATAGGCTGAATTCTCAGTGATGTCACTGGTCTCTAGTGAATAGATGGGCTGCATTCTCATTGCTTGAAGGTGTGAGGGCTTTTTTCCAATGAAGCCTTCAGCCTGCATGTAATCAATAGCGATCACATGATTGGGAACCACCCTGATTAGTTCCCAGTCATCAGTGGGCACCATAGCTTTCAGCAACAATAGTAATTGAGAACCTGCAATGTGGCAGCTGGTGGCTCTCAAAGAGGGGATGTTTAAAAACAGACTTCAAGCATGAGGCATCGGGGTGGAAGGTGTTCTTTTTACAGATTGCAGAGAGGAAGGGGTTAAAACTGACGACCTGACAAAACAGTAATTAATGCATTTACTGTTTGTGCCCCTTAACAACATTATACCATTTATTTTTAAATGTAGCTACTAGCTAGTGTAAGTACCTGAATTTGACTTTGACTAGCTTATGGTAATCCTCTATACAGCTAAGCTCAGACGGGGGTGGAAGTAGCAGTGCAAGGAGTCAATCAGCGTGTGTTGTAGAATTCATTTTTATTGGCAAGGAACATTCTGAGAGGAGGAGAGGAGAGAATGGGCAGAGAGACACCTCATCGCTGTCCAGTTATGCCTTCACTGTCCAATCACAGGCTGGGACGGGGAGGT
Organism: Rana muscosa; assembly: GCA_029206835.1. NCBI lineage: Eukaryota > Metazoa > Chordata > Amphibia > Anura > Ranidae > Rana > Rana muscosa. Next base: position 59,108,154 of record CM055117.1, on the reverse strand, counting down.
GACCAGACAGTATTACATATCTGCCATACAGAAAAGTCAGGTCACCAACCTGTGTATGCAGTGTGGTAAGGCTGTGTATATCTCAGAACTAGATGGACAAATATTCAAATCCCTTTTCACATTAACAGGCCTCATATATGTATTTCAATGGTATATTAAAATTCACAATATTAAGTTACATAAATTCATAGTTTAGAACTTTAGATGGATGTTCAATGAAGGAGCTTCAGCCCCCTCTGGCTGTTTCCAACCCAACAATATATACAGCTTAGAATTGTAGAAATAAAACAGCAGGGTGTGAGAAGACATTGCAGAATAATAGTGTTTTCCTTCTGCCAGCCTATCAGGGGTTAAAGCTACCTTATTTGTCTCTAGAAACAGCTTAGTCTAGCCAGGCTAAAAATACCATTCATCTCTGCAGATGTGACATCTCCAAATTACAGGGAATTCTCACGGAGCGCAGTCACAGGACAATAGAACACAGGGAGCGCTGCCGACATCCCAACTGATCAGAGGAAATGCAGACAACCATCAGAGCTGACAATCAGGGCCTGCGTCTACCTGCCTGCAGGACTCTGCTCTCCTAATTTATCATTGGATTATTTATGGTGCTGCTTTGGTTCCAAGACATAAATGACCACATAAATCACTGGTCATATGTATCTTGGTTGTCACATTCTGTTCGATCAATGATAATTTAAAGTATACAGGCATGCACACATTTATCTAACAGTGTGTACTATGTGTGTACATTATATTTTATATCTCTCACACGTCTCTATCTTTCATCTGTTCTTCTGGTTGTCTCTTTGACTCAAATCTATCTATCCATCTCCAGTATGTCTGTCTAACTGCACAACTATCTCTCCATCCATCCAATATTTCTCTGTCTGTCCCCATCTTTCTCCACTATGTACAGCCCCTCTCTCTCTATCTCTCTCTCTCTCTCTCTCTCTCTCTCTCTCCTTCTGACTTTCTTTCTTTTTCCCCGCTTTCCTTCCTTCTCCCTTTCTCTTTCCTTCTCTCAATCTTTCCTTCTCTCAATCTTTCCTTCTACCAATCTTTCCTTCTCTCTCTCTCTCATTCTCTCTCTCTCTTTCTCATTCTCTCTCATTTTCTCTCTCATTCTCCCTTTCTCTTATTCTCTCTCTCTTTCTCTCTCTCTCGCTCCCCCCCCCCCCCCCCATCTCTGTATCTCTCTCTTTTCTTTATCGTACACCACGGGACACAGAGCTAGTCATTACATAATGGGTTAAGGGTCACCAGCGGTGATTGGACACTGGCACAACCAATGGAAGACAGTTCCCCTCCATATAACCCCTCCCATCAGGGAAGTACCTCAGTTTTTTCGCCAGTGTCGAAAGGTGTTGGACGCGTTAGGAGGTGCTAAAGGAAAGCTCTACCAAAGAGACCCTCTGGGGGTAAAAGAGCTATGCTTTCGGATCCATCCAAGACGCCTACAAATGAGCTGAATCTGGATGGGATCCGGGCCTCATCCAGGAGGCGTCGCCTGTAATGTCTCTCTTCGGAGGACTGGGCTCTAAGATCCAGCACTTTCGCTATTTCGCTATAAAGTCCTGGTAAGAGTCTTGTACAAGGCCCAGGGGAGAGGTATCCTTTAAATAGGAACCCATATCCCTGAAGGTTGGCACACATAGCCCACCGTGAAGGGTGAAGTTTGGTATCTGTCTGAAATCTTTCAGCAGAAAAACCTGCGGCGTGGATAAGGTGAGATTAGAAGGTCCATAACTAGGTTGGGACCTTTTTCAAAAAGTGGATGTCTTCTTTTTTTCCACCACTGGGGGGAGTAAAGAGCTGAATATACTCACCTCACTCTGTTCAGTGTCGGCTTCGGCGAAGTACACTGCTCGTCACCTCCGCTGCTGAGCTTGCTGGGGCACCCCGATCCTCCTTTCGGTGGCCGACCAGACACCTGCAGATGCAGGTAAGTGGGAACAAGGGCTGATGAGAGTCCTCTCTCACTATGGCCACCGCCATAGCGCTAAGGGCCGCGCGCTGCGCGCGGGAGCGCGCTTTATCGGAGGGGGGGGGCGAAGGCGTGCGCGGGCACAGAAACGGCGCCAAATTTAAAAGACTGTCAGTGTGAGAAGCACTGCAGCAGCAAGCAAGCTTGTTAGTTCTCTTGTTCCTGGCAGAGAAACACAGCAGCTATACAGGGACGTAAGACTCCATGTGGTTGGATTGGGTACTTCCTAGAAGACATCCATGTTATGCATAGTTATGTGTTAAAAGTTGCATACTTAATGTATTTGCTAAACTGAACACGGTAGTATATGCATTTAGGTACCTTGTATTTTGTCTAAACAGTAAGCCTTCCAGGGGAAGTAATACGGACAAAAAGAGATAAGAAAGCACCACCGCCTGAGAGGAGGCTCTAACTGTGCTGACTCGGTACCTTTCTCTCCTGTGTTGCTAAATGCACCTGTTCAGGATGAGCCATTACCTCTGTCAGGTATGGCGGCTTCCCCAGTGAAGCCTGGGCCTGTATATGTCACTGAGGACACTTTATCAGCTGCCCTAAATAATCTGGAGGATAAAATTGCTACCTTAATCGCTAAGTCCTCTAAAAAGGGACAATAAGCGAAGCAGGTCTCTTCCAGTATTGGACCTCCCTTCAGAAGTACCTGAGGGAGGAGGATGAGGAGGAGGAGGCTACATCAGCAGAGGATGAGGAGCCAGATTTTAAGGTCACAGGTACAATGCTATAGCAGTGCATTTAAGTTAACCTCTGCGGAGGTAACGGAATTACCTGTCTCCTCCCTAGGGTCATTAAGATCCCTGCAAGGTGCATGCTCCTTCCCGGTTCATCCGTTACTAGAGGATCTAATATACGCAACTGGCAACATCCAGATAAGCGTTTCTCACCTCCAAAAAGGTTTAACATTCTTTATCCTATGGGGGAAATTTTTTTTTTTTAAAGAAATGGAGCCTGCCTGCGGTAGTTGCGGCTATTTCTTGTGTAAATAAAAACCTGACATGTCCGGTGGATAATGTACAAGGGTTTAAAAGATCCTTCTGAGAGGAAGTTGAAATCCTCCTTCCTTTTGGCCGGCTCAATTACCCAACCTGCAGTAGCAGCAGTCGGTATGTGTCAGGTCATCAGCCAACAGGTAAAGCAGGGGCTGAAGGAACTGCCTTCAGAGCAGGCTAGAAATTGGGAAAATTTGCCTAAAGCCTTATGCTTCACAGTGGATGCCATGAGAGATTCTATCATACAGGCATCACGCCTTACACTCCAGCTGGTACAGATGCGCAGAGTACTTTGGCTTAAGCATTGGTCAGCGGAAACCCCATGCAAAAAGCTGTTGGCAAGTTCCCGTTCCATGGCGAACGCCTATTTGGGGAAGATTTAGAAAAATATATACAGAAGATATCAAGTGGTAAAACGACTGTTACCTGAGAGAAAGAAAAACAAGAGATCTTGTTTTAAACGCTCTCTCTCCCCAGCTCCCGGGAAATCTGACTCCAACCAGTGGCGGCGGCCTGTTTTAGCCGCCCACAAAAGCCAAGGGGCAAGCTCAGAAGAACAAGAAGCCGTGGGGTGCAAGAGCTAATAAGGAAGGCCCCAAAGCCTCTCAGTGAAGGGGCGCCCCCGCTCGGCCGAGTGGGAGGAAGGCTTTGTCAGTTCTGAGCGACTTGGTGGTCAGAAATCCAGGACAATTGGGTGGTATCCACAATATCCTCAGGGTACAAACTGGAATTTCGAGAGATCCCACCTTCTCAATTCCGAGGTTCAAGACTCTCCAAGGATCCACAAAAAAGAGAATCCTTCTTCAAAGGTTTGAATCACTTAATGGCTCAAGGGGTAGTTACAGACGTACCCCAAAAAGAGCGAGGTTCAGGTTTTTACTCAAACCTCTTTGTGATTCCAAAGCCAAATGGAGATGTCAGACCCATCCTGGATCTAAAATCCCTAAATCGGTTCCTGAACGTTCGCCATTTTCGAATGGAAACGATCCGATCCGTGGCCGCCACTTTAAAGGGCGGAAAATTCATGGCGCCCATAGATATCAAGGACGCACATTTACACATACCCATCCTCCCCGCTCACCAAAGATTCCTAAGGTTTGCGGTAGAAGATCGCCACTTTCAATTTGTGGCTCTGCCGTTTGGTGTAGCCACCGCGCCCATAGTATTCACAAAGGTGCTAGCTCCTCTGTTAGCAAACCTAAGAACACGGGGCATTGCGGTAACAGCCTATCTGGACGATCTACTAGTAATAGATCAGTCAAAGGAGGGATTGGGTCACGCTGTACACACTACAGTAGGATACCTGGAGCATTTAGGATGGATTATAAATTTACAAAAATCCTCTCTCCAGGCCCAAAGAAGAATAGTGTACCTGGGCATGATCATAGATACAGCCCAAAACGGGGTATACCTGCCAGAACCGAAGATACAGTCTCTGAAAGACCTGATCCACAAGGTCAAAGCAAACAAGAGGCTGTCTATTCGCCTTTGCATGAGACTATTGGGAAAGATGGTAGCCTCCTTCGAGGCGGTCCCTTACGCCCAGTTTCATTCGAGACTACTTCAAGGCAATATTTTAGCTTCCTGGAACAGGAAGAGCCAAGCTCTGGATATACCCATGCGCCTGTCCTCACAAGTACGCCACAGCTTCGATTGGTGGCTAGAAGCCAGGAATTTACGGAAGGGAAAGTCCTTCCTCCCAGTGGCCTGGAAGGTGGTATCTAGGGATGCCAGCCTATCGGGCTGGGGTGCAGTATTCGAGGAGGCTTCTACCCAGGGAACCTGGGCCAAGACTCAGGGGATCCTGCCCATCAATGTGCTAGAGATCCGGGCGGTATATCTAGCCCTCAAAACCTGGACATACAGGTTACAGGGCTACCCAGTTCGGGTTCAATCCGACAATGCTACTGCAGTAGCTTACATCAATCACCAAGGAGGCACCCGCAGTCGGGCAGCCCAAAGAGAGGTGAACCGGATCCTGGCATGGGCAGAAGAGCATGTACCTTGCCTTTCTGCAATCTTCATTCCAGGGATAGAAAATTGGCAAGCAGACTACCTGAGTCGTCAGCAGCTGCTACCAGGAGAGTGGTCTCTTCACCCCGAGATCTTTCAGGCCATATGTCTGAGATGGGGAAACCCAGATGTAGACCTGCTAGCTTCCAGGTTCAACAAGAAATTGGACAACTTTGTGTCCAGAACGAGAGATCCTCTAGCCTACGGGACAGACGCTCTAATAACTCCATGGAATCAGTTCTCACTGATCTATGCATTCCCTCCGATCCCTCTTCTACAAAGACTGCTTCGCAGGATCAAGGAGGAGGGAATACCAGTAATCCTAGTGGCCCCAAACTGGCCCAGGAGGCCTTGGTACGCCGAGATTGTAAAAATGGCGATAGGAAGGCCCTGGAAGTTTCCACTTCGACACGACCTGCTGTCACAGGGTCCAGTATTCCACCCTTCCTTACAAAGGCTAAAGTTGACGGCCTGGCTGCTGAGACCCACATTTTTAAAAAGAGAGGGGTCTCTGGTCCGGCTCTTTCTACGCTCATTAATGCTAGAAAGCCAGCCTCCAGACTCATCTATCAGAGAGTCTGGAGAGCATACGTTTCCTGGTGTGAATCCAGATGTTGGAATCCTCAGAAATATGAAATAAGTAGGATTCTTGCTTTTTGCCAGTTAGGAGTGGATATGAATTTAGCCCTTAGCACCATCAAAGGGCAAATATGGGCTCTATCAGTCTTCTTTCAGAGACCATTGGCATCTCACTCCCTAGTTCGGACATTCATTAAGGGGGTACTGAGGATAAATCCTCCAGTTAGGACTCCCTTGTGTCCATGGGATTTGAATTTGGTATTGTCAGTGTTGCAAAAGCAACCTTTTGAACCTATTCGCCATATTCCTTTAATTATATTGAGTAGGAAGTTGGCCTTTCTGATTGCTATAGCTTCTGCTAGGAGAGTATCAGAGCTAGCAGCTCTTTCTTGTAAAGAGCCTTATCTAATTTGTCACAAGGACAAAATCATACTACGACCCCATCCGGCTTTTCTACCTAAGGTGGTGTCGGCTTTTTCACTTGAATCAAGACATTGTTCTGCCTTCCTTTTTTCCAAACCCGCGGACGGCGGGGGAAAAATTATTACACTCTCTAGATCTACTGAGAGCGGTAAAGGTGTATCTGCAAGCAACCGCTCAGATACGTAAAACAGATGTTTTGTTTATTTTACCAGATGGGCCCAAGAAGGGCCAAGCGGTATCAATATCCACCATTTCCAGGTGGATTAGACAAGTAATTATTCAAGCTTATGGTTTAAAGAACAGGACTCCTCCTTTTCCTGTTAAGGCGCACTCTACCAGGGCGATAGGTGCTTCATGGGCAGTGCACCACCAGGCTTCGATGGCTCAGATCTGTAAAGCTGCAACTTGGTCTTCAGTCCATACATTTTCCAAATTCTATCAAATAGATGTGAAAGGACATGAGGATTCCGCCTTTGGGCGAAGTGTGCTGCAGGCAGCAGTATAGGGCTTCTGGTCCGCAAGCGGCCTGTTTTGATCTGTGTCTCCCCCCCTTCATATGAGCATTGCTCTGGGACGTCCCATTATGTAATGACTAGCTCTGTGTCCCGTGGTGTACGATAAAGAAAATAGGATTTTTATAACAGCTTACCTGTAAAATCCTTTTCTTGGAGTACACCACGGGACACAGAGGTCCCCCCCTTCTTATGGGAACCTTACTGCTTTGCTACAAAACTGAGGTACTTCCCTGATGGGAGGGGTTATATGGAGGGGAACTGTCTTCCATTGGTTGTGCCAGTGTCCAATCACCGCTGGTGACCCTTAACCCATTATGTAATGACTAGCTCTGTGTCCCGTGGTGTACTCCAAGAAAAGGATTTTACAGGTAAGCTGTTATAAAAATCCTATTTTTTTCCTCATCTCTCTTTCCTTCTTTCTCTTTCTATCTTTCATTTCGCCCTCTTTTTCTCGCTTTCCTTCCTTCTCTCTTTCTTTTTCCTATTCTCAATCTTTCCTTCTCTCGCTCTCGCTTTCTCTCTCATTCTCTCTCTCTCTCTGTCCTTCTTTTTCCCTTTCTTTTCTTCTTTCTTTTCTTCTGTCTTTCCTTCTTTCCATCTCTCTCTCTTTCCTTCTCCCTCTCTTATTGTCTCTCTTTTATCTTCTTTCTCTCTTTCCTTCTGTCCTTCTCTCTCTCCCTCTCTCTCTCTCCCCTTCTTTCTTTTTTCTCTATTTCTCTCTCCCTTTTTTTTTCTCCCTTTCTCTCTCTTTTCTCCTTCTCTCTCTCTGTCTCTTTCTGTCTGTCTGTCTGTCTCTCTCTCTCTCGTTCCTTCTTTCTCTTTCCCCTTGTCTTTCTTTCTCTCTTTTTCCTTTTGCCTCCCTTTCTCTTTTCTTCTCTCTACCTCTGTCCTTATTTCCCGCTTTGTCTCTCTCTCTCTCTCTCTCTTTCTCTTTTTCTTTTCTTCTCTCTTACATGTATACCTTTTTGCTTGCATGTTTCTCTTTATATCTTGTTCAAGTGTGTATCTTTTTCTTGACCATTCCTTTTTTGGCCTCTCACAGATCCAACCACGAGAAAGAATGCCAAGGCCGGCCCAGCAGCTCGGAACAGATATGCCAGCCAGTGGACATTAAACAGACCGCATCCCACAATATCCGCACACACACTGACCACAGATTGGAGACTACCCACTCCCAGAGCCACAGGCTCAGTAGACAAAGAAAGCGACAGCTACAGTGTCAGCCCATCGCAAGACACAGGTAACATGGATACATTCCTTTATCATATAACTTTGAAGGGGAGTTCCCACCTATGAAGAGTGGTGAAGGGAATGTGGTGTGTCAGATTGCCATCCTCCATGCCCTTCTGCTAGCTCTGACCTGTTCTGTCTTCCCGAGTGTAAGATAGTATGCTTGATATGCTAAGCTACAACAATCTTTATTTACCACATTGTAATTTTCTGCAAAAAAATCTGTCTGATTATGGCGTTTAGCACAATGTGGCATTATTCCTCCCACTAATACCAATGATGGGGCACTATTCCTTCCACGGATACCAATGATAGGGCACTATTCTTCCCGCTAATACCAATGATGGAGCATCAGCATTTTCAGAAGGAGGTCAACGAAGCCAATTGCATTCAAACCATTTAAAATTAAATGTACTGTAAAAAAAGTGCTCATTGTTTAATAACATTAATAACATTTTAGACGTGTTATTATTCTTTACTAGTTTTAACACAACTAATGAATCTTTCTTCTCTTTGCTGCCAAGAGCTTTGCGCCTCTAAGTGATCAATGTTTTGTGGAATCACTGTACCATCACTAAGTGCCCCCTGACATTGGCAAGCAATGTTCATCAGATTGCTGGTTGCTTAGGCTTCCACTGCTTAGACTAATGTCTCTCAACCTTTTTTCAGTCACCCTTTAAAATCATGGACAGTCTCGAGGCACTCCATTCTAAAATGTAAAGACTATTCTAATAGTTTTACATAATGCAGCAACAGCCACACAAGTAGGACACCCAATGTTAGAGGTGATTTATTCTTCCAAAGCAAATATACTTTTTCAAACTGGTACTGACTAGTATTCCAATGTTTCTTAGTTTTTCTCCATCACTCAGCTAATGTGACCCCAACGCTGATGGAGAGAGGCAGGGGAGTGTCAAACAAGGATGCTATGCAGGCAACTGATATCCTCCATATCAACTGATGACGCCATTGGTCATTAGGATGCTGGCAGGTAGAAGGTTGTTATGGTGCACAATGAAAACCTGTGGCTTTGTGTAACAAAAAGATAGGCTTAATCCACCCGCTGCCTTGTATACAATTTTTGGGCAATTTTTAGGCATTTTGCCAAGGCACCCCTGAAGAAACCACAGGGTGCCTGGGCACCCTGGTTGAAAAAGGCTGGCTTAGACCATAAGTGGCCAACTTGAAAATTATAAAGTATCTCAAGTGCGATCCTTATACTTCCAGAGGGCAGCACAATAATGGTCTAAAAATGCACCTCATTTCGGTACTGTGAAGTTACAATAACCCCCCCATCATTGGTGTCAGTGGCAGTAATAACCCCCAGAATTGGTATCACTGAGTTCAGCAAAACCCCCAAACATTGGTGACAGTGGACAAAATATTAACCCCCATCATTGGTGTCAGTTGACCCAATAATAATCTCCCATCATTGATGTCGGTGGACACAATGATAACCCCCAATATTAATGTCAGCGAGTGTAATAATAACCCTCAGCATTGGTGTCAGTGGACACAATAATAACCCCCAATATTGGGGTCAGTGAGTGCAATTATAATCCTCAACATTGGCATCAGTATATGCAATAATAACGCCTAATGATTGATGTCAGTGGATGCAATAATAACACCCAGTGTTGATGTCAGTGAGTGCAATAACAACCCTCAATATTGGTGCCAGCGGACACAATAATGACCCCCAACTTTTTTTTGTGTCAGTGAGTGCAATAATAACCTTCAGCATTGGTGTCAGTGGATGTACCTAATAATAACCCCACAATAACTCCCAACGTTGGTTCAGTGATTGCAAAAATTACCCCAAACTGTTATCAGTGGACACAACAATAACCCCCAATACTGGTGTCAGTGGACACAATAATAACTCCAAGCATTGGTGTCAGTTGTTGCAATAGTAACCCCCAGCATTGGTGTCAGTGGATGCAATAATAACTCCCACCATTGGTGTCAGTGGATTCAATAATAACCTCCCAGGATTTGGTGTCAGTAGATGCAATAATAACCACCATAAATAAAGGGAGAAAAACTGTGCCAACCTCCTCAAACTGAGCCCAAACCCATTCCAACACCAATTGAAGATGATAATATAGAGAATGGCCGGGATAAAAAATCTGACAGGTATTGCACTAATTAAAGTCCAACAAGTACACAATATATGATCTAAAGAGAGTCCACAAATCCTTTTGATAGGCAAAAACACAGAGTATAGCACCACGGTGATGCTTCAAAACTTAGTGTGAGATATCCACCACCAGAGTAGGGAAGCAGCTTACCAGAAGGCAAGCGGTTTAGGGCATTCGACTGTAACCCAGCCGCGGCCTTTAGTAATGTAGCGGTAATCCTTCCTTAATCAGCAGGCACACTCCGTTTGGGTTACCCCCCGCAGACATCCAGTTGGTGAGTCCCCAAACATGAAAAGCATAAAAGGGCAGACCAATAGCGTAACTCCGTTTGGTAAAAAATGTAATTAAAAAAGCGTATGTTATACTTACAAAGTGGAACATTAAAAACAGCATGTTATATTAAGGTTGCCGGACGGCATAACAGAAGCCTCACTCCTCGAGCGTGGTGACGTCACTGACCACCAGCATTGATGTAAGGAGACACAATAATAGCCCCAGCACTGGTGTCATTGGGTGCAATAATATCCAACTTTGGTGTCAGTGGGTGCAATGATAGCTGGGGTGTCAGTACTATTACCCCTCATATTGGTGGTCACTGGTAGTGAAATTTAATAACCCCACTGCTGCATATTGGTGGTCATTGGCAGCAAAATTTACCATCTTTATCCTCCCTACATTGGTGGTCATGGCAGTGGAAGTTAGGCTGTGGTTGGAGAGGGTATTGTAGGAGTCTGTAATACATGTGAGATTCCTTCTTTAAAAATCTAAACCCCAAAAGAAAAATGTAAGACTGTGCTGCTTACCAGTCCTTAGATGTGGTAGATGCATTAGTTATCTTTTTTCAAGATTTTTTTTTTTTTTACCTGGTGATCCTGCCAGTAACACACTTCCTGGCTTAGGGTGACAGCATTCACTCAACTACTGTGTGTATATAGGAGTAGTATTGTCACCCTAGGACAGAAAGTGTGCTGAGATGACAGGTTACCCTCCTTTTCTGTTCCTCTTCTTCATAACATAGGGGTTTATTTACTAAAACTAAAACTGTAGAGTGCAAAGTCTGGTGCAGCTCTGCATATAAACCAATCAGTTTTCAGGTTTTATTGTCAAAGCTTTATTGAAGAAGCTGAAGTTAGAAGCTGATTGGCTGCCATGCACAGCTGTACCAGATTCTGAGTGCTCCAGTTTTAGACAATCTACCCCATAGTCTACAAAAGTAGTCCACAGAAAGATCTGGGGAAAATGCTAGGTGTATACCATCTACATTCCTTCTGAAGTCTGGATGAAAAACTGCTTAAGATGCCACCCCACTATCCTGCCTTGTTGCTAGGGTGTTGCTAAGACCCTCCCAGCTGTTACTGCTTACCCACACCATCACAGAAGCAAACTCTCAAAGCCCTGCACATGCTTGGTACACTATCTCAGTGTTTCTCAACTCCAGTCCTCAAAGCGCCCCAACAAGTCATGTATTCAGGATTTACCTCAGATGAAACAGCTTTGGTAATTACTAAGGCAGTGAAACTGATCAAATCACCTATGCAAAATAAAGGAAAGCCTGAAAACATGACTTGTTGGGGTGCCTTGAGGACTGGAGTTGAGAAACACTGCACTATCTCCTCCATCTCAGCATTGCTTGGCTCAGAGCTACTGTGATGGAGGAGCAAAAGCACATGTGAGGGGGTTTGTATTGGAGAATGAGCTTGTTTCTGTGATACAGTGAGGGAAAAAAGTATTTGATCCCCTGCTGATTTTGTAGGTTTGCCCACTGACAAAGAAATGATCAGTCTATAATGTTAATGGTAGGTTTACCAGTGAGAGACAGAACAACAACAAAAATATCCAGAAAAACGCATTACAAAAAAGTTATAAATTGATTTGCATTTTAATGAATGAAATAAGTATTTGACCCCTTCGCAAAACATGACTTTAGTACTTGGAGGCAAAACCCTTGTTGGCAATCACAGAGGTCAGACGTTTCTTGTAGTTGGCCACCAGGTTTGCACACATCTCAAGAGGGATTTTGTCCTATTCCTCTTTGCAGATCCTCTCCAAGTCATTAAGGTTTCGAGGCTGACATTTGGTAACTCGAACCTTCAACTCCCTTCACATATTTTCTATGGGATTAAGGTCTGGAGACTGGCTAGGCCACTCCAGAACCTTAATGGGCTTCTTCTTGAGCATCTCCTTTGTTGCCTTAGCCGTGTGTTTTGGGTCATTGTCATGCTGAAATACCCATCCACCACCCATTTTTAATGCCCTGGCTAAGGGAAGGAGGTTCTCACCCAAGATTTGATGGTACATGGCCCCGTCCATCATCCTTTTGATGCAGTGAAATTTTCCTGTCCCCTTAGCTGAAAAACACCCCCAAAGCATAATGTTTCCACCTCCATGTTTGACGGTGGGGGATGGTGTTCTTGGGGTCATAGGCAGCATTCCTCCTCCTCCAAACACGACGAGTCGAGTTGATGCCAAAGAGCTTGATTTTGGTCTCATCTGACCACAACACTCTCCCCCAGTTCTCCTCTGAATCATTCAGATGTTCATTAGCAAACTTCAGACAGTCCTGTACATGTGCTTTCTTCAGCAGGGGAACCTTGCGGGCGCTGCAGGATTTCAGTCTCACGGTGTAGTGTGTTACCAATTGTTTTCTTGGTGACTATGGTCCCAGCTGCCTTGAGATCATTGACAATATTCTCCTTTGTAGTTCTGGGCTGATTCCTCACCGTTCTCATGATCATTAAAACTCCACGCGGTGAGATCTTTCATGGAGCCCCAGACTGAGGGAGATTGACAGTTATTTTGTGTTTCTTCCATTTGTGAATAATCGCACCAACTGTTGTCACCCTCTCACCAAGCTGCTTGGCGATGGTCTTGTAGCCCATTCCAACCTTGTGTAGATCTACAATCTTGTCCCCGACATCATTGGACAGCTCTTTGGTCTCGGTCATGGTGGAGGGATTTGAATCTGATTGATTGCTTCTGTGGACAGGTGTCTTTTATACAGGTAACAAGCCAAGATTAGGAGCACTCCCTTTAAGAGAGTGCTCCTAATCTCAGCTCATTACCTGTATAGAAGACATCTGGGAGCCAGAAATCTTGCTGATTTATGGGGATCAAATTCTTATTTCACTCATTAAAATGCAAATCAATTTATAACTTTTTTGAAATGCATTTTTCTGGATATTTTTGTTGTTTGGTCTCTCGCTGTTAAAATAAACCTACATTAAAATTATAGACTGATCATTTCTTTGTCAGTGGGGCAAACGTACAAAATCAGCAGGGGATCAAATACTTTTTTTCCCGCACTGTAGTTGGGGTGATCTGTAATGGCTGAAGAGTATCTTAGTAGCACCCTAGCAACAAGGCAGGACAGGTGGTGGTGCCCGGGGGGTGCATTGTTTCCTATTAAAATAGAAACTACAAGATTTTACGACGACTAAATGAAGAATGGCGCTTTGCTGTTCCCTATTTTTAATATTTATAATATATTATTCTAGCCTCTCGCTGACCCATGTGGCTGCAGTCGATCTATATCTCCTGTTTACGCTCATGCTAAACAGAACCCAGAAGTAATGAGAATAATCTAGAGCCACAGGAAAGTGAAATTCTGGGAGCAGATAAAAAGTTCCCTCTCTAATTCTCCCAGAAAGTAAATCTCTGATTTTTATTGCTGTTTCTATGGTAACTTAATTTATCAGCTCGCCCAACAAAACTAGATTAGAAACTGTATTACCCGGTAATACAAGATTATATTTATTGTCCGGATTGCTTTGTCCGCAAACTGCTCTCAGACACACAATATGCATCATTTTATTCTGGATTTCTTTTATTCTGAGTGTCTGATGGAATTGAAAAAATTATTGGTAGGTACTCTACGATTCTCCCGTGCGTTATGAATATCGTTATGAAAATGCTGCTTTCTGCATGGAACATAATAAAGCCTGTGCAAGCTGATTGTTAAAGTGGAAGTTCAGACAAAACCTATCTAACTTTAACCACTTCAGCCCTGGAAGAATTGGCTGCCCAATGACCGGGCCATTTTTTGCTATAGGGCACTGCGTCGCTTTAACTGACAATTGCAGGGTCGTGCAACGTTGTACCCAAACAAAATTGACGTGCTTTTTTCCCACAAATAGAGCTTTCTTTTGGTGGTATTTGATCACCTCTGCGGTTTTTATTTTTTGTGCTATGAACGAAAAAAGAGCGATAATTAAAAAAAAAACATAATATCTTTAACTTTTTGCTATAATAAATATCCCACATTTTTTTTTAGAAAAAAAAAGAAAAAAATTTTTTCCTTCGTTTTGGAAAAAATAATCGCAATAAGCGTATATTGATTGGTTTGCGCAAAACTTATAGCCTCTACAAAATAGGGGATAGTTTTATGGCATTTTTATTATTATTATTTTTTTTACTAGTAATGGCGGCGATCTGCAATTTTTATTGGGACTGCGACATTATGACATCGGACATTTTTGACACTATTTTGCGACCATTGTCATTTATACAGCGATCAGTGCTGTAAAAATGCATTGATTACTGTGTAAATGACACTGGCAGGGAAGGGGTTAAACACTAGGGGGCGATCAAGTGGTTAAGTGTGTCCTAGGGAGTGATTCTAACTGTGGGGGGGTGGGCTACCAGTGACATGACAGCGATCACTGCTCCCGATCACAGGAAGCAGTAGATCCCTGACATGTCACTAGGCAGAACAGGGAAATGCCTAGTTTACAACTCCCGGTTCTGCCTCTCCTGGCCGCAATCACGGGCCGCCGGCAAACATCGAGTTCCCGGGACCCGCGAGCACACTCCTGAGGCACGCAGTGCTCTCGTACATGGCGGCAAATTCAAAGGGATGTACAGGTACGCCCATTTGCCTGCCCGTGGCCATTCTGCCGACGTATATTGTCGTGGGGTGGTCGGGAAGTGGTTAAACCTACTCTCAGCCACATTCTAAACCTAATCTATCTAACCCTGTAAAGAAAAAATTGCTATACGTACCTTTTCTGAAGCAGAACTGGTCCAGTCTCCAGCGGCGGCTGCTGTGTAAAGAGAGAAAGCCGACAACAGCTGTGAAATGCCTGGGAAGTGACATCACCCATAGAGTAACTATGGGGCTTCCGTTGTCGGCTGCCTCACCTGCATACACCCACACACTGAAGCCACCGCTGACAGCTCAGCGTAGGACTGGAGCAGCTGCAGAACCGGTAAGTATCTTCTTTACAGAGCTAGATACAGTGCCTTAAAAAAAGTATTCATATCCCTTGAAATTTTCCAAATTTTTTTTATGTTACAACCAAAAACATAAATGTATTTTATTGGAATTTTATGTGATAGACCAACACAAAGTGGCACATAATTGTGAAGTGGAAGGAAAATGATAAATAGTTTTTTATAAAATAAATATTTGAAAAGTGTGGCGTGCATTTTTATTCAGCCCCCTTTACTCTGATACCCCTAACTAAAATCTAGTGGAACCAATTGCCTTCAGAAGTAGCCTAATTAGTAAATAGAGTCCACCTGTGTGTAATTTAATCTCAGTACAAATTCAGCTGTTCTGTGAAGCCCTCAGAGGTTTGTTAGAGAACCTTAGTGAACAAACAGCATCATAAAGGCCAAGGAACACACCAGAAAGGTCAGGGATAAAGTTGTGGAGAAGTTTAAAGCAGGGTTAGGTTATAAAAAATATCCCAAGCTTGGAACATTCCCCCGGTGACTGTTCAATCCACCATACAAAAATGAAAAGAGTATGGCACAACTGCAAACCTACCAAGACATGGCCGTTCACCTAAACTGAGAGGCCGGGCAAGGAGAACATTAATCAGAGAAGCAGCCAAGAGGCCCATGGTAACTCTGGAGGAGCTGCAGAGATCCACAGCTCAGGTGGGAGAATCTGTCCACAGGACAACTATTAATCGTGCACTCCACAAATCTGGCCTTTATGGAAGAGTGGCAAGAAGAAAGCCATTGTTGAAAAAAAGCCATAAGAAGTCCTGTTTGTAGTTTGCGAGAAGCCATGTGGGGACACAGCAACCATGTGGAAGAAGGTGCTCTGGTCAGATGAGACCAAAATTTTACTTCTTGGCCTAAAAACAAAACTGTGTGTGGTTGAAAACTAACACTTCACATAACCCTGAACACACCATCCCCACCGTGAAACATGGTGGTGACAGCATTATGTTGTGGAGATGCTTCTCTTAAGCAGGGACAGGGAAGCTGGTCAGAGTTAATGGGAAGATGGATGGAGCCAAATACAGGGCAATGTTAGAAGAAAACCTGTTTGAGTCTGCAAAAGACTTGAGACTGGGGTGGAGGTTCACCTTCCAGCAGGACAACGACCCTAAACATACAGCCAGAGCTAAAATGGAAGGGTTTAGATCAAAGCATATTCATGTGCAGTGGCGGCTGGTGCTCAAAATTTTTGGGGGGGCGCAAACAAACTGAAAAAAAAAATCAATTGCCACCACTGTGCCCATTAAACGCAGCCACTGTGCCCAAACACCACCAGTTTGCCCCCTCCAATACAGCCAGTTTGTTTCCATATACAGCCAGTGTGCCCCCATATATATACAGCCAGTGTGCCCCCATATACAGCCAGTTTGTCCCCATATATACAGCCAGTGTGTCCCCATATATATAGCCAGTGTGCCCCCATATACAGCCAGTGTGTCCCCATATATATATAGCTAGTGTGCCCCCATATACAGCCAGTGTGCCCCCATATACAGCCAGTTTGTCCCCATATACAGCCAGTTCCCCCCAAATGCAGCCAGTTTGTCCCCCATATACAGCCAGTTCCCCCCAAATGCAGCCAGTTTGTCCCCCATATACAGCCAGTTCCCCCAAATGCAGCCAGTTTGTCCCCCATATACAGCCAGTTCCCCCCAAATGCAGCCAGCGTGTCCCCCATATACAGCCAGTTCCCCCCAAATGCAGCCAGTTTGTCCCCCATATACAGCCAGTTCCCCCCAAATGCAGCCAGCGTGTCCCCCATATACAGCCAGTTCCCCCCATATTCAGCCAGTTTGTCCCCCATATACAGCCAGTTCCCCTCATATTCAGCCAGTTTGTCCCCCATATACAGCCAGTTCCCCTCATATTCAGCCAGTTTGTCCCCCATATACAGCCAGTTCCCCCCAAATGCAGCCAGCGTGTCCCCCATATACAGCCAGTTCCCCCCATATTCAGCCAGTTTGTCCCCCATATTCAGCCAGTTCCCCCCATATTCAGCCAGTTTGTCCCCCATATACAGCCAGTTCCCCTCATATTCAGCCAGTTTGTCCCCCATATTCAGCCAGTTCCCCCCATATTCAGCCAGTTTGTCCCCAAATACAGCCAGTTTGTCCCCCATAATACAACCAGTGTGCCCCCATATTCAGCCAGTTCATCCCCCATATACAGCCAGTTCCCCCCATATTCAGCCAGTTTGTCCCCCATATACAGCCAGTTCCCCTCATATTCAGCCAGTTTGTCCCCCATATACAGCCAGTTCCCCTCATATTCAGCCAGTTTGTCCCCCATATTCAGCCAGTTTGTCCCCAATATTCAGCCAGTTTGTCCCCATATACAGCCAGTTCCCCCCATATTCAGCCAGTTTGTCCCCCATATTCAGCCAGTTCCCCCCATATTCAGCCAGTTTGTCCCCCATATTCAGCCAGTTCCCCCCATATTCAGCCAGTTTGTCCCTCATATTCAGCCAGTTCCCCCCAAATGCAGCCAGTTCGTGCCCCATATTCAGCCAGTTTGTCCCCCATATTCAGCCAGTTTGTGCCCCAAATGCAGCCAGTTTGTCCCCCAAATGCAGCCTGTTCCCCCCCCCCCCCCAGCCCTGCACTTACCTTCCTCGGTCCGCGCCGTCCTCGATGTGTTCTTCCGCCCTCGATGTCGCTTCAGCCAATCAGGTTACCGGTAACCAGATCCGGTGAACCTGATTGGCTGAAACCTCCACACAGTCTTCTTCCAGGAACGCACCCCCGTGCGTACCTGGGAGGAGTTTTTGGAAGCCGAATACAGCGTGAGAGCTGTATTCGGAAAGCCTATCAGAGCCGCTGGCTCTGATAGACACTTCCAAGTCACACCCACCGCCGGCCGCCGCTCTAATTCATATGGCCGGCGCTCACCAGGAGGCCGGCCATATGTATAGTGGGCAGCGCGGCAGCGGTGACAATACACAGATTCATGCAATGCATGAATCTGTGTATTGTCTTTCAGTGGCGGTGCGGGAGCGAGAGGGGGCGGCGCTCCGGCGCCCTCTATGGACGCACCGCCACTGTTCATGTGTTAGAATGGTCAAGTCAAAGTCCAGACCTAAATCTAATTGACAATCTGTGGCAAGACTTGAAAATTGCTGTTCACAGTCGCTCTCCATCCAATCTGACAGAGCTTGAGCTATTTTGCAAAGAAGAATGGGCAAAAATGTCTCTCTCTAGATGTGCAAAGCTGGTAGAGACATCCCCAAAAAGACTTGCAGCTGTAATTGCAGTGAAAGGAGGTTCTACAAAGTAATGACTAAGGGGGGCTGAATATAAATGCACACCACACTTTTCACATACAGTATTTATTTGTAAAAACTTTTGAAAACCATTTATCATTTTCCTTCCACTTCACAATTATGTGCCACTTTGTGTTGGTCTATCCCAATAAAATACAATTACGTTTTTGGTTGTAACATGACAAAATGTGGAAAATTTCAAGGGGTATGAATACCTTTTCAAGGCCTGTAAATTAGGTTTAGAATGTGGCTGAGAGTAGAACTTCCACTTTGAGTAAACTTTTTATGGTAGCGCTAGTAGTTGCTGGTTCTTCCATAATAATACATAGGCTGGCCACAAGCACCAGTCCATATACTCCGGCTTCAATAACTCAGTCTAGGACAGTGTTTATCAACCTTTTTTCATTCAAGGCACCCTTTAAAATTATGGACAGTCCCAAGGCACCCAATTCTAAAATGTAAAAATCTATTCTAATAGTTTTATATAATACAAGAACATTCGTAGAACTCCCAACGTTAGAGGTGATTGATTCTTCCAAAGCAAAAACACTTTTGCACACTGGTACTGACTAGTATTCCTATGTTTCTCTTCTCCCTCAATTTCTCTCCATCAGTCAGATAATGTGGCCCCAGTGCTGAGGGAGAGGGGCAGAGGAGGGTCAAACAAGGATGCTGTGGATGCAACAGACATCCTCCTTATCAACTGATAATTTCATTGATTATTAGAATGCCAGTGTCTAGAAAGCCATAATAATGTATAATGAAAAGGCAGGCTTGATCCACCTGCTGGCTTGTATACAATTTTTGATAAATATTTAGGCATTTTTAAAAGGCTGGTCTAGGGGATGTCATTATGAATGTATTTCTTGCAGAACTTTAAACATGAGAGGGTTTAGGGCATGGGATACTCCAAAATTCTGCACAGTAAACAGGAGAACACTCTTCTCTTGGCTCACACTCCAAGATTCTGCTGTGGACGGGGAATGGCTAGTATTCTAAGACCCTAAGGCCCCTTTCACACGGACGGTCCGTTCAGGTCCACCTGTCAGTTTTTTAGGCGGACCTGGACGGACGCTCCATGTAGCCCTATGGAGCCACGGATGTCAGCGGTGACATGTCCGCTGACATCCGACCCGCTCCGCTCCGCCAAAGTGTGACGGAGGAAAACCCTATTTTTCCATCCGTCGGCGGAGCGTATCGGATGAACACGGACAGACGGTCCGTGTTCATCCGATCCCCCCATAGGGGAGAGCGGTGCTCTGACAGGGCGGTCCCTGCACAGTGTGCGGGGACCGCCCAGTCATCCGCCGGCTCAGCGGGGATCAACGGAGCGATCCCCGCTGAGCAAGCGGAGCTTTACGGGGCGGATCTTCACAGATCCGTCCCGTGTGAAAGAGCCCTATGGGTGATTTACTAAAAACTGGTGCACTCAGAATCTGGTGCAGCTGTGCATGGTAGCCAATCAGCTTGTAACTTTAGCTTTACTTAAGCTTTGAAAATAAAACCTGGAAGCTGATTGGGTTATATCCAGATCTGCATCAGATTTTGCATGTTTCAGTCTTAATAAATAACCCCCATGAGAGTTGTCTCAGTCGAAGCTAACTCTGGCACTTTTATCCCAAATTCACACAGTCACTAGGAATCAGTTCAGGGTCATTACTCACGAGTCCCCAGAACAGTTGCATACCTTCCAGCTTCCCCCAGGCACAATCCAGTGAGGGAGACAATACTTTTCCAGACCCGATCCGTTGTGGTGAAGTCCTACAGTCAGCTCCTCAGAATATCACTCTAGACCCTCAATCCACCCTCACACCGCTCACACTGCTGAGGCCTCAAGAACAGTTACACAGTCAATGGGCTACCTTAGAGGAGCAGCAGGCTTCCCCTCTAAGGTTTGGAACCCTCCTGGAGAGAGAGAACACTCTCTTCAGGTTATTTATCACCCCCCCAGCCATCTTCTGGACACTCTTCTTAAGGGATTGGCCAAGCCATGTTAAATATTCAGGCTGGTCATTTCAATCTCCCTCCCTATGTTCTTGAAGCTTTTCTAGAAGCAGCAGGACACAATCAAACCCCCAGCCTACCCCCAGTCACTGAACAGACCACAACAATCGCTGTTCCCTTGACTACAGAAGGAGACAAAAATGAAATTTGCCTAGCACCCTACCCTGGGAGGGTGCTACACTAAATTGAAAATAAGGTTGCCAGCTTTGTTCTGGTAAAATATGGGACAGGGTTTGGTGAGAAATTGGGCAGATTTTCAAGGGAAAACACAGGCAAAAAAAAAGTGAAAATTCCTACCATCCACTTAGCCAGGCATGCAGCCTGTCTGGCCAGAAAGGGGAGAGGCAGTGAGCATGTGCAACCCCCCCCCCTCCTGAACCATACAATTCCACATGCCCCAAATATGGAGAGGGTACAGTGCCATGGTGGGGGGGGGGGCACTAGCAAAGCACTTTGTCCCCATGTTAATGAGGACAAGGGCCTTATTCCCACAACCCTGGCCTGGGGGATGTAGGGGTTGGCAGGGAATAGAGAACTTAGCTTGGCGCAGTGCCACCATTCACCTGAATAATGGTTGGTGATCGACGGATGGAAAGCCTGCTGAAAGCAACAGGATATAATTCTTGCCACGGCATGTGTACACCCTCAGCTGCTGCCTCTGCAACTAAAGAGGGGGAGGTTAGGGGGGGATGAGGGAGAGAAGGAAAAACCGTGGCTCAGCCATGGGGTTTTACCACCCCCCAACCATGAGTGTGAACAAGCCCTTAGGTTGGCTACTTTCACTCCTCCATTGTATCTATGGGGGAGCAACTGAGATACCATTGTACAGCAGCATTGCCAATCCACGTTGGATAGACTAGTATATTTAGATGGACTTTACCTTAGTGATTAACAGTGTAAAGCCAAACTCCAGCTAAAACTTTTTAAACAGCTACGACAATATATTTTTTTCCTTTTTGGGAATAAAGGTTTTTATAAATGAATAGAAGCTGATCATTGTAGGCACCCCTGTGAGTGTTAAATGGTTTGTTTCAACCCCCTAACCACCACTTTTGCTGGACAGCTTGGTCTGTCAAAGGGAATTGAAAAATAACAGAGTTACTGGCAGGATCACCAGGTAATCAGGTAATAAACGATGTTACAGTGGGGAGAATTTGTTATTGTTGATACCAGTAAATAACTAAATTTAATTAAATAAAAATGTTCTTTGCTTTTTGCAGACAGAGCAAGGAGCAGCATGGTCTCCACGGAAAGTGCCTCATCTACCTATGAAGAGCTAGCAAGGGCGTACGAGCATGCCAAGATGGAGGAGCAGCTAAGACACGCCAAGTTTACCATCACAGAGTGCTTCATATCAGACACATCATCAGAACAGCTCACAGCAGGGACTAATGAGTACACGGACAGTCTGACCTCTAGCACACCCTCAGAGTCCGGGATATGCAGGTTTACTGCATCGCCCCCTAAACCCCTGGACGGAGGAAAGGTGCAAAACATGGCAGCCCCAAAGGCACATCGGCCAGGTAAGAGTATGGCAGCCAATATTATTGTATCAGAACCTGCTCAGTTATCTTTTGGAGGATACAGCTCTACCATTTGGCTTTGAAACGGCAGCAATGTTTTAACTGGGGGGTCCAAAAGGGAAGAGAGTGATGGGGCATGTACAAATGAATGCACCTGTGCAGACAATGTAATTCCAACCCATGCGGCAACAAATCAAGTGATTTTTGAAGCTTACTTTCTTGTATGTTTCCAGCCTGTAGATTTTAATAGCCAGCCAATAGCAGTACCCAGGAATGCAGCTAGTATTGAATGTTGACCGTCTAATGTAAATTCAGTATTCATGCTTACATTTTTTGCATTGACATTTTTTACAGCATGGGTCCCTCCTTACATCAGGATCTCAATCAAAGTCCTGCTTAAATCAGGGTTTTCGTCAGAGTTCTCCTTACATCAGGGTGCTTATCAGAGTCCTCCTTTCATCGGTTCCCCATTAGTCCTCCTTACATCAGGGTCCCCATCAGAGTCCTCCTTACATCAAGGTCCCCATCAGAGTTTTCCTTACATCAGTGTCACCTACAGAGTCCTCCTTACATCAGGGTCTCCATCAGAGTTCTCCTTACATCAGGGTCTCCATCAGAGTTCTCCTTACATCAGGGTCTTCATCAGAGTTCTCCTTACATCAGGGTCTTCATCAGAGTTCTCCTTACATCAGGGTCTTCATCAGAGTTCTCCTTACATCAAGGTCTTCATCAGAGTTCTCCTTACATCAGGGTCCCCATCAGAGTTCTCCTTAGATCAGGGTCACCTACAGAGTCCTCCTTACATCAGGGTCGCCATCAGAGTTCTCCTTACATCAGGGTCTTCATCAGAGTTCTCCTTACATCAGGGTCTTCATCAGAGTTCTCCTTACATCAGGGTCCCCATCAGAGTTCTCCTTAGATCAGGGTCACCTACAGAGTCCTCCTTACATCAGGGTCGCCATCAGAGTCCTCCTTACATCAGGGTCGCCATCAGAGTCCTCCTTACATCAGGGTCGCCATCAGAGTCCTCCTTACATTAGGGTCCCCATCAGAGTTCTCCTTACATCAGGGTCCCCATCAGAGTTCTCCTTACATCAGGGTCCCCACCAGAGTCCTCCTTACATCAGGGTCCCCACCAGAGTCCTCCTTACATCAGGGTCACCTACAGAGTCCTCCTTACATCAGGGTCACCTACAGAGTCCTCCTTACATCAGGGTCACCTACAGAGTCCTCCTTACATCAGGGTCACCTACAGAGTCCTCCTTACATCAGGGTCACCTACAGAGTCCTCCTTACATCAGGGTCACCTACAGAGTCCTCCTTACATCAGGGTCGCCATCAGAGTTCTCCTTACATCAGGGTCGCCTACAGAGTCCTCCTTAAATCAGGGTCTTCATCAGAGTTCTCCTTAAATCAGGGTCTCCATCAGAGTTCTGCTTAAATCAGGGTCTCCGACAGAGTTCTCCTTACATCAGGGTCTTCATCAGAGTTCTCCTTACATCAGGGTCTTCATCAGAGTTCTCCTTACATCAGGGTCTCCATCGGAGTCATCCTTATATCAGGGTCCCTATAAGAATCCTCCTTTCCTCAGGGTGCCCATCAAAGTCTCCCTTACATCAGGGTCCCCTTCAGAGTTCCCTTTGCATTATAGTCCCTCTTACGTCATGGTCCCTATCAAAGTTCCCCTTAAATAAGGGTCCCCTGTTACATTGGGGGAGGGGGTTGAAGCAGAGACCATAGACAGCCTCTGCTGACCCTAATTCCCAATCTGCGCACACTAAGGATACACCACTGACCCTAGCTGAGTGCCGAATATAAAGTTGTAGTGGGTTGAATGTGGCCTGTGGGCCATAGTTTGGAGATTTACATCATTGTCAACAAACAGTACTGAAATACTGTTATTGCCCACCAGTTACACTTAGCATAATAGACATTATACAGTAACATTCACCTAAGTCTTCCCTTTCCCTTCCATATGAACTACTGTAGCATACAAAGTTCCAGTGCAACTACTGACTCTTCTGAAAGTGATAATCTGCAAAAGGATTGACACGCCCACTTATGTCAGTGCCTCGGACTCTGTGATTGGTTGCTCAGAAACTAGGCACTTAATTGTTCGATGGACAAGAATGCCTCCCTGTTCCTTTAATGATAATAATGTGTTTCCTTACTAATAACAGGTAAAGGGTATGTCCAGAAAGTAAGTACCCAAATTTAATTCCAAGTGTCACTATTTTACGTTCTTCTTTATCAAGCCCACACTGCAGTACACAAAAACTAAACACAATGCGAACCAAAAACGTGCATGTGAAGACATACAAAAAAGTGCACAGGGTGCATAAAATGGTCCAATCCTGAAAAGGAAGGACCCCCATGGGGCACGAAAACTCTTGACAGGGGCAAGGCAGTCTGGTCCACCTAGCTAAAAGGTCTAGCAGACCCCTCTCCTCATGAACAGCAGAAGCCAATTAACCTGAAGAGGGAGTGGAATGAATCCAAGGGCCACACATCCTCCTCTGGACTTCAGAGCAGGCCATGAGACCCATAGACTGCAGTCCTTAGTGAGTGAATAAAGGATCCAGTCTCGGCCAAAAGGTCTAGCCCATAAGGCAATGTGCAGAAAAAACAAATGGTTTGTGGCCTAATGTCCGTTCTGACAGTGGGGTCACGATCCCATATTGATACTTGGAGCACCCCAGGGAAACCACTCCAGAGGGCTCTGAACACTGCAGGCTCTCTGCCTTCCCAACTACTGGCCAGCCAAGGTAACACTGCTGAAATCAGGAAGCACTGGGCTCCTTGGGTCCCTTCAATATAGATTGGTACTACTGCCCCCCACCTTACTAATTGGGCACTTAATTCTGAATCCTTCCCACGAGGAAGGTCCCTCAGGACCCCCATCTTATCAGCAGTAATACTATACAGCAAGCTATCCCAGCTAAAAGGCTAGAATGCTGATGGAGCACCCCTACTGATCACTGATCAGATCAGGTTCTACACTTGATGATAACCAAAAGGCAGAGATCCCCAAGCTTCATTATTCTGCCCATATCCAGGGCGCTCTCCTGCCTGCCTTTACAAAATACATATATCCCTACCACTCTCAGGCTTTCATTGCTGTCTGTAATGCCATTAGATAAACTTAAGTTTTAGTTCCTGTTCCGGTGGCTACACGGGAACCCCATTGTGCTCAATCAAAAGCTGAAACCCTACTTTATATATTATGTATGAGTCAGTCACATTCTGTAGTCTAATAGCCTCTTTCAGTATGCTAAAGTACGATTTTCCTGCCGATATTAGACTTTCAAACGCCTGGGCTTATTTTTATACCTGAAGATTTTCATAACGAGAATGTTTAGGGAACAAAACAATACCTCCACTTTGTTATCAGAAAACCACCCAACCGTCAAATATTTTGACAAGCAGCATATTTAACTTCAAGCCATAAAACTTTTCCGCCGTATTCTTTTCATTTATTCAGCTGGTTTAAAAAAATAAATGTCTACATTTTAATTTCATGGTTTTGTAATTTTAATTGTGCTTGGCAGACACCTTACATTAACTGTGTCTTCGGACAACGGGTGGTTGAACCTGGAACAAACAAAAAAGAGGAACGCTCAAGTGCCTGAGTCCCGGAATTAATTTGTGTAGCAAATAAGGTCAAGACACTCAATCAGTCAATAAGTGGTGGTGTTTGCCTAAACTATACAGTATTATGATTTTTCATTTTGAGGTCTGCAGATTCTTCTTGGTGTTCACTAGCCAGACGTTTATCATCAATGCTACAAGACCTTAAAGCTGAGCTCCAGTCTCTCCTTCAGTCTTGCTTACTCTGATTTTACTGCACATTGTGGCTTTAAAGGGGGACATTTGCTTTGCCCATGCAGTACAAAGCTACAGGTTCATTAATGGTGCATTTGGCAAACTTTGAGTATGGCCTCATATAAAAAAACATTAATAATTAAAGTGGAGTTCCACCCTGATTTTTTTTCCCCCCAAAAATTGAAAAAAAAATTGAAAAAAAAAGAAAATTATACTCACCAGAAAGGGCGGTTGCTATGCGGAACTAGCTCTTCCGCCTCTTCCTCCACCGCGATGGTCTTCTTCCTCGTCCTCTGTCGCGGTGTCTTCTGGTGAATGGGGCGCGCTGCCTTCTGGGAACTGAGTGTATCCCAGGAGGCAGCCGCCCATTCACAAAGAGCCGTGCAAGTCGCGCATGAGCAGTAGGAAACGGGCAGTGAAGCCGTAAGACTTCACTGCCTGTTTCCCTTAGTCAGGATGGAGGCGCGGGGACCTGCCAGGACCGAGCGATCGCCGTCGGGGGCCCGATATCGCGGGCGCCTAGGACAGGTAAGTGTCTTTATTAAAAGTCAGCAGCTACAGTGTTAGAAGCTGCTGACTTTTAAAAAAAAAAATTGCGGGTGGAACTCCGCTTTAAGCAAATTGTACCATCATCCAGATTTAGATAAGGAATTGGACCAAGTGAGCATATGGTGGCAGTTGCTGATGCTGCCTAACCAGTCTGCAATCACTTGGAGAGGGGGAAGGTTTGTTGGACTGTCTCAGGAGTCCTGAAGAAGCAGTGGAGTCTGCGAAACTGGTAGAGGAACTGCATATTATACTTCATCTCAACCGAAACCTTACGGGGTTACCCGTCAGGAACATCGTGTTGAATTTTGGGTTATGTATTGTATGTGGTTTTTAGAAGTGTATTCATTTTTTTACATATAATAAATAAAGCATTTTTTAAGATACTCATGTTATCAGTACCGAGACAGTCCAACAAACCTTCCCCTCTCCAGGTGATTGCAGACTGGTTAGTCAGCATCAGCAACTGCCACCATATGCTCGCTTGGTCCAAATCCTTATAACTGGCTTTTGCAGCAAGGAACACATGGAACGGCAAGGCATGCAAAACAAAACCAAAGAAATTCACTGGACACCCAGCATATAGCACAATGGTAGAAAAGGTGTCCAGTGCGTCCCCTCATCAATATTTCTCTTTAATGGTGACCTTATCTGCAGAAAATTCCTTCCACTGCTCTATTCAGCCAGCAGAAAAAGGAAAATCTTTTGGCATTTCCAAGCATTAGGGTGCATGTGACTTGTTCCCCTTCCTCCCATGTAAAAGTACTAGTGCTCGTGATTGGCTGCTTCAAAACTGTCATACAAAAAGAGAGTCCTCAACCCAGTTTAAGCTCCAAGGCATGAGATTTTTAGATTGGTATATGGCAGTTCTTTGAGTGTCCAATTTCAGAGCTGAGCTTAAAGTATCAGATAGAATGGCCCTATAGTCTGACACTTTTGCCCTAACAGGGAGAGAATACAAGTAAATAATAAAAATAATAAAAAAGTCATTCTTAAGGAAGGCTGCAGCCGTATGTGGGTAGGAGCAGTAGGATGCGGCAGGTAGAAAACACACGATCCAAGTGCAGTGACAGGAAAATATTGTAACAGAAGTCCAGCAATACACAACAGACCCAGCAGAAAGGCAACCCGACCTGGAGAACTCACAAGTTGTAACAACGATGAGACAGAAGACACAGAGGTGCTAACAGTATCTTTCTCGAGGAGCAGAATGCGGCCTGCCTGGTACATACCCAAATAGGGAGGTTTCCAGGAAGAATTGTGTCCCCCTGCAGTTTCCCTACTCCCTGATGCTAAGCACTGTCCCTGACAGACGGGTGACCTGTCCCTACTCTAGCCACTTGCAAAATGTGCACCAAGCCCAGGAGTCAGGGTCTTAAATCGATTCTATCTGACCCAAGATGGCCACCAAAGTCACATGGGGCACCCGCATCCTTGTGGCCGAGGGAACCATAGAGGAACTAGGCTCCTCTTGACTTCCTCTCCTATCTGCAGTGCTGCTGTGGTTGAGTGCCAGTGGAGAACTTGGACTGCATCTGCCTACAGGTGTACCTACCAGTGGAGGTTCAGAATATCACTGATCCACTTGTGAGTTTTTCTCTTTAAAATTCAGCTCTCGAAAATGATCTTTTCATCTATCTCACTGCCCCAGCCAGTGTTTATAAGTAACTCATTTTTATCGACTCCACCGACTACCATTTCTTTCACTACTGTATCCTATTTTTTTCTACTTTGAATTGCTTGGAGTTCTGCTTTAAAATGTTTCTCCTTCTTATCAATAGGTCTGTTCAGTTGTGTAGGCTTGATTTCTGCATGCTGTTCCACACTGTGCTTTATATAAATACGGAATGCTGAAGTATGATTGTTCATACACATAAGGGGTCCCTTAGTATTTGTTGTTTTGTGCTAATGGAGAAATCATGAAAAAAAATTCCTTGTTTTAAATTTTTGACTTAATGTATCCTTGGAAACAACAACCAGCGCGACACAATAGAGCATGTTCTAAGTGCATTAAAAAGCCCCCCCAAAAAATGTAAAGGATTTAGCAACACCAGTCCCTAGGATCCCTTCAGGGATCTGTACTCACCAGGCCCTAGTTGCAGGTCACCTTCCTCCGTGTTACCAGACAGGATCCATGGACATCTTCCCGTAGTCAGCTCTCAGGAGAACCCTGGGTTTCAGCATTCAGTGTTCAGGCCCTCAGGTCTCCCACTCAAGGTCGCATGGCAGCCCGTGCTGAGCAGGGGCGACAGGCCCCCTCCCCAACTGGACCTCTCTGGAGGAAGATCCAAATCTCATGTGCTCACCAACTATAAATATCAGCACCCAGCATGCTTAGGGGCACCACTCCCTTTAACTGGCTGAGAGGTCATTCATATTCATGCTGCTGCTTTACATGGGTCACTCCTGTTCATCCAGCATTTTCCAAATTTTCCCAGATACAGAGGAGCCAATCACAGCAGCAGCAGCACTGTGAGTCACACAGGATCCATCCACTAAACAATTACAACTTTCTGTTAGGCAGACAAGATAATATGTTCTACTTATCAGTCTCCTATTAAGCAGGAGACCACATTATGAACAAAATATCTAGGAGGGTGCTACACCCATTAGAATTCATGTATACTGTACATATGTAATGTTTGTACATACTTTCCCCCCATCCAATTCGCATGTCAGGAGATTGTGACCGGATCTCTACGGAGCCAGTTCACTCATCTCCATAAGGGCTCCGGTGCAAATAAATTGCACAGGAGTCCTGTGTGTCTTCTGGTCCGTTTCAGGTCCAAATTCAGCCAAAAATTCAGACTGAAGTCGGACCTGAAGGCGGCAGTGTGAACCCAGCCTTAGCCCTGGTTCACACTGGTGCGATTTGACATGCGATTTGACATGTCAAATCGCATTTTAAATCGGCGAAATTTGCCGCAAATTGGGGGCAATGGCACCGTCCTAATCGGTGCGACGCCGCATCTGCGGCGCTGCACCGTTTTTAAAAAGTAGTTTCTGTACTACTTTTTGCGATTTCAGCCGCGATTTACATTGACATCTGTGTCAGATGTCTCTGTAATCGAGCTGAAATCAGGACTGACAGGCAGGAGTGAAATCGTGCGAGTTCAGCTGAACTCGCACGGCTTCACTCCCGCAGCCCCAGTGTGAACCTGGGCTTAAGGTAAGTCGAAAAGCACTTCATCGTCACCTCTCCATGGAATCACACTTGCTTCCTTCTATGGTCTTAAACTCAGTATAGATGAATATATCCCCCCAAAAAAATCATCATGTTCTTGTACCAGCATATGACTGTGCAACGGTCAGGAAAGAGAAAAGAGGTTTCTCGGAATACTGTACGTTTACTATGAAAGACAAGGTTAAAACCGCAAGGAACACTCCATGACATAAGTGCCTCTAGCACAATCAGATAATCACATATGTATTCAGTTAGCTAGTAATAGAATGTCTCACGAAGTAGTGGGCGTGTACCATTCTTTCTGAAAACTCTGAGTTTGCCTCTGATGAAGTCCTGGTGACAAAACGAATCAGACTGGGCTTGGGGACACATTGGTACAAGCCTGATCCTGAGTACCATACTCTATTACTAGTTTAGAGAAGCTTTGTATACATATGTGATTTTCTGATAGTGCTGAAAGCACTTATGTCATGGAGTGTTTGCTGCTGTTTTAACTTTGTCTCTTACAATAAACCTATTACATTAAGAGAAGGCTCTTTTCTCTTCCTTGAGCATTGCACACTTATATGCTGGCAAAAGAACATGTCAGTGGGATATACATTTATACAGAGTACAAGACTATAGAGGGTTTTTTTCCATGGAGAGGAGATCATTACGTAAACCCAAACTTTTTTTTAAAATAATGTTACAATAAGGTTATACTTACCTGCTCAGTGCAATGGTTTTGCATGGAGCAGCCCCGATCCTCCTCTTCTCGGGTCCCCCGCCAGCGCTCCTGGCTTCTCCTCTTCTCAGTATGCTTCCATAGGAAGCCGCTTCCCATTGTGGCACACCTGGGTGCTTGGCCCCACCCCTGCCCCACTCTCTGTCCAGTGAGGAGAGAGAGCCGAGGGAGTCTCTGCTCTTGAGCACAGCGCTGGATCGAGATCGAGCGCAGGTAAATATAAGGGGGCGAGCTGCATACAGAAGTTCTTTTTGAGTAGTAAAGAACCTTCTTTCTTTAGAACCTCTTTAAGAAGTGAGTTTCAGTCTAATAGGTGGTGATGAGCATGTGCTTAAATTACTGAGTGTCAGACATTGGTGGATTTATAGATTATTCAAGACTTTACATAAAGATATGGACTATTGTGTTATATTGCCTGATTTACACATTTCCTTTTCTCACGTTATTACGTATGCTATCTATTGTAATCGTTTTGTGTTATTTGAATATCTTTTGTGTACACATATTTAAGGTATTTATGTACACTAAATAGTTACATAGTAGGACAGTGTTACTATATATAATAGTACATTGAATTCACTCTTATAGCATGTCTATAGTCTCTGGATGTCTCCTTTAGCATGTCTTCAGTCTCCCTCTCACTTGTGGCATGTCCGTAGCCATCAACCATCTCCTATAGCATGTCTTCAGTCTCTCTATATTGTGGCATGTCCTTAGCCATTGACCATCTCCTGTACTATATCTGCAGTCACTGCCTCTTGTAGAACATGTCTGTAGCCATTCACCATCTCCTGTAGTATGGGTATAGTCTTTTTCTCTTGTGGCATGTCTGTAACAGTTGACCATTTTCTGTAGTATGTCTGCAGTTTCCATCTGTTGTGGCATGTCCATAGCTATTGACCATCTCCTGTTGCATGTCTTCAGTCTCCGTCTCTAGTGGCATGGCATCTCCTGTAGTATGTCTGCAGTCTCCATTCCTTGTGGCATGTCCTTGGCCATTTCCTGTATGATTTTTGCAGTCTATATCTCTTGTGGTATGTCCTTAGCTATTGACCATCACCTGTAGTATATCTACAGTCTCTACAGTCTGTCTGCAGCCTTTGACCATCTCCTGTAGTATGTGTGCAGTCTCGGACAGCCTTGTCAATGGGTAAGGACATACTACAAGAGATATAGACTGCCGACATCGTACAGGAGATGGTCAATGGCCTTTGACCATCTCTTGTATGGTGTTTTGCAGTCTATATCTCTTGTGGTATGTCATTCGCCATTGACAATCACCTGCAGTATGTCTGCAGTCCCCATTTCTTGTGGAATGTTTTTAGCCATTGACCATCTCCTGTATGATGTCTACAGTCTATATCTCTTGTGGTATGTCCTTAGCCATTGACCATCACCTGTAGTATGTCTGCAGTCTTAATTTCTTGTGGCCTGTCTGTAGCCTTTGACCATCTCCTGTAGTATGCCTACAGTATCTCTAATGCCTTGTACACACAATCGGATTTTCCGCCGGGATAAACTCAGACGGATTTTTCAGATGGAATTCCGTTCAAGCTGTCTTACATACACACTGTCACATCAAATTCCGACCGTCAAGAACGCGGTGACGTACAACACTACGACAAGCCAAGAAAAATTAAGTTCAATGCTTCCGAGCATGCGTCGACTTGATTGTGAGCATGCATGTTTTTTTCTTTGTTGGAGTTCCATACAGACGAACGGATTTTCTGAAAAAAAGAGAACATGTTCTCTTTCTAACTCTGACGGAATTTCCGACGGAAAAAGTCAGATGGGGCACACACACGGTCGGTATATCCGATGAAAAAATTCCGTCTGACTTTTTTCATCGGAAATTCCGACCGTGTGTACGCGGCATTAGGCCTCATGCACACTGCTGCTGGTAAACGGACGTTTAGGAGCAGTTGGGCATTTTTTTCAACTGCTCCTAAGCTCTCCTCTATGTTATCTTTTCAGTACATGTACACATGGTCGTTTATAGTAGTTTCTAGGCAGTTGAGTTTAGAGCAGTGGTTCTCAACTCCTGTCCTCAGGACCCACTAACAGGCCAGATTTTATGT
Organism: Rana muscosa; assembly: GCA_029206835.1. NCBI lineage: Eukaryota > Metazoa > Chordata > Amphibia > Anura > Ranidae > Rana > Rana muscosa. The sequence goes on along the minus strand of CM055117.1, from coordinate 59,075,893 downwards.
ATTACCTTGTGGAGATGCAGACTAGAATACTGCAATCACTGAGCAGCAAATGATATCACCTGTGATGTATTTCAGTTATCTTTCAAACCTGGCCTGTTAGTGGGTCCTGAGGACAGGAGTTGAGAACCACTGGTTTAGAGGCTTTTTTTGGAAAGCAAAACAATTAGTTCAGACGCTGAGGCATTTCAAGCTCCAAACGCTACTAAACGCGGCTTAACGCGGTAACCCGTGTTTAGCCGCGTTTCGTTTACAGGCGTTTTTTGGTTTTGGCTATTTACATTAAAAAAAAAAAATGTTTTTAATTTTTTTAGAAACGCTTCTAAACGCAAACGTGGCAAAATGGACATTTTAAATGTGGGTTACTATCTGTCAAGTTAAATTGTTTGAGAGAGGTTGTAAAAACGTCCCGTGTACATTAAGCCTTACACCCTTTTCTAACAGTCACTAAAAATTATGTGTGGCACTTGAGTAATGCCAATGGCTGCACTTGGGGCCCCCCATATGAAGAAAGTTGACCATTGCTGGTAGAGAGTGAAAAGCAAAGCTATGCAATGCTACTGCATGATATGTCAGTTTTCTTCTCTCTCAAATATGTTTTTTACACATCTCTATCGATTGCCTTTTTATTTTCTTACCATTTAATGGATTTCATCTTCTAAAAAAGGCATTTTCTGAAGTGCCGGGTTATATTCCCAGAGCGTGCAATATCTTTATTAGAGTGGTTTTATGGATCCCAGTGGCTTTCTGGGACTGTACTTTCCTAGAGTGGCTGGACTCATGGGAATGGAAGAACACTGCACTTTAGATTGTACATATACTGTACTGTATATATAATTTTCATTGTGCTGGGGTGGCATAGACAATAAAACAAGCCTGTATATTTGAATTTACCTTAAAAGTATATTTAGAACTGTACAGTTGGTCACTGGGGCATTGAGAATAGAGCTCAATGATGCTATTCATCATCCCTACATGGAGAAAATGCTAAACCCTTTCGCTGTCAGACCTTTTTTTTCTATTGTTTACACATGCGCTAAAATGTGCATTTTTGGCTTGAAGTTTAATAACCCACCTTATACAATATATATATATATTTTTCAAAACCAAGAACCTGTTGAATAAAAGGATTATAGTTTATATTTTTTTGCACTAATGATATCAAACTTTTCAGTAAATAATACTTTTAATTTAATTTTAGTGCACACTGATAATTTAACCTTTTTGTATTTATTTTTTAATATTTAAAAAACAGGACTGCTTCAGGTAAATAGATATAAGGCCTCAAAATTCCCTGCGCCCACAAAACAGCTAAAAACTACAATACCACAAATTTTACTTATTGCAAAATTATAAAGCTCATTTATTTAACATTAAACATAAATGATGGCCCTTCAATGATTCTTCTCACTCAGGCATGGGCAGAAATATCTAATGTGTGTTACGCTATCCATGGAAAAGTGTACATGTGCATCCTAGGTACTATTAACCTTGAGTGGGAGGTGGGGGTCCTTGCAAAATGTTTGCTATTAAAAGTATTAGACATAGGGTCAAAATAACAGTCAGGAAAGCTAAATAAAAATGAGGTCAGCAGAAGCAGTTCCTATATCACTGTTGTGACAGGTCTACTTTAAAAATTTGCCATGCCCATAATTAAACTTGTGGTTGCCCATTCATGGCAAAGTAACAAGTTTGGTTTAAATGCCCCTATGGAAAGCAGGATATAGTACTGCAGGGCATGGAGAAGAATGTAACTTACTGTATGTGACAGCGCTGGGCCAGGCAGCTTTGTCTCATGCATGGGCATCGGCAAAGGGGGGCGCACACAGACAATCAGGGCTGATCCTGGGCGGGTGCCCAGGGTGCACTGCACCCAGGCACCGCAAGCTGCCGCAAAGGGGGGGAACCGAAGCTGTGGCAGTCACTTACTGTTACATTCAGCAGCAGCGGCGCTGTCCTGACTCCCTAGACTTTCTTATTGCACTGTCCGCTGGCCTCTCTGCTGCCCTCTGCACTGGTTGCTAGACTCGTCTGGTGTCTAGCAACCAGTGACGTCATGTCATGAGGCCGAGGTGAGGCCCCAGCATTCAGAACGGAGGAGGAACTTCTTCCTCCTTTGCGCCTGACCAATTTTGGCTCCACCCACCTCCTCCATCTTCTTCCGGTAGCGCAGTTTAGAGCCTGAGGAAAGGAAGGGAGCATACCCGAAGAGCTGAGTGTGAGCTGTCCACCTGCACTAGCACCTACCTGAAGTGAGGTAGCCTGTGTCCATGTTCTGGAGCTTATCTAACAGCACTTCTTGTACAGTATAATTGCGGTCAAGATGTTTAATTATTTAATGATATAGATATGCGGGAGATATTATTGCTAACCTTCTAAAAAAGCTTTTTACCAGGCTGTAATGCTGACCCGTGGGTCTGAATGCTTTCTAAGCCAGAGCTTACAGAGCCATGGTGCTGCTATTTTCAGAAAGAAAAGTCAGTAGTGGAAACCTCTGTAAACATAAAAACAGATTAGAAATTGTTTATAAGACAATGGCAGCTTGATCCTTCTACTAAGCTTTTGTATCAGGTTTCTCAAACCTTTGCATGCCTGCGCTTTATGTAATAATGGCTAAGCCCCTCCCATTCATGACATTGCCAAAAAGGGGCGGAGCATGGGTGACCTTAAAATGATCCCCACCCCTGAAAAAAGTTCTGCGGACGCCTATGGTCTCATGGGTAGTCCACGGCCCTGTGTAGACCCATAACTCCAGCAACTAAAACCTTAACAGGGCTTTTGTTAGCTCCCAGTGTTTTTATAGTATCTTTTAGGATCTCCAAGGTCTGTTTTTTACATTTAGATCACTTACTGTTGATTCATCTTTGCCAAAGATTAATCTGTTGGTCAACAGCAAGGGCAGCAAACTGTCATTGCATAATGGATACTGGGCACAGTTGAGTTTAAGGCCATCACATTTCATAGCCCAGACAAGAACTCTCCTATTACTTGGAAATATGGGCACCACCCATCCTCTCTCTGTCCAATAGGGCTTTTTTCTATAAACCATAGAGTTACCCTATTGAACAGTTGGTCAGGCATGTGAAAGCTCCTGGGATGGAGTGGAATTGTTGCTACTGGAGGAGAAGAGAAATATTAAAACAAAAAAACCCATGGAGTGTGGCCCCCTATATAAGGCTCATAGCACTGGTCCACAAGGGACATTGTAGAAAATTTGGCATGCTAAAATCTCCCAAATCATTCCACAATAATGCAAAGCATGCAAGAAAAAACATGCAAAGAAAATTTAAGTCGTTTCTGCGAACTGAGAGTTTGTTAGCTAAATCGCTTTGGACAGCTCATTACTGCAGAGCGTTAGGAAATCTTATGTTGCTGGGCTTTGAACTTTACTGGAGGAGACGACCCTTAAGCGGCGCCCAGGCTGCAATGTAACCGCTAACTGGCTATTTATGGCTGTAAATACGCTCACCCAGTGGACACAATCAGTGCAAGGTCATGGTTTCTGCTGGGAAGTGGGATATATCTATTTTTAGTAGCACTATTACTTGAAATTGGCTTTTAGGAGACCAGCCAGAAGAACTGACTGTGCCTTCAAGATGTTTCTCTGTATGTACTGAAGTCAGCGACCTGGCAGGTAGCATCGTTCAGCAAAGAGTGGTGTGGTTTTCCCCTGAAGGCACTGAAGAGCAAATGTAGGCAGTATAACAAACGTCCTTTAATTCACTTGTGTATTCCTTCGAAAGCCATGAAATAATTTTTCATCTCCACTATTAAAATGTTCTGAGATGTCTCTTTTTAGCCACATACCAGATACAAATTTCAATTGGACTAGCAGCAATAATTCCTACCGAGAAAGCGAAAGGGGTGGGTATGGGGGTGGGCAACAGGACAGAGAAGGTGCAAACTGGAATTCACTGATTGCTTAACAGCTATAGTGAGAGCAAGGCAAGTAGTTTGGCATCTGGTAAGGTGCAGGATCAGGTCAGGGTTGTCACCCAAGTAGTTTTACAGCCTTATTGCACAGCATTTTATTGATGGGCCATAGCAGAAAGCACATTACGGACTTCATGGCAGCTATAGATTCTTAAATAAGAATCTGTATTATTTCTGTGCTGTTTGGATGGAGCTGTCAGTTTTCCATTAACCTCAGTCTTAAATAGGACCAGAATTTTGGAAGCTGTGCCCCAAAAAAGCAAGCCGAGGCCAAAAGACTAGAAGCAGTATTGCATGTGGTCTCTCTGCAGCTCAATTGCCATACTTTGTTCTGCAGTGGAGGTTTTGAGGCAGCCATCTAGCTACAGTAGAGGTAGGGATTTTCTTTCTCTCCTCATCAACCAGAACAGTGAGCAGGACAATAGTGACATCACCAAATTCTACATTGTCAGCCTATGTCCTAATCTAATTAATCTTATATTTAAATACTGATTCTTAAGTGCCACAACAAATAGCAATAAAAACTATAGTTTAGTGGGGTGTAGGGTTCTATATACAAAGTATAATAGAATTGTATTATAATAATGTCCAGTGGTCGGTCATGTTGGGGGTGTAGTGTTCTATGTACAGAGAGTAATAGAAGTGTATTATGGTCATGTCCAGTGGTGGGTCATGTTGGAGGTGTAGTGTTCTATGTATAGAGTGTAATATAATTGTATTATGACCATGTCTAGTAGTCGGCCATGTTGGAATTCTAGTGTTGAATGATTATAGTGTAAAATAATTGTATTATGGTCATGTCCAGTGGTCGGTCATGTTGGGGATGTAGTGTTCTATGTATTGAATGTACTAGAATTGTATTATGGTCATGTCCAGTGGTTGGTCATGTTGGGGGTGTAGTGTGCTATGTATCGAATGTACTAGAATTGTATTATGATCATGTCCAGTGGTCGGTCATGTTGGGGATGTAGTGTTCTATGTATTGAATGTACTAGAATTGTATTATGGTCATGTCCAGTGGTCAGTCATGTTGGAGGTGTAGTGTTCTATATATAGAGTGTAATGGAATTGTATTATGATCTTGTCCAGTGGTCGGTCATGTTGAGTGTGTAGTGTTCTTTGTATAGAGTGTAATGGAATTGTATGATGATCATGTCCAGTGGTCGGTCATGTTGGGAGTGTAGTGTTCTATATATATAGTGTAATGGAATTGTATTATGATCATGTCCAGTGACTGTCCATGTTGGGGGTGTAGCATTGCTGGGACAAGGTTATCCAGTGCCCAGGGCAAAGATGCCAAACTGCCCCCCCCTTAGTGTTAGTGTCAGGGCACCCCCATCCCTGTAATAAACCATTATGCCCAGGGCAGCCCCCACTCCTGCCCACCCCTTGTTCTGGTCCTGGGATGTGGTGTTCTATGTATGGAGCAACCTTTCTTAACCAAGGTTCTGTGGAACCCTAGGGTTGTAGATATGTAGAGTACTGTGTAAATTGTTGGAGCTATATAAGTACCTGTAATGAATAGGTAAATAATTACCACAAATGTAAGGCGCATCCTTCCAAGTGACCATACCACGAACATACCATAAGCTGTAGATCATAGAGTAATTACTAGCAGGGGTTCCCAGAGACCAGCAAGTTATTTCAAGGGTTGTAAAAGGCTGGTATAGAGTGTAATAGAATTATATTTTGATTATATCCAGGGGTTGGACATGTTAGCAGTGCAATGTTTTATGTATGAAGTATGGTAGATTTGGATTAGGATTTAGTGGTCAGGTCATGTTGGAGGGGGAGTATAATAGATCTAATGCAGTAATAGATTCTATTATAATAGTGTCTTGTGGTCAGGTTATGTTGAGGCTTTACTGTTCTGTTTATAAAATGTTATACAATTGTTGTGTGACCACATTTGCGGTCTAATGTTAAGCACTTGCCACCTGAGAAGGAAATGTATTATTTGTTATAAGTTATCAACCTGGCTCTTGCACTTTACCAATCTTTCTTACTTGTCATGTGACCCGAGAGTCATCCCTTGTTTTCTAAAGTTGTGTCTTGACTATATTACAGTAAAGATATTCACCCATTACTCTGTAGTAAATATATACCATATAGAAGAAGCTTAAAAAACGCAGTAACTCAGTGCTAACATTTACAATGCTGTTTTTCCTGAGACAGTCTATATTTTACCTTGTAATGGAAATGGCACGGGTTCAGGTCCTCCGCAGTGACAATAGATTGTATAATGCACGGCTCTTGGCATCTGCCACTAGATTTGCAGTATAAGGGTTTTTTTTTGTTTGCTCTCACTCTGCTTGAGTAACTTTATGTCTTGTAGCAGCTTTAAAAGAAATTATTTTATGAAAATAGTTGGATCAGCCTGAGGCGCCATCTGTGCCCGTCCTCGCTGTGCCACAATTTAACCTTTTCAATTCCAGCAGGTAAGGTTGTAACTACAGCGGTGAGAGGTGCTTGTTAAGCTGCAAAGTTCTTCTGAAAACTCTGCAAATGGCACCCTTACTTTATTCTAATTTTACTAAGACAAAGTCAATAATAATCTTTTTAAGAAAACTTTTCAGATCTGAAATATGGGAGCCCCCACTGCTGGAAGGCAAGGGCCCCAGGCTGTCATCCTTGTCCTTGCTTTTGTGTTTAGTGAGTCAGTAATCTGGACAAGCATGTCCGCCACGGCACTGATGTCCAATTTCTCACTTTCCAACACTGCACCATCCCAATGCACACTTCTTCCCCCTCTTCCACTGCATGAACATTCACTTCTTTACTTTACACTATTATTCTTCTGCCCTTACCACCGCTGCACCAATGTGTACCTCTTCACACTCCCCTTCACTGACCTGATGCACACTTTGTTACTCTCAACCACTTCAAAGAACATGATGCACACTGCCTTACTCTTCACCACTGCACAGACCCGATGCACACTTCCTTGCTCTCCACCACTGCACAGACCTGATTCACACTTCCTTACTCTCCTCCACTGCACAGACCTGATTCACACTTCCTTACTCTCCACCACTGCACAGACCCGATACACACTTCCTTACTCTCCTCCACTGCACAGACCTGATTCACACTTCCTTACTCTCCTCCACTGAACAGACCTGATTCACACTTCCTTACTCTCCACCACTGCACAGACCCGATACACACTTCCTTACTCTCCTCCACTTCACAGACCCAATGCACACTTCCTTACTCTCCTCCACTGCATAGATCCGATGCACACTTCCTTACTCTCCTCTACTGCATAGATCCGATGTACACTTCCTTACTCTCCTCTACTGCATAGATCCGATGTACACTTCCTTACTCTCCACCACTGCACAGACCCGATGCACACTTCCTTGCTCTCCACCACTGCACAGACCCGGTGCACACTTCCTTGCTCTCCACCACTGCACAGACCCGGTGCACACTTCCTTGCTCTCCACCACTGCACAGACCCGATGCACACTTCTTGCTCTCCACCACTACACTGACCCGGTGCATACTTCCTTGCTCTCCACCACTGCACAGAAACGATGCACGCTCCTTTGCTCTCCACCACTGCACAGACCCGATGCACACTTCTTACACTCCACCACTGCACAGACCCGATGCACACTTCTTACACTCCACCACTGCACAGACCCGATGCACACTTCCTCTCCACCACTGTACAGACCCGATGCACACTTCTTACTCTCCACCACTGCACAGACCAGATGCACACTCCCTTACTCTCCACTACTGCACAGACCCAATGCACACTTCCCTACTCTCCTTCACTGTAAAAACCCAATGCATGCCCACTCCCTTGCTCTCCACCACTGCACAGACCCGATGCATACTTCCTTGCTCTCCCTTGCTCTCCACCACAGACCCGATGCACACTTTCTTACTCTCCTCCACTGCACAAACCCAAATGCACACTTCCTTGCACCCCACCCTTGCACAGACCTGATGCACACTTCCTTGATCTCCACCACTGCACAGACCCGGTGCACACTTCCTTGCTCTCCACCACTGCACAGACCCGGTGCACACTTCCTTGCTCTCCACCACTGCACAGACCCGGTGCACACTTCCTTGCTCTCCACCACTGCACAGACCCGGTGCACACTTCCTTGCTCTCCACCACTGCACAGACCCGGTGCACACTTCCTTGCTCTCCACCACTGCACAGACCCGGTGCACACTTCCTTGCTCTCTCCACCACTGCACAGACCCGATGCACACTTCTTGCTCTCCACCACTGCACTGACCCGGTGCATACTTCCTTGCTCTCCACCACTGCACAGACACGATGCACGCTCCTTTGCTCTCCACCACTGCACAGACCCGATGCACACTTCTTACACTCCACCACTGCACAGATCCGATGCACACTTCCTTTCTCTCCACCACTGTACAGACCCGATGCACACTTCGTACTCTCCACCACTGCACAGACCCGATGCACACTCCCTTACTCTCCACTACTGCACAGACCCAATGCACACTTCCCTACTCTCCTTCACTGCAAAAACCCAATGCATGCCCACTCCCTTGCTCTCCACCACTGCACAGACCCGATGCATACTTCCTTGCTCTCCACCACAGACCCAATGCACACTTTCTTACTCTCCTCCACTGCACAAACCCAAATGCACACTTCCTTGCACCCCACCCTTGCACAGACCTGATGCACACTTCCTTACTCTCCATCACTGCATAGACCTGATGCACACTCAGGCTATACACTGAGCATATTTATTTTCTTGCAATCTCAGACAGTGTTCACAGGGGAATCCCTTCCGCCGAGCCATTGTATTCTCCCGGCCCCACTGGGAGAAGAAAGTGATTATTGCTAGCGGCTATATTATATTTTTTCATGTGAAATCCAGCAGGCTGGTTGTACCCAAGTTGATTGATCGTTCAGAACCGATGCACTGACCCTACCTTAAGCCGTGTACACACGATCGGTTTTACCAATGAAAACAGTCCGATGGACTGTTTTCATCGGACGAACCGATCGTGTATGGGCCCCATCGGTCTTTTTTATATTGGTGTGAAAAAATAGAACATGTTTTAAATTTATCCGATGGGAAAAAAAACGATAGCAAAATCCGATCGTCTGTGTGGAAATCCATCGGATAAAAAACCCACGCATGCTCAGAATCAAGTCGACGCATGCTCAGAAGCATTGAACTTAATTTTTCTCGGCTCATCGGAGTGTTTTACGTCACCGTGTTTGAAACGGTCCGTTTTTTGACTGATGGTGTGTGGGCAAGACTGATGGAAGACAGTTTCATCGGATTTCCGTTGGAAAAAAACATCGGATTAGAATCCATAGGATATCCGATCATGTGTACAGGGCTTCACTCTCCACTACTGCCCAGACGGAATGCACACTTCCTTACTCTCCCCCAATGTACTGACTTGATGCGGGGAGAAAGGGAGACTGGGTGAGTTCTGAAGTTTGGCCAGGGCCACTATTCAATTACAGCTTTATTGAGCCACATGTAGCCGGCCTTAAATTGTTTAAATGACAAATTTACTTTCGTATAAGATAGTGCGCTGCTCAAATGCTGACAGGGACCATACTGACTAGAGACGATTGCAGCGTTTACAACTTCTTGCACCATCACTGTCCAATCAGCAGGCTGGGGTAATGACACCACTATGCCCCTTACATAGAGAATTTACCCTTTTCCTGTGTTCATTTTCCTTTTTACCCCTTGATACCTTTTGTGCTGGGTTCTCCTCAGTTACAGTAACATACTCACCTGCCCAGTGAATCCAGCATTGTTCCGCTGTAATCCACCACCACACCTCAGTCCCACGCCATCATCTTCCTCTCTGCCATCATTGGTAGCTAACTGTCTCTCCCAAGATCTTGCCGCTGACCCCATGATGATGATGTGCCACCAGGTCCTTCCTCTTGTATGGAAGGAAAACAAAAAATTGCTGCGCTATGTGAGTGAAATTACAAATGGATAAAGTGAATAAATGACAGTGATTAGTCCATAAAAGTGTCCAAACAAATAATGTGGAGGAGTCCTTGTCGTCGTATTTCAAGGATGGTGGACGACTAAACATCCAAAGTGCACCTATCACCATGATAGGAAAAGGATGTGCCCTTACCAGATAACTAGACTCCACAATATAGGAGTCTAGTAAAGCATGAATTCACACGTCATGAGGGATCCATCCACTGGATATAAGCATCGTGTGTCACACCCCCGATGACGTCATGTATGACAAACTATTATGTAGAGTTTATGCTCAATCACACCACGCTAGTTTGACTGTGATCTGCAGATTATTTTACCCAGTAATTTTTATCCATCTTTTGTTGGACTTGTGGATTTTTATATGGATTCTTCAATAAACCATTACGGCTTTACACTATGTCTAGATTTTCTTTTTACCGTATTTGTGAGAGAGAGGGAGTAACCAGTGTGGTTGGGGTCAACATCACCCTGCTTATATCCAGTGGATAGATCCCTTGTGACATGTGAATCCTTGCTATACTAGACTCCTATATTGTGGAGTCTATTTATCCGGTAAGGCACATCCTTTTCCTATCACGGTGAAAGGTGCACTTTGGGTGTTCACTCGTCCACCATCCTTGAAATACGACTACAAGGACTCCTCAACATTATTTGTTTGGACACTTTTATGGACTGATCACTGTCATTTATTCACTTTATACATTTGTCATTTCACTCACATAGCGCAGCAATTTTTATTTTTCTATGTATTTACACAAATGTTCTGTGTGATTGCCAGCTGCTTTTTTTTGATTACCGGTATTTATAATTTTCACCTGCACAATTACTATATTTTTTTTATCTTGCATAGAAGAACAGTATATGTCATTTTTGCCTAGGTATGAATGGAGGCAGGGGGCAAGGTGGAGTGTGAAAAAAAAAAAAAAAAAGTAAAAGAACAATTTAAAAAAATTCTCGGCTTTTCAAGTTTGCGGATGGGGGGAGGGTTGCAACGGTACAAACCTCTTTTTTGGATTGTAGGTCTGCTTTAACTCTTATGCCTAGTACACACGACTGTTTTTTCCGTCAGATAGAAAACCAACGGTTTTCCCGACAGAATTCCTCTCAAGCCTGCCTTGCATACACACACTCAGACAAAAGTCTGGTGAACTCTTGACTGCCAAGAACGCGGTGACGTAAAAGACTACGACGAGCCGAGAAAATTAGGTTCTATGCTTCTGAGCATGCGTCAATTTGTTCCCGAGCATGCGTGTTTTTTTTTTCCCTTTGGAAAAGCATACAGACGAACTGTTTTCCTGCTAGGATTTTTTCCTGACGGGAAAGAAGAGATCCTGCTCTCTTTTTTTTTTTCCGGCAGTTTTCCCATCAGAAAAATTGCGAGGGAGCATACACACAGTCAGAATTCCCAGCCAAAAGCTCTCATCGCAGTTTTTCCGATGGGAAAACTGATCGTGTGTATAGGGCATTAGAGAAAGTTCATCCACCCTTCTGGCCATGCTGTTTGCCAATGGTGTGCGAATCACAAAAGGGACCAGACAGAATTGCAATCATTTGTAGTCAGGATTTACCAGAATCCCCTGAAACCTGCTCACTTTCTCTTGCTATCATGGTATACAGACCCTGAGGGTAAATTATTAAATAATTAGTCAGCTGTATGAAATATTATAACCCTGACCATATGTTAGATTTCAACAGAGTTGAAGACACCGACATATTACAAATTTCTAGTAAACTAATGCCGCGTACACACGACCATTTTTAATGTCATTGAAAAAACAAAGTTTTTCTCGACGTGATTCTTCTCAAGCCTGCCTTGCCTACACACTATCGTGAAAAAAATGCTAGAGCAAAGCGCGGTGACGTACGAAACGTACAACGGCACTATAAAGGGGAAGTTCCATTCGGATGGCGCCACCCTTTGGGCTGCTTTTGCTGATCCTCATGTTAGTAAAGTTTGGTGAGAGACGATTTTCAGCCTCGTGCTCTTCAGTCCGTTACAGCGTGACGAATGTGCTATCTCCATTATGCACGCTAGTTTTACCAGAACGAGTGCTCCCGTCTAATAACTTGCTTCTGAGCATGCATGTTTTTTTCACGTTGTCAAAGCCTACACACGGCCGTTTTTCACGACGAGAAAAACGATGACGTGAAAAACGACGAGAAAAAATAGAGCATGTTCCAAATTTTTAATGCCCATTTTTCACGTCGTGAAAAATGCTCTGCAACCTACACACGATCATTTTTAATGACCAAATAAAAAAATTTCATTTTTCTTGTCATGAAAAACGGTCGCGTGAAGACATAAGTCTTCCAAAGATAACAGTTATGTAAACTTTAGAAGGGATGCATCAGTAGAGTTTTTCTGCTCTGGAAAATTAATCTCTTAGGAGATACTGGCTCAGAATACTAACTGTAAGATTGTGCCAGGTGTGCAGTATATCTTTCAACACTGGCATTAAGAATTTGCTGGCAAAACAATATACTCATAATTTCTTTCAGAGAGAGTTGAAAGCTTTTGTTAAGGATCTTCAACTATAAAAATGAATATGTGGAAAGTTTATAATTCATTTTGGCTTTGTAGCCAAGGACCTAGTGGTTCAGAAACTTATTTGAGAAGTAGTCTAGGGTAATGGGCATGAAGATCTTTCTCCATACATCCTTTCTCTTTCCTCCCCAGTCAATTCCTTCTCTGGTTCTCCCAAAGTTACATAGATGTTTTTCCTTTGTGTTCAATACCCCCTGCCGTGATCAGATTTTTCTCCCTTTCCTGCACAAGATGCTAGTACAGCCACCATTTTGCACTCTTTCTCTTCCCTAATGGTCCATGACCAGCTCCTGCTCTGCCTTTTCACCCATTGGTCCATGACCAGCTCTTGCCCCACCTTTTCACCCAGTGGTCCATGACCAGCTCCTGTCCCACCTTTTCACCCAGTGGTCCATGACCAGCTCCTGCCCAACCTTTTTACCAGTGGTCCATGACCAGCTCCCACTCTGTCATTTCACCCAGTGGTCCATGACCAGCTCCTGCCCCACCTTTTCACCCAGTGGTCCATGACCAGCTCCTGCCCTACGTTTTTACCAGTGGTCCATGACCAGCTCCCACTCTGTCATTTCACCCAGTGGTCCATGGCCAGCTCCTGTTCTGCCTCTTCACCCAATGGTCCATGACCAGTTTCTTCTGTGCTTCATCTCCCAGTGCTCCATGACCTGCTCCCACTCTGCCCCTTCTCTCTGATCCATGACCAGTTCTTGCTTTTGCCTCTTCTCTCAGTGGTCCATGATCAGCTCCCACTTGGCCTCTTTACCCAGTGGTCCAAAACCAGCTCCTGATCTGCCTCTTCATCCAGTGGTCTATGACCAGTTTCCACTCTGCATCTTCACCCGGTGGTTCATGTTCAGCTCCCACTCTACATCTTCACCCAGTGGTCCATGACGGCTCCTACTCTGCCTTCACTTCCAGTAATCCATGACCATCTCCTACTCTGCCTCTTCTCCAAGTGGTCCGTGACCTGCTCCTGCTCTGCCTTTTCTCCCAGTAATCCATAAATAGCTCCTACTCTGTCTCTTCTCCAAGTGGTCCATGACAATCTTTGGCTTTGCTTCTTATACTTCTGAACATCACAGCTCAGCTTGCTCTGTCCCCTCCCATTAAGTAAATACTGGAAACTGTTGGCCTGGATGACAAACACAACAAACTGACCTGTGGACTAAAAAAAGGCTGCACCAAAGTGTGCCTTTGTGCCTCAGTGATTGGTGGTTAGGGTGAGAGGAAGGGGTGCCTAAAGAACATGGTTTATTGTAACACATCTTTTCACATACAGACTATACATGCCAAAAAAGGGCATTGCAATTAATAAATTGTAAATGAGGAATAAAATTCATTTATTTAAAACACCCCCAATTCAAGTGCCTGGTTGTCCCTTAAACAGAACATGTACTGCTTTAAGTCATGTAACCAAAGGCAGTAGTCCCACCCAGAAGCACATCGAAGGAGCATCCTGGAATTGGGTTGCAGTTCATAAAACTCAGATGAAAGTAACCAGAGTGGATTTCTGACCGTGTTTTCTTTTTCTAGATAACATTAGCAGTTAGCATTGTTAGTTGGAAATACTCTTGAGCGTCTACAAACGTTTCTAATATACCTGATCAGTCTTATGCCACGTACACACGATCGGAAAATCCGACAAGAAAACCTTCAATTTTTTTTCGACTGAATTTTGGTTCAAACTTGTGTTGCATACACACGGTCACACAAAATTCCGACCGTCAAGAACACGGTGACGTACAAGACGTACGACGAGATGAGATCAATGAAGTTCAATAGGCAGTTCGGCTCTTCTGCTTGATTCTGAGCATGCATGTTTTTTTTCCGCGTCGGAATTGTATACAGACTATCGGAATTTCCAGAAAGAACTTTACTTGTCGGAAAATTTGAGAACCAGCTCTCAAATTTTTGTTGTCGGAAATTTCGACAGAAAAAGTCAGATGGAGCCCACACACGGTCAGAATTTCCAACCAAAAGTTCCCATCAAACTTTTCTTGTCGGAAATTCTGACCATGTGTACGCAGCATTAGAAACCGAATGAGATCTTAATCTGTCTACCAGTCTCTGTGTCGTATCCTGCTGATACATCGAGAGGTAGTGTCCTTGTGTAACGCTGGTTAGTGAGAAGATCATTATCTTTTTTCAGTTAAAAATATATGAAGATGATCTCGGGAAGAAAACGGATCCTCATGCTAAGTCAGTTTTTCATCATTCTTCTATTATTTATTCAGGATTGTTCCATGTTCACCTTTACAGGTGCAGAGTGATACTCCGCCAAGATCATTTTTCTTCTAACTGCCGGGCTTGCATAAAGCTGATATATAAAACATTGGTGTCTCTTAAAGGGTCAGTACACCCCAAACTGGTATATCAGTATTATAAGAACATGCCGGGTTCTTATATCTCTTGGGGACTGTTTTGGTGAGATCTTTGCTCTGTGTTCCTGGCTATTATGAGTTTCATCATCCCTTCTGGATTTCTTTTATATTATGGAGAAAGTAAAAGGAGAAGCTGGAACAAACAAAGGTGGGCAGGAACAGAGATGGGAATTATGGCAGTGGGATCTCACCGTTTAAAGATCTAAGACATATGAGAGCCTAGGCTCTGCTTGTAACTGAAATATCACCTTTGGGTGGACTGGTCCTTTTGGAATGGGAAAATGAAAAAAAAAAAACCTCTCTCTCAATACAAACACTTTGAGGACACAACTAGTCAAATTTCAGCATGAATAAAGTCTGATAAAAATTTTATGATAAACATGAAGCTTACCTGTATTTCCCAAAGTATGAAATCAAATGGCTGGATGAGGAGTCTCACACTTTTCAGTATAGGGGCGACATACTATTTTTTACAAATATTTGCCGACCGAAACCGCCCCCCCCCCTTATATCAGGGTTCCCATTTTACACTTGTGTGACTTTCCCTGCGACTTTGGACTTCAGACTCGCATGGCAAGTCGTACCCCATGATTCCCAATGATAATCATTCATATCTGTGCAACTTCAAGTTGCACCGACCTTCAAAGTAGTCCCTGTAATACTTTGGTCTGACATTGATGCGAGTTGAGGTCTATAGACCTCAAGTTTACACAGGGTCTCCATCAGAGTCTCCATCAAAGTCCCCATTACATCAAAGTCCTCCCTTAAGTCAGGGTCTTACATTCAAGTCTAAATCATAAACCCCCTTATATCTTATAGATGTTGGACGAGAAGCCCTGGCTCGCAGTCTCCGCTCTAATTCATCCCAAAGGTGTTTTATTAGGTTGAGGTCAGGACTCTGTGCAGGCCAGTCAAGTTCCTCCACCCCAAACTTACTCATCCATGTCTTTATGGACCTTTCTTTGTGCACTGGTCTGCAGTCATATTGGAATAGGAAGGGACCATCCCCAAACTGTTCCCACAAAGTTGGGAGCATGAAATTGTCCAAAATGTCTTGGTATGCTGATGCCTTAAAAGTTCCCTTCACTGGAGCTAAGGGGCCAAGCCCAACCCCTGAAAAACAACCCCACACCGTAACCCCCCTCCCCCCCACACCATAATCCCCCTCCACCAAATGTTTTGGAGAGGTGGTCCAATACTCTTGGCAATATAGTATGGATGAGTGAGTTTAGGGTTTAGGAGCTTGACTGGCCTGCACAAAGACCTGACCTCAACCTGATAGAACACCTTTGGGATGAATTAGAGTGGAGACTGACAGCCAGGCCTTCTCATCCAACATCAGTGCCTGACCTCACAAAAGCGCTTCTGGAAGAATGGTCAAACATTCCCATAGACACCCTCCTAAACCTTGTGGACAGCCTTCCCAGAAGAGTTGAAGCTGTTATAGCTGCAAAGGGGGGGGGCCAACTCAATATTGAACCCTACAGACTAAGACTGCGATGCTATCAAAGTTCATGTGCGTGTAAAGGCAGGTGTCCCAATACTTTTGACATTATAGTGTATAAACAGATTAAACTTCACCAAGGTGTTGTGGTAACTTTTTCAAGATAATATTTGATATTGAATCAACCTGTTTTGGCAGTGTTCTCCTTAATAATGTAAAATCCAAAAAGATAATTTGAATAAAGGAG
This sequence comes from Rana muscosa, assembly GCA_029206835.1. NCBI lineage: Eukaryota > Metazoa > Chordata > Amphibia > Anura > Ranidae > Rana > Rana muscosa. The sequence goes on along the minus strand of CM055117.1, from coordinate 59,059,356 downwards.
ATAAAAATAAAGCTTCAGGCATTTTAGCTTAATTTCCAGCCTCCTTATTGACTGAATGGCGTACCAAACCGAGGGCTGCTTGGTATTCTGTGCCGGCGACCGTTGGGCCTGGCGGTGTTCCCACGCACACAATTTACAGTCACTGGTAATAATTCAGTGTTTGTTATGGCGCTCCGGTTCCCCTGCTCTGGTGACACATTGATCACAGACTCTGGATAATCGTAAAAGAGAGACTTTTCATGGCCTCCGCCTTCCCGGCCTGCCTTTCCTTTGCTAATTTTTTAGATGACTTTCTCGAAACAAGCGAGCGGCAGGAAGGCTCGGCCCGGCCATATCATTAATTATTACTGATTAACGGTCATAGTTCTCTTCTATAACTGCTTGAATAGGCCTTATATCGAAAATATTAAATATACATGGACCAGCGCATGTTTAATGAATCCCTTTAATGCATGTTGTTTATGCTGAGTTTAAAGGGTCACTATGGAATTAAATATGAATGGACTCTTATTTATCTATCTGATGTATCAGATATCAAAATCATTAGATACACTCCGGCCAAAACCAAAAATTAAATTGGCCAAAGTGTGTTTGTTAAATATATTTGTAAGCAATGCAAGTACTTGAATTTGACTTGGCATTAGCTTCTTGCTTTTCGATTACAGCAGAGCTCAGGCTAGGGGGAAGAGAAGCAGCACAGGGAGACAACCAGTTGTGCTACAATGCAAGGAGCATGCTGATAGGAGGACCGATGAGATCAGTAGTCTGCTGGTTATCCTTTTAGGGACAAATCTCAAGCTGGGGGAGTAACAAGACCTGTGTTACTTAACTGAAGAATTGCAAACTCAGGTCTCCTGTATTGCCAAAGAGGGCTTGGTGGTAGAGCTGCGTAAATCCAAGGAGTGGATAAACAGAGGCTGACATTGCTTAACCTTCATTCTGAAAATGCTTGTTGCCTGGCTGTAATGCAGACCCTCCATGTGTGGCTGCATGTTTGTGTTCAGGTAGGTGATAGAGGAAAGGCAGTAAAAAAATACCAGTTTAACCTCCTGGTATTACTGTCCCCTGGCCACACGTGTGAACGAACCCCTAGAGCAGGGGTCTCCAAATGTTTGCAGTATGAGGGCCACATCATATACTTTACAAATAATTGCGGGACAAAACAAAAATCCCCATTAGAGTCCCCCTTATATCAGGGTCCCCATCACTGCTCCCCCTACATCAGGATCCCCATCAGTGCCCCCCCTTACATCAGGATCCCCAGCAGTGTCCGCCCTTACATCAGGATCCCCATCAGTCTCCCCCCTTACATCAGGGCCCCCATCAGTGTCCCCCCTTACATCAGGATCCCCGTCAGTGAACCCCTTTACATCAGGATCCCCATCAGTGTCCCCCCTTACATCAGGATCCCCATCAGTGTCCCCCCTTACATACGGGTCCCCCTCAGTGCCCCCCCTCCTTACATCAGGATCCCCATCAATGCCCCCCCCCTTAAATCAAGATCCCTATCAGTCCCCCCCTTACATCAAGATCCCCATCAGTGTCCCCCTTTACATCAGAGTTTGCCCCTACATCAGAGTTCCCATCAGTGTCCCCTAGAGTTGCCACCTCATCCCTTTAAACCCGAACACATATGAATTACATAGGTTCTGAGACTAATTTAATTCAGATAAGGCACCAAGTGAGTTTAATTACCACCTTAATCAGCCACAGAACCTGTGTAATTCATATGTGTTCGGGTTTAAAGGGATGAGGTGGCAACCTTAGTGTCCCCCCTTACATACGGGTCCCCCTCAGTGTCCCCCTCCTTACATCAGGGTCCCCATCAGTGTCCCCCCTTACATCAGGATCCCCGTCAGTGAACCCCTTTACATCAGGATCCCCATCAGTGTCCCCCCTTACATCAGGATCCCCATCAGTGTCCCCCCTTACATACGGGTCCCCCTCAGTGCCCCCCCTCCTTACATCAGGATCCCCATCAATGCCCCCCCCCCTTAAATCAAGATCCCTATCAGTCCCCCCCTTACATCAAGATCCCCATCAGTGTCCCCCTTTACATCAGAGTTTGCCCCTACATCAGAGTTCCCATCAGTGTCACCTAGAGTTGCCACCTCATCCCTTTAAACCCGAACACATATGAATTACATAGGTTCTGAGACTAATTTAATTCAGATAAGGCACCAAGTGAGTTTAATTACCACCTTAATCAGCCACAGAACCTGTGTAATTCATATGTGTTCGGGTTTAAAGGGATGAGGTGGCAACCTTAGTGTCCCCCCTTACATACGGGTCCCCCTCAGTGTCCCCCTCCTTACATCAGGGTCCCCATCAGTGTCCCCCCTTACATCAGGATCCCCATCAGTGTCCCCCCTTACATACGGGTCCCCCTCAGTGCCCCCCCTCCTTACATCAGGGTCCCCATCAGTGCCCCCTCTTACATCAGGATCCCCATCAATGCCCCACCCTCAAATAAAGATCCCCATCAGTCCCCCCCTTACATCAAGATCCCCATCAGTGTCCCCCCTTACATCAGAATTTGCCCTTACATCAGAGTTCCCATCAGTGTCCCCCCTTACATCAGGGTCTCCATCAGAGTTCCCCATTACATTAGGGCCCTCATTAGAGCCCCCCTTACATCAGGGTCCCCATCAAAGTCCTCCTTACATCAGAGTTCCCCCTTACATCAGGGTCCCCATTATAGCCCCCCTTACATTATGGTCCCCATCAAAGTCCCCCTTACATCAGAGTCTCTATCAGAGTTCCCCCTTACAACAGGGTCCCCATCAGAGTCCCCTTTACATCAGAGTTCCCCTTTACATCAGGGTCTTAATTAGAGTTCTCCTGTACATCAGGGCCCCCCATCAGATTCATTCCTATGTCATAGTCCCCCTGGACATCAAGGTTCCCCTCAGAGCCTCTCCATACATTAGGATCCCCATCAGAGTCCCCCTTAGATCAGTATCCCCATCAGAGTTCCCTCTTTAGGGTCCCTATCAGAGTCCCCCTTTACATCGGGTGCCCCATCAGAGTCCCCCATACATCAGAAGCGGAGATCATAGGCAGCCTCTGCTGGCCATAATCTTCAATCAGTGCAGATTGAGGACACACCACTGACACTAGCTGGGGGGCCTGGATAAAATCTTGTAGCGGGTCATTTGTGGCCTGCCTTAGAGGAAAGAGATCATCATAGGCAGAAGTGTCGGTTTTCCTCCAGCGATAATGAAGCCGGGTTATCTCAGCGTTGTCGATAGAAGGAGCACCTATGGGATGTCCTCCAATTATTCTGTACACAGCGGTTATAATTACAAAAGGGAAGAATGTTTGAGAATCCGCAATATGGCAGTTTAGCATCTGTGATTATCGAGTAATCTCATAAGAAATATGTTTTCCTCCCGTCAGCCGATCGCCCTGAGATCTACAGACAATGAGAAAAAAAAATCATCTGAAAGCCTCCACTAATCTGTTTTCCAATATCTCCAAAAATCTAATTTTCACATCTGACTCGCAGCTAAAAGTATAAATCTGTCAGGAAAAGTGGCTTTAAAATTTCATCACAGAAAAGATAATTATTGGCGGCATGGCTGGGCTATTTTTAGGGCTGGAGATGGAAGGGCGTCTGGGGATACGTTGGGAACACTGACAAGCAAATAGATTAGGAAGGACGGCTGTACATAGAGAGCCATGTGGACCTAGCACCAGGGCTATTTTTTTCAATGGCAAATGCAGCATTCTAAATAACCTAAAGGTGTGACATTTCAGGTATTAAATACCTCTCACAAAGATCACAGTACTCCCCCCAACAATGCTTGTGTTTGCCCTTTTTTCCAGAAGAACTGCACCATTTTTGTTCAGGCATCATCCAGAGTCAGCATCTACTTTCTGAAATGCCAGCTCAGAGACAACACAGTCATGTAAACCCTGCTGATGTCTGTTTTCACAAATGTCTGACACAGATCAGCCCCCTACTGCAGCCTCTCACCTTGTGACTTACAATGTGACGGTGTAGATCAGAAGAAGAAAAATCTCCCTATAGGCGCACATTCGAACAATCTCGTCAATCTTTGGTGTGTAGCAACCTCCGTCTGGGCTCCAACAAGGACACGCCCTCCAACGCGTTTTGCTCCACCCCTCGAAGTTCAACCCCTATGATTATGCTATGAGGGGTGGTGCAAAATGCAGTGGGGGCGTGCTCTGGTTGGAGCTCAGGCTGAGGTTGCTACACACCATATCACTTATCTATAAAGGTATGCTCGTGATAGAAATGAAAAATATAATATATATAAAAAGAATATATTGAAGGAATCCATGAAAAATCAAGGCCATCCACTATTAAATGCACCTCCCATCACCGAAAATTAGTGTGAGCCCGAGTGTAATCCTCCACGATTCAGAGTGCCTGCTTACTGGAACACATTGGCTTCCTATTACTGGAGTAGCAAAGGGAAGGAGGATGGGATTATAGCGGTGCTGAAAACAAATAGTACATCAGAACAATATATAAAAATATATATTTTATTATTTTATTGGTACAGAGAATATACAAAAAGATTCAATTAAAATTGATTATCCGAGCATATACTGGAATTGGTGGGTCGTTGGTTTCCCAAAATGCAAAAAGTGGTGGTCACAGGACAATGTCCTATCCCTACATGTTTCGCCAAGGTTCGTTCCTCAGGGGATTTTTCTGGGACCACCAATCCGTAACCCAGCTCTAACATAAGATACAAGAACATATTGACAGTTGTTGGGATAATACTTATCATATATAGAAATAAACAAAGATTTTTTAATTTACAAATACATTCCTATTGCTGGAGGTCAATCTCGCCTGTAGCTTATAACTTAGCCAGGGCCTTTATCCCTCCGGTACAGACAGGAATCTACCTGTTTGTTGGTAATCAAGGTTAGAAGCTCCCCATGCAAAAATAATAAAAGCTTGCCATGGCATAAAATCCTTTATAAATTTATAATGTATTTCAAAGATTGAACTTGCATCAAAATCTTAGGAAACTCGCTTGTATAACAAAAAGCCGGCCGGCTTATATAATCAGACCGTCCTTCCGGGGTCTTCCACACGTGGTGACGTCAGCACATCGCTCCATCCGACGTGTTTCGTCACAAGATGACGTCGTCCTGGGGCTAAGACTGTGTACTGACTCACCACTATAAATAGAGACAACACTAGATAACCACACCTCGGTCTGAACCTCGGATACTGATCAATTAGGATCGGCCATCTGATCAGTATCCGAGGTTTGAAATACATAATACAGTTATAAAGGATTTTATGCCATGGCAAGCTTTTATTATTCTTGCATTTGGAACTTCTAACATCGATTACCAATAAAGAGGTGGATTCCCATCTGTTCCAGAGGGATAAAGGCCCTGGCTGGGTTATAACATACAGGCGAGATTGACCTTCCATAATAGGAGGTCAATGTGTTCCCGGTAAGGAGGTACTCTGTATGGTGGAGGATTACACTCACGTTAATTTCGGTGATGGGAGGTGCACTCAATAGTGGATGAACTTGATTTTCCACGGATTCCTTTATTCAATATATTTAATATATTCTTTTTACAAGTTATATTTTTGGTTTATATTACAAGTGCAGATTTATAGATAAGTGATTTGGCATTGTGTGTGTCACATAAAGAAAGCTGCATCTGTGTAGTTTGTCACATTAATTAAGATAACAGCGCAGTTTCATGATTTTGAGGGATTTGCCACACACCATAGACTGACGGAATCGTTCTTATGTGCTGCTATAGGGAGGTTTCTCTTCTGTACTAAGCGATGTTAGCAGGGCCGGTGCTACCACTAGGCAAACAAGGCAGCCGGGGGCGCCAGGCCACTGTGTTTCTACTCTCTTCTCTCTGCAGCAAGCAACTAAGTCTCAGCATCAGCAGGCAGCCGCCACTCCATCCGCACATAGTGTCAGAGGCACAGCGGTGGTGGAGGACTGTGTCTGTGTCCCGAATCAATGGAAGCAAGCAAACATTGATTGGGCACTGGTAGGCTGCATTGATGGCTGCTAGTGAGGCTACTGTACATTTGATGAGAGCTGGTGAGGCTGCATTAATGGGCGCTGGTAGGCTGCATTAATGGGCGCTGGTGAGGCTGCATTAATGGGCGCTGGTAGGCTGCGTTGATGGGTGCTGTTAAGGCTGCATTAAAAGGCACTGGTGAGCTGCATTTGATGGGTGCTTCATTAAAAAGGTGGGGTATACATTGGCATGGCAAAGGGGGTGAAGTCAGGGGTGAAGCCAATGGGGGGGGGGGCAAAATGAGGTTTCGCCTAGGGTGTCAAAAATCCTTGCACCAGCCCTGGATGTTAGGAGCCGAGACGAGTTCCCTCCCAAGCCTGAGCAGCTCACAGCATTGGACACGAGGACTTCTTCTTAGCCTGAGCAGCTCACACATCGGGTTTCTTTGGGACAGTGTAGATCAGTCTTTCTCAACCAGGGTCATGTGGAAACCCTTGGTCGTTTTTTGTTTTTTTAACACCAAAAAAAAGCTCCATTTGTGGGAAAAAAGGACATAAATCTTGTATGAGTACAGAGTCGCACGACCGCGCAAATACCAGTTAAAATAGCGCTGTGCTGAATCGCTAAAAATGTCTTGGCCATTAAGGGGGTAAAATCTTCTGTGGCTGAAGTGGTTAAAACCCATTGGAGTGCCTAAAATAATTTCTTTCAGTGGACAGCAGTAGGCACAGGTCACCTTTTTTGTTGATACACTCCGGGCTGCGAGGCTTCGTCAACCTCTGAATCAAATTAAGAGTTTAGGCTCAATTCATCATTTTGTTGCTAATTAGTTTTTAAAGCATGAATTATTGAAATTTGCTCTTCTGCAGGTTTTAAGTGGTTGATAGGTTTACTCTCTTTGGTAATAAGATGTCGAGACGCTGAAAGAAGGTAATTAGAACTTCGGGGAACTCAACCGTGCCACAAAACTTAATAAAAGCTTTGTCTGAGAAAACAAGATCTCCCAGCCTCATTGTGCGATAACAAATTGCCGGAAGAATGAGATGGATAAATCCTGTTTTATTCAGGGACGTAAAGCGCAAGCTATTATAGTGCTGTTCTTGCTACTTTCAGCAGCCTCTAATTATTTTATCGCGTTAACAGAAGTAGCGATTGATAATATTTAAATGGAAATCCGATTAGCATTAAGAACAGCTCATTTGGTGGAAATTTGCTGTTCTTCTGTACATCGGCTTCTTGACTTGATGTATCTGTAACCAATAAGACCTCCATTTTAAAACGTTGATATAATAACATTTTTATCATGTGATGGATTGTTGTGTGCAAACGAAAGAGGAATGACTTTAAAGCCTCGTACACACGGCCGAGAATCTCGTCGTAAAAAACACGTCGTTTTTTTCGACGAGATCCTTGGACAAGAAACTTGTCCCGGCCGAGTGTACACACGCTCATTTCAAAGAACTTGCGGTTCTTTGAAGGGAGTGAACGCGGTGATGTAATTGAATACGACGAGCATGCGCTCGTCACATTCGATGCTGTCGCCGCCATCTTTGTACACCCTATCCTATGCATAGGAAGCTACCGCGCATGCGTCAAAGTCATTTCGAGCATGCGCGGGCTTCCCGGAGGACAGGTAAGTGTACACACACACAATTTTCTCGTCGAGAAACAGGCTGACGAGAATCTCAACGAGAAAATAGAGAGCAGGTTCTCTATTTTCTCGTCGAGATTCTAGTCGGTTTTCTTGACGAGAAACCATACACACGAACAAATTTCTCGGCAAGAAATCTCTGCCAGCGAGTTTCTTGCTGGTTCTTGCCGAGAAACTCGGTCGTGTGTATGAGGCCTCAGAAACATAAAAGAGTGACGGCAGAAGAAGACCAAGTGGTTCATCCATTTTTGTATATATTTATTTATACAGTGTATATGTATGTGTGTGTGTGTATGTGTGTATATATATATATATACACACACACACACACACTCTATATTGTCAAAGTATAGGGACACCTGCCTTTACACGCAGTTCAATATTGAGTTGGCCCACCCTTTGTTAACACAACACCTTGGTGAAGTTTAATCTGTTTATACACTATAATGTCAAATGTATTGGGGCACATGAACTTTAATGGCATCCCAGTCTTAGTCTGTAGGGTTCAATATTGAGTTGGCCCACCCTTTGCAGTCATAACTGTTTCAACTCTTCTGGGAAGGCTGTCCATAAGATTTAGGAGCGTGTCTATGGGAATGTTTGACCATTCTTCCTGAAGAACATTTGTGAGGTCAGGCACTGATGTAGACGAGAAGGCCTGGATCGCAATCTTCACTCTAATTCATCCCAAAGGTGTTCTATCGGGTTGAGGTCATGACTCTGTGCAGGCCAGTCAAGTTCCTCCACCCCAAACTCGCTCATCCATGTCTTTTTGGATCTTTCTTTGTGCACTGGTCTAAATCATTTGGTGAGAAGGGGGATTATGATGCAGGTTGGTTTTTCAGAGGTTGGGCTTGGCCCCTTTGTTCCAGTGAAGAGAACTCTTAAGGCTTAAGCATACCAAGACATTTTGGACAATTTTATGCTCCCAACTTTGTGGGAACAGTTTGGGGATGGCCCCTTCCTGCTCCAACATGACTGCACACCAGTGCACAAAACAAGGACCATAAAGACATGGACGAGCGAGTTTGGGGTGAAGGAATTTGACTGGCCTGCACAAGGTCCTGGCCTCAACCCAATAGAACACCTTTGGGATGTATTAGAGAGGAGACTGTGAGCCAGGCCTTCTCATTCATATCAGTGCCTGGCCTTACAAATGCGCTTCTGGAAAAATGGTCAAACATTCCCATAGACACACTCCTAAACCTTGTGGAGCCTTCCCAGAAGAGTAGAAGCTGTTATTGCTGCAAAGTGTGGGCCAACTCAATATTGAACCCTACGGACTAAGACTGGGATGTCATTAAAGTTCATGTGCGTGTAAAGGCAGGCGTCCCAACACTTTTGGTAATATGTAAGAGGGGCTTTGTGGTTGGCTGACTTTGGCGCCAAGAGCACAAGTCCATACCCCTGCTTCTGTCCTGCTAGAACACTGTCCCCCCTACTGAGGCTGAACCCTACACCATCTTGTGCCCCACTTCATGCCAGAGACCTCCACACGACCTTCCCGGCTGTTGATCTTCATATCTTCAAAGAAAGGAATTTCCACACCTAGAAGTAGTTTTGCTGCACTTTACTGGTGGAATTCAGGAAATGGCATTACTGTCACATCACAAGGACATATATTCCGAAGTCACTTGACATTTCACAATCACATTTAGTGGATGGTCCGCAGTAGCCACAAGTGAAAGAATATGCAGCACCCCAACAGCCATCTCCCTGACTGTTTCTCCTCTATCTAGTGTCATCAGTACTAATAGGACTATGCTCTTTGTATTCACCTCCTCACTAGTCACTCCTTCTGCTGGAACCCTTCAGGGAAGCAGTCTCACACAGGGAACGCTTAGCCTGGCCTAAAAAGGCCTTTTGCAATCCACCCCAGTGCCTCCTCCATAAGGGACAAAATACTACAGCCAGCTCCTCCTGAGTATAGGCCCACTCCTCCTGGTCTCCTCCCCTGTCCATGGCCTACACTTGCTGTTTACATCCACATAGGTGTGGGGTGTTTAGCTCCCATGCCCCAAGTGTGTCTGTGCTCCTCCCTACCTGACTTATATGTGGGTGCTGACTAACTCCTGACTTCACTGCAAGAGGGTTCTACCTAGAAGTGGCTTAGCACCTGATGACACTCTCTGCTGTAACCAGACACTATTTTGGTACAGAACCACCTAGTGGCAAAGTAGCTAACTGCACCTGGCTACATATATATATATATATATATATATATATATATATAGATATAGATATAGATATAGATAGATCTATATATATATATATAGATATAGATATAGATAGATCTATATATATATATATATATATATATATATATATATATATATATATATAAAACTTTTTTTGTCTAAGTATAGATCTATGGTTATCCTGACCATATTTGAATACACTTACTGCTGAAAGACTCACTACCTCTGTTAAAAGTCTATTCCAAAAATGAACAACTCTTTCGGTAAAATAATACTTTCTAAGGTTAGTTTTGAACTTTCCTCCTTTTACTCTGAATTCATGTCCCCATGTTCTTGATCTTAATGCCATATCACAAATGCTGCCCCTCCTGAACCTTATTCATAGCCTTAAAGCCAAATTCCACATTTAATGTCTCTTCAAACAGTTTGGTCCAAACTGGTCCAAGCAAACTATTTACTGCATTATCAGGTGTGCTTACTAGGCACACTACATTAACTGTACATAGCCTCAACTACATACAGTGTTTCCGGCAGTTGGACAGAGACTTCAGATCCCACTACCCCAACATAATAGAGTGGCTGAGCCCTGCTCAGCTATTCACTGGAAGCATTGTATTTTATGAATTACCGTATTTATCGGTGTATAACACGCACAGGCGTATAACACGCACCCTAACTTTAAGAGGGAAGTTTCAGGAAAAAACCTTTCCACAGCCCCCTGCGTATAACACGCAGGCACAGATTACCCATTATTTTCAGGGTAAAAAAGTGAGTGTTATACGCCAATAAATACAGTAATTTGCAGAGTCAGGGAGGTTGTCATCTCTGAACCAGCCCTTTAGGATCAGAATGCCGCTCTCCGCAAAGGCATATGAAAAGTACAAATAGGGAGAAGCCTCATAGAGTAGTACAGTCAAGTCAACTTTATTAAAAAAGGAATTGCACTTACATTAAGGCAGATACAAATAGGCAGCAATGGTAAAACGATCTGGTGGCGGTGTCAGCCGACTTGCTGGCACGTGATGACGTCAAACTCAGACTCCGCCCAAAGCATTTCCCCACAAATGGCATCCTCTGGCATTGGAGATCCTTTTTTCGTTCTAAAAAGGCGACATCCCAGGAGGCATGCATTTCTGCTACTAGAATGTGTTTAAGATGCATAAAAACACCTCTCATTTCAGTGGATTCGGAAGTGGCATTTTCAAATACTTCCTCCACATTGATTTTCAAAGGTATTCATTATTGACCAGCTTCAAAAAATCGTGTATGCAAATAAAGTCACAAATAAAATAAATTCTTGCGCTCAGCCAAAAGGAAATAATGTGGACTGCTGCAATTCAAGTATCCCAAATACAGGGCCCATAAACCATGCTAAAATAAAAAAGATGTTGTCAAGTACCTGGATCGTGAGCCTGACGTGTAGAGGAGAGCCTCTCTTGCCGCACTGACTTGCGGGCCCCTGAGGTTGAGACAGCAGCCATGGAAGCACGGTGACACAGAAGTGCCTAGGATCAGTCCAGTATCGGTGTGGCTGGATGCTTGTAGCTGGGGATGCAGCAGGCAAACCGGTAGGCTGGGTAGACCAGAACGGTGGCAGACTGGATCGCAGATGAAAGCAGGAACTGGTGCAACTTGCAGAGCAGAACTGCAGCAGACTGGAGGAACAGGTGCAGAGTCAGGCAGGCCGGGTCGGAGACATACTGGTGGATCAAGCAGAGCAGCAGGCAGAGGAGAAGTCCAAACAAGCCGAAGTCAGGGTATCAAGCAGACAAGGTTAGTGAGAGCAAGCCGGGTCAAGGATCAGAAGTCAGCACAGATAATGGGTTTCAGGACACACAGAAGCGGCAGACCAAACAGCAAGGAGTCTTTGGTGCACTCAGTTTAAATAGCCCCTTTGGCGCCAATGTTGGTGACAGGCGCACGCGAATGTGCGTGTCTGCCGTGCGATTCCTATTGCATGGCCATGCCTTCCTTGACAGGTGTGCTGTTCCTTTAACCACTTCCATACCGGGTCATTGTAAAATGACGCCGGCAGGAACCCTCTCTCCCTCCGGGTGGACGTCCTGGGTTTGAGGGGAGATATCTGAATGATGCCTGCAGCTAGAGGCATCATTCAGATATCCTTGTCTTCAGCCGGCGATTCTGCCTACTATAAGAATGATGATAGCGGCAGTTCCGCCGCTTGATCGTTCTTATAGGCGGTGGGAGGGGACATCCCCCCCTCCCGCCACCATCCGTTGCTTCTTCGTGCTCACCTGTGCCATCGGGGACCCGGAGAGAATCGTCCGGCGCTGGTGGTGGGTCACGTGACGAGCATAGAGATGACTGGTGACCAGATGGTCACCAGTCATCTCTATGACCGTCGGAGGCCCGGGCGTGATGTGATGACGTCACGCCCGGGTCCTCAGATGTAAACAAAGCCGCCATTGCGGCTGTAAGTATGAGATCAGTGAAAAAAAATTCATGATCTCATGCTTTCCAGCCTGGAGGAGAGATGTGGGGTCTCATTGACCCCGCATCTCTCCATAAAGGGGACCTGTCACACACATTCCTATTACAAGGGATGTTTACATTCCTTGTAATAGGAATAAGTGATCAAAAAAAAAAAGTAAAAATAAAAACGCCCCTGTCCCCAATAGCTTGCGCTTAGAAGCGAACACACACGTAAGTCCCGCCCGCATATGTAAAAGCTGTACAAACCACATATGTGAGGTATCGCCGCGTGCGTTACAGCGTGTGCAACAATTCTAGCACTAGACCTCCTCTGTACCTCTAACCTGGTAACCTGTAAAAATTTTCAAAGCGTCGCCTATGGAGATTTTTAAGTACCGAAGTTTGACACCATTCCATGAGTGTGCGCAATTTTAAAGCGTGACATGTTAGGTATCTTTTTACTCGGCGTAACATAAGCTTTCATATTTTACAAAAAAATTGGGCTAACTTTACTGTTTTGTTATTTTTTAATTCATGAAACCATTTTTTTCCCCAAAAAAAGGCGTTTGAAAAATTATTGCGCAAATACCGTGCAAGATAAAAAGTTGCAACAACCGTCATTTTATTCCCTAGGGTGTCTGATAAAAAAACATATATGATGTTTGGGGGTTCTGAGTAATTTTCTAGCAAAAGAATGATGATTTGTACATGTAGGAGAGAAGTGCCAGAATACGCCCGGTATGGAAGTAGTATAAAAAGCCCGGTATGGAAAGGGTTAAATCTCAAAACCATAAATTAACAAATTCACGAATAAGTGCAAAATATAGGGGTATCGGTGATTAGACTCCAGAGTGTGACACATCCCTAAATACAAATATAGACATAGAGGGACTTTATAGGCACTTCAAACACTTAAGAGAAAATTTATAAAAAACAGATATTTATTATGAATCATCAGTAAAAGACAGGAAACATGAAATATACATGATATGAACAACTGAAATACACCAACTGAAACATCAAGATGATGATACAATCTGGTATCCTCCACCCTTCATCAGGGATATAAGAGGTAACCTTGTAGTCATTCATTGGTGTATCAAAGAAGATTCCATGTTTGGTTTAAAAACAGAGTCTCAGAACTTTCTGCCTTTCCACCCATGTATGTTGTACTAGATAGAAGAGCCAATCGTAAAGAGGAGCACCCAAAAGGTGCTACACTCAGCCTGGAAGCACCAGGGGGCATTGAGGCCTGGTAAACAGTCCCTGCTGCACACCTTTATGGAGGACACATCATTTTAACTGAGCTGTCTAAAGCCAGCCCATACTCATATTACTGCTCAATGTGAGGCCTGCCATTCCATAATGGGTCCATAGATACAGGACCCTGTTTGCCAGGCCTCACTTCCTACTGGTGTTTCCAGGTTGAGTGTAGCTCCTTTTGGGTGCTCCTCTTTACGATTGGCTATTCTATCTAGTACAACATACATTACCTCCAAGGTTTGGTGGAAAGGCAGAAAGTTCTGAGACTTTTTTTTTAAACCAAACATGGAATGTTCTTTGATACACCAATGAACGACTCCAAGGTTACATCTTATACCCCTGATGAAGAAGCCACATAGTCTCTGAAAAGCGTTGGGTGGAGGATACCAGATTGTATCTTGCTGTTTTAGTTGGTGTATTTTCAGTCGTTCATATCATGTATATTTCATGTTTCCTGTCTTTTACTGATGATTCATAAAAATATCTGTTTTTATTGGCTTTTGAGACGTTGACTTATGGGATCTCTTTGTGTAATATTTGGTTTATGACATTTATCTTTGTTATATATTTCTCATTGATATTTTTATTCTGTAGATACACTGCATTTACATCTACTCCTGAAGAAGCGAGCAGTGACTCGCGAAACACGTTGACTTTTATGATGCCTGTGTATTACTGTATGTCAACAATTCCAATATATATATGTATGTGGCCGCTTGGTATGCTGTATTTATCATTGCCAAGTGGTTTGGCACCTTTGTTTATGCAGCCCATATACGATGAATGTTATACATTTTTAATAAATTTATAAACTATAATTACTTTGTATACTCTTATTGACCTTTTTGTGCTCACCTCATTTAAAGTCCAACGGGCGATATTCTTCGTTGTTGTATTGAATTTGGGGATGTAGGTGTGTCACTGGCAATGCCAGACCATTTTCTCTTTGTATAGATGATTCATAGTAAAAAAAAAATGTTTTTATTTTCAATTTATCTGTTATGTGTTTGAAGTGCCTATAAAGTCCCACAACTGGGGAACCTCTATGAATAAGTGCAAAAGCGCAAATATAAAAAACAATGAATATGTGCTGACACTTAAAGTCACACACACAAAAATGAAAAAAATGTGTGCAAATGTGAATAAAATTTAAATGATGTACACAATAATGCTCAATATGGTATTAAAATCAGCCCAAAAAAATGTAATAATAATCTAATAAAGGAAAAGTCAATATGCAGTCAATGACTATTTTGTTGCAGGAGTGGGGCAGGAAGCCTCCGTCCAACTGTCGTAACACAGCGCTGTATACTTACTATAGGTAGCTGAGGCTACATACAGTTAATACAGTGAGCCCAGGAAGCTCACCTGTTAGCACAGTAAAAAGTTTATTTGGGCCAATCTAAGTATTTAAAGGGAAATTCAACGTGGATTTAGACTTTATTGTATTTAAGAAAGTAACACAACAAAAGTTGCCAAGTGTGCAAGAGGCAGAGTAAATAGATTTGTTTCAAGTTTGTCTTACTTTCCTGCTCATGTCTCCTTCCTTCACCAAAGTGTGAGGCCTGTTATTGGACAGAAAATTGTGTGCGCATTCATTTTTAAAATGAAAAGTGGGGAAATAAAAACGAAAACAGGCGTGTTCACAAGCCTCAGGTTGGTTTGTAGGCTGTAGCTGCTTAGGCCCTGGCACAGGGCACCAAGATCGTCAGGCGGTGCCTACAAAATTACTGAAGTACCTGCGCAGTTGATCGAGAGTGCTTTTTGTTTCTCACTGTAGAGGACCAACTTAGGAAGATTGTAAATTGTGAAGGAGTTCTGGAGCTTGGAAGCACAGTACCAGGGTCAGGCGAGTTAAGATAAAAAAAAATTGGACTCAGCGACTATGTTCCCAAAGGAAAACCACGGTGTGTATGTGAGCCACTCAGACGGCATGGAATTGTAGTCCTGTGAGTGCTGACCGGGAAGGAGCCCACCAATGCTCCAGACAATGATAGACAAGAACTGAAGGTCCCAGGAGCCATTGGTCCCCATGAGTAAGCTTCGGTGGGCGGAGTGAAACATGTTGGGGGCATGGGCTGGCTGAGACTGCCACTTGTCCACACACAGCAGGTCTTGTTCTGGTGTGCGGCTCCCGGGACCTTCAGTTCTTATGTTCCCAAAGGGTTTGTTACTGCATAGATATCCCTCATCCTATCCAATCCAAATGCAATGTTCCCCACGCACACATTCAAGAAAAGTAACTGTTCAGTGATGTTGGGTGCTGTAATGACCATAGGCTGGAAACCGTGGATAATCAAAGTGAAGAAATGTCTTTAGCACACCAAGGATTCCTTGAAAGGGGCCAAAGCTTTATTCCATAGTCACATGATAAATATACAGTTGTATATTTATCATTTGACCTTGGAATAAAGCTTTGGAACCTTTTGAGGAATCCTGGGTGTGCTAAAGACATTTCCTCACTAAGCCTATCCAAGTCTCAACTTTCCTGAGCTTCTGATCTACAAGAGGAATGGACATGAGATAGTGGAATACAACAGAAGAATAAGCTTATTTTTATCTTGACAAATTAGCAAGTCTGTAGTTCCAGCACTTTAATAATATTTTAATGTAATTATTGAATGTCTAACCTCTGTGTTCTTTCTGGTTCTTTCCAAGGTGACGTGATGAACTTACCGCCGTACCTTAGGATGGACTTTTTATTAAATAGAGGTGCTTCAGGAACTAGCAGAGACTTGGGCTTAGGGCAGGCTTGCTTGGAACCTCAAAAAAGCCGAACCCTGAAGCGGCCCACCGTTCTGGAACCAATACCCATGGAAAACCCATCAGCAAGGGAAGTACAGTCATGGCAGTCCAGTGGTGGGGCGACGGCGGCTGCACCGGTACCGCCACGAGAAACCACAGAGCTAGGACAGGCAGCTAAAATTAGCAGTTCACAAGAATCGCTACTGGACTCCAGGGGTCACTTGAAAGGAAACAACCCTTACACAAAATCCTATACCCTGGTATAACAACTAAACAAAAAAGCTTGTAAATACTAAAAAAAACAAATGCAAATCAAAGCTACCTTTTTCTACGAAATTCCAACATTTATAATTTAAACAAAAGAGAAAAAAAAAGGATTGCCAAAACATTTAAAAGAGGAATTTACAGACAGTGCAAAGACTCTTCATTATTTTTATTTTACCCCTTTGGATCACCTATACAACATTCATCTTCCTGGATGTCAAACTCTTTAAAGGATTTGGGTTATTTTATTGCCGCATTTGTACCACTTTTCTACAGTCTGGTGCATGAGAACATTTTACTTGAAAATTTCCAGCACACCCAAATTACAAAAAAAAAAAATTTGTAAAAAAATATCCAGACGTTGAATGGTATTGTTATGGAGAAAAATGATTTAGTTAACATTCCTTTTTTTTTTTTAACTAATATTCATACATCATTATTTTTTGTTACATAGAGTTCTATCAGAGAAGATAGACTTTTTCTCATTTAAATTATCTTTGACTCGTTGAATTTTGTCCTTGAGAAATAAAGGGTCTCTTGCCTTCTGCTGTGATACCTGCTTTAATTTACTGGCTTAATTTTAATTTTTTGGGGTTGTTTACCAATAGATAGAATATGCACTATACAAGGCTTTAAATAGGTTTCATTTTTTTATTTTTCATTTTTACTACAGCTTGCCGGTTTTCTGTATGTTGAAAACTATTTCAATGATACCTCCTTTTCTGATGTTTTAATTTATCAGGTGAAAATCTCCAGAAATGTTTCTTTGTGAAGTCAAACGTGTGACGACGAAGGGCTATATTAAACATCATTAAGGGCTCTCAGATCCACATGTTGTACATTCCCCAGTGTGTATCTACTGTGAGGGGGTTAGCTCGGCAGCGGGTGTGTGTGACCCCCGGGATGGGCTCCCCACACAAAACAGGCCCAGCAAACGGAGGTTGTGGTTTTCAAAATCAAAAAGGTGCGGTTTATTTTCTATTTACAGTGACAAAACACAGCAAAGCAAAAGAAACATAACCAAAATAAATCCTGGTCAAGTTGACCTCTGACTAAACATACAGGTTTCCTAACTAACAACTGGGATCAGCCTAGTGCTGTCCTAGTCCCTAAGTCCCTGGTTTAGTAAAAGTCCAAACAAATAGCCACACAGGCTTTGCCTCACCGCACAGGGGTTCACTCTCCCTAGACAGTCCACACAGGTCTGGTTCCAGGCATGAGCTAACATCTAATGAAGCTGGGAGTTCTTATAGAGGCCTAAATGAGCTGACAAGGTTCAGCTGGTCTCCTCATCTCTGTCTGCACGACGCCCCACACTCTCCCTAGAGGTATGAGTCATCCATGAGCCCACTAGCCTTAGCTGGGCCTATACAACTCTCCACCTAGTTGTATAAGTCAGCGTAAAGCCTGAATCTGGGCGAAATATATCTACCCCCCTGGATGCAACCAGGTGACTTTACCTTCCTGCTGTCACATACCCCCCCCTCTTGTTTTAACCTCAGGGTTGGAACACCAGCAATCAGGCATTCATGTACTCGAGACAAAGCATCCACATTCCCCATTTGAACGCCAGGGCGATGCTTTACTGTGAAGTTGAATTCCTGGAGGGCCAGGAACCACCTATTCACTCTTCTATTTGTTTCCTTGTTTTGAGCCATCCACTTTAACGGAGCGTGATCCGTAACCATGTCAAAGTGCCTACCTAGCAGGTAGTACCGAAGGGAATCTAGAGCCCACTTCACCGCTAAACACTCCTTTTCAACGGTGGCGTAATTTACCTCATGGGACTTCAATTTCCTGCTGAGGTAAATGACTGGGTGCTCTTCCCCGTTCCAGACCTGGGACAATACTGCTCCTAACCCCACATCTGACGCATCACTTTGTACGACAAAGTCTTTAGAGAAGTCGGGTGAGTACAACACTGGCTGGCTACATAAGGCTTGTTTCAAGAATTGGAATGCTGCCTCAGCCTCGGGGGTCCATTTAATCATGACCGACCCTTTCCCCTTCGTCAGGTTGGTTAGGGGCACAGCCTTAGAAGCAAAGTGGGGAATGAATCGCCGATAATACCCAGCGATTCCCAGAAAGGCTCGTACCTGCTTCTTGCTGTTGGGACGTGGCCAACTCTGGATGGCCTCGACTTTGTTGCGTTGGGGTTTTATTACTCCCCTCCCAATGGTGTACCCAAGATATTTGGCCTCCTCCTGCCCAATGGTACACTTCTTGGGGTTAGCCGTAAACCCCGCTTCCCGAACAGAGTCCAGGACTGCTTGCACTTTTGGCAGATGTGAGGCCCAATCTGTGCTATGGACAATTACGTCATCCAGGTAAGCCGCAGCATACTTCCGATGGGGCCTCAGCATCTGGTCCATTTTCCGCTGGAATGTGGCCGGCGCATTCTGTAACCCGAACGGCATTCTTTTATATTGGAACGCCCCGTCTGGGGTTACAAATGCGGTTTTCTCTTTGGCCGACTTGGCCAGGGGGATTTGCCAATACCCTTTTGTGAGGTCAAGAGTCGTCATGTATCGGGCTGTTCCCAGCCGGTCGATCAACTCATCTATACGTGGCATGGGGTAGGTGTCAAATTTTGTAACTTTGTTCAACTGACGAAAATCGTTACAAAATCGCCAGCTCCCATCCGGTTTAGGCACCAACACGATGGGACTAGACCAATCACTTTGGGACTCCTCTATCACCCCTAAGTTCAGCATTTTCTGTACTTCCTCCCGTATTGCCTCCCGTCGAGCCTCTGGGATCCGATAGGGTTTTAACTTCACCCTTTCACCGGGTGGGGTAATGATGTCATGCTCTACCCCAGATGTTTGTCCCGGCAGCTCAGAGAATACCTCCTTGTTGCGAAGCACAAACTCCTTAACCTCCTGTTGTTGGGGTTGTGACAAGGTGGCTGCTATTCCAACCTCAGGAATCACGCAACCAGTTTGAGCTGGTGACCAAGTGTCTGCGACTAGGGACTCTCTATCCCTCCAGGCTTTCAACAGATTAACGTGATAGATCTGTTCGGGCTTTCGCCTTCCTGGTTGTCTGACCTTGTAATTCACTTCGCTCACTTTTTCCATTATCTCGTAGGGGCCTTGCCATTTGGCAAGGAATTTACTTTCAACCGTAGGGACAAGTACCAATATCCTATCCCCCGGGGAAAAGGTACGGGTCTTGGCTCCACGGTTGTACACTCTCTGCTGTGCCAACTGCGCTTGGGCCAAATGTTCCTTCACGATGGGCATTACCTGTGCAATTCGATCTTGCATCAGGGCGACATGCTCAATCACACTCCTGTGGGGAGAACTCTCACTTTCCCAAGTTTCCTTGGCAATATCCAACAGCCCTCTTGGGTGTCTCCCATACAGTAACTCAAAGGGGGAGAATCCCGTAGAGGATTGGGGCACCTCCCTAATAGCAAACATCAAATAAGGAAGTAAACAGTCCCAATCCTTTCCATCTCTATCCACCACTTTCTTCAACATTTGTTTTAGGGTTTTGTTGAATCTTTCAACCAGCCCATCGGTTTGGGGGTGATACACAGACGTACGCAATTGCGTCACTTTGAACAATTTACACAGCTCTTTCATAACCCGGGACATAAAGGGTGTACCTTGGTCCGTAAGCAGTTCTTTACAAATACCCACCCGGCTAAAAACAAGAGATAGCTCTTTGGCTATGGTTTTGGCCGAGGTATTTCGGAGAGGGATCGCTTCTGGATAACGGGTGGCATAGTCCATTATAACTAATATGTACTGGTGCCCCCTAGCGGACTTGATTATAGGACCTACCAAATCCATGGCGATCCTCTCAAACGGGACCTCAATGATGGGTAGAGGGACCAGCGGGCTACGGAAATGTGGCATCGGGGCCAACCTCTGACACACAGGGCAGGAGGAACAATAATTTTCTACGTCCTTCATCACCCCCGGCCAATAGAATCTCTGTAATACCCTCTCTCGGGTTTTCTCTGTCCCCAGATGACCTCCAAGAATGTGCCCATGGGCCAACTCCAACACCAACTTCCTGTAAGGTTTGGGCACCACAAGCTGCTCAACGGTTTCTTCTGCCCTTTTTGCCACCCGATACAGTAGGTCCTTCTCTACGCTGAAGTATGGGTAAGTGCAGGTATTATCTGGGTTCACTAACTCGCCATCTATTTTCACTACGTTTTCCCGTGCCTTTATTAGGGCGGGGTCTTTCAACTGTTCTGTGGCAAAGTTTTCCCTGTGAACCTCAAGATCAGAAAACTCCACAGACGGTAGGTTTTCGTCTGAGGAGGTGGGCTCCTCTCCAGTTTCTTGAGTCTCCCCTGCCAATACTGATAAGGGAAATTCCGGAGAGTCCTCACCACTCTCAGGGGAGTTCTGGCTATCACATTCCTGGTACATAGGGGCACCAGTGAGGGGCTCAGGATCATCCCACAGTTCCCAGAACTTCGGAAAATCCCTTCCCACAATGGCGTCATGCGGTAACTGAGATACTAAGCCCACTGGATGAAAGAGGGTACCTTTGGGGGTCTCGAAACACACTGTAGTCACTGGATACTCTCGGGTGTCCCCATGCACACAAATAACAGCTACCTTGCTATTCCCAGAGACCTCTGTTTTAACTAACTCAGCCTTTATCAGGGTCACAAGGCTACCTGAATCCAGCAATACCACAACATTTCTACCATTAACACACATTTTGCATAAATGTTTCTCAGTTCCTCGAATGGCAGTGCATGCGACTGTCGCACACAGCGACTGACGTCTGCCCGTCAGAAAGTCACACTGCATGGGTTCCTCCACAACCGGGCAATTGGCTGCAATATGTCCCGCTTGCCGGCAGCGGTAGCAAACGATCCTTCTTGCCGCCTCTTGAGCCGCTGATTTCCCAGGCTGTTCTCGCCAAACTTGGGGTAGAGCTCCCACCCTCTCACTCTCTCCACCCTCACCCCTTGGAATCCTCTTATCCGCCCCTGGGGATGGTCTGGGGATGGTCTGGTCTTAGGGTGGAAAGTCCGAGTGTCTCTGGAAGAGGCCGTCAGGTTCTCTGTATTTCTCCACACGATCCACAAGACCATCGGCCGTCTCTGGGTCTCCATGGCTTACCCACTTTTGGATGGCAGTAGGAAGAGCTCTCAAAAACCGATCCATTACAACACGTTCCACAATCTTTGGTGCGGACAAAGTCTCTGGCTGTAGCCACTTTCTGCTCAGGTGAATGAGATCATACATTTGAGACCTGGGGGGTTTTCCAAGCTGGAAAGTCCAGTTATGCACACGCTGAGCCCGGACAGCCTGGGTGACACCCAGCCTTGCCAATATTTCAGCTTTTAGCATCACATAGTCTTTTGCTTGGTTAGGCTCTAGGTCATAGTAAGCTTTCTGCGATTCACCAGTTAACAGAGGAGCCACCAGTCCAGCCCACTGCTCCTCAGGCCACTTTTCTCTTTCAGCGGTCCTTTCAAATGTGGTCAAAAATACCTCTGGATCATCCTCTCCAGTCATTTTTGTCAATAAACGACTCACCCCAAAGGACGCGGTATTAGTGGGACGGCTTTCCTCACTGGTCTGCGGACGTTGCTGCATTACTGCTTCCATCTGTTGTTGTAGTCTCTGCTCTTGCTTCTGCAACAGGTCTATGAAGCGGGCCTCAGATTGCTGCTGGGCTCGTTGCTGAGCCTCCAGACTCTGTTGCAAAGTTGCGTTTGTCTGCTGCTGGGCTGCAAGGCTCTGTTGTTGAGCTGCAAGGCTCTTTTGCAAACCTGCATTTGTCTGCTGTTGATTGGCATTTGCTAGAGCCAGCTGCTTCAGTATCTCCTCCATGCTGGCTTAAAAAAAAACTGCCCGCATTCTCCACCAACTGTGAGGGGGTTAGCTCGGCAGCGGGTGTGTGTGACCCCCGGGATGGGCTCCCCACACAAAACAGGCCCAGCAAACGGAGGTTGTGGTTTTCAAAATCAAAAAGGTGCGGTTTATTTTCTATTTACAGTGACAAAACACAGCAAAGCAAAAGAAACATAACCAAAATAAATCCTGGTCAAGTTGACCTCTGACTAAACATACAGGTTTCCTAACTAACAACTGGGATCAGCCTAGTGCTGTCCTAGTCCCTAAGTCCCTGGTTTAGTAAAAGTCCAAACAAATAGCCACACAGGCTTTGCCTCACCGCACAGGGGTTCACTCTCCCTAGACAGTCCACACAGGTCTGGTTCCAGGCATGAGCTAACATCTAATGAAGCTGGGAGTTCTTATAGAGGCCTAAATGAGCTGACAAGGTTCAGCTGGTCTCCTCATCTCTGTCTGCACGACGCCCCACACTCTCCCTAGAGGTATGAGTCATCCATGAGCCCACTAGCCTTAGCTGGGCCTATACAACTCTCCACCTAGTTGTATAAGTCAGCGTAAAGCCTGAATCTGGGCGAAATATATCTACCCCCCTGGATGCAACCAGGTGACTTTACCTTCCTGCTGTCACACTACCTAGATTGCTACTCACAGGCAGGTTTTCTGTTTTTTTGGTCATTCAGTGGAAATTCAGCACCTTCTAGCATAGATGTTAATGGCTAAAGTGGGTGCTGATCTTTGCAAAACCTCTTACACATTCCACTTTTACATTATTACATTATTAGGCCCATCACAGCTAAAAAAATAAATAAAAATGTGATACTATAAAAGCACTGTAGGATAGAATGTTTGATTCCATTTTCCACAGAGAAACAACATCTAGTCTGCCCTATATATATATATATATATATATATATATATTAGGGCTGTTACTGATTAAAATTTTCGTGTTCGATTAATCGTTTTTTTTTTTAATCGATTAATCGACAAATTTTGATTAATTATAAACGCACATACAGATCCAACTACTTTTAGCTGATCTCCTTGCAGGCCGACTCCCAGTGCAGCTACCAACCACTGGAAAAATGGATAGCAGGATACAAAAAACACACAAAGGCAGCGCTCGATGGAAATAGCATTAAAACTTTTATAGTCTTCAAGTAGGTAACAAAATAAATATTGCACTGGAGATAAAATCGATGTAGCTACATAAACTGTAAAAATGGTGTGAGTAATTCCAAACTGTAGCAAAAGCAGTCATAAAAACATGTAGCTAAGTATGATACTGGTATAAAAATGTGTACAACAATACCACTGCTGAATCCAGATAAGGAGGGGCTAACATCAGTCCGTTGGCATGTAGATGTCCCGTGAAAGGAACTATCACAGCTCCCAGTGGATGGCTGTAGAATCCCAGGTTGATAGAGGGAAGTGATAGAGGGAAGTGTAACAGCCCTTGCATGTAGCAGATAGTAAGGTCCCGCCGGCATGCAGATATGAAGGCACAGCAAAGGAGCCCTTCAGATGGACACGGCAAGCCCCGCCGGTGTCCATGACGTCACTGGATCACCGACGGAACTCCCTGAAGACCCGGAAGCCAGCGGAGAGGTGAGTACTGATCAAAAGAATTTTGATCGATCAAAAAACGTAATCGATTAATCGAGGAATTAATAGTTAATTTCCACAGCCCTAATATATATATATATATATATATATATACACACACACACACACACATATATATATATATATATATATATATATATATATACACACACATATATACATATATACTGTACGTACACAGTATATATATATATATATATATATATATAATGTATATAAAAATAATTGTATATATATATAATTTTTTTATTTTTTTATATATATACTGTGTATGTACAGTATACCGTATGTTTATATATATATATATATATAAAATATACATATACAGTAGATATGTATAAAAATAAATACATACACAGTATACAATATAACAAATATGTATATTTTTTATTAATATTTCATTTTTTTTAAGTGTACATTTATGTCCCACATGCTTGAAATTTTTAGCAGTCACCATGTAAATCAATAACATAGCGTATATGTAAACCCAATCACCAACATAATAACGTAATTAAAAAAAAGATATTTCCATTTTTTTTTTTTTTTAATTTGTAGCTTTCGTTAAAATAATAGCTTGTGATCCTGCCATAAAGGTCCTCCATACTGTTAGAGCAGGGTTTCTCAACTCCAGTCCTCAAGGCGCCCCAACGGGTCATGTTTTCAGGATTTCCATTATTTTGCACAGGTGATTTGATCAGTTTCACTGCCTTAGTAATTACCACAGCCGTTTCATCTGAGGGAAATCCTGAAAACTTGACCTGTTGGGGCGCCTTGAGGACTGGAGTTGAGAAACACTGTGTTAGAGAGTGACAATGCTCTGTCCCCATCTCCCAGTTGTTCTCCTGCATTGTCATCCTGTCATACAATATCCCAATGGAGAGAGATTACAAGTAGACGCATCAACGCACAAAAGGAATGTGTTGCAGTTGCTGGAGTGCATGTAGGCTGGAATTGGTAGCAAAAAGACTGCAGAAGATCAACAGTACTTAAAGGCAATAAAGGATAAAAAAAACATGATTAAAACCTTTTGTTTAATAAAAAAAAGGTACATACTTGCTTTGGCAAACAAAATGGTGGGTAGTTATGGAGTACATCTTCTTTAACTACTTACAGACCGGAAGATATGGCTGCTGAATGACCAGGCCATTTTTTTTCAATACGGCACTGTGTCGCTTTAACTGACAAATGTGCGGTCGTGCGACGTGGTACCCAAACAAAATTGCCGTCCTTTTTTTTTCTCACAAATGGAGCTTTCTTTTGGTGGTATTCGATCACCTGTGCGGTTTTTATTTTTTGCGCTATAAACAAAAAAATAGCGACAATTTTTTACTTTTGCTATAATAAATATCCCCAAAAATGTTTTTAAAAAACACATTTCTTCATCAGTTTTGGCTGATATATATTCTTCTACATATTTTTGGTAAGAAAAACAAAATCGCAATAAGCGTTTATTGATTTGTTTGCGCAAAAGTTCTAACGTCTACAAACTATGGGAAAAATGTATGGCGTTTTTATGGCATTTTTTTTACTAGTAATGGCGGTGATCTGTGATTTTTAGCGGTACTGCAACATTGTGGTGGACAGATCGGACACTTTTGACACATTTTTGGGACCATTGACATTTATACAGCGATCAGTGCTATAAAAATGTACTGATTACTGTGTAAATGTCACTGGCAGAGAAGGAGTTAACACTAGGGGCTATCAAGGGGTTAAATATGTTCCCTAGTTAGTGTTTCTAACTGTATGGGAATAGGACTGACTGGGGGAGGAGACATATTGTTGTTCCTACTTACTAGGAACAAACAATATGTCTCCTCTCCCCTGACAGAACAGGGATTTGTGTGTTTACACACACAAATCCCTATTCTAACTCTCGTTCCTGCAATCAGGGGTGGGCGGTGGCAATCGCACCCATTGGCCACGTGCACCGGGACCACCCCCATGCCGCAGGCACGCGTGCATCCGGCGGCTCTTAAAGGGGAAGACCTACCCGTACAGGGTTTTGCGGGAACGTGCCACTTTCCCCACGTATATTGGCGTGAGCCAGTCAAGTGGTCAAGTAACAAAATAAAACCATGATTTGTTCATTAAAAACAAAAAAGTAGCTGGTTATACAGTGGAACCTCGGATTGCAAGTAACGCGGTTAACGAGCGTTTCGCAATACGAGCACTGTATTTTTAAAAATCGTAACTCGGTTTGCGAGTGTTGGCTTGCAAAACAAGAACGATTCAGGCCAAAGCGGTGTGCAGTATCGCCTTTGGCCTGAGGTGGGGGGGCACCGGAGCCGAGCCGAGCATCGCTGATCGGCGCCGTTCGGAAATGCAAGGAAAGGCCCGAGGACAGCTCTGCTGACCTCTGCAAATCTCAGGAACAAAGTCTTTCCGAGGTTTGCCAAGGTCAGCCGAGATTTCCTCTGGCCTTTTCGGCCATTTCCGAGGCTCTCCAGTGCCCCCCGCCTCTGGGCCGCATGCGGTATTGCATGCCATTGAAGTCAATGCAAATGAAATTATTTTCGTTTCCATTGACTTCAATGGGGAAACTCGCTTTGATATGCGAGTACTTTGGATTACGAGCATTCTCCTGGAACGAATTATGCTCGTAATCCGAGGTTCCACTGTATTATTGTTTAGGTACATCACATATCAGAAATTTCTTTCAACTTAAATGACAACGTGCAGTAACATAATTTACTTCCCCTATACCTAGTTAATACTGTATATGCTGCAACATATCAATGCATTAGGGTTACATTTTAATGGAAATAATATGCTTAACATATGCAGTCATCAGACCCCCTCTCACACACACACACACACACACACATCCTTTGAAACTAACAGAAATGAAGGAAAATAGAATTCTATCTACTTAAATATAGGACTGAAATCTTAAAATATTAAATTCATAATTATTCTAAAAAAAAATGGAAAATGCGCTGGTATATACAGAGAAAGCCGCTGGCAGAGACAGTCAGACACACTGTGCACTAAACAAAATTCTGCCATGCTAGTAATAATACAACCACATTAATAAACGGAAAAACTTGCATTAGCTCGGACCAACGCGTTTCACCATAACTGACATCATTGAGAAGCTTTCTGACACTCCTCATCACACAGTGATGGATGTCACTTTTTGATTGGGACTGTGGTTTAATTTATGCACATTTTAAACTGACTTATTATTTATAAATTGTTTTTCACATAGGTTTTTCAGTTTATTAATGTGGTTTGTATTATTATTAGTGTGGCAGAATTTCATAATTATTATTATTTTCTGATAAGTACCAATATATTAATTTTGGCACATCTTTCTAAACATTCACAATGTATATTTTTGTATTTATTTTATTTATGCTAGATATTTTATGTATTCCTATATATATATATATATATATATATGCACTATATATCTATTTTTTGAGAGATTAATTTGTTTATAATTTAACTTTTCCTAAAAAAAGACTATATCTGAAAAGGTTTATATAATGTATTGAAACATTTTAACTTTTAGGTTAACCTTTAATTTTAACTAAAGACAAAACATTTTCTTACGTTTTGGATAGCGTGGAGTAGGGTTAGAACACCTGTCAGTTTGTATTGCTGTCTGTGCCCCCCCCCCCCGTTAAGGAGATTCACCCTCTCTATTTGTCCTGTTTATCATTATCATTGAAAGTGAAAGTAAAAGAAAATTTTGGGTTTCCCCAGAATGGAAATAGAGGGGAAATCTTCCAATGGGCACACTATTTCTGCTAAACCGGGGATCCCCAAGAGATTCAATTAATTTGCAAGGATTTCCTTTCACTTCCTGTTTTGGTTATGGGACAGGAAGTGAGGGTAAATGTCCTCAATGGGACACAAATGACAAAAAAACAACATACAGGGGTTATAACCTTCCCTTACTCTATCCAAAATAAAAAGTTTTTCCTATAGTATTTTAACTTTTGAGCAAATAATGCAGACTGCAATTATAGTAGCTGCTCTGACCTGTAATTTACCAGTAAACATTTGACTTGCAATAAATTGAGTCTCACTGCCAGGCAATCTTCTCTGTTGACCTAAAGTGTAATTAAACCCCAAAACTAAAATATAATGTATTGCAGCTTTTTATTTTTTCGGTTTGAATAAAGTAGGGATGCGCCAGAGGGGGGCAGGGTCACCCGTGACACCACGGGGAAGCCGCCGGAAACCCCGTTACGTCAGAACGGGGTGGGGTCACTCGTCCACGTCACGGGTGGCCCCACCCTCGGTTTTAAAAGAAATGTCACACGGCTCACGCGTCATTCACCCGGGAGCCTTCTATGGAGGAGGCAGTATCGTTCGTAGTGGCGGGTAGCGCGGGTCCGGATCGTGGAAGGATGTACATTGCTGGAATTTTTTATTAAAGGACTTGTCCCAAGTGGTCTGTGTGTTTTTTTTACCTTTTTTGACACTTTTTTTGTGAAATGGTAGAGGTACAATGTACCCCGTTACCAATTCACATGGGGGGAGGTGGAATCTGGTGGTCCCCTTTGTTAAAGGGGGCTTCCAGATTATGGTAAGCCCCCGCCCGCAGATTTTTTTATTTTGGCGCGGAGTTCCCCTTAAAAACCATACCCGACCTGAAGGACTTGATATGGAATTTGGGGGGACCCCCACACATTTTTTTTTAATTTTGGTTTCCTGCACAAAATGTAATTTTTGAAGGAAAAAAAAGTAATTTAAAACTACTTGCGCTATTAATGAATTGTTGGGTCCCGGCAATACAGATAAAAGTCATTGAAAAAAATGACAGGGGTTCCCCTTAATATTCATACCAGACCCAAAGGGCCTGGTAATGGACTGGGGGGGATCCCTGTCATTTTTTTCAATGACTTTTCTCTGTATTGCCGGGACCGAAAATTCATGAATAGCTGCGAGTAGTTTTAAATGACTTTTTTTCCTTCAGAAATGACATTTTGTGCAGGGAAAGTTCTAAGCATGGGAAACATGCGCTACTTTACATGCATATTTTAGACACCCCCCAGGTATGAAATTTAAAGGAATATTTCACTTTTATTGTTTCACTTTAAGCTTTATTAAAATCACTGCTCCCAAAAAAACGTTAGTTTTTAAAACTTTTTTTGCATTGATACATGTCCCCTGGGGCAGGA
Source organism: Rana muscosa (assembly GCA_029206835.1). Classification (NCBI taxonomy): domain Eukaryota; kingdom Metazoa; phylum Chordata; class Amphibia; order Anura; family Ranidae; genus Rana; species Rana muscosa. Next base: position 59,030,222 of record CM055117.1, on the reverse strand, counting down.
CCCAGGTCCCCAAACCCTTTTTAGGACAATAACTTGCATATTAACCTTAAAAATTAACACTTTTGATTTCTCCCATAGACTTTTAAAGGGTGTTTCCGTGGCTTTTCGAATTTGCCACGAACACCCCAAATTATTCGCGGTTTGCCAAACAGGCAAACAGCCAATGTTCGAGTCGAACTCATGTTCGACACGAACATAAGGCTCATCCCTACTAGGAAGACACTGTGGAGTTGATTTACTAAAACGGAAGTGTGCAAAATCTGGTGCAGCTCTGTATAGAAACCTATCCGCTTTCTGCACCAGATTTTGCACTCTCCAGTTTTAGTAAATAAACCCCATGCTCTCTATTTGTCCTGGTGACCATTGTCACCAAGAAAAAAAATCAATGGGAAGTCCAAAATTTTGAAGTTGTTATCAGATGAAGACCAGAGGTGATGGTAAATCTTCCAAAAGGGACTTTGTAGGGATTTTTTGTCTCTTCTTTTTTTTAGCATCATCAGGACATGAAGTAAAGGAACACCCCCCCCCCCCCCCCAAATACAGAATGCTTTAATAATCCCAAAGGCAAATTGTTACGACAAAGACACACTTAAAGACAACACAAGATCACAACAATAGACTGAACAAGATGCAAAACACCACAAAATTACCAATAACAGCCATTAACCCCAAAAAACTAAATGAAAACTACACTACAAATAAATAAAACATCCATACAATTACAATACAAGTTAAAATAAATAAAACAGATTAAAATAACAGGCAAACTACCAAATACAAATAATACACTACTTGCTCTAATACCACCCCAGATAATAACCAACACAATACTAACATACTATATAAACAACAAAAAATCCTGATCATAAACAACCAAAATTAAATTGCTGGCCACCACAGACTCCTTAAACATCTTCAGCATTGTCCGGCAGATGTTAAAGGAGCTCAGTCTCCTCAAAAAGTAGAAGGCGACTCTGGTCTTTCCTATAGAGCACCTCAGTGTTCTTGCTCCAGTCCAGATTTTTATCTATGTGCATCCCCAGAAACTTGTAACTCTCTACTACCACCACATCCACTGTTTGAATATAGATTAGGGTCACTGGAGTCTTCCTCTTTCTGAAATCCTCAACCAGCTCCTTTGTCTTTGTAAGATTTAGATACAGATAATTAACCTCACACCATGTGACAAAGTTCTCCACCACAGTCTCTTCCCCATTCCTGATACATCCAACTACCGTGGAGTCATCAGAAAACTTCTGAAGATGGCAAGACTCTGGTAGTTGAAATCAGTGGTGTGGACAGTAAAACGAAAGGGAGAGAGAACTGTCCCTTGTAGAACCCCAATATTGCTGATCACCCTATCTGACACAGTCTTGCAAACGCACATACTGTGGTTTTCCTGTCAGGTAGTCTACAATCCATGACACAAGGGAAACATCAACCTGTATTGCTGCTGGCTTCTCGCCCCAAAATATCCGGTCTAATAGTATCAAAAGCACTGGAGAAGTCAAAAAACATGACCCTCACAGTGCTTGCTGACTTATCCAGGTGTGCATACATGCGATTTACCAGCATCCTCAACCCCCAGTCTTGGCTGGTATGCAAACTGCAAAGGGTCTAAACATTTACTAACCACAAGTCTCTCCAAGGTCTTCATAATGTGGGAGGTCAAAGCCACTGGTCTATAATCCTTGGAGCCACAAGGACGTGGTATCTTTGGCACAGGGACAAGACAGGAAGTCTTCCACAACACAGGGACCTTTCGTAGACTCAAGCTCAAGTACCCATTGAAAAACACTGTTGAAAAACCAAAAAAACAGGGGTTTGAACCCTCCCCTACTCTATTCAAAACGTAAAAAAAAAAAATTGTTACTATACGTACAATAAAAAAATAAAAGAAGCCGGAAAACAAGTATGTTTTTATGTTAAACACTGTGACCCTGATGTACTAATGGAGAAGGGCATGTTCGCGTTAAAAGTGAAGTTTTACTTATCTTTGTAAAATCCTTGTCTTTGCAAAGAGTAGTAAATAGCCCTCATCTTTAAAATGGTTAATTCACTTTAATTACACAACTGCAAGTAAAATAACAAAGTTAAACAGCCTTTGGTCAGACCTGCTGAGTCGTCATGGAATCATGGAAGTAACAATATATGAAGAGCTTCATTAACACAAAACCTAAAAACAGTAATGTACAAAACATGTTAATTCCATAATTAAAACCCAAAGCCCTGAACCATTAAACATTACCTGAACAATTAAAAACAATTAAAATAATATTAACCACATCTCCCTGGGAGGAACTGTGGCGTAGAACAACAAACTCTGCAATAATAAGACCAAAAAACGTTTTTTTTTTTTTTTTAAAACTACTATATTTTGGTCAAAATAATACAATCATCACTTTTTCCATTGAGTATAAATTACATTGTGAAAAAAAAAAACCACAGAACTCCTTTTAATTATTCATTTTTTATTTAATACTACTATTACAATTATTGTTATTCTGGCAAAAATAATTTAAATATTCACTTTAATTTAGACTAATACTAATAATTGATATTATACTAAAATGATATTAATCACATCTGCCTGGCAGGAACTGTTGAGTAGAACGACAAATTCTGCAATAATAGAAAACCCCCCCCAAATTTTTTTTTAAAACCTACTATATTTCAGTCAAAATACTACAATCATTACTTTTTCCATGGAGTACAAATTACATTGGGAAAAAAAACCCCACAGAACTCCTTTAAATTATTATTTTTTTATTTAATACTGCTATTACATTATTGTTATTCTGGCAAAAATAATTTAAATATTACATTTAATTTAGACTAATACTAATAATTATTCTAGACTAATATCAGTTGATCTTTATACTGCTATAAGGCACAGCTGTGACATAAAGCAGAACATTAACCTGGCAAAAGACTAGACCAAATGGAAAGTGATGGTGAATAAGGTTCCAAAAGATCACAAGCAGTAAGTTTCTTTTTTTTTTTGTAACTTTTAGAACACATACGGCTTTTTTCAAAAAGTTCCTAATTTGTGTTAATTCTTAACTAACCCAAAACAACGAATCAGAATGAATCATGTACTGGTCTGACATCGGCAAAGTGAATTCAGATCGGTACTGCATTTCAAAGCTATCCAAACCCAAGAACTAAAATTTCATAGATTGCACTTTACGAGTCCTCAAAACCATTGTCTACATTTGTTGTCTTTTTTCAAGCTAAGAACATTTTCAGAAAGTACAAAAAAATACCTGTTAATCCTGCAAGAAATTGTGTCCTTGTCCTTTCCTATGAGCTGCGCTGAAAACATGAACCATGTTATCTTTCTTCTGTAAACTGCTAATTTTGCCCACCCTCAATGTAATGGAGATGAGAAGAGTGGAAGAAATGTTTGAAGTTCAACCTGGGTGACAACCATGGCTTACTCAGTGGAGTGAGTGAGAGTTGTCACCCTAGGACAAGAAGTGTGTTATTTGTTGGAAAAAAAGCCTGAAAAAATTAAAAATAATACAGCCACCACTTATAGGAGTTGGTAAGCTGCAATATATTACATTTTTGTTTTTGAGTTTAGATAAACATAAAGATTTGACACTTATTTAATAAATCATTTTAATTTCCTAAGGATGAATTTAGCAAAAATAAAATAATTCTGTAATCGAAAACTTATATATAAAAATGATCTTAGAGGTTTGAAAATATTTCCTTTTTTCATTTATAAAGATGTAAAATTTGTTTTTGAAGGTACATTTCTGAAACGTTTTGCTGAATTTCCACTGAATTGATACACAATATTGCCTTTTGTAAAAGAACATAAAGTAAGCACATGTTTATAGGACTTAAGTAAATGTATTCAGCCCTGTTAAAAAATAAATTGGATTTTTGATGCCCTTTAGTACGAACAGATGCTGTATTCAACTGTGTTAAGATCTAATACTGACTTCAAATTAAAAAGCCCAAATCCGTTGGTTTCACACTCAGCCTTATGCCTCTGGGAAGGTAAAATGAAAATACTGCAACCAATACACATCCATACCAGTTAGACTGTGAACGTTTCAGCTATTCAAAACTTAAGACTTCCTTTTCCTTTTTATTTTAACTTTTCTTTTTGAAGCAATGGCAAACAGTTTCTTTCATTTTAAATCTATCCACTGTTGAATAGAGTACATTTCCAAAATACACACGCAATACGCTAGGTTACAAAATGTACATTGTTTTCAGAATTAGATTGTGGGGAAAATTTATTATTTTTTGATGAAACATATTTTAAAGTACAACTGTAGTCTGCAACTGTTTTCTCATTAATATCTTTTTTGATGATTCTTTACATTATTTCGTAACTCTTTCAAGTTGAACTCCAGGCAAACAGCTAGCTACACCGAAGAAATACATATAAGGGAGCTGTTTTACCTGCCAAGAGATTTGCATTACTGTTCATCCAGTCATGAAATTTACACAGCACACTCCTGTCTTGCAGGGCAATAGACCTAAGTTTTCTCTGCTGAAGTTCAGCAACACTTGGAGCAGAGGTTTCTCAACCTTTTTTAAGACCAGGGTCCAACACTTTTCATGTGAAGGTAGATGACTCTCAGGGGGCCTGGGAACACTGTAGGTCACTATGGAAGGTTGATTGGCACTGTGGAGGCTAAGGGCTCTCAGGGGGCTTGGGAGCACTGTAGGCCAAGAAAATTGGGTGGCACTGTGGAAACTGCGGGCTTTGAGTAGGCCTGGGAGCACTGTAAGGCCAGGGACTTTCAGGGGGCCTGGGAGCACAGTAGGCCACTAAGGAAGGTTAGGGAGGCACTGTGGGATTGAATGGCTCTCAGGGGGCCTGGGAGTACTGTAGGCCACTATGGAAGTTTGGGAAGGGCACTGTGGAGGCTGAGGGCTCTCATGGGGCCAGGGAGCACAGCAGGCTACTATGGAAGGTTGGAGGGCACTGTGGGGGCTACTGGCTATCAGGGAGCCTGGGAGTACTATAGGCCACTATGGAAGGTTGGGGGAAAACTGCAAAGGCCAAGGACTCTCAGGAGGCCTGGGAGCACTGTGGGCCACTAAAGAAAGTTGGGTGGCACTGTGAAGGCTAAGGACTCCCACTGCGGGGGGGGGCGGGGGCTGTGAAGGTCAGGATTTAAAAAGGGCCTGGAAGCACTGTAGATCACTATGAAAGGTTGAATGGCAGTGGGGAGGTTGAGGGCTCTCAGGGGACCTGGGAGCACTGTAAGCCACTGTGAAAGGTTGGGGGGCACCGTGACGGCCAAGGACTTTCAAGGGCCAGGGAGCGTGTAGGTCACTATGGAAGGTTGGGTGACAGTGGGGAGGCTCAGGGCTCTCAGGGGGCCTGGGAGCACAGTAAGCCACTATGGAAGGTTTGGGTGGCACTATGGGAGCTGGGAGGCACTATGGGAGCTGGGAGGCACTATGAGAGGTTAAGGGATCTGCAGCTGGCTGGAGGCCAGGGAAAGGGAAGGACATGGCTTGGTGTTTGAGATCCACTGACTGAGAGGTCTTGTCCCCTCCCCCAGGCTATGACTGGACAGTGAAAGGAAAACCAGCAGAATGATAAGCACATCTCTCTGTCACTGTGCTCTGTCTTCCAATCAGCATTCTCCTTGCACTGCAGCACAACTGTTCCTTGTGCTGCTTCTCCCTCCTGCATTCTGAGCTCTGCTGTACAGTTCAATGTAAGAAATTGATACCCATTCAAATTCAGGTACTTACAGCCATTCAAATTCAGGAATTTACACCATTTGCATTGAAAAATAAATACATTTAGGGGTGTATAAATTAATACAGAGCTGCATTTATTTTGTGTCTTTTTATAACTGCCAAGAGTTCAGCTTTAAATTTTTAAATAATAATGTAAAAACATTATAAGATATGATAAGTACTCAAACTGTTGCTGTGATAATGCCAAATTTGGAATGTCACATTCAGCTAGTATTCCTGTCTGAACTTTCCGGGCCTGTTTATCTGTAGAACTGCCATTGCTTGCCATTGCTTCTAAGTAAATGTCAGTCATTAAACTGCAAAACAAATCATAGAATTTAAATTCCAGCCATTCATAATAAAGTTTACAAAGAGATTATGAAATATTTATTTTACTTTATATATACTTTATTTTAAATACACTGGTTTCACACCAAACAAAATATATTGCTTGTCATGCTTTTGTTGTCCTCTTATTTTTAAAAACCTACAAATGTGAAACCTTGAATATTTTCAAATAACATGCTTATGGTGCAACACAAATTAGGTTGTTAGAAAATAATAACAAAAAAAAAATATATAGAGGAGATATTGACTATTACAAAATTGTGAGGCATATTGTGGTGCAACCTGATAAGGTCAGCCCGTTCCCGGCTGAACCAATGACTGTGAAGTTTTTGATCTTATGGTATACATGACTGAATATATATTTTTGTAACAAAGTAGACGTCTTCTTTTTATATTTTGTCTAATAACGTAACTTGTGTTGGAAAGCGGTTGAATTGATCTGTGGGATTGAGACTATACAGGATCTGTCCATACACTGAACTGTCTTGATTTACAAAAAAAAAAAAAAGAAATCGATGTACGTGTTTTTTCTTTGGTTTCAAATTTGTATGTATAATGTACGCGACCCATTGTCTTTGGATATAAAGGAGAGAGATATTAACAAAGAACTGTTTTGTGATAAATGCAGCTGTTCAACTTTTTGTGGAAAATATTCCTATTCCATATCGGTTCACAAGTAGTTTCCTTTTTTTTTTTTTTCACAATCAATGCAACTTTGACCAAATCTTTCAAAATATTGCCATAAATTTGTAGGACCGAAAGGTAACCATTTTCACCAAAACATGGAGGACCTACATTCTTTGTGGGTCACTCTAGACTATAAGGATAAATAAAGCTTGTATGAATGTTTTTTTTATATCTTTTTATTTTTTTACATAGGAGCAAAACAGAGTTAAAGGAGAAGTTCTGGAAACATCCCAGCCACTCCTCCCTAGACCCATTAATAGGCTACCTACCCCTGGCAGGTGCAAACATACCTCTTCTGACCACAGCAACCTCTTGCATTGTCTACAGCAATGGTTCTCAAACTTTTTGAGACCAGGGTCTGGTAAATTCTTCCTAAACCTTCCATGCCTCAACAGTAAAAAGTTTATACTCGCACAATAAAAGTAAGGGAATGAAAAACGTGCATTGAAATATTGGAAGGCTCTGGATGTGGATGGATGTCCCTGCAGGGGGTTGGAGGTTGTGGAGGGGGTTTCTGGACTCTGCTGCAGACTTAGTTGCCCCTTATAGAATGAGGGTTCTGGAGAGGGCTGGGGGAGAGGCACTATGTGGGCTTGAGGGGCACTGTGGGATTCAGATTTAGGTTTGGAGCACTATGGAGGGCTGTAGGCTCTGCAGCAAGCCTGGGGGGGGGTGCACTGTGAGAGGCTGGGTGGCAATGTTTGAAGTTGGGAGTGCTGAGGCTCCCTTGCGGTCACTGTGGGCTACTACAGGAGGCTGGGGGCACTATGGAACCTGGGAACCTGTGGGAAGATAAGACATCTGCAGGTGCCTGGAGGCCACTGAGAAGGGAGGCTGCCGCCCAGCAGTGGGCCACAAGCCTGTGGTTGAGAACCACTGGTCCACAGCTCAGCTATTAAAATCTAGTTCTGGGATGGATCCACATCTCAGGTATTAAAAAATCTAGTTTTGGGATGGTTTTGGGATGACCGTGTCTGTGCAGTAATGTTCTATAGATTTGAATGAGATGTTGGTCCCACCGTCTTATTTAAGTGGGACATAAGTGGGCAGGTACTAGATTTTTACCGATCAGACTCTGGACAATGCAGGATGTAAGCGTGTCTCTGCTTAGCACCTTTAGGTGCCTAGGAAGGCAGCTTTATATGTTTCCTAAACTTTTTATGTTTCCTAAATTTGTCTGTTAAGAAAAATATCTAAATTAAGGTATGTCAGAAAGTTAAAGAAAAAAAGCTAAATAAACCAATGAAAACACTTTGCAGCTTATGTTCATAGCCCATTGCTATATAAGAACGCTTTCCTTTTGTAAAACAAATTACATTTCAATTATTGTACAAGGTTAAATTCCAATGCAATGTCCACACAACTGGAAGAATATAAAAAGTAAAGTCCAGAAGAGCCTTGTATTTGCTCAAAATTCAAAATGTCTTCTCCACTGTATAAATATATTGTACCGTTATCATCTTGGCAGGGTTAAGCATTTGTTTAAAGATTAAAACTTATTTAAATTGGATGTGACACCCACAGGAGCCGTACATTTACCAACATTCCTTAGAAAATGTGAAATAAATTGGCACATGGCTATGACCAAACTGAATTGATATCTCTCCATTCTCTGCCAGTTGCCAATGTTAGACAGATCAAATTTAGGATGAGGTTCCTTCCTTTGATTGCTTTACGATTCTGAATGTTTTCGTACCGTGGCTAAGTATGATAATGGAAAAACCATTTAGAGAGAGAACCAATATTCAACAAAGTAAGCAGCTACTGTAGAAGGATTTAGAGAGGACAACCAAGTATTTTGTGTCTTATTAGAGTTGATGTCTTACGGGTAAATTTATGATAGAATTCAAGTATCTGCCCATTGAAACTGAATCTAAATTTGTACTGTGTGAATGAATTGAAATCAAATGTTCTCAGGTTGTATTACCAATATATCAATGACTACGTTGTAAGATAGCCTATGTATAAAATTCAATTTATATACAAGGTAGACCAGATCCAAGAAAAATCTAAATGCTATCGTTTTGTTTTGTTTTTTTAAGTAATTGGCTTTTGCTATACACGAGCCACAATTTCCAAGAAATGACCAACTCCTCAAGTCTTTATGAACAATGCAACTCAAACTAAGCCACCCAGTCTATCTCTTACTCTGATTTCTCATGAATATTGGTTTGCTCTATAAAATGGTTGCTACACTAATAACAGGGGGGGACGTCAATGTGTAAAGCAAAAAAAATGTATTCCATGTGTTGTAATCCTAATATGTGCGCCATCACAAGCCCACACTGGATGATTTATACTAAAGCTTTTTTTTTTTTTTTAACTCGATCATATGGTGAAGGACCTAATGACATGCTGTTCCCCTATATACCTGAAAACCTGTACATTTTTTCTTTAACAGTTATTACACTCATTGTTATTTTTTCAGCTAAGTTCTTTCTGGAAAATGTTGCAAGGCTTTTCTTGACTGTCCTTATGGTGCCATTATATGAATTCCTCTCCGTTTTGGCACATTGTGTAGATCAGCGGTCTCCAAACTGTGGCCTTTGCTTGCTTTTATCTGGCCCTTGGGGGATCATATTCATCCAAAGATACCAACAATGGGGCATAATTCCCCCCCTGATGATTCCTCTCAATGACTCCAACAATGGGGCCCAATGACATCAAGGATGGGGCACAATTCCTCCCACTGACACCAACGATGGGGCATTGTTTATTCCCACTGACGTCAGGAAATTTTCTACTCCCAATGGCCACAGTCCGGCCCCCCCTTAAGTTTGAAGGACAGCAAACTGGCCCTTTGATTGGAGAGTTTGGAGACCCCTGATGTAGATGATCAGAGATTATCTACAGCTGTGCCATTAATGAATCACAAAAGATCCTTGAAGATGCCATGGAAATAGTGGTCAATAAACAACTTCGGTCCCCGTTTCCAGAAACAGCTTAACTAAAATCTACAATGAAAAAAAAAAACCCTCAAATGAATACAGTTTAAAATTCCAGTTCAGTTTTTTTATTTTTTTTTTAACTTCCAGCACAAGTTGTCTTATTGTGGTAGTTACTCCTATTTAGAAGTTGTTATAGTAATGTGAAGTGATGCCAAATGATGGACTAAGACTAGATCTCTTCCCTTATGTTTCAATGCTGTTTTAAAAGTCACTATGCACTATGCCTATCTCTTTAAATGATACCAATGTATGATGACTTCCATGATTATTAGCCATTTTTATTTTTTCTCTCTTTTTTTTTTTTCCTAACGATTTTCACTGTGTGGTTGGAAAATAGGTATTCGATGGGGGCAGGAATTGTAAGATGTGAAATTTTCAAGATTCAAGTCTCAATCCAATAATTCACTTATTCACTCAAATTTTCATCCCTCTCTGCCTCAGTTTTTCCAATTCTAATTGCGTTAATACTGTAATTAAAATCTTCTCACTTGCTTCTTGTGTGTTGACTGTTTATTTGCTTGAAAAGATTGTCATGTAGGAACATCATGCGGCAAAGTAAGGGCCTGTGTGGATGGACTTTTGGTTTATGTCTATGAGTAAATGCAGTGTGCTTTTAGGTAGGGTTGCACTGCTACAGGTATCGGTATTGGTGCCAAAGTACTCATGCATATGCTCCTGATACTAAAACCGTTACCTTTTGTGGTGTGATTTGGGCCCATACAAAATTAATGGGCCCAAATCGCACTGCAAAGTATTGCCTGTGATTTCAACAGTAATACGGTGCTATTCCTGTCTGAATCGGCGGTCTTTTTTTTGTTTATAACGCAAAAAAATAAAACACACAAAGGTGATCACATACCACTAAAAGAAAGCACTATTTGTGGGAAAAAAAGTCAATACATTTGGTTTGGGTAAAGCGTTGCATGACCACGCAATTGTCAGTAATGCAGTGCCGTATCGAACAAAAATGTCCTGGTCAGGAAGGGGGGTAAATCTTTTGGAGATCAAGTAGTTAAAGAATAAGTTCACCTTTTCGGACAGAATTTCACTTTTCATAAGAAATGGAAGCTGTCATGAATGTCACGTCTACCTTAATGCAGGTGGTCAGACACTATAGCTAGCTACTGTGTGCTTCACCTATAGCAGCCCCCTTTCCCTTAAAGTGATACTAAAGGTTAGATTTTATTTTTTATTTTTAAAACAAACATGTCATACTTATCCCCACTGTACAGTTCGTTTTGCACAGAGTGGCCCCGAACGCCGTTTTCTGGGGTCCCCCGGCGGCTCTCGCAGCTTCTCCCCACATCAGATAACCTCCTAGGAGAAGCGCTCTCCTGGGGGGTTACCTTGCGGGCGCGTTCCCGAGTCCAGAATTTGGCGTCCATAGCCGCCGAATGCAGGACTCGGCCCCGGCGCACGCGTCACTGGATTTGATTGACAGCAGTGGGAGCCAATGGCTGCGCTGCTATCAATCTATCCAATAAAGAGCCGAGAGCCCCGGGCAGAGAGACAGCGCGTCCTCGCCGTGGGACATTCCAGGGCTTAGGTAAGTAAAAAAACGGGGGGCTGGGGGGCCTGTGACTGCCAGAAGTTTTTTCACCTTAATGCATAGGATACATTAAGGTGAAAAAACAGGAGGGTTTACAACTCCTTTAAGGCAGGCGGGCCTACCGGTACTTGGTTGCCCCCAGGACTTATACACAATGCTATAGTGCTTGGCCACCCCACCAGGGCAGACGCGAACAGAGCAAGCAACAGACTACTTGCAGTTTAACATACAGATAGTATGGTTCTAAGATGGTCCAGGTAATAAGGCAGGCTGAGTTCAGGGAATAGTCCAATATCCGATCCGGGTCATAGACAGGGAAATCCAACAGCAAAGCAAGGCAGACAAGCGGGAGGCTTGTTCAGGAACAATGCAGGTAACTGCCTCTATCACAAGCAAGGGATAGAGTGTTCGGTTTGCTTATATCAGATGACTGATGAGATTAATCATCTTGCAGGTGAACACAGACAGGGGAAAAGCAACAGCCAACACCGTATACTGGAATGAGGAGCAGGGGCACTAAGTGATCGTGACAGAAGCGTTTTCCAATGTAATTTCTGGCCCAGCCATCCTCATGTGCTTTTCTCTCACTTTCCTCATCCACAGGAGGTTTAAAATCTTGTCCGTTTATTTATATTTTTGAAATAATTTTCAGATTCCATGATCCATCACTTCCTCAACTTTCACTTCCTGTTAGGTCAACTCCCAGAAGCCTTCACTTCCTTGTTGCATCACAGATGAGGGTGTAATAGGGTGGCATGTGGCATTATGCACGGTCCACTCTTAGTTTATCTAAATATTTTGGTTCCTTGACTCCTTTTTTTGGCACCCTAGCTTTTCCACCACCCTTAAGCTACTGGTTTTGGCCTTTGGAGTAAACAGGACGACAGACATCTCTCTCAAGTTCTTCAATCGGACCCATCATTAACTGCAACGTCTTCCCCTGCAGTTCCCATACAAAAACCGATGCAATGGTTACAAAGGCAACAAGCCCTATTCTTTTTTGATCTATTCTCTCGATACCAGATATTCTTGCTCAGCTGACTGCCTTTGAATCCTTGACCCTGCAGAAACACCCAGCAACACATGTGGTCTCTCAATTATATTCCATTCTCCAAGCTGTCAGGTCACCTGAAGCCAGATGCACAATGTTGGGGTCAGGAGTGCACCGCTAAGGTAGTGAACCTTATGGCTGACTGCTGCGGATGGAACTCTGGGTGGTTAAGGAAGGCAGGTCCACTGGAGCACAAACAGGGATCCCACAGGGAGCTAGAGCCTAAGATTCCCCAGGGCGCAGAGTCTAAGATCCAGCAGATGTTCACCAGAGCCTCTAGTGGGGAGGATGGACTGGGCTGCAACTGGATCCAGGTCATGGCCCCCAGCTCACGCCCCCAGTAGGCTATAGAAGATAGAGGGAAAGCAGCAGGTCAGGATACAAGAGATAGTGAGGGGATAAGCCAAAGGTCGGGGCGTCTAGCAGACAAGGATAAACAAAGGACACGCCAAAGGTCAAGGTCAAATGCAGACAGGGATAGTCCAGAACAAGCCAAGATCGGTAAAACAGAGACAGACGTAGCACACGGCAAGCAGGAACCCAAACACACAATAGCTTAACAAACAATGTTGATTAGCACGGCTGGCTTGCAGTGCACAGGTTAATATAGTGTTCCCTGATAGGGCCTGGGGTGGAGCCATGCTTAGAGGAGATATTACTAAAGCAGCCAGGTGAGAGTGGCTGGCCTCTTAATCTGAGCACATGGAGAGGTAAGCTGAGAGACAAACATTACTGCATAACCATGACACAAGCTTTTGCCTACCCAGACCTCCCTGCATACACACAGACATGAGAAATTAAAATTAAAACTGACTTTTCCCCCATCGGACTGGCAAAAGTGTTTACACTGACCCCCAAGATTATCTTTTGCCACAAAAACACAGGAAAAAGGATTTAAACTTGTAGCCAGATGGTATAGATGTCCCTCGATACTCCACTACTTTAATCACACAATACCTGACAAACATGGTGGTGGTGCCATGCCTCGAAGAGCACCATGCTCCACATTTGGTGGGAATGCCCACCCATGCGGTCATTCTGGAAAAAACTTTTTGACCTTTACTGCAAACTCAAGGCAACCTCTATCCAGGCTTCACCCAGGATAGCCCTCCTATCCATGATCCCCGGTTCGGATTCTTTATATCTGCTAAAATCCATGCCCTTGACACTTTATCGCAGCTGCTAGGGCAGTCATTCTTCATCACTTGAAATTGACAGCTGTCTTGGGCAATGGGCAATCAAATTAGACCCCATAAGGTAGTGGTTCTCAACCCTGTCCTCAAGTACCCCCAACAGGCCATGTTTTGTGAATTTCTCTTAGATAAAATAGCTGTACAAAATACCAAGCAATTGACTCTGATTTAAAGCACCTGATCAGATAAAGGTAACCTGCAAACATGGCCTGTTGGGGGTACTTGAGGAGAGGGTTGAGAACCACTGCCATATGGGACCTGGAACACTTGTTGGCACAGGAAACAGGAAGGGAGGACCAATTTTCTCACACCTGGACCGTGTTGGTCCATGTTCCGTTACTCCTCTAAGGCTGGGTTCAAACTGGTCCGACAAACGCTCCGACATTGGGAGCTCATGTCGCATGATGTGTGAAAATCAATGTTTCCCTATGAGAGCTGTCTTAACTGGTCCGACACAAGTCGGCCCGACTTTGAAAATGCTTCCTGCACTACTTTGATCCTACTTCAGCCCATTGAATATCATTGAAGTCGGATCAAAGTAGGATCCTTGTCCTAACCATCCGACTTTTGAAATCCGACATGGTGATTACAGCAGCAGTAAAAGGAATTTATCTCACCCTGGGATTGTTTTGATTGGTCAAAGGATACGTCAGACTAGCACAAAGTCGGATCAAAGTAGTATCCTGTTCATGAAAGTCAGATGGATGTCGGACCAATGTAGGATCAATGTAGGATTGATGTCGCAGAGCAAAGTAGGATGAAAGTTGTATGACTGTCGTGTCATACCAGTGTGAACCCAGCCTAAATTTCAGATCTGGGTCAAAGAAGACCCATCCCCCAATCCCCCTCGGTCATGATGGAGTGTCCCTGACCTCATCCTTGCTTCTATCCTGCTTTCTACTTTGCTTACACTCATAGCAACCCCCAATTTACTTACATAGTTACTCTTTTACTGCTGACTTTTATGTTTCTCCATAAAAGTCAGCAGTAAGAGATGCTACATAAGGGATAGTAAAAACACAGATGTGTTTCCTTATACACTAATTGAATTCCATGTTGCATGACAGTTGCTCTTTCCCCAAACGTACTAGGGTAGTGGTACATTTGCTATTAGTATGACCTTTGGGGTTGTATATCTAATAATGCTTTATACTGAATAATGTTTTTCAGACTGATAGTATTCTTGTAGCACTACCCCCGTAGGAGCTGCTGGTTTAAATTTGGGCCTGCCGTTACCTTACTGTTCCGTATGCTCGTCTCAGGGGTTCTCCTTGAAGAGTTGTCCAGAAGAAGTTTGCACCAACACAAAGTCTATTTCAAGGGTTTTATTGAATAAGTTTCCAACAGAGGGGTTGAAGGGATGGGAAGGACTGAGGTACCTTAGTTGCGGATCACAGGAATTTTCCTAGGTCCAGAGGAAAAACTGTCTCCACGCTGGACTCTGCAAACACCGGATAGGCCCAATCTCACCGGCCTAGCAACCGATGCGTAGCTCGATCACATATAGTCTCTGCCACAGACTTGGTGAAAATAGAACAGTCTCTGCCACAGACTTGGTGAAAATAGAACAGTCTCTGCCACAGACTTGGTGAAAATAGAACAGTCTCTGCCACAAACTTTGTGAAAATAGAACAGTCTCTGCCACAGACTTGGTGCAACCCTTCCCTGGGTTACCTTCGGAATAAAGAACACAGCTCTCAGTGCCAGGATCTTCCAACCGTTCTGGCGGCACTGTGAGGTAGATAATGATCCGGATGCATCCTCCAATTGAGTCCTCAATTACTTGGTCCCTTCCAGCAGTTAAGGCGACACAGGATCATCCCTGGATCGGTAGGCCCCAGTAACTCCTGGGCCTACATCTCAGTAACAGGGCCTCAGGCCAACGTGGCCCCGAGGCGGAAACTGCCAGCACCTCCCTGAGGCCATGAGGGCCCTCAGGTCAAGATCGGGCGGGTCTAGTGCCCACCACCAACGAACGACGACGACACAAAATGGTGTCTGTCTCTTAAGTACCCTCTCCCAGAATGCACAGCGGTTTGACCACGCCCCTGAGCCGCTTCTGAGAAAGAGATACCCAATGCATTCAGCCCGTTGCCTTTCCTATCCCGACCAGTGGTGACAGCGACACCCACTGTCAGGAGGAAAATCATGCAACCAGCTGAACTGAAACAGAGTATAATTTGTAACACAATCCTTCTGAGCCAAACTATTGCTCAGACAACTATAATTTTAACACATAGCGCCCACTCATTGGGAGCAGGGCGCTACATACTTATACTTATATCATTTGTACCTTTAACCCTTGTTTTTTGCAATTCAATAAAATTCAATAAAATAAGAATGAACTAAAAATCACGGTGTGCATTTGGGTGCCATTCATCCCAAACGCGGTGAAATTTTTCCCCAATTGTCTCACTATACAATGAGAATCACGACAAAACGCGTCTATAAAAAGGCGCCTGGCTCAGGGACGAAATTTGGTCCCTGAGCTTTTTTACTTCAACAAACGCGCATAGGGCAGCCCAATCTAGTGAACGGGCTGCCCTATGTGCGATGCACATAATCATGTGAAAATCGCCCACACAACATCTTGAGCAGGAACGCATGGCCTTACAAAGCTACATAATGTTTGGGGGCATGGCCCCTAGTAAAATTTACCCTTGATAGCATGTGACAGGGTGACCACGCAAGAGTGCAATTGGAAGACAGTTGTCTCCCTGCAACAGGAAATGCCTAAACAAGAAGCTTCATGTCAGGATCACCAAGTAATTATTTAACCCATTGCTGACCGTGCTTTTTCTGGCACTTTTTGTTTACAAGTGTAGCACTTACACCCAGATTAAGGGAGCTGCTGGATTTTGTTGGGTCTGCGAATTACCTCATGGCTTCCGTTGTCAGGGGTGTAAGAAAGGTCCACACCATGTAAAACCCAAAACAGTTAGGCTTTATTTTTATCTTTGCTGAGTGAACTTAGAGGAAGAATAGGACACGAGAGAGAAACACACAGGGGAAGGTTCAGGCACGCAACACTTAAACAGCACTCGTCGCCACTCAAGCCTGAGTGGGTATTGCTCACCCGGATAGTCCCTTTAGTGGTCCTAGCAGCCGGAATGCAGCACAAATCAATCTTTCCTTTGTATTGTATCAAGAATACGATCGGGAACCCTCTGCCACAGGATTAAAAAGTCCCGAACCTCCCAGCCGAGCAATAATGAAGAGAACCTTTTATGCCAGATTGGCGTATTGCAGGGCTTGTAATTATGAATCCCTCCTTAGGCGAGTTTCCAGGCCTCTTCCCGAGACAGCAGTACCATCGCTAGTCTCCTCTGGGACTGATCCTCCCCTGGACTCCTTTCCTAAACCGTGGCTCCCCGCAGGTGGGTAGCTTTGGGATACCTTCTTGAAACATAGGCCCCAGCCAGCAGAGCTGGGCCTAAGAAGCAGCGATGCGGTCTTGGGCTAAAGGTGCCCGGGACCAGAACATGCGCACCCCGTGCCATACGGGCCACGAGGCGCACACACACAGAACCAATGGGTCCCCAGGAACAACAACACATCCCAATGGCGTCTGCCCTTTATGTACCCCCCCAGCATGCACAGCAGGTTCACCACGCCCACTGCACAGCTACCGAGAGAGGACACCCAAGGTGCTGTGATACCCCCTGTGGTTCAACCTATGCCGGTGGTGACAGTGTCACCTACAGGCAACAGGGAACACTACTGCCAGGCAGCATCACACCCAGAGCAGAAGCAACAACAAAATATCAATTGGTCTGAGCCCAACTACTGGCCCAGACTACCCTCTAAATAGACACATAGCACCCCCAAATATTGAGGGGGAGCTACACAAGTTTAAATTAGTATTTTTTGCCAGAAAATTACTTATAACCCCAATCATTATACATGTATTTTTTAGGAGAGACCCTATGCAATAAAGTGGCGATTGTTGCAATATTTTGTCACACGGTATTTGCGTCGTGGTTTTACAAACACAATTTTATTGGAAAACATAGACTTTAATGAATAAAAAAAACAAAAAGACAAAACACAAATTTGTACCCTTATTTTTTTGTATAATGTGAAAGATGATGTTATGTCAAGCAAATAGATACCTAACATGTCATTGTGCACACTCGTGGAATGGCGACAAATTACGGTACCTAAAAATCTTCATAGGCGATGCTTTAAACGCCTTTACAGGTTACCAGTTTAGAGCTACAGAGGAGGTCCAGCGCTAGAATTATTGCTCCTTCTTTAACGTTCATGGCAATACCTCACATCTTACGTATGTGTTCGCTACTGCGCGCGAGTCTGTCCACAAGGTTTAGGAGTGTGTCTATGGGAATGTTTGACCGTTCTTCCAGAAGCGCATTTGTGAGTTCAGGCACTGATGTTGGATGAGAAGGCCTGGCTTGCAGTCTTCGCTTTAATGCATCCCAAAGGTGTTCCATCGGGTTGAAGTCAGGACTCTGTGAAGGGCAGTCAAGTTCCTCCACTCGCTCATCCATGTCTTTATGGACCTTGCTTTTTGCACTGGTGCTTATTTATGTTGGAACAGGAAGGGGCCGTCCCCAAACTGTTCCCACAAAGTTGGGAGCCTGAAATTGTCCAAAATGCCTTGGTATGCTGATGCCTTAAGAGTTCCTTTCACTGGAACTAAGGGGCCAAGCCTAACCCCTGAAAAGCAACCCCACACCATAATCCCCTGTCCACCAAATGATTTGGGCCAGTGCACAAAGCAAGGTCCATAAAGACATGGATGAGCGAGTTGAAGAGTTGAAGCTGTTATAGCTACAAAGGGTGGGCCAACTCAATATTGAACCCTACGGACTAAGACTGGGATGCTATTAAAGTTTATGTGCGTGTAAAGGCAGGCGTCCCAATACTTTTGACAATATAGGTGTAGGTGTTACCATGGAGGTAAGAGGCTAAATGGCCAATTGTCACTTAGTGGCAACATTGAAGCACTGTTGGGAAACAGGGAAAAAGCGTTGTCACCGTATGCTAAAATTAAATTTTAATGACTGGGTTCACATATACTTTAAGGCTGCATTCACACCTGAGCTTTTTTAGCTCGTAAAACACCAGAAAAACACCCATCAAGCAAAATCCCATGCATTTAAATGGCACCTGTTCACATCTGAACGTTTTGTTACCTGAAGCAAAACGCCTGAAGCTCAAAAAAAGTACACAAGCTTCTTTTTAGGCAGATTACAGGCATTTTTCTGCTTTTTACATTGGTGACCTTTTGACCTATACAAAATCGCGGCAAAATCGCGCAACTTTCTGCCTGAAAAAGAAACGCTCAGGTGTGAATGCAGCCTAAGTGCTGGTTCACACTACCGCGACTTGGGATCCGACTTGTGTCGCCCCAAGTCGCGCGACATGAGAAATTACATGTTAGTCAATGAGAGCCGTCTTAATGTACACTACTGAAGTCGCTCCGACTTCAGAAACGGTTCCTGTACTACTTCTAGGCGACTTGTACCCATTGATTTCAATGGAAGTCGCCTCCAAGTCGGATCCCCCGTCTTAACTGAAGCAACTTTCCAGGAAGTGAAAATTGTTTTCTAAGGCAAACCCCTCCCTCCCACAGAGCAGATTATTATGTGATTGGCCACTGGCAAAGTCGCCTGTCCTGAAGGCGACTTGAAGTCGCGTTGTAAGTCGCTCCAAGTAGCGCTGAAGTCGCGCTCAAGTCGTCTCCAAGTTGCCTTGAAAAGTCGCGCTGGAAGTCGTGTTGCCCCAGTGTGAACCCGCACTAAGGCGTATGAAAGTGTTGAGAGAATAACTGAAGTGAATAAAAGAGCTTGTTCTAGAAGGTGCGCCATGCATACATGAGCTGAATTCATTAACGTCTTCATTTAGAAAAATCGTTATATTAACCATGGGGTATTGATAAACCTTGAAGGATGAGCTATGGATCACAGGCTGGCACTTAGGAACAGTGACTGTAACGATTTCCAAAAGTCAGAGGCAATTGATGTCCCAATCAATACGCCACACTTCTTCATTTAGACAGCGCCAATCATTCCGCTACTTCCCGATCCGCTGCATCAGCATGAAATACAGCCGTTATCTCCTCCGGCCAAAACTGCACTTGGAGACAAGGATATTGTCAGAAATAATATGTAATATATTGTATGTTACTGTATATACAACAATGGGGAATTATTCCTTTTGGTGACACAAATGATGGGACACTATTCCTCCCACTTATACCAATGATGTGGCACTATTCCTCCCACTGACACCAATGATTGGGCATTATTCCCCACTCTAATATTAACAATGGGGCACTATTGATCTTTTATTGAAAAGAATCAAGCAACCAATTTTATACAAAAGTAAAAAACAAAACCATGGTACAAAACTTCAACAGAAAACAAAGGAATACATATCCATGTTCAGAATATATACAATATATACATAATCCACTACCAAAACATCCCTAGAAAACTATCTACATAAAGCAGCAGAGAGGGCCTAAGAGGCACAACGCATCACCTATGTACGCAGCCATTTATCAAAAATTAATCAAAAATAATAATAATAATCTAGGGTGATAAGAGACAGACAGCCACACCCGGGAAAGAGACTCCTGGCAGTCAGGGAGGCTTGAAACCCCTCCACGCCTTCAACCAAGCCCCCTGACCCCGCTTGTCTCTCTCAAACTCCCGAATCTTCCCCACCTCATGCAAAATGTCACACACCACCACCTCAACAGGAAGGAGTTTTTGCCGAATGCTGACCTGACACTGTGCGTTCCAGGTGAAATAACAGACTACTAGGCTAACTAAAAAAAGTGTATCCAAACAAAAAACTCCACCGGTATTGAATGCTCCGTAAACCCACTCAGCATAACCCAGCCTGGAGAGGAAAGGGACACTGAGGGCCCACCCCACCTGTTTGTACACCTCTATGTTAAAAGGGCAACGAAGCAGAAAATGGTCCATAGTCTCCTCCTCATCCGCACACTCCTCCCGAGGACAACTACGATCCATCCCACTGCGGAATTTCAAATTGCCCCGAACATAGAGCTTCCCATGGAAGCACAACCAGGCCAGATCCTTAAATTTAGGGGATACTCTATCCAAATTAATCAGTCTTAACCCCGCCCTCAAAACTGGGCCCGGGCAATCCCTTAAGGCCAGTGGGTCATGAAAGACTTCGCTCAAGACTCGACTCAGAAGGACTTTCCTTGGAACCAATCTGAGATCTTCAGCCGACAATCGCCACTGCCGCAGTAACCACAGGCACGGAGCGACATAGGCTGGTAGCTGACCACGATGACCCCTGCGATTCTTCACTTGGCCACCTTCTTCCCAAAGTCGTAGAAAAGGCCTAAACCAAGATCTAAATATGCCTACCCATCCAGGAGGTTCCACTGCAAGCATAGTACCAATGTTAAACTTGAGAAACAGCAGTGAAAAGAAAAGAACTAGGTAGGTGACATTCCTCTTGATGGGGTTCAGTCTGTTCCCCCACAGCATCTGGAAGAACACACTACTGACCCTAGCATAGAGAGACACTGGCAAGATGCAGACAAAGCTGACATACAAGAAGATCGGAATCAGGTAAGTCTTAATCAGATCAACCCTTTCCCTCATAGATAACTTCCATCTCTTCCAGCTGACCACCTTAGCATTGGCAATTTCCAGTCTGCCTTCCCAGTTTTTGAGGCCATAATCGCCGGGTCCAAATTCAATGCCTAGTATCTTAATTCTTTCCTGGGGCACTGGAAAGGTGTCCGGGAGATCAAACCCCTCACCTTCCTTTCCCATCCAGAAAACTTCAGTCTTTTCCTGATTGATCTTGGAGCCTGATGCTTCAGAATACCGTGATGTCAGAGAGACCACCTCCTCCGCTTCATCCGTCCCAGTGACAATCACCGACACATCATCCGCATAGGCAACAACCCTTAATGGCGGCTCACCCGGGAGCCCCACTGGTACCCCACACAACATGCCGCTCTCTAGCCTCCTGATGAAGGGGTCGATTGCAAACACATAGAGCAGGGGACTCAGGGGACAACCCTGGCGCACCCCGGAGCCAACCTCAAAGGACTGTCCAACCCAACCATTAACAAGAGGGAAGCTTTCTGCCCCCTTATACAAGACTTTCAGCCAATCGACAAAACCACCCGGCAGACCGTACTTACTAAGGAGCAACCACAGGTACTCATGGTTAACACGATCAAAAGCCTTTGCCTGATCCAATGTCAGCAAATACTTTCCCCAGCCTGCAGCCCTGCACCGCTCCAAGGCCTCCCGGACAGCTAAAACCGCTGTGAAGGTGCTCCTACCCTGGACCGAACAGTGCTGATGGCGAGAAAGCAAAGACTCTGCCACTGACGATAGGAGCCAGAAAAATATCTTTGCCAGTATCTTTCTATCGACATTAAGAAGGCTGATGGGGCGCCAATTCTCAATCATCGAAGGATCTTTACCCTTTGAAAGAAGAATCACAGCCGAGTGCCTCATGGAAGGGGAAAGCACCCCCTCAGCAAGGCAACTGTTAAAAACCTCTACCAAATGCGGGGCCAGAATAGACTTAAAGGCTTTGTAAAACTCAGCCGTCAAGCCATCCAGTCCAGGCGACTTTTTGATGGCAAGCTGTTCAATTGCCCTCATCACCTCTTCGACTGTGATCTCCTCTGTCAAATTCATCAATGGAACATCTCCACCATTTAGACCTGGAGTAGAGTCCAAAAAGCTTTCCATCTTGTCACGGTCAAGCTCTTTCCTCCCAAGAAGGTCGGCATAAAAGGACCTCACGACCTCCAGAATCCCTGACCTGGACTTTGTCAAGGAACCTGTACTGTCCTTAAGGCCAACGACCGTTTTAACAGCTAAACCTTGTTTGCAGTTCTGGTAAGGGTCAGGCGAGTGGTACTTCCCATAGTCCCTCTCCAGAACCAAAGAGGCATGCCGGTCATATTGACACTTCCTGAGAAGGAGTTTCACTTCGGAGATTGCCCCAGGATCTCCTCCTCTCGAGACAAGAATATCCAGCTTCCTCCGTAAACGTTGGTAGGTCATGTATTTATTAAACTGATTTCTATTGGCTAGGCCCCTGAAGAATCCAGCGATCCTCTTTTTGGTCAGCTCCCACCACTCAGCCTTGCTGCTACAAAAGTCCAGGATGGTCACCTGTGCCTGAAAGAATTCCTCAAAGGATTGTCTAACATGTCCTTCCTTGAGTAGAGTCGAATTTAATCTCCAGTAGGGATGAGCTCGGTGTTCGAGTCGAACATACGTTCGACTCGAACATCGGCTGTTCGATTGTTCAACGAAGATCGAACGATTTGGGCCGTTCGCGCCTAATTCGAGTGACGCGAACGGCCCACAATGCACTACGCCATCGCAGTGTCATCCAGGCGCTGTGATTGGCCAAGCATGCACTGTGACCCCGCATGCTTGGCCAATCACAGCGCCGGCAGCGAGGAGAGCAATGATTGGCCACAGGCAGGATGCCTGTGGCCAATTATTGCTGAGGGTGTTTAGTACACGCCCCACACTATAAAAGGCTGCCAGCACGGCGGCCTAGTGTAGTGTGTTCCGGAGCAGGGAAAGAGAAGCATAGGCAGGGACAGTGACATTTTTTTTTTCTTGCTTAACCTGGATTCCTTTAGTTTAGGGAAAGAGAAGGATAGGTAGGGAGAGTGTCAGTGTGTTTTACTGTGCGAATCCTTGTTTCTAGGGACAGGGAAGGACAGTGAGGGAAATTCTCCTTGTGCTATAGTGTGCTAAAGCATTGATCATCAACCATCTTTAAAAAATCATTTTTTCTAGGGACAGAAAACTATAGGTAGGGAGAGTGTCAGTGTGTTTTACTGTGATAATCCTTGTTTCTAGGGACAGGGAAGGACAGTGAGGGAAATTCTCCTTGTGCTATAGTGTGCTAAAGCATTGATCATCAACCATCTTTAAAAAAACATTTTTTCTAGGGACAGAAAACTATAGGTAGGAAGAGTGTCAGTTTCTTTCACTGTGATAATCCTTGTTTCTAGGGACAGGGAAGGACAGTGAGGGAAATTCTACTTGTGCTATAGTGTGCTAAAGCATTGATCATCAATCAGCTTTAAAAAAACTTTTTTTCTAGGGACAGAAAACTATAGGTAGGAGGAGTGTCAGTTTCTTTCACTGTGATAATCCTTGTTTCTAGGGACAGGGAAGGACAGTGAGGGAAATTCTACTTGTGCTATAGTGTGCTAAAGCATTGATCATCAACCGTCTTTAAAAAAACATTTTTTCTAGGGACAGAAAACTATAGGTAGGAAGAGTGTCAGTTTCTTTCACTGTGATAATCCTTGTTTCTAGGGACAGGGAAGGACAGTGAGGGAAATTCTCCTTGTGCTATAGTGTGCTAAAGCATTGATCATCAACCGTCTTTAAAAAAACATTTTTTCTAGGGACAGAAAACTATAGGTAGGAAGAGTGTCAGTTTCTTTCACTGTGATAATCCTTGTTTCTAGGGACAGGGAAGGACAGTGAGGGAAATTCTACTTGTGCTATAGTGTGCTAAAGCATTGATCATCAATCAGCTTTAAAAAAACATTTTTTCTAGGGACAGAAAACTATAGGTAGGAAGAGTGTCAGTTTCTTTCACTGTGATAATCCTTGTTTCTAGGGACAGCGAAGGACAGTGAGGGAAATTCTCCTTGTGCTATAGTGTGCTAAAGCATTGATCATCAATCAGCTTTAAAAAAACATTTTTTCTAGGGACAGAAAACTATAGGTAGGAAGAGTGTCAGTTTCTTTCACTGTGATAATCCTTGTTTCTAGGGACAGGGAAGGACAGTGAGGGAAATTCTACTTGTGCTATAGTGTGCTAAAGCATTGATCATCAATCAGCTTTAAAAAAACATTTTTTCTAGGGACAGAAAACTATAGGTAGGAAGAGTGTCAGTTTCTTTCACTGTGATAATCCTTGTTTCTAGGGACAGGGAAGGACAGTGAGGGAAATTCTCCTTGTGCTATACTGTGCTAAAGCATTCCTCATCAACCATCTTTGAAATCCTTGTTTTTTGGACAGTCAGGGAAATTGTCGTTGTGCTATTCTGTGCGAAAGCAATCATCCTCAACCATATTTAGAAATCCTTAAATCAAGGGACAGAGAAGGACACCTGAAGGTAGCCCTTATTGCTTTTTTCCCATCTCCCTGCAGGCCATCTATTAGAATGTCTGGAAGGCAAACAAGGAGAGGCAGACAGTCAGGAGGCAATAAAAGAGGGCAAGCAGGCTCTGTGTCTGGGGGCAACAGTGCTGGTCGTGGACGCGGTGCATTGTCATCAGCACATGGCCATGGGACACGCTTGTCCTTCTTTTCGGCAGCTGGACATGTTGAGCCACATCATGCCGAAGACTTGGTAGAGTGGATGACCAAGCCCTCCTCCTCCTCCTCATCCTCTCTCATCCAGGCTCAGGGTACTGGCAAAGCAGCTGCCAAAGCGTCCTCTTCCCTGGTATCAATGTCAGACTCATCATCAGTCACTCCTTCCCTAGACCCACCATGTCCTCCTCCTGAGGAGTCCCCCGAACTGTTTGAGCACAGTGTTGGGTACATGCTCCAGGAGGATGCCCAGCGTTTTGAAGGGTCTGATGATGAAACCCAGCTACAGGAAGGCAGTAGCGTGAGAGCAGACAGAGGGGATGCTCAAGAAGGACACCAATCTGGCAGTCATGTTCCAGCAGCTGCAGCATACTGCCAGATTGGCTCCAGTGATGAGGAGGGAGGGGATGATGAGGTCACTGACTCCACGTGGGTGCCTAATAGGAGAGAGGAGGAGGAGGAGGATGAGGAGGAGGCACATCTCCAACGAGGCAGGATGCCCTTTGGTGGCCAGCGTAAGGGCAGTACACCGACGGAATCACACCGCAGAGCTCCGCCTGTGCAGGGCGCTGCCTCTGCCCGTCATTCAAAAAGTTATTTGGTGTGGGCCTTTTTTGAGGCTAGTGCATCAGATCGCACAGCTGCTGTTTGCAACATATGTCTCAAGCGTATATCGCGTGGCCAAAACATCAGCCGCTTGGGTACCACATGCCTGACCAGACATATGTTGACCTGCCATGCAGCTCGTTGGCAAGCCTACCTCAAAGACCCACACCAAAGAACAAAGCGGACCTCTCCTTGCACCGCATCAGCTGGGATCTCCAACCCCACTATAACTTCAGTCCTGTCTGAAACATGCACTGAGAGGAATGAAGGTGTAGAATTAGGTGTGTCACAGCCAAGTAGTTGCGGCCACTCTGCTAGCAGTACACCGACGTCCGATTCTAGCAGGCAAATTTCCCTGCCCCAGCTGCTGGACCGTCGAAAGAAGTTCACTCCCAGCCATCCACATGCCCAGCGGTTGAATGCTAGCTTGGCTAAATTGCTAGCGCTTCAACTGCTGCCTTTTCAGTTGGTAGACTCGGCCCCCTTCCGTGAGTTTGTGCAATGTGCGGTTCCTCAGTGGCAGGTTCCCAAACGCCACTTTTTCTCACGGAAGGCTATTCCGGCTCTCTACCGGCATGTGGAAGGCAATGTCTTGGCCTCGCTGGACAGGGCGGTCAGCGGTAAGGTGCATATTACCGCTGACTCATGGTCCAGCAGGCATGGACAGGGACGTTACCTTTCTTTCACGGCCCATTGGGTCACTCTTTTGGCAGCTGGGAAGGATGCAGGACAAGGTGCAGTAGTGTTGGAGGTTGTTCCACCGCCACGCCTCCAAAATGCTACTACTGGTTGTGACACACCTCTCTCCTCCACCCCCTCCTCTTCTTCTTCCTCCATGGCCTCTTCCTGTGGTTTGTCCTCTGAACCAGCGGTGCTCCGTAGCCGTTCAAGGGGCTACGCAAGTACGCAGGCAAAAAGATGCCATGCCGTGCTTGCGCTGGTGTGTTTGGGGGACAGAAGCCACACTGGGGCAGAGGTCCTGTCTGCTCTGCAGGGCCAGGCCGAGAGGTGGTTGACGCCACGCCAGCTTAAGCCAGGAATGGTGGTTTGCGACAATGGCACCAACCTCCTCTCCGCCCTCCGACAGGGACAACTGACCCATGTGCCCTGTGTGGCTCACGTCCTTAACCTGGTGGTGCAGCGGTTCTTGGGCAGGTACCCGGGCTTACAGGATGTCCTGAGGCAGGCCAGGAAAGTCTGTGTGCATTTCCGCAGATCTTATAATGCCAGTGCTCGCCTGGCTGAGCTGCAAAAGGAGTTGAACCTGCCCAAGAACCGCCTTATATGTGACATGCCCACCAGGTGGAACTCAACGTTGGCCATGCTGCAGCGGCTGCACACGCAGCAGAGGGCCATCAATGAGTACCTGTGCGACTACGGCACCAGGACAGGGTCAGGGGAGCTTGGTTTTTTTTCTCCACGCCAGTGGGGCATGATCAGGGATGCATGCACTGTCCTGGCACCATTTGAGGAGGCCACGAGGATGGTGAGCAGTGACAGTGCATGCATCAGTGACACTGTACCTCTTGTCCACCTGTTGGAGCACACGCTGCGTGGAATAATGGACAGGGCACTTGAGGCAGAACAGAGGCAGGAAGAGGAGGACTTCCTTGCCTCTCAAGGCCCCCTTTACCCAGACAGTGTTCCTTCTGTCCCACCCATCGCACAGGAAGAGGAGGAGGAGGAGGAGGAGGATTGTGTCAGCATGGAGGTGGAGGCTGGCACTCAGCATCATCAGCAGCAGTCTTTTAGGGATGATTTACAGTCCCAAGAAACCAGTGGACTTGTACGTGGCTGGGAGGAGGTGGCTGCGGATCATGTCGTCCTTAGTGACCCAGAGGACTCCGGACCGAATGCCTCAGCAAACCTACGCTGCATGGCCTCCCTGATCCTGCAAAGTCTGCGGAAGGATCCTCGTATTCTTCGGATCAAGGAGAGGGACCATTACTGGCTGGCCACTCTCCTTGATCCACGGTACAAGGGTAAGGTTGCGGACCTTATGTTACCGTCGCAGAGGGAGCAGAGGATGAGACAACTCCGGGAGGCCTTGCAGAAAGGTCTGTGCAACGCGTTCCCAGAGACTGGGAGGTTACAAACTCCTGGTCCTGGACAACGAGTTGCTGAGGCTTCGGCCAGTCAAAGAAGGAGCAGTGGGGAAGGTGGCCGTCTGACCGATGCGTTCAGACAATTCTTTAGTCCGCAGCCCCAAAGTATGATCGGTTCCAGCAACCATCGCCAGCGTCTGATAAACATGGTGCAGGAATATCTAGGGGCAAGGTCAGACTTGGACACCTTCCCCACCGAAAATCCTCTCGCTTACTGGGTCTTGAGGATGGATCACTGGCCAGAGCTTGCACAGTATGCAATTGAGCTACTGGCCTGTCCTGCATCCAGCGTTCTTTCGGAACGCACATTCAGTGCTGCTGGAGGATTTGTCACGGATCACAGGGTGCGCCTGTCCACCGACTCGGTTGATCGACTGACTTTCATCAAGATGAACCAGTCTTGGATCACCACCTGCTACCACACACCTGATGCTGATATAACAGACTAATTGATTTTAACATGTCACATCCCTTCAAGACTGATGCTGATGCTGAGTGCCTGTGCTGTTATGTTGACTGGCTATCCTCCTCCTCCGAGTCCTCAATGATACGATTGATGATGATAGCTTGGAAGATCATTTTTGTTTATGGGTGCCGCCACCAGTGGCTAAGGCCCAATTTTTCAGCCCCTGTTTTACAGGGGCGTGTAATTACAATTTTTTTAGCAATAATTTGCCATAGGGCTCATTGCTGTGCTCCAAGTACAGTATCTGTGAGGGGTTGGAGTGTTGTGCCACCAGTACCTAAGGCCCAATTTTTCAGCCCCTGTTTAACAGGGGCGTGTCATTACAATTTTTGAAGCAATACTTTGCAACAGGGCTCATTGCTGTGCTCCAAGTACAGTATCTGTGAGGGGTTGTAGTGTTGTGCCACCAGTGCCTAAGGCCCAATTTTTCAGCCCCTGTTCAACAGGGGCATGTAATTACAATTCTTGATCTAATAATTCACAGCAGGGCCCATTGTTGCACCCACCAAGAGTAACTCTGAGGGCTTACAGTGTTGTGGCAACGCCACCACCACCACCACCACCACGAAAGGCCCAATTTTTCAGCCCCTGTTCAAAAGGGGCATGTAATTACAATTCTTGATCTAATAATTCACAGCAGGGCCCATTCCTGCACCCACCAAGAGTAACTCTGAGGGCTTACAGTGTTGTGGCAACACCACCACCACCACCACCACCACCACGAAAGGCCCAATTTTTCAGCCCCTGTTCAACAGGGGCATGCAATTACAATTCTTGATCTAATAATTCACAGCAGGGCCCATTGCTGCACCCACCAAGAGTAACTGTCAGGGCTTACAGTGTTGTGGCACCAGCACCACCATCAAAGGCCCAATTTTTACTACCACTGTTCAACAATTATATGTAATTAAAATTCCTGATATAATAGTTGACAGCAGGGCGTTCCAGCACCAACCATGAGTAACTGTGAGTGCTTACAGTGTTGTGCCAACACCAACAACTAAGGGGCCTATTTCTGCAGAGTATATACGGCAGGTCCCTACTTTCAAACATCCAACTTACAAACGACTCCTACTTGCAAACGCAAGAAGACAACAGGAAGTGAGAGGAAATCTACCCCTTGGAAGGAAAATTCTCTCCTGTAAGAATTAATATGGGAGAAAGGTGTCTCCTCTGTACTGATGCTTTATCAGCAATCCTTGTTTCAAGAAAAACACCACATTTCAAAAACAGTTGTCATTGGGACAGAAAGTGAGGTGAAATGTTCTGAACAGGGGCACAGACAGCAAAACAAATGTTACAGGGGTGATAACCCTTACCTATGTTTTCCAAAAAGTTTAAAAATAGATTTTTGGGCTGGAGCTACACTTAAACAATGTACCTGTTCAAAATTACAAACAGATTCTACATAAGAACAAACCTACAGTCCCTGTCTTGTATGCACCGCCTGTATACGGCTGTTCAGAGTATATAGGGCCTTTTTTATTTTATGTGCGGGGTTCCCCTTAATATCCATACAAGACCCAAAGGGGCTGGTAATGGGCTGGGGTAGGGGGGGGGGGTCATGGGGTAGCTATGCCATTTTTCTTAAAGATTTTCATCCATATTACCGGGACCAGACATTACATTAAAGCCGCAAGCAGTTTTAAATGGCTTTTTTTTCCTTTAGAAGTGTCATTTTGTGCAGGGACAGTTCTAAACACGGGAAACACGTGGCACTTCACAGGCATACTTTAGACACCCCCCAGGTACGATATTTAAAGGAATATTTGACTTTTTTTTTTTCACTTTATGCATCATTAAAATGACTGCTCCCGAAAAACGACCGTTTTTAAAACTTCTTTTTGCATTGATACATGTCCCCTGGTGCAGAACCCGGGTTCCCAAACCCTTTTTAGGACAATAACATGCATAATAGTCGTTATAATTAGCACTTTAGAATTCGAACGTTCGCATCCATTGTATTTAATAGGGTTCTAATGTTCGTACGAACTTTCGGTCCGTTCGCGGGTTCTGGTGCGAACCGAACCCGGGGGTGTTCGGCTCATCACTAATCTCCAGATGCCCTTGCCCCTCTGAGGGGCGTCTGAAGCATTCAGTACCACAGATAGCATACAGTGATCAGAGAACTCTACTGCCTGCACCACTGGGGGCGAGAAAGCAGAGGCCTCCTTCAAAAAAACCTATCTATCCTACTCTGACTATTACCACGATGAAAGGTGAACCCGGTGTCATCCGGGAGGTGCTTAATGTGCACATCCACAAGACCAGCATCCCTAACCATACTATTTAAAAAACGCTATCATATCCCAGCCTGTCCTTGAAGTCCTTCCTATCCTTGGGCCTAGTTATTGTATTAAAGTCACCTCCAAAGACCACTTGCCGGGATGTAAAAAGAAATGGCTTGATCCTTGTAAAAAGGCATTTCCTGTCCCACTTTGTGTGCGGCCCATAAACATTGATTAGGCGCAGGTCCTGCCCTCCCACAAGGACGTCTAAGACCATACATCTCCCAATCTCCACCTCAATAACCCGCCGGACAGTTACCATGCCGGTTTTAAACAACACCGCCACACCGCTGTAAGGCTCGGCCGCAAGAGACCAGTAAGATGGACCATACCTCCACTCTCTCTTGGCCATATGAATATCTGCCAAGGAGGTGAGCCTAGTCTCTTGCAAAAATAAAATTTCAGCATCTAATTGGCTGAACAAAAAGAAGGCCATAGAACGAGCTCTTACTGACTTAATGCTGGCGACATTAATTGTCACCACTTTTAACGGAGGGGGAACCGCCATTTGGGTTATTGGGTGGATTGCTTCTTAGCTCCCCTCTGCTGCTCATCACCAGAAGCCTCTCTCTTTCTAGAGGCCGCTTCAAAGTCCATTTTAGAATCGGAACTTCTCTCAGAAGAAGCTCCAGATGAAGAAATATCCCACTTGGAGGACCTATGACGGCTGGAGACAGGAACTGGAACTTCCCGTCCCCGTTCCGTCCTCACCGCCTGCCTCTTCCGCCTCCCAACCTTCCTTCTCTCTTCCAAGTACTGCAGGTCAGCCTCAGAGATGCCCTCATCTCTTACTTTTTTCTTTAAAGTCTTTCCACAAGACTTCTTTACAGAGGAAGAAGCGACCTTTTTAGTACACGCTGGTGGGGGGGTGATCCCTTTAAGTCAGACTCAGGAGGGGTAGACTCCTGGGGGGTAACTGACTCGGGGGGCACAGACTTGGAAGGTTCTGACACAAGAGGAGAGGGTACAGTAGGCTGGGGGGACACAGAGACAGAAACAGAAGGAGTACTTACAGACACAGGAGGGGTGGCCACAGGAACTGGAGAGGGATCCTGAGCAGGACCAGGGGAGGGGGTCACCGCAGAGGAGGATGGTACACCAGGGGTCTCACCCTCTATCCTGTCCAGCCTTGACATGTCCTCTACTACCTCCTTCTCCATATTGTGCCAGGCTTCAGGACATCTGCTGTAGGGGTGGCCAAGGCGCAGGCACAGGTTGCACCTGATCATCTTGGTGCAGTCCTTAGCCATATGACCCTGACCCCGACACACTGAACACATCAAGGCTGAACAGGAGGAGCTCAAGTGCCCCTTTTCTCCACAGCGGTGACACAGCTTCGGCTGACCAGGGTGGAAAACAGTCATCCTATCCCTCCCTAAGAAAGCTGAGGAGGGCAGGTGACGGACAACATTCCCATCCCTGGCCAACCTGACTGTTACCGACCATCCCCCAGTCCAGATGTAACGCTCATCATGGATTTTATTAGGTTTGGTCAAAACCTCCCCATAGTTCCTTAACCAGACCTCTAGATCCCGAGCAGGAACACTCTCATTGGTCAGGATAATGGTTATTTTTTTTACTGTTGACCTCTGAGAAACTGCAACTGGGACCAGACCTTCCCATTCAGGTCTTGACCTGCACTGAGCCTCATATCGCTCCCAGAACAGGTCAAGACCCTCTGGCCTGGTGAAGCTAACCGTATAGTCCCTTGTCCCAGCTACGTGTATAAAGGCATACAGGTCATTTGCACCAAAACCCATCTCCAATATCAAGTCCACCACTGCACGCCGTGCTGGAGGGATGGCACCACCTTCCCATTTCAGGATAACTACATTACGTCTTGGACCCCCAGCAGAAGCCAGAGACCCAAGACCAGATCTTGGGGTGCTCAAGGTGGCAGCTTGCAGTGGAAAACCCCGCTTGGGAGTGGGACTACCAGGAGCAGAGTGTGCCACCTGTGCAAAAGTAGGTTTATCAGGGCCAAGGGCCGACACTGAAGCCACATCACTCTGTATATTATTATTATTATCAACTGTATGAACTGAAATGGCAGGATCTGTAGCAGGATTGTTCATCACACTGGTACTGGGGTGATTGTTATCAGTCACAGAACTATTCAAATTCCCATCAGGAATGGTCACAGTTGCTGCAATACCAGCTGTCTCCTGATGCTGCACTGTAGAGTCCTCAGCAGCAGTGGGGCAAACAGCTTTGGACTCAGCCAAAGAAGGGTTAATGGGCTGTTCTGACACTTGCAGTCCATCCACAGAAATGACATTTTTTAAATGTGAAGCCTCGTACACACGACCGATTTTCTCGTCCAAAACCGTCAAGAAAATTGCTGCGAGAGCTTTTTTGTTGAGAAAAACGTTTGTGTGTATGGTTTTACGACGAGAAAATTGCTGAGAATCTCGACGAGAAAATAGAGAACCTGCTCTCTATTTTCTCGTCAGGATTCCAGATTTCCTCGTCGTGTTTCTCGTCGGGCTGTTTTGTGATGAGAAAATGGTTCGTGTGTATGCTTTTACGACTCTTCCAAAAGCGCGCATGCTCACAAGCAACTATGAGACGGGAGCGCATCTTCTGGTAAAACAAGCCTTCGTAATGGAGAGAGCACATTCGTCACGCTCAAAATTATTGCATCGTTTAAATGTTCTGCATTGAAATCTTCGTTAGAATGTTTCATTAATCAAAACGAGTGACCTTCTTTTGCTGCTGATATTCACACAGAGTTATGACTTTTTTTTTAACCTTTTTCATGCTGCTCTTAAGAAGATTTATGTGTATTATATCGTGCAAGTTTTTAGGAATAATTTAAATGGTTATATTTTTAAAAATGATGTTAATTATAATTTCGCAATGTTTTGATAGTGATCTCCCATTTAATTTTTGAATCTATATTAGTTAAATTTCCCCCCATGTTTTTTTGCAAATCAGATTTAGTTATTCTTTTGGGGGGGGGGGGTGATATCTGTCCCTTTTTTTGTCAGTCAAATGTATCTGCTTACTCCAAAGCTAGATTTTTAATTTTTACAAATACACATAGTCAAGTATGAACTTAAACAAAAATCACATTTATTCATGTTTCGAAATAAAATAAAGAGAAGGCAGCGCTGGAGAACCTGCTGCCATTTGTGCATCCCAGGGACCCCAGAGCACACAGCAACCCTGTGTGGACACTAAAATTGGGAGCTTGAGAAGGCCAACATTTCTGAACACAATCTGATGCTGGCCTCCCAGAGGTCAGGAACAGCAGCAGGTGATATATATGTCCCAAGTGTGTGGTACTACAACAGGCTGCCTTCTGTCCGACCACAATGAAGCAAGGCCATCACTTCCTCTTCTTCCTGGCAACCTTCCCTGCAACCTTTCCTGAAGCCTTCCCTGCAGCCTTCCTTCTTCGTTTGGCTGGAGGCTGGGCCACTGGAGGGGTACTCCTGTCAGGAGGAGGAGGAGGAGATGTAGCAGAAGGGGGTGGGGCAGAAGAAGAAGGTGGAGGTGTAGCAGAAGGGGGTGGGGCAGAAGAAGAAGGTGGAGGTGTAGCAGAAGGGGGTGGGGCAGAAGAAGAAGGTGGAGGTGTAGCAGAAGGGGGTGGGGCAGAAGAAGAAGGTGGAGGTGTAGCAGAAGGGGGTGGGGCAAAAGAAGGGGGAGGTGTAGCAGAAGGGGGTGGGGCAGAAGAAGAAGGTGGAGGTGTAGCAGAAGGGGGTGGGGCAGAAGAAGAAGGTGGAGGTGTAGCAGAAGGGGTGGGGCAGAAGAAGAAGGGGGAGGTGGAGGTTGAGGTTGGGTCAGTTGTGCCACCTCACATATGGCGGTATTGGGGGTAATTTTCTCCATCACCCCCTTGTTGAGCAAGGTGATGAGCAGGGGCTCGCATAGGAGGCGTTGCTCCATGCTCATCACCTTGAACTTAGCCTCCACTAGGCCGGCAATGGCCTCTTCAGGGGATGTGGGCTCCTGGAGGGTGGCATGGGCCTCACGAATAAGGGCCATTGCTGCCTCACTCGTGCTCCTGTCCCTCCTGCCTCTTTTGGGAAGCCGGATGGGAGGCACCTGGGATCTGGTGCTTCTCCTTTGCCCTGCCACCTCCTGTCTGCCACTGGGCCCTGCCACCTCCTGTCTGCCACTGGGCCCTGCCACCTCCTGTCTGCCACTGGGCCCTGCCACCTCCTGGCTGGCACTGGGCCCTACCACCTCCTGGCTGCCACTGGGCCCTTCCTCCTCCTGCCTGACAGTTTCCAGACCCTCCTCCTGGCTGATTTCATCCTGTGTATGAAAAAGGGACATAGTTTAATATGTTGGTTTAATCTTTGCATCAAACTTTGTAATCCTGATTGAAGCAATTAGAATGTAAATCCATAAATCCTTGCTTTAAATTTACCACTACATCAGATTGACTATTTAGCACCCAATTAAGTGCAGAATAATGTCTACAGATCTGGATTTCACTTGTGGAATCCAAAATATTTTATGTTTGTCATCTTGACATATTTGTCAAACATTAAGTTTATCCCAATACATTTTCAGTTAATACTATACCTGGCTCCAGATGGCCAAATCAGGATCATCCAGGATGGCTGCCTCCTCTTGCTCCAGAGAAGGCTCAGGTTGGCTGCAGGGAAGTCTGGGGGGGAAGAGTGGAGAGTGATGGCCTTGTCTCAATGTGGTCATCCAGGAAGGACATCCTGCTGTAGTACCACAAATTCGGGACATACACATCATCTGCTGCTGCTCCTGACCTCTGAGAAGCCAGCACCTTAGAGCGTTCAGTCCTGTAGGTACCTCTCAAGCTCCCAATTTTAGTGTCCACTTGTTTTGCTGTGGCTGTGGGCACCTTGGTATGCACAAATGGGAGCAGCTTCTCCAGCGCTACTTTTCTCACCCCTCTTTTTTTGTGGATGGGGTTTTTCGTCTCCCACAGAGCCGGCAGCTCCCTTACCCGGTCAATAAATTCCGCCAGGAAATCCTTGTCGCTTATAAAGATATTCATATTGTATCTGCAAGTTAAATAAATTATATATAACTAATGTGAGGCAAACAGTCTAACCTCCTTAACATCCTAGTCACCATATATATCCTCCAACATTCTCAAGACAGTATAGGCCAACAATTTGTACAAGTCACAAAATCACATACCTTTGTTCGCACGTCCGTCACTTGAACTCCTCTCTCCGCACACCGAACGTACTATAGTCACATGTGTGTTTGCTATATACACACCACACATGCGTCAAAATACGAACACGTCGCTCCGCACACGTCGCCCGCCCATGATGTTCTAACTAACATCTTTTCCCCGCCCCTTCTCTTTCGCCGCGCAGACAGATATGGCGGAGTTACAGCAGGTGTCTGATAATTCCGCAACTAACGAGGAGGAGACAAGCTCTGAGACCGAGGAAACGTCACGATCAAGGAGGAGATTCAAGGCATCGAATATGTCTTTTGCGGAGATGGTGGACATCTTGCTCAAGTCTGATTATGATGCCAAGCATGGGCCGTATAGCAAACCAAATCGAAGGAAGGCCAAAATCCTCACTAAAGTCGTGAAGAGTCTGAAGGCGAATTTCGGGGTGAAACGCTCAAATGAGCAGCTCAGAAAGAGGTGGTCAGACCTCAAACTGAGGTAGCCAGACCAGTTGAGGAGCATAAAGAGAATGCTCGCTAAAAGTAAGTAAAATGTAGACTTTTCTGCTATTAATCTTTTTCTAAACTGACATGTTGCTCTTTATTTTGGTTTCTCATATTGGACTCCCTTCCAAAATGTAATATTTTGAACTTGGTTGGGCACAGTAATCGTTCGTTACGTTACCGACACTTCGTTCGGCCACTATCCGCGGTTTTGGCTTATTTTAGAGCCACAAAAGTAATTAGACATCTGCCATTTTTGCTCCAAAATTGTGGCGTATTTTTTCGTCTAGATGATGTGTTTGTAAGGAGAATGAAATGCAAACTTTTATCAGTGTAAAGGAGAGGACACTCAGCAGCTGCTTCCACATCTGTACTTTGGAGCACTATAGTGTGGGCCACCAGACCCGCCTTTTTTGGGTGTCCCACACAGGTGCATTATAGAATTTTTGTGGTGCCTCCATGTCAAATAAATTACATCCAAAGGTGAATACTAAACATATTCTTGGTCATAAATAATGCATTCTTCTTTAAATTCCGCCCAAACACACACTTGTACCACACTTCCAAGCAATTTAGCCTGTTTTTATTTTAACATTGAGATTTACAGTGTGATAAATAGACCTTTTGTTTGATTCTCATAGGGGAGAGAAGACTGGGAGGAGGACACTCCAGGGAGCACATGCACCCCCACAATTTCCAAGCAACCCCAAACTCCCAAAGACCCACAACCGAAAGATGTGCAGGAAGTTGAGGTGGAGGAAGGAGAAGTGCAGGAAGGAGAGGTGGATGACGTTGTGGATCTGGTCACCACAACAGGTCAGTATCTGTCACCACAGCTTCAGGTAAGAGATGTAGGCCTGCAGAGTTATAATACCTTTTGTTTTTTGTTTTTAGGGGATATAAATGTTGTGAAGGATAGTACACGGTTCTCTGCTGACAGTGCCCTCCGCCTCATCCAGCAAGTGATGGAATGTAGCACGGAACTGGACCTAATTAAACAAAGAATCCATGTGATGGAACAAACATTTAAAGACATTCTCGATGTTTTGGGGAGAATTCAATAAGCCATCCAAACACATTTGTTTTTACATGTTTGTTTTTGCACCTTTGCACCGAATATTTTTGACAATCAAACCAGCCAAAAATTGAATCTGCACACAGTGTGTCAACATGTGCTATCTGCCATCAGGGGATATCCATGTACCTCTTTTGGGGGTGCAACCCCTTCCTCGTATCTAAAGTCGGTGAACTGTGGAAGGGGTTGCACCCCCAAAACACGTCCATTGATCACCCCTGATGGCAGATAGCACATGTTGACAATAGGGATCAGGATTGTAAACTTCCTAGATGAAAAAAATCCCAAATGTGTGCATATTCAATTTTTGGCTGGGCAAGGGGTGGCAGGACCCCATATTAGGACGGGCACATAGAGACATAGTTTGTGTAAGTGAATGTCTCAGATTGCTCAGAGGTATCCAATGTTGTAATTTTTGGAATGCAACTGTTATTTTTGTATTTTCATAAGCAAAAAATTGCCGGGTTGGGGCCAGGCCAACCCAAAAAACAAGAAAAAACTAAAAATGGTGAGAATGTGCACAGAGTAAAATATTTGACCACAAACAACGTGTAGCTTCTTTTTATAATACCCTCTAAGCTTATTTGGTTATTTTGTAAGGTTACATAGTGAAATGGTTGTTAGTTACTAAAGTAAAATACACTTGGCACTACAAATGCACTAAGACAAACTAGGAGACAGGAAAGAACAAATAATTAAAGGTTTAAACAAGCTTTTTATTTGGATCCTTAGACATAGGCTGGCATAGGAATTGCCCCCCTACCCGTGAAATACTCCATGTATTTGTCCCGAACCTCACGGGCATTTTGGGAGGGCAAGCCAGGACGGGCAGATTCCAGGCCCGGCAGGGGATTTGCAGGGGAAAGTCCAGCCTCTGGCAAAACTGAGGCCATATATGAATTAGATTTTTGGCTCAGAAAGTTGTGTAGCACACAGCAGCATAATACGACATAGTTTATTTTGTAGTCCGCCAAGTGTATTGAAGTCATAAAAAGGCGGAACCGGCTGGCCATTATGCCAAAGGCATTTTTGACAACTCTTCGGCCCCTGGCCAGCCGGTAATTGAACACCCTCTTCTCTGGGGTCAGGGTCCTCTGTGGAAATGGCCTCATAAGATGCCGTCCGAGTCCGAAGGCTTCATCAGCCAAAAAAACAAAGGGGAGTCCTTCAATATTCCCTGCATCCGGTGGCAATGCAAGGTCATCACTCTGGAGACGGAGGGCAAACTCCGTCTGGATGAAGGATCCCCCATCGGACATCCGGCCATTCTTCCCTACATCAACATAGAGGAATTCATACTGTGCTGACACCACCGCCATCAGCACAATGCTATGAAACCCCTTGTAATTGTAGTAGTAGGACCCAGAACGGGGTGGCGGCACGATGCGGACGTGCTTCCCGTCTATGGCACCACCGCAGTTGGGGAAGTCCCACCGCGTGGCAAACTCCGATGCCACAGTCTGCCATTCCTGTGGCGTGGAAGGAAGCTGTGGAGTGAAACAAGATGAAATAATATTAGAATACAAAAATCATACATTACAAGGAAATTCTCTGAAAAAACATTAGAGGCCAACATCAATCAAATTCTACGTTTATTAAGGTGTTTAAAATAAGTATAATGGAAGGCTCATTTATCATATTCATCACCCCCTCTGATGGGCCATTACTAAATTATTTTGGGGGGGGGAGATGTGTTTGGCCACAGGATAGCATTGCAGTGGCGGTGCGTCCAGAGTGGGCGCTGGAGCACTGCCCCCTCTCTCCTGTGCCCATCACTCAGAACAATACATAGGTTCATGCGTTGCATGAACCTATGTATTGTCTATGCCGCCCACTATTCAGGTGGATGGCCTCTTGTAAAGCGACCGACATATGAATAATTGCGGCATTTAGGGGGTTCAAATTGCATAGCAGAAACAGGTAGTAAAATAGTCTTGCACATTACAACCTGAGGGATGTAATTGGCTTCCTAAAAGTAAAATAGGGGACGCAGGGGGGGGGGGCATTCCTTGGGGAAACACTGGCAGGCTGCTCTACCAATCATGTTCACCAAGTCTGTTTAATGGTAACATGATTGGCTGATGCAACATCAAGGGAAGGAGAAGACATCAAGGACAGAAGAAGGATGGCGCTGACCACAAGAAGGTAAGTGCAGGGCTGGGGGGAAACTGGCTGCATTAGAGGGGACTAAATGGCTGCATTGGAGGGAACAAAATGGCTGCATTAGAGGGGACAACTGGGGGCGTTTAATAGGCACCAGAGCAAAAAAGGAGGAAGTTTATTTCCTAAATTGGTGTTTGAACCCCCAAACATTTGGAGCAACAGGCGCCCCTGCTGGAAAAGTTAGTGAAGGGAAATATTTATGGAGGAGAAAAAAGGGGCAATCTAAAGCTTCCAGCATGCATGGGGACAAAGGGGACATTCTCAGCATATTACAATCATGGTAATTAGGGAAGGATGAAAGAAATACAATACATTAGCATACATGTAATACATAAAATGTGATGTTAATGTAGAAAACTTACCCTAATATAGTCCTCCTGCAGGACTTGTATAATGGCAGAACAGGTGTCTGGGATTATGAGGCCCAGAGCCTGGGGGGAGATGCCTGTGGTGAACTTCAAGTCCTGAAGACTTCTCCCTGTCGCCAGGTAACGCAACGTGGCGATGAGCCTCTGCTCAGCACTGATGGCTTCCCGCATAACGGTGTCCTTCCTGGTAATATAGGGGGACACCAAAGCCAACAGTTCCTGAAAAATGGGGTCAGACATCCGCAGAAAATTCCTGTAGTCCTCAGGATTATTCTCGACGATCTCCCGCAGCATAGGCATATGGCAGAATTGGTCCCGCTGGAGCAACCAATTCTTGGTCCATGAACTCCTCCTCACACCATTCATGGACTGGTCTTGGTCCAAAACAAGCAGACCAACACCAAGCGCACGCACAGCACGAACTCGACGACGAGAACGTCCAGGCGACATGGCTAAGAAACGGTCGTCTTATCAGAACGTACAGAACAGAACGCACTTTAGAACAGCAAGGCCTATGAATAACGAACTGAAAATCAGAAACGAACAGGCAAGAACGCACTGTAAAACAGATACAACCTGCCTAGACGCCCTGAAAGTCAAGATACGAACCCACAAGCACAAACTGAACCGCAGAAAACGATCTGAAAAGTACGAAGACTGAAAAGCCCGAATCGTCTCTTCCCAAACTTTTACTTCACACGCGGTAACACGAGATCAGCAAAAGCAGCCCAAGGGGTGGCGCCAAGAAAAAAGATCTTCCCCTTTATAGTGCCGTCGTACGTGCTGGACGTGAGCGCGGAGAACAACGAGGAAATTAGGAAATGTCAGTGTGTACGCATGGAAAGCTTGACGAGAAAATCGACAAGCTTAACAAGAATCTCGTCGAAAAAAACGACGTGTTTGTACGCCGAGAAAATCGGTCGTGTGTACGAGGCCTAACTCTTGCTGCATTGCAGCCTCAGCAGGCACAACATTGCTGCACACAGGACTAGCAGCCTGATTGTCATTAGGCACATTGTCAGTCACAGTGCTGAAAGGAACAAAAACAGTCTTATCCACAACATGGGATTTAGCAGGCTTAACCTTATCAGGTACATCATCAGTAATGTCTTCCTCATTAAATATCATCTGATCCCCCCACATAGGAGACTCCATTACCTGGATGGCCCTCAGCATGCCTCCAGATTCCTGGGAAGGCCTGGGGCTGCTTACCTCTCCCTGGGGGGGCAGGGGGGCAGAACTGGGGGTCTGCGCCTCCTCCACCTCCATCTTTGTCACCCTTCCATACCTCTTGTCGTTGCAACATTTTTCTTTAAAGGGCCCATCTCTGCCTTCCATCATGGCAACGATGGTCTCCTGATGATCCACACGGACCTTGGCCAGCTGGATTTCCGGATCCATGGATCCCCGTTTCTAGCTATGTAAGCCCTCACGTTGCCTTCGCAGGCGCTTCAACTCCGCTCTCAGCTTGTACAGCTTGTCTCTCTCCCTATTCAGGACCTTAATCCCGGCCACCACTCGCTCCCGAATGGCCTCCGAGCCTTCATCCTCACCAGGGGCAGAGAGATCAGCTTGTGCAGAGGCAGGCAGTTCACCTGATGGCCCAGGAGATGGCTGGGAGCTTCCAGCAGGAGAGGCCCTGCTGGCCTCCATGGCCTCCCCAGAAAGGGGGCCAGGGAGCTGGGAGAGATTTCACCACCACTCCCCTCTCACAGAGCAGCTTCAGAGACACCTTCCTCCTGACACACCTGTGCTCCAATGCTGGGCGGGGCACTATTCCTCCCACTGACACCAATGATGGGGCATTATTCCTTCTACTGACATCAGCGATGGGGCACTATTCCTTCTACTGATATCAGCGATGGGACACTATTCCTGCCACTGACACCAATGAATGGGACACTATTCCCCACTCTAATATTAACAATGGGGCACTATTCCTTCCACTGGCACCAATAATGGGGCACTATTCCTTCTAGTGACACCAAAGATGGGGAACTACTTCTCTCACTGACACCAACGATGGGGCACTATTCCTCCCACTGGTATCAACAATGGGGAATGTAACAAAATGTCCCACACTCCGCTTGAGTGCTTTCGTCATATACCGCTTCTTCCCAGTCTGAATATAGATATCAGATATTCCAACCACTGACCACAACAAACAAGGCAATACTCGTTTGGTTGCTGAACATGAACTGCTTTATTTGAGATGACACACAAATATATACAGCAGGCTGACAATACAAACTGTAACCAGAAACCTAATTAACATGAGCTAGTTTACTAATCATTTACCCAGACTAGGTGACTCAGAGATATGACCTTTCAGGGTAGACTTGCCATCTCCTCACTCACAAATTACAATACATATAAGTATAAACACATCCCCCAATAGTTTGCTAGGAGACAAAGGTGTGTTAATGAGCACAATAACCTATTGGGTGACAGACCCGGGCTTTCCAGATCTCATTAATTAGCATTCCTTTCATATGCATCTGTCCACTGAGTCCCAAGCATACAGAGACCATCATGTCCTCCTTAATAATGTCCTCTTGCATTACATAACAGGACATCTTCCTAAATGCGTGTAGCTCCCTCAAATCCCAGGGCCCATAGTCGGTAGGCA
The DNA here is from genome assembly GCA_029206835.1 of Rana muscosa. Taxonomy (NCBI): domain Eukaryota; kingdom Metazoa; phylum Chordata; class Amphibia; order Anura; family Ranidae; genus Rana; species Rana muscosa. Next base: position 58,988,066 of record CM055117.1, on the reverse strand, counting down.
AGAGGTTAATTCAGTCCCCTCCAAAAGCCTCTGTCCCAGGTGAGTCTGTCACAGGGAACATTTGCCGTTCACTGAACACCCGAATATGAAGGGTGTTCATCCCATGAACACCCTGCAATGCACTAAGCGCTGCACAGTGCATTCTGCACCCTGATTGGGCAAAGCTTTGCCCAATCAGGGTGAAGTGTACACTTGTTGTTAATGAGCGGGGCCGGAAAGCCATCCGCTGCATCCTTAACAACCAATAAGTCATCAGCTGTCAATAGGTTTCCCCTCTGACAGCTGAACAATAATAAAAAAAAGTGTCGTTAAAAGAATGAAAAAAAAAATGGCGTGGGTCCCACCCCAGTCCATACCAGACCATTCAGGTCTGATATGGATTTAAAAAAAAAAATCCATACCAGACTCTTTTCCGGGCATGCAGCCTGACAGGTCAGGAAAGGGGTGGAGACAAGCGAGAGAGCGCCCCCCCTTCTCCCAAACCATAACAGACCACATGCCCTCAACATGGGTGCTTTGGGGCGGGGGGCCTTGCCAAAGCACCTTGTCCTCATGTTGATGGGAACAAGATCCTCTTCCTGACAACCCTGAGGTGTGGTTGTCAGGGTCTGTGGGCGGGGGGCTTATCGGAATCTGGAAGCCCCCTTTAGCAAGGGGGTCCCCAAATCCCGCCCCCCCATGTGAATGAGTAATGGGTACATAGTACCCCTACCTATTCACCAAAAAAGTAATAAGGACAATAGATAGTTTTGACATATCCTTTATTAAAAAAAGAAAGATACAGTGTCCATTGATGTAAATCTATCATCAATCATCTTGCCCGCCGAACCGAAAAATGTAAACGGCTCCCGCCTCCTGGAAGGCCTCCCGGCGAATGCGTACTCTCTGCTTTGACATCTCTTATATAGGTGGGCGGCCACCTAGCTACATCACTCGGTGGCCCCGCCCCCACGCGACATCACACACCAATCATGCACAAGTCCGTGATGTCAGAAGGGGGCGTTGCTATCGGGTGACGTAGCTGCGCCCCTTACCTATATAAGAAATGTCAAAGTGGAGACCCAAAGGGTCTGCTATGGACTTGGGGGGAACCCACGCCATTTTTTTTCTAAACTGTCAATCTTTAGCGCAAAAAATAAAAACCACAGACGCCTTTTTTTGGGTACAACTTTGCGTGCCCAGGCAATTGTCAGTTAAAGTAACGCAGGGCCGTATCACAAAAAATGGCCTAGTCAGGAAGGGGGGGGGGAGCTGAAGTGGTTAATTTTAGGTTTTCCTACCAATAAAACTCTAAAAAATAAAATAAAAAAAATTCACGAGGAAAACAGGTAACGCCATCACGCGACTTTGCTTTCTCATGTAATAGCGGACGTTACACATACAGTGTATCAGGTCCTTTCGTGTTTTCACCGCACAAATCTATTGGCTGGCTGCAGGGCCGGCCCTACCATGGGACCCGGTGGGACCATGGTCCCAGGCGGCACTTTACAAGGGGCGGCAACAGGGGCGCACTGCCTGAGGACCTGGGGTTCCCTCCATGATCCATCTAGTGTGTCACTGTCGCTGTCACTGGCCGCAGTGGCAAGACCCACTTCAAGGGTCTCACCAGCGGCCCCTGCTTGCCTGACCAAACTGGTTGCTAGCCGCGGTCCGCTTTGTGTCTAGCAACCAGTGACATCAGCAGAGAAGGAGAGAGAGGCCCACCATTCATTGCGGAGGAGGAATTAACTTCCTCCTCCTCCGCTAGCTCCACCCACCTCCTCCCTGCATGTGTTCCTCTCAGCAAATCTAAGCGGCAAGCGCCGAGCGGTCCGAGGATCAGAAACTGTGCAGCCTACTCCCCCCCAACCCCTCCCCCCAGGCGCTGCTATCAGAAGAGGTCCGTTGTTTCCTGCCCATTCTCCCTTCTATTAGCGGGCACGGGCAGCAGAACAGCATGAGATCGGAGCAGCTGTGTGTGTGTGGAGAGAGCAGCTGCGGGCTCTTCTCCCCCCCTCCTCCTCCTCATGCTGCTGTTCCCTGCTATGTTTCTTCCCCCTTTTCCTCCTATTGGCCAGGGAAAAATTATTGTAGTCCCAATAACTGGCTGGCCCATTGCAATTCTAGGGGGGAAACTGCAGCCCCCAGCATGCAAAGCTGAAGGGGAGGGAGGGAGAGAGAGCCAGGCTATGAGTGACAGGCTGCATCTGGTGACAGGCATTGGTGACAACGACATGCTGCATTTGGTGACAGGCAATGGTGACAAGTGACACACTGCATTTGGTGACAGGCAATGGTAACAAGTGACACGCTGCATCTGGTGACAGGCATTGGTGACAAGTGACACACTGCATCTGGTGACAGGCATTGGTGACAAGTGACACACATTTGGTGACAGGCAATGGTGACAAGTGACACGCTGCATCTGGTGACAGGCATTGGTGACAAGTGACATAATGCATTTGGTGACAGGCAATGGTAACAAGTGACACGCTGCATCTGGTGACAGGCATTGGTGACACGCATTTGGTGACAGGTAATGGTGACAAGTGACACACTGCATTTGGTGACAGGCATTGGTGACAAGTGACACGCATTTGGTGACAGGCAATGGTGACAAGTGACACACTGCATTTGGTGACAGGCAATGGTGACAAGTGACACGCTGCATCTGGTGACAGGCAATGGTGACAAGTGACACGCTGCATCTGGTGACAGGCATTGGTGACAAGTGACACGCTGCATCTGGTGACAGGCAATGGTGACAAGTGACACGCTGCATCTGGTGACAGGCATTGGTGACAAGTGACACGCTGCATCTGGTGACAGGCAATGGTGACAAGTGACACGCTGCATCTTGTGGCAGGCTATGGGTGGCAAGTGGCACAGCTGCAACTGGTGGCAGGCTATAGGTGGCAAGTGACACAGCTTTGGAAGGCAATTGGCACAGTGCATCTGGTGGCAGGCAACGGTGGCAAGTAACAAGCTGCATCTGGTGGAATGGTGGCAAGTGACAAGCTCAGGGCTCCCACTGATTCTGCATTATGGTGAGTTGAACTATTTCATTATATATTCCAATGTAATGATAATAGAAATAATGTGATTTGATCATCCTGACACCATATCAATCATAATGTTAGGATGATTTAAGTGCTAATACATCTTTTTTTGGGAAGGAAGGGGGGTATCCCTGAATGACAGTTTGGGAATGTGGTCACCCTAGCCGCCACTGCAGCGCTGCTGTTGCATGCAGCATGTTGCATCACTGAGCTGGGATCAGAGCGTAACTGGTCGGTGGCAGTGGAGAGAAAGGGGGAGCTTTCGTGGTGCTACACAATTCCCTTTGCAGGAGGGGGCATGTCTCTTTGCAGGAGGGGGCATGTCTCTTTGCAGGAGGGGGCATGTCTCTTTGCAGGAGGGGCATGTCTCTTTGCTTTATGAAAATGTCTCTTTGCTGGATGGGCGTAGGATTTTTTTTTGGGGGGGGGGGCAGCATTTCATTCTTGGGCCCAGGCAGCACAATGTCTTGGGCCAGCCCTGGCTGGCTGGAGCGGCAGATATAAAGTGTCCTCTCGGCTCTATATTTAGGTTGTGGAAACTCTTAATAAAAAGCAGAGTTTGAACACAGACCAGAAGTGGCAGGAGAATGTAATCCTCTTAAAGTCATTCTACAACAATGTCTGCGCTATAATACGGACTCGGAGCTGCCAGTGGTTGGGGATTTAGCCCGCGTGTGCTGTCCTATCCGGAGCTCTATTGTTTGTCTCCGGCGCAGTCTAAATTACTTTTAAGGTATATCTCTCCGGCTGCATAATTTAGAAGACCTAATTCCCGTCTACAGAGACTTACTGCAATGTAAACTCCAAGAGAATTCCGGGGATTAAATACAAAAATCTTCATTACAGAAATATATAGTAATATAATATACAGTCCTATGTTATAAGTCTGTAGATTTATATTGCCCTATTTACTGTACGAGTATTCTATTGCTTTAGAATATTTTGCAGAGTATTCACATGTCTCGGAGCGCCATAATCTATTAGTAATCTAAAAAAAAGAGGAACCTCGGTTTAAGAGTAACGCGGTTAATGAGCGTTTTGATTTACAAGCAACTTTTTTTTTTTAATTCTGACTCGGTTTGCGAGTGTTGTCTCGCAAGATGAGCAGAATTCAAGCTAACAGGGCCTGCAGTACTGCATTTGGCCTGAGGTGCGGGGGCGCCGGAGCCGAGCAGAGCTGAACAGCGACGATCTGCACCGTTCGGCAATGCACAGAAAGACATGGAAATACACTGAAATACTCAGTTTCCAAGCCTTTCCGAGGTTTGCCAAGGTCAGCCGACGTGTCCTCTGGCCTTTCCGGGCCGTTTACGAGGCTCTCCGGTGCCCCCCCTCACCTCTGGACACATGCGGTATTGCAATGCATTGAAGTCAATGCGGAACAAATTATTTTTGTCGCTCTGATATGCAAGTTCTTTGGATTACGAGCATTCTCCTGGAATGGATTATGCTTGTAATCCGAGGTTCAACTGTACTGGGAAGGAAGATGGAGGTTAGAGGCTGTACCCTGTTCTTTCAATGATTTGCAAGGTTTTAAAGGAAGTATCCTGTTTAACCTTTTTTCTACCAAAGCCCCGTTGTAGTTTTTGCACACATAGTTACATAGTAGGTGAGGTTCAAAAAAGACACAAGTCCATCAAGTCCAACCTACATTTTAACCACTTCAGCTCCAAAAGGTTTACCCCCCCTCTTCCTGACCAGGCCATTTTTTGCGATACAGCACTAAGTTACTTTAACTGACAATTGTGCGGTCGTGCGACGACGTACCCAAATAAAATTGATGTATTTTTCCCCCACAAATAGAGCTTTCTTCTGGTGGTGTTTGATCACACCTCTGTGGTTTTTATTTTTTGCTCTCTAAACAAAAAAGGGTCGACAAATTAAAAAAAAAACAACAATATTTTTTACTTTCTACTATAAAGCATATCCAATACAATAAAAATAAATAAATCAAATACCCAAATAAAATTGATGTACTTTTTTCCCACAAATAGAGCTTTCTTTTGGTGGTATTTGATCACCTCTGCACTTTTTAATTTTTTGCGCTATAAACAAAAAAAAGACAGACAAATTTGAAAAAAAAAAAACAATATTTTTTACTTTCTGCTATAAAACATATCCAAAAAAAAATCGAATTTCTTCATCAATTTAGGCCAACATGTATTCTGCTACATATTTTTGGTAAAAAAAAAAAATATCGAAATTAGTGTATATTGATTGGTTTGCGCAAAGGTTATAGCGTCTACAATCTATGGGATATTTTAATGAAATTTTTATTTATTTATTTATTTTACTAGTAACGGTGACTTATAGCAGGACTGCGACATTGCAGCGGATAAATTGGACACTAAGGTTTTTTAATTTTTTTTTACGAAATGCATATCCACTTTGCACTACAAGTGCAAACTACAAGTGCAAAGTGCACTTGAAATTGCACTGAAAGTTCACTTGGAAGTGCAGTCGCTGTAAATCTGAGGGGTAGATCTGAAATGAGGCGAAGCTCTGCTGATTTTATTATCAAATCATGTGCAAGCTAAAATGCTGTTTTTTATTTTCCTTGCATGTCGTAAATAACCCCCTAAGTGTCACGTCTACTCCAACGCAGGTGGTCAGGCACTATAGCTGGCTACTGTGTTTCTTCATCTATAGCAGCCCCCTTTCACAAAAACGGCAAGCAGGCCTACCACTACTCGGTTGCCCCCAGGACTTATACACAATGCTATAGTGCCTGGCCACCACACCAGGGCAGATGCGAACTGAGCAAAGCAAATAGATACTTGTAGTTAGCAGACAGATAACCTGGTTCTATGATAGTCCAGGTAAAAGGCAGGCTGAGTTCAAGGAATAGCCCAATAATCCAGTCCAAAGTCATACACAGGAAAATCCAAACTAGCAAAGCATGGCAGACAGACAGGGAGCTTGATCAGGCACAACACATGTATCACTCTCTACAGGGCCGTTTGAAGGAATTTGGGGGCCCCAAGCAAAATGGACATGGAGGCTCCCCAACCCCCCCCCCCCCCCCGCACGCACCCCTGTGTTCTTCTTACTCCTCCCCCTCCCTGTGTTCTTCTTACTCCTTCCCCCCTCCCTATGTTCTTCTTACTGCCCCCATGTTCTTCTTACCCCCCCCCTCCCTATGTTCTTCTTACTACTCCCCCCTTCCCTATGTTCTTCTTACTACTCTACCCCCTCCCACTCCCTATGTTCTTCTTACTACTCCCCCCCTCCCTATGTTCTTCTTACTACTCTCCTCCCTCCCTATGTTCTTCTTACTACTCTCCCCCCTCCCTATGTTCTTCTTACTACTCTCCCCCCTCCCTATGTTTTTGTTACTCCCCTCCCTGTGTCCTTCTTACTCTCCTCCCTCCTCCCTGTGTTCTTCTTACTCCTTCCCCCTCCCTGTGTTCTTCTCACTCCTTCCCCCTCCCTATGTTCTTCTTACTGCCCCCATGTTCTTCTTACTCCTCTCCCCCCCCTATGTTCTTCTTACTCCTCTCCACCCCTCCCTGTGTCCTTCTTATCCGGCCTCCCCGGGTCCCCCCCTCCCTATGTTTTTCTATCTCACCTCCCCTGTAGGCTGTAGCGTGGCCGAGCTCCTCTTCCTCCTGTCATTCCGGCCGGGTACCGCGCAGTACATGAGATTCAGTTTCCTGTCCCCGGCCGGACTGAAAGGAAGTGAGCACTTAGTGTGCACTTCCTGTCAGTCCGGCCGGGAACAGGAAACTGAATCTCCTGTACCGTGCGGTACCCGGCCAGACTGACAGGAGGAAGGAAGAGGAGTTTGGCCACGCTACAGCCTGGGAAGGGGAAGTTGGGGGCCCCAGGCCAGCTCGGGGCCCCAAGCAATTGCTTGTTTTGCCTGTCCTGTAGGTCTGACTCTCTATCACAAGCACCCAAATGAGGTTTGAGCTGGCTTATAACAGGCTTGGTTTCCACCCAGAGACTTATCACATTAATCAGCCTGCAGGTGGACAGACAGACAAGGAGATTGCCATAGCCAAAACCCGGATGCTGGAATGAGGAACAGGAGCACTAAGTGATCCTGACACCAAGTGTCACTTTTGGGGACCAGTGACACCAATATAGTGATCTGTGCTAAAGAATATGCACTGTCACTGTACTAATGACACTGGGAAGAAAGGGGTTAACATCAGGTGCGATCAAAGGGTTAAATGTGTTTCTAGGGAGGGCTTGCTAACTGTGTGGAAGGTGCTTTAACTGTGGGAAGACAGAGATCTGTGAAAAATTTGTTTCGTTTCGTTTTAGTTCATTCGTTTTTTTTTTTGGTTTATCGGATCATTCGTTATGATTGGCATTCATTACTTCAGATAATTTGTAACTTCGAAAGCATTCATATTTGTTCTGTTCCATTCATTCGTGTTTTCGGATAATTCGTAACTTCAGATGCATTCGTATTCATTACATTCACTAAAGCCCTGTACACGCGATCAGTTTCACCAATGAAAACAGTCCGATTGACTTTTCTCATCGGACAAACCGATCATGTATGGGCCCCATCGGTCTTTTTTCCATCGGTGTGAAAAAATAGAACATGTTTTAAATTTATCCGATGGGAAAAAAAAACGATAGCAAATTCCGATCGTCTGTGTGGAACTCCATCGGAGAAAAAACCCACGCATGCTCAGAATCAAGTCGACGCATGCTCAGAAGAATTGAACTTAATTTTTCTCGGCTTGTCGGAGTGTTTTATGTCACGGCGTTTTGGACGGTCGGATTTTTGACTGATGGTGTGTAGGCAAGACTGATGGAAGTCCGCTTCGTCAGATTTCCGATGGAAAAATCCATCGGATTAGAATCCATAGGAAATCCGATTGTGTGTACAGAGCTTAACAGTTACTTTAGCCAAATTTGAAAGAAAGTTCCAATAAAAATGTAAATCAAATCTACCTCAAATTAGCTGCTATAGTGCAGAGACCTGAATAGAAGAATTGCTGACTAATAGTTTATAATAATAAATAATAAATATCGTATTTATCGCCGTATAACCACACACCCTAATTTTAAGAGGGAAGTTTAAGGAAAAAAACCTTTAGGAGGGAAGTTTAAGGAAAAAACTTAAATTTTAAATGCCCATCAATGCAGCCTTATCAGTGTCCATCTGCAGCCTTGCCCATCATTGCAGAATGATCAGTGTCCATCTGCAGCCTTGCCCATCCATCTGCAGCCTTGCCATCCATCTGCAGCCTTGCCATCCATCTGCAGCCTTGCAATCCATCTGCAGCCTTGCCGCCTTGCCATCCATCTGCAGCCTTGCCTCCATCTATCTGCAGCCTTGCCATCCATCTGCAGCCTTGCCATCCGTCTGCAGCCTTGCCGCCTTGCCATCCATCTGCAGCCTTGCCCCCATGCCATCCATCTGCAGCCTTGCCCCCATCCATCTGCAGCCTTGCCATCCATCTGCAGCCTTGCCCCCATCCAGTGTCAATCTGCAGCCTTGAGGGAACGAGCGCTGCCGAAATACACAGAGTCGGATGTCCTGTGTACTCGGCTCCTCTCGGCTCGTCTCACAGTCCTGCCCCTTGGCCCGGCTCCTATGATGGACATAACACCGGTCCAATGGCGGGAGGCGTGACTGCAAGCGGAGCCGAGTACACAGTACACTCGGCTCTGTCTATTTCGGCAGCGATCGTTCCCTCCGAGGCAGCCATTCGGTGTGTAACACGCACCCACGATTTCCCCCTGATTTTAAGGTGAAAAATGTGCGTGTTATATGCAGATAAATACGGTAATAATAAAAACTATAAGAATAGTTAAAAATTGTATTTATATAATAGAGTCCGAATGTAATCGATTTGTTAAACTCGTAGGTTGAATCGTTTTTCATTCTTTCGGATTTTCGTTCTTTCAGACAATTCGTTTTTGCATGCATTCGTCAAAAGGGTCTTTCGTTCATTCAGGTGCTTCTGAATGAACGAATATGTCAAATTTCGTCCGAAAACAAATTCGTAACTAAACGAATTGGACATGTCTACAGGCTTGTTTACATAGGCAGACCGCCCGTTCTGCCTCTGTCAGGAATGATTGACGGACATCGGGTATGCCGAACACGCTGATTGATTTCCAGGGTGTCCAATCACAGCAGACCCGGAAGTGCAGATTCAATAGAAAATAGAGAGCAGGTTCTCTATTTTTCTCGTCGAGATTCTGGCCAGTTTTCTTGACGAGAAATCTGAAAGCCTCGTACACACACACGGTATACTCGGCAAAACCAGTCACGTGTACGAGGCTTTAGTTTTGAGTGAAGAACCACTTTAAGGCCTTCTATTAGATTAAGATTTGTGAAAACCCCATTGGTAAAGTGTCAGGATTATGATTAAAGCGGGTAATTAGAAACTTGTTAATGAGATAAGAATATGCTTATCCTTACCACAGAAAAGCTAATTGTCTTACGAAGCGCTTTCTGCTAAGATGTGACTTGTGATTATCGATCCCATCTATGAAAGTGGCTCTACAGCGTTTTTTTATTGTAAAGCTAGGCACAGGCGATAGACAGTGGGGCAGTGCAGAAAAACTGCAAAACCAACAAATATTTTTTTGTCCACATAACTTTCATGATTACTATTATCCGTCTAGATGGCTTGGCCTGGTGTACATTTTGTATTTAACCACTTAAGGACCGAGACTCTTTCTGAGATTTGGTATTTACAAGTTAAAAAGTTATTTTTTTGCTCGAAAATTACTTAGAACCCCCAAACATTATACAGTGGAACCTAGGATTAAGAGCATAATCCGTTCCAGGAGAATGCTCGTAATCAAAAGTACTCGCATATCAAAGCGAGTTTCCCCATTGAAGTCAATGGAAACGAAAATAATTTGTTCTGCATTGACTTCAATGGCATGCAATACCACATGAGGCCAGAGGCGGGGGGGCGCCGGAGAACCTCGGAAACGGCTGGAAAGGCCCGAGGACAGTTCGGCTGATCTCTGCAAACCTTGGAAAGATTCCGTTCCTGAGCCTTTCCAAGGTTTGCCAAGGTCAGCCGAGCTATCCTCGGCCTTTCCGTGTATTTCCGAATGGCCCCGATCGGCTGCAATCGCCGCCGTTCGGCTCCGGCTGCAATCGCCGCCCCCCTACCTCAGGCCAAACACAGTACTGCACTCCGCTTCGGCCTGAATGCCGTTCGTTTTGCGAGACAACACTCGCAAACCGAGTTAGGATTTTTCAAAATACAGTGCTCGTATTGCAAAACGCTCATTAACCGCGTTACTCGCAATCCGAGGTTCCACTGTATATATTTTTTTTCTAACAACCGGTCGTTACAATACTTTTTGTCACACCGTATTTGCGCTGTGGTCTTACAAGTGCACTTTTTTGGGAAAAAAATCACTTTTTTAATAAAAAAAATAAGGCAACTGTAAAGTTAGCCCAGTGTTTCTCAACTCCAGTCCTCAAGGCGCCCCAACAGGTCAGGTTTTCAGGCTTTCCATTATTTTGCACATGTGATTTGATCAGTTTCACTGCCTTAGTAATTACCACAGCCATTTCATCTGAGGGAAATCCTGAAAACATGACCTGTTGGGGCGCCTTGAGGACCGGAGTTGAGAAAAACTGAGTTAGCCCAATTGTTTTATTTATATTGTGAAAGATAATGTTACGCCGGGTAAATTGATACCCAACATGTCACGCTTCAAAGTTGCGCCGGCTCGTGGAATGGCGACAAACTTTTACCCTTACAACATTAGTGATTAAAACATTAATTCATTAGTATATATTGATGGGAAGGAATCCAGGAGTGTAGGACTAACGGAGTCACTGCCATGTGTGCATCCACCACCCAGGGGAGAAGATTAAATACGCTTACCAGAAGGTAGCATCAATTAGGCATGTGATATCAAAGCTCTGGATAGCGAGTGGTACAATTCCTCCTCCTCAGCTGAGCCACCTCTGGCAACCTCGACCCGGCATGTGAGAATATGGATCAGGATGGCAATGTCCCAGATGGTAAAAAAAACCTCCTTCCATTACAGAACCGTTTGGTAGGTTTATGGTTAACAGCATCCATAAAAAAACAACAGAAAGCCTCCACATAGTAAAAAAACGTATGGCTGCGGGTTTATTTGGAATAAAAAGGCTTTACATAGGTTCCAAGATGTATTGCATCAAGTAAAAAATCTCCTCTATGATCACAAAAGCATAAAATTCAAAAAGGCGCAATGGTTTGAAAAGGACTCATCAAATTCAACGCGTTTCGTCTACAAAGACATCTTATAGACTACCAAAAAACAAAAAATATGGGTGGGACTTTAAATGAGACACAAAGGACATGTCTCCATCCCTATTTGGGTTATATAAGGAAAGAAAAAGTTTGGGACTTTAGATGAGGTATATTACAGACCATATATGTAAAAAAGTATAGAAGTATTTATTAACACAGAGTATATTTATACGTGATACATACATGCAGAGTAAAATTGTATACATAACATAGATACATTAAATATATGTTAAAACATATATTGCATTGGTGTCAGGACACAAGCTGGTAGCTGGTATAAGGTAGTCCATGTAGTGGATATAAAAGTAAAAACATGAGGATATGAAGAGAAACATGATATTTTGGAGGTCATGACTGCATTTAATGAAGCCCGGCGAGTTTCATGGTATAAAACCATTCTTCAGGGGCGAATGCGTCGATCTGTCTATAAAAGACAAAAAGATAAAATAGAAAACACGAGAAAGTAATATCTGCATATATAGGTATATGGTGGGTGGAATTGGAATATTAAATCCCGCATGACTTACATGGAGCCAGTAAACAGGGCATATGTTGTGATCCAGCCAGGGTGCCGTATGATAGCCTGTCCCGAGAGCTGAGGCGGGCAAACTGCAGAGGGCACGCAAGCACACACAGATCCCAGTAAAAGAAAACCTCCGTGAATATTGAGTAAAGGTGCATGACTCCAGAGTCTGTAAAAAAATATATGTATACAGTGTGAGAATCTCACATGTAGCGTAGAGATATAAAGAATGGAGATGAGCACCTGACACCGTAGAGGTGGTGAAGATTATGTGTGCAGGAGTGTGGGATGTGGAGGTGGGAGGAATGGAGGACTAGCAGGGCAGTGAGGATAAAGCAATAGCAGCAGGGGTGCAAAGGTAAAGGATGTCCTATGTTAAATGACAATGGAGACAAAAGAGTGTGAGAGAAGTAATAGGTACACCAGCCGCCATAGGTGTGCGCAGCCTACTGGATTAGGGTGTGCACCCCAAAGCTCAAACACACGCTACCGATCACTCACTCAGAAAGGGAAGGGGCCAGTAAATCACATATTTACCGACCCCTTTCCCACTCATCCTAAAACATCCCCCTGTGTGCAGCAGCCGGTGGGAGTGGGGAGGAGGGAAGCCGGCAGCACTGTGGGGGGGGGTAAGGGGGGCAGGGCAGTAGGGGAAATCTGTGCTGTACAGGATGATTAGGGTGTGCCTGGGCACACCTGGCACACCCTGTGCGCACACCTATGCCAGCCGCTGTGACTAGACAAACAAACATTACCTTGTGGTGATGATTAAATTAATGTCAGGGGTATCCGCAGAGTGATGTGCAGCCTACAAAGGTGTGCAGGTGAATGGATGTGACCGTGAGATCTATTTGTGTGTGCGTGCGCCCAATGCGCGCACAGCCCAACCAACGTCACGTGGGCATGACGAAGGGGGAGGGGCAGCCACAGGTGGGTATTAAACCACACTTATGTACTACCAATGTTGATTTACAATTTGCACAGTGCACTTTATTTAGAGACAGTATCAATCAGATGATGGTGTTAGAGTTTTTTGTATATGTTAATCAAATTTTTTTGTATATCACAGTATGTCGATATGTCAATACTAGGGATGAGCCGAACACCCCCCGGTTCAGTTTGCACCAGAACCTGCGAACGGACCGAAAGTTTGCACGAACTATCGAACCCCGTTAAAGTCTATGGGACTCGAACGTTCGAAATCAAAAGTGCTCATTTTAAAGGCTAATATGCCAGTTATTGTCCTAAAAAGGGTTTGGGGACCTGGGTCCTGCTCCAGGGGACATGTATCAATGCAAAAAAAAGTTTTAAAAACTACAGTTTTTTCGGGAGCAGTGATTTTAATGATGATTAAAGTGAAGGAAAAAAAGTGTTTCCCGTGTTTAGAACTGTCCCTGCACAAAATGAAGTTTCTAAAGGAAAAAAAGTCATTTAAAACTGCTTGCGGCTTTAATGTAATGTGTGGTCCCGGCAATGTGGATGAAAATCATTGAGAAAATCGGCATGGGTACCCGCCCAGCACATTTGGGTCTTGTATGGATATTGAGGGGAACCCCACACCCAAATTAAAAAAAGGAAAGGCGTGGGGCTCTCAGGCCCTATATACTCTGTACAGCAGTATACAGGCGGTGCAAACAAGACAGGGACTGTAGGTTTGTTCTTAAGTAGAATCTGTTTGTAATTTAGAACTGGTACATTTTTAAAGTATAGCTCCAGCCAAAAAATCTACTTTTAAGCTTTTTGAAAAACATAGGGAACTGTTATCACCCCTGTAACATTTGTTTTGCTGTCTGTGCACCTCTTCAGAAGATTTCACCTCACTTTCTGTCCCAATGACAATTGGTTTTTGAAAATTTGGGTTTTTTAGTGAAGCAAGGATTGGTGATAAAGCATCAGTGGAGAGGAGACACGTTTTTCCCATTTTAACTTTTACAGGAGAAAATTTCCCTTCCTAGGGGTAGATTTCCTCTCACTTCCTGTTGTCTCCCTCCGTTTGCAAGTAGTAGTCGTTTGTAAGTTGGATGTTTGAAAGTATGGGCCTGCCCTATATACTCTTCAGAAATTTGGGCCTTAGGTGTTGGTGTTGCCACAACACTGTAAGCCCTCACAGTTACTCTTGGTGGGCGCTGGAACGCCCTGCTGTGAAATATTAGATCAAGAATTTTAATTACATGCCCCTGTTGAACAGGGGCAGAAAAACTGGGCCTTAGGCACAGGTGCTGGTGCCACAAACCTGCAACCCCTCACAGAAACTCTAGTTGGAGCGCATGAATGAGCCCTGCTGCTAATTATTGCATCAAAAATTGTAATTACACACCCTGTTAAACAGGGGCTGAAAAATTGGGTCTTAGCCACTGGTGGCGGTGCCCAGAACCAAAAATGTTCTTACAAGCTATCAGCATGAACATTGAGGAGGAAGAGGATAGTCACTCAGCATAACAGGATAGTCACTCAGCATCAGCATAGGCAGTCTTGAAGGGATCTCCCATTCAAAAAAAACATTATTCGGTTACATCAGGTGCTTGGTAGCTGGTGATCCAAGACTGATTCATTTTTATGAAGGTCAGCCGATCGACCGATTCGGTGGACAGGCCCACCCTGTGATCGGTTACAAAGCCTCCAGCAGCACTGAATGTGCGTTCCGAAAGAACAGGCCAGTAGCTCAATTGCATACTGTGCAAGCTCTGGCCAGTGATCCATCCTCAAGACCCAGTAACCCAGAGGATTTTCGGTGGGAAAGGTGTCCAAGTCTGATCTTGCCCCTAGATATTCCTGCACCATGTAAAACAGACGCTGGCGATGGTTGCTGGAACCGATCATACCTTGGGGCTGCGGACTAAAAAATTGTCTGAACGCATCGGACAGACGGCCACCTTCTCCACTGCTGCTTCTTTGACTGATCGAAGCCTCAGCAACACGTTGTCCAGGACCAGGATTTTGTAACCTTCCAGTCTCTGGGAACGCGTTGCACAGACCTTTCTGCAAGGCCTCCCGAAGATGTTTTATCCTCTGCTCCCTCTGCGATGGCAAGATAAGGTCTGTAACCTTACCCTTGTAACGTGGATTAAGGAGGGTTGCCAGCCAGTAATGATCCCTCTCCTTGATCACACGAATACGAGGATCCTTCCGCAGGCTTTGCAGGATCAGGGAGGCCATGCAGCGTAGGTTTGCTGAGGCATTCGGTCCGGAGTCCTCGGGTCACTCAGGATGACATGATCCGCAGCCACCTCCTCCCAGCCACGTACAAGTCCATGGGTTTCTGGGGACTGTAAATGATCCCTTGAAGACTGCTGCTGATGCTGAGTGCTAGGCTCCACCTCCATACTGACACAATCCTCCTCCCCCTCTTCCTGTGTGATAGGCGGGCCAGCAGGAACACTGTCTGGATAAAGGGGGCCTTGAGAGCTAAGGAAGTCCTCCTCTTCCTCCCTCTGTTCTGCCTAAAGTGCCCCTTCCATTATTCATTGCTTCAACAGGTGGACAAGAGGGACAGTGTCACTGATGCATGCACTGTCACTGCTCACCATTCCCGTGGCCTCCTCAAATGGTGACAGGACAGTGCATGCATCCCTGATCATGACCCACTGGCATGTCAAAAAAAATCCAAGCTCCCCTGACCCTGTCCTGGTGCCATATTGGCACAGACACTCATTGATGGCCCTCTGCTGCGTGTGCAGCTGCTGCAGCATAGCCAACGTTGAGTTCCACCTGGTGGGCATGTCACAGATTAGGCGTTCTTGGACAGGTTGTATTCCTTTTGGAGGTCAGCCAGCCGAGCACTGGCATTATATGACCGGCGGAAATGCACACAGAGTTTCCTGGCCTGAATCAGGACCTCCTGTAAGCCCGGGTACCTGCTCAAGAACCGCTGCACCACCAAGTTAAGGACGTGAACCAAACAGGGCACATGGGTCAGTTGTCCCTGTCGGAGGGCGGAGAGGAGGTTGGTGCCATAGTCGCAAACCACCATCCTGGCTTAAGCTGGCGTGGCGTCAACCACCTCTGAGCCTGCCCCTGCAGAGCTGACAGAATCTCTGCCCCAGTCTGGCTCCTGTCCCCTAAGCACACCACCTCAAGCACCGAATGGCATCTTTTTGCCTGCGTACTTGCATAGCCCCTTGAACGCCTACTGAGCACCGCTGGTTCCGAGGACAAATCAGCACAGGAAGTGGCCATGGAGGAAGAAGAAGAGTAGGGGTGGAGGATAGAGGTGTGTCAGAATCACCAGTAGTAGCATTTTGGAGGCGTGGTGGTGGAACAACCTCCAACACTACTGCACCTTGTCCTGCGTCCTTCCCAGCTGCCAGCAGAGTCACCCAATGCGCTGTGAAAGATAGGTAACGTCCCTGTCCATGCCTGCTGGACCATGAGTTTGCGGTAATATGCACCTTACCGCTGACCGCCCTGTCCAGCAAGGCCAAGACATTGCCTTCCAAATGCCGGTAGAGAGCCGGAATCGCCTTCCGTGAGAAAAAGTGGCGTTTGGGAACCTGCCACTGAGGAACCGCACATTCCACAAACTCACGGAAGGGGGCAGAGTCTACCAACTGAAAAGGCAGCAGTTGAAGTGCTAGCAATTTAGCCGAGCTAGCATTCAACCGCTGGGCATATGGATGGCTGGGAGCGAACTTCTTTCAGCGGTGCAGCAGCTGGGGCAGGGAAATTTGCCTGGTACAATCTGGGGTTTACCGATAGCAGATTGCAGATTGACTGCAAGTACTTGAGGATGAGGAGCAAGGAGAGGTCCGCTTTGTTCTTTGGTGTAGGTCTTTTAGGCATGCTTATCAACGAACTGCATGGCAGGTCGACATATGTCTGGTCAAGCATGTGGTGCCCAAGCGGGTGATGTTTTGGCCACGTGAGATACGCTTGAGACATATGTTACAAATAGGAGCAGTGCGATCTGATGCACTCGTCTCAAAAAAGGCCCATACCAAAGAACTTTTGGAATAACACGCAGAGACAGCAGCGCCCTGCACATGCGGAGCTCTGCGGTGTGATGCAGTCGGTGTGCTGCCCTTAAGCTGGCCTCTTGAGGGCATCCTGCCTCGTTGGAGATGTGCCTCCTCCTCCTCCTCCTCCTCCTCTCTCCTATCAGGCACCCACGTAGAGTCCGTGACCTCATCATCCCCTCCCTCCTCATCACTGTAGCAAACCTGACAGTATGCTGCAGCTGGGGGAACATGACTGCCAGTTTGCTGTCCTTCTTGGGCACCCCCTCTCTCTGGGCTCACGTTACTGCCTTCCTCTAGCTGGGTACCATCATCGGAGCCTTCAAAACGCTGTGCATCCTCCTGCAGCATGTACCCAACACTGTGGTCAAACAGTTTGGGGGACCCCTCAGGAAGACATGGTGGGGCTAGGGAAGGAGTGACTGATGCCATTGAGCCGAGGGAAGAGGCCGCTTTGGCAGCTGCTTTGCCAGACAAAGTATCCTGAGCCTGGGTGAGAGAGGATGAGGAGGATGAGGATTGCTTGGTCATCCACTCTACCAAGTCTTCGGCATGTTGCGGCTCAACAGCGCCAGCTGCCGAAAAAAAAGGACAAGCGTGTCCCACGGCCACGTGCTGATGAGGATGCACCATGTCCACGACCAGCACTGTTGCCTCTAGACACAGAGCCTGCTTGCCCTCTTTTATTGGCTCCTGACTGTCTGCCTCTCCTTGTTGTCCTTCCAGACATACTAATGGCCTGCAGGGAGATGTAGCTACACAAAGCTGGGATGTATATATATACTGATTACACTGCAGCTAGCAGAATCAACTGCCTGCCTGTAGTATTATTAGTAAGAGAACACCAGCAATTGTATTCAGATAGCTTTAGGTGCACACTGTGCAAAGGACACAGTACACTAAATGAAAATACTGCAGCTCCCTGCCTGTATTAGTATGAGAACACCAGCAATTGTATTCAGGTAGCTTTAGGTGCACACTGTGCAAAGGACACAGTACACTAAATGAAAATACTGCAGCTCCCTGCCTGTATTAGTATGAGAACACCAGCAATTGTATTCAGGTAGCTTTAGGTGCACACTGTGAAAATACCACAACAAGCACAATCCCCTGCCTGCCTGTCAGTATATTATGAAGAGAAAAACAGGAACGGATCTAGCTAAACTGAATACAGTGTATATATATATATATATATATATATACACACAACACATAGGATGCATATATATCCTCTACACACTGTAACTGCAGCTAACTGACTCTCCTGCCTGCTCTATCTAACTCAAATGAGATGACACTATCTCTCTCTCTCTCTCTGTCTTTCTTTCACCGCCGCAACACACTACACAAGGCCGCCACGCAGGCGGCCTTATATAGTGTGGGGTGTGTACTAAACCCCCTGAGACATAATTGGCCAAAGCCACCCTGGCTTTGGCCAATTATGGCTTTCCGTTCTTACCGCGCTGTGATTGGCCAAAGCATGTAGGTCATAGTGCATGCTTGGCCAATCATCAGCCAGCAATGCACTGCGATGCAGCAGTGAATTATGGGCCGTGACGCGCCATTCGAATTTGGCGCGAACGGCCCATAATGTTCGAAATTCGACGAACGGTCGAACAGCCGATGTTCGAGTCGAACATGAGTTTGACTCGAACACGAAGATCATCCCTAGTCAATACTCATTCATACATTTGATTCTCAGCGCTGCACTGTTTTCACTTTTTTTATATTTCTATGCAGAGCTGCACCAGATTTTGCACTCTTCAGTTTTAGTAAACAACCCACATTGTTCCTATTTTATTTACTTAAAGTGTTACTAAACCTAGTATCATGAAAATAGTTAATCTGCCCCCCCCCCCCCACAGTGCCCACAGCTTATAAATCTTCTTTTTACATAAAAATACTGCCACTATACACTATACACCTTTTGGGATGATCTGTATACCACAGTCACATGATAAACTGCACAGTTTCTCCAGTGCTGAGAGTTCAGGTAGGAGGAGATTTCCACTGCAGCCTGTATACACGCCTACATGTGTGATGTCAATATCATGTGACCTGGCTAGCTCTGAGAACAAGTAAATGTTCTCTCCAGCATAAAAGTCACAACTGAGCATGTGCAGGTTGGCTACTGCCTGTGTGTTAGGCCTGATTCACACCTATGCATTTTTAGTGCTTTTTGCATTTTGCAGATTTGCACTACAGTCCATTTAACATGGTTTCCTATGGAACACATTCTGTAGTGCAAATCTGAAAAATTAAAAAAGCACCAAAAATGCATAGGCGTGAATCCAGCCTAAGCTGGCCTTCCCAAGATAGACAATGCAAGAAGGGAAGGATCTATGCATACAGGATAAAACAGCCTTTTTACACAATGCAGAGGATTAACCCCTTAAGTTCCACAGTGAGTATAACAAGCATGCTTTACTGCATATACAGACTGATTTTACTGTTGTGGGTTTAGTAACACTTAAATTATGTCTCATGGTTGAACTTGATGGCACTGTATGTTTTTTTTTAAAAAACTTATAAAACGGTGTGGTTGATTTACTAAAGCTGCTCCAGATCTTAGTAAATGAGGTAACGCTTCACTTTGCAAAAAGTACCCAATCACGTGCAAGGAAAGTAAAAAAAAAAAAAAAAAAAGCATTTTTGCTTGCACATGATTGGATGTTGGAAGTCAGCAGAGCTTCTGCTCATTTAATAAGCTCTGGAGCAACTGCAGTTGCAGTGCACAGTCTATTTAACCACTAGGGGTCCGCGCTATAGCCAAATGACAGCTACAGCGCGGACCTGAAAATCTGGGAGGCCGTCAATAGACGTCCTCCCCTTCGCACGCTCCCCGCGCGCCCCTGCAGGGCGCGTGCGGTGCGCGCTGTGATCACCCAAGTCACTGAGACTCGGGTGATCACAGATCCGAGTAAGGGGCCGATCGCGGCCCCTTACCATGTGATCAGCTGTCAGCCAATGACAGCTGATCACATGATGTAAACAAAGGCTTGGTAATCGTTTTTTTTTCTCCTCACGCTGATAGCAATCTATCAATGGAGCCCATTGGTGCAGCCCATCGGTGCCCATCAGTGAAGCCCATCAGTGCCCATCAGTGCAGCCCATCAGTGCCAATCAGTGCAGGCCATCAGTGCCCATCAGTGCAGCCTCATCAGCGTACATCAATGAAGGAGAACAATGACCTGTTTGCAAAGTTTTATAGCAAAATATAAAAAAAATCATATTTTTTTTAAAATCTGACTTTTTAATTTTTTTTTTAACAAAAAATTAAAACCGCAGAGGTGATCAAATACCACCAAAAGAAAGCTCTATTTGTGGGAAAAAAATGAACGTAAATTTTGCTTGGGTGCAACGTTGCACAACTGCGCAATTGTCAGTTAAAGCGACACTGTGCCGAATCGCAAAAAATGGCCCGTTCATTGGGCAGCCAATTCTTCCGGGGCTGAAGTGGTTAAGAAAGAATTTAAGAAAAAAATCCTTAATGACCGCGCAATTGTCATTCAAAGTGCATCAGCGCTGAAAGCTGAAAATTGGTCTGGGCAGGAGGGGGGTTTAAATGCCCAGTAAGCAAGTGGTTAAAATTTGAACAATAACATATATATTTTTTTTAAATAAAAAATGTTTTGATTATATTGGTTGCTGTGTAAAAGTCTCATAAAGAGGTATATTGGAATGCGTTGGTGCGAATAAAAAGGATGATGGCAACTTTGATCCAACACTGGTTAAATTATGGTTTTGACTTGAGTGCACAGTCTATTTGCCTGTAGTCAATCAACCCCTATGATTTGTATTGGCAGTGTGCATTGCAAAGTTGTTTCATCGTCACTAATCAGAGGAGTCATGCAGGTAGGTTTGGCCTCCACCACCCATCCTCCCTAATCCCTTCCTAATTTTTAAAATCAGGCTTTGATGGCTTGGGTCAAAGATTTGCCTTTTTTTTACAACCTTTTCTATCTTTTCGTATATAAAATCTTAAGTATTCTGGGCTCGAGGATGAGAACCTAGCAGTAACTGTTCTTTGTGACTGTTCTTGCTTAATTAAATCGCAATATGGCCCCCTGTGAACAGAGCAGGGAGGAAGGGGGAGACTATTCAACTCCATGAACTTTTTTTTTTTCTCAACGCAGTTATTTATAGACAACATTTTTTTCCTTAATTTCAATACAGCAGGGCAAGATTTTTTCTTTTTGTGTCCTACCCGGGAGATCCTCCATCTGTATTTGCCCTGGTGGCTTATCACTGAGACAGAAAGTAATTAGGAATTCCAGATTTTAGAACTGTCACCAAAACAGGGGATGAGTGGTAATTTTCCACCGAGGACACCTCGTTCATTACAATCTAAAACAGGTGAGATTAGCGGTCAACAGCAGGTGTGGGCGAGATTTGCCATAAGTGTTCACGCAGATTTAAAGCTCATACATACTAGGGGGAGTACAACTGGGGGGGGATCCATACAGTGGCGTCTCCAGCTTTCATATTTAGGGGGGGCACATGGGGGGACAGGGACAAAAGTAGGGGGACCAACTATAAAATGCAATCATTTATTTATATATATATATATATATATATATATATATATATATATATATATATATATATATATATATATATATATATATCCTGGGCCCTTTTCTACGATCCCACAACGGGCCCTTTCACATGTTCTGCAGTGAGCTCCCTTCCTACTATACTGGGGCCACCCAAGAAAATATAAGGGTCCAAAGCAGTGGGAGAACTATCAGGCCTCATGCCCACGGACGTTTTTACAGCCGCGTTTTTGAGCGTTTTTTTACAGCTTAAAAACGCCTGTCCATGCAGAGGCGGCTCTAGGCTTTGTGAGGCCTTAGGCAAACCTTAGACATGAGGCCCTACTAACTCCCATAATGGAAAAAATAATTCAAGCAATAAAAATTAACGGTATAAATTGCATATATAAAGAGTCTTAAATCCTATGAACTATGAATTTACAGTTTCTAGAACTTTCTCTAACCAATTCTTCTTTAATTAAATATATGCAGTATACTACATATATAAATATTACACACACACACAAATATAGATAACATTTGTGCAGCTGCTACTAGCAATATTTTTAAGGTATAACAAGAGTCAAAACCATATTTCTCCATTTACATGAAGGTCAGGTTAACCGCTTCCCGTCCGCCATATGCAGAATGACGGCCAGGAAGTGGTTCTGTTATCCTGACTGGGTGTCATATGACGTCCAGCTGGATAACATGCCGGCGCACGCCCATGGGGGCGCGCAGCGCGGCGTGTCAGTTTGACACCCCGCATCTTCGATCATGATAAGAAGCCTCTGACAGAGGCTTCTTACCACGTGATCAGCTGTGACCAATCACAGCTGATCATCACCTGAACCAGGAAGTGCCGGTGAACGGCATTCCTCAGTTCACGCAGACAGGGAGAGCCGATCAGCGGCTCTCCCTGACAGAAGGGGGGGTCTGTGCTGATAATCAGCACATTGATTATAAACACAGCCCCCTCAGATGTGCCAATCACCTCCCAACTAGTGCCCAGCAATGTCCCAACATTAAATTATGCCAGCCCCCACCACAGTGCCAATCACTGCCTGCCACAGTGCCAATCACTACCCACCACAGTGCCAATCGCTGCCCAGCAGTAACACCTGTCAGTACTTATCAGTACCTCATCATCAGTGCTGCCCATCAGTGCCACCTGTCAGTGCCAATCAGTGCCGCCTGTCAGTGCCCATCACAGCCGCCTGTCAGTGCCCATCACAGCCGCATGTCAGTGCCACCTATTGGTGCCCACCAGTGCTGCATATCAGTGCCGCCTATCAGTGCCCATCAATTCTACATATCAGTGCCTCCTTGTCAGTGCCTGTCAGTGAAGGGGAAAACAAAATTTTATGACAGAAACGAAGAAAAACTATTTTTTTTTCAAAAATGTTGGTCTTTTTTAGTTTGTTTAGCAAAAAATAAAAACCGCAGAGGTGATCAAATTCCACCAAAAGAAAGCTCTATTTGTGGGAATAAAATGATAAAAAATTCTGTCTGGGTACAGTGTACCACGACCGTGCAATTGTCATTTAAAATGCGACAGCGCTGAAAGCTGAAAATTGTCATGGGCAGGAAGGGGCGTAAGTGCCTGCTAATGAAGTGGTTAATATAACCCAGCACAGAGTTCCCCCTTACAGTGCAGGGGGAACTCTGATGTAAGGGGGAACTCTGATGTAAGGGGGAACTCTGATGTAAGGGGGAACTCTGATGTAAGGGGGAACTCTGATGTAAGGGGGAACTCTGGTGACGAGATCACCTTATATCAGAGTTCCCCTTTATGTCATTGTCCACAGAGTTCCAACTTGCATTTAAAATGGAAACTTTAATGTGGGGAGGACTCTGGTCACCATAGAGCACCTTTCGCAAAGTGAATGCACTAATGTAAGGGGGGGTTACTGATATAAGGGGGAACCTTTATATCAGTGCCTCCTTACCTTACTGTATTCACTGCCCCCTACATCAGTGATCCCCCCTCAGACTGGCCTTGCTACGCTGTTACTGACCACCACTCAGGTGCACCGTGCAGGGCTCAGTCAGATGGTCCTCTCTGGGCTCCAGCTTGAGGGCTCTCGTTTCATCCTATATTACACTACGAGACTGTGAGGACTTGATAAAAGAGATGGTCAGACCCTGCAGAAATACTACAGGAGATAGTCACAGAGTGTGTGGACATGATACAGGAGAGGGTCAGAGACTGCATACATGATACAAGAGATGGTCATAGACTGCATACATGGTACAAGAGATGATCAGAGAGTGTGCATAGATGATACAAGAGATGGTCAGACACTGCAGACATACTACAGGAGACGGTCAGAGACTGCAGACATGCAGACATACTACAGGAGATGGTCATAGACTGCATACCTGATACAGGAGACGGTCAGAGACTGCAGGCATACTACAGGAGACGGTAAGAGACTGCAGACATACTACAGGAGATGGTAAGAGACTGCAGGCATACTACAGGAGACGGTAAGAGACTGCAGGCATACTACAGGAGACGGTAAGAGACTGCAGACATACTACAGGAGACGGTAAGAGACTGCAGACATACTACAGGAGACGGTAAGAGACTGCAGACATACTACAGGAGACGGTAAGAGACTGCAGACATACTACAGGAGACGGTAAGAGACTGCAGACATACTACAGGAGACGGTAAGAGACTGCAGACATACTACAGGAGACGGTAAGAGACTGCAGACATACTACAGGAGACGGTAAGAGACTGCAGACATACTACAGGAGACGGTAAGAGACTGCAGACATACTACAGGAGACGATCAGAGACTGCAGACATACTACAGGAGACGATCAGAGACTGCAGACATACTACAGGAGACGATCAGAGACTGCAGACATACTACAGGAGACGATCAGAGACTGCAGACATACTACAGGAGACGATCAGAGACTGCAGATATACTACAGGAGACGATCAGAGACTGCAGATATACTACAGGAGACGATCAGAGACTGCAGATATACTACAGGAGACGGTCAGAGACTGCAGATATACTACAGGAGACGGTCAGAGACTGCAGATATACTACAGGAGACGGTCAGAGACTGCAGACATACTACAGGAGACGGTCAGAGACTGCAGACATACTACAGGAGACGGTCAGAGACTGCAGATATACTACAGGAGACGGTCAGAGACTGCAGACATACTACAGGAGACGGTCAGAGACTGCAGACATACTACAGGAGACGGTCAGAGACTGCAGATATACTACAGGAGACGGTCAGAGACTGCAGATATACTACAGGAGACGGTCAGAGACTGCAGATATACTACAGGAGACGGTCAGAGACTGCAGATATACTACAGGAGACGGTCAGAGACTGCAGACATACTACAGGAGACAGTCAGAGACTGCAGATATACTACAGGAGACGGTCAGAGACTGCAGACATACTACAGGAGACGGTCAGAGACTGCAGACATACTACAGGAGACGGTCAGAGACTGCAGACATACTACAGGAGACGGTCAGAGACTGCAGACATACTACAGGAGACGGTCAGAGACTGCAGACATACTACAGGAGACGGTCAGAGACTGCAGACATACTACAGGAGACGGTAGAGACTGCAGATATACTACAGGAGATGGTCAGAGACTGCATACATGATACAAGAGATGGTCAGAGACTGCATACATGATACAAGAGATGGTCAGAGACTGCATACATGATACAAGAGATGGTCAGAGACTGCATACATGATACAAGAGATGGTCAGAGACTGCATACATGATACAAGAGATGGTCAGAGACTGCATACATGATACAAGAGATGGTCAGAGACTGCATACATGATACAAGAGATGGTCAGAGACTGCATACATGATACAAGAGATGGTCAGAGACTGCATACATGATACAAGAGATGGTCAGAGACTGCATACATGATACAAGAGATGGTCAGAGACTGCAGACATACTACAGAAGATGATCAGAGACTGCAATACATGATACAGGAGATGATCAGAGTCTGCAATACAAGATACAGGAGATGGTCAGAGACTGCATACATGATACAGGAGATGGTCAGAGACTGCATACATGATACAGGAGATGGTCAGAGACTGCATACATGATACAGGAGATGGTCAGAGACTGCATACATGATACAGGAGATGGTCAGAGACTGCAGACATGGTACAGGAGATGGTCAGAGACTGCATACATGATACAGGAGATGGTCAGAGACTGCAGACATGATATAAGAGATGGTCATAGACTGCATACATGAAACAGGAGATGGTCAGAGTCTGCAGACATACTACAGGAGATGGTCAGAGACTGCAGACATACTACAGGAGATGGTCAGAGACTGCAGACATACTACAGGAGATGGTCATAGACTGCAGACATGATATAAGAGATGGTCATAGACTGCATACATGATACAAGAGATGGTCAGAGACTGCAGACATACTACAGGAGATAGTCAGAGACTGCAGACATACCACAGGAGATGGTCATAGACTGCAGACATGATATAAAGATGGTCATAGACTGCAGACATGATACAAGAGATGGTCAGAGACTGCAGACATGATACAAGAGATGGTCAGAGAGTGTGCAGACATAATTGGGCTGAAATTGTACCCGGGTCACACGTGCATTGCACAGATCACACAGCATGTTCCTGTGTTTTTCACTTTGCTGCAGTAACTTACCTGCAGGGGGGGGGGGCACTAGTTTGGGCACCTGGAGCAATTTTGCACATCACTTGTGGGGTGCCAAGGGCCACCCCCTCTGTGGCAGACAGCGTCTATTTAATTTGGGGGGGAGGATATGTGCTAATGGGGTGGATTTAATATCCAAGCCCCCTTGTAGCACAAGTCCTAAAGTGCCCCCTAGAACATATCCTCTCCCCCAAAATCACTCAAAGTGAACTGTAGGCTTGTTCCCCCCTCCTCTCCCCCTCTCCTCTGGAAGACTTACTTTGCATTAGTTCAGGCAGTAAATGTCAGACGAGCAGAGTTGTCTCGGCAGCATGCTGAGTCTCCCCCTCCCCCTCTGTGTACACACAGGAAACATCACACAGAGCAGGAGAAGGAGGGGGCGGGTCCAGTTCTCCACGCCTCTCTGCAGTCTGCAATGATTGTGTGTGTCAGCAGGGCCAGGCAGCTGGGGACTGCGGGGAGAGATGTCGGCTGACTCGGCTCTCTCTGCAGTGAAAAGTGGAGCTTGCGGACGGTGTGCGGGAACGAAAATAGCCCGTACAAGCTGCAGGCATTCCAGATGACTAGTGATAGTGACTAATTAGGCGGCCGCGCGGGGCCCCTGGAATTTGCGACTCTTGCGAGGCCTAAGGCCCTCGCCTAATCTGCCTAATTAGAGAGCCGCCTCTGTGTCCATGGTATTGTATACATTTTTCGACCGTATTTTTTTTGAAAAAAAAACAAAACGCCGGAGCTTAAAAACCCAATTGCGGCGTTTTTGCGCGTTTAACGATTCGCTTTTTTTATGCCTAACGCCAACGCTGCGGAACGCACTGGTCCTGGGTTTTTTTTGCAGCTTAAAAACGCCTATGCTATTTGCAGCTCAAAAACGCCTAGGTGGGCATGAAGCTATAGACTAACATGGACAGGTGGTTTTAAGCTGTAAAAAACGCTCAAAAACGTGGCTGTAAAAACGTCCGTGGGCATGAGGCCTCAGGGTTGTAAAGGTTGTCTTGCCACCGGGCCTTGGTGTTCTGCCACTGTGGGGTTCCCCAGCTGTCCTGTCCCTGTTATTGACCGCACTGGTCTGGCATCTGCCTCCTTGGCAGCGGCGGCAGTCTATTAGGACTTTGTGCTGGTGACATTATGGGTGTATGCAGGGGAAGGCTGGCACTATTGGTTATAGTGAGCTGAGCCCCCAGCTGGTCAACTAGCAGCAGTAATGCTGTATAACCTTCTCTGTTGACATGCTGATCAGGATGTGATCCTGTTGATGCTCCCAGTCAGATCTAATAAAACAGTATTTATTAGCATCAAGAGTACAACCACATATATATAATCAACCATATGTTCAGCAGCCATGTGGGCTCTATGCCTGTAAAGTGTGGGCTTTGATCAATAAAATCACTGATATTTAACACTAGGATTTGACTAGGAGCATCACCTGGATTGCATCCCGATCAGCATGTCAGAGAAAGCTCCGCTGCTGCTAAGCAACCTGCAGGGAGCTCAACTGTCTACAACCAATAGAGATGGGCTCGGGTGTGTTTGAAATCCCACATGCCCGATCTCCCGCCAGGAAGCCGACACTCCACAGTGCTAATCACAGCCAGTGAGACATTTCATGATCTGTGCAGCTGCGGGCCGGGAAATGTCTCACTGCCTGTGATTAGCGCTGTGCAGTGTGGGCTTCCTGGCAGGCTCTGGCATGTGGAATTTTGAACATGCCCAGCCCATCTCTAACAACAAATTGTGCTGGCCCTCCTGTATAATATCCGCAGTCTCTCTCCTGTATAATATCCACAGTCTCTCTCCTGTATAATATCCGCAGTCTCTCTCCTGTACAATATCCGCAGTCTCTCTCCTGTATAATATCCGCAGTCTGATCGTCTCCTGTATAATATCCGCAGTCTCTCTCCTGTATAATATCCGCAGTCTGATCGTCTCCTGTATAATATCTGCAGTCTCTCGCCTGTATAATATCCGCAGTCACTCGCCTGTATAATATCCGCAGTCTCTCTCCTGTATAATATCCGCAGTCTCTCTCCTGTATAATATCCGCAGTCTCTCTCCTGTATAATATCCGCAGTCTCTGACCGTCTCCTGTATTATAGTCGCAGTCTCTCTCCTGTATAATATCCGCAGTCTCTGACCGTCTCCTGTATTATATCCACAGTCTCTCTCCTGTATAATATCCGCAGTCTCTCTCCTGTATAATATCCGCAGTCTCTCTCCTGTATAATATCCGCAGTCTCTGACCGTCTCCTGTATTATAGTCGCAGTCTCTCTCCTGTATAATATCCGCAGTCTCTGACCGTCTCCTGTATTATTTCCGCAGTCTCTCTCCTGTATAATATCCGCAGTCTCTCTCCTGTATAATATCTGCAGTCTCTGACCGTCTCCTGTATTATATCCGCAGTCTCTGACCATTTCCTGTATAATATCCGCAGTCTCTGAACATCTCCTGTAGTATGTCTGCAGTCTCTGACCATCACTCTTTCCAAAACGCACTCCTGAACCTTGCACTCTCTACATAGCATCCTCTTGAGCCCTGCATCCAGCACCCACCTGCACCCTGCATGTAGCACCAGCATAAAGGGGGCACACTGACCACCAAAATGCATGGCCAGTGGTTACCAGTATACAGAGGACATAACAAATCAGGTAAATCAATTACCATGCAACTAAAAATATCTCAAAAGCAATAAGAGAATCTTTTTAGCTGGTTTCCTCATCTAACGCGAATCAATAAAAAGCAAAAAATGCAGCGCTGCCCTATACTTTATCTATAAAATTGTACAAATGGACTTATAAGTGCAATAGTAAAACCTATAAATGAATATCCAGTGAAAATCAACCAATGTATTGCAATATAGTAGTGATGGTGTCACCCCCTCTGCAAAAATATTTTGAGAAATTGCAGAGCTTCAATGTGCAAATAGCGGTAACACCCCTTACATACAATAATAATAATAACAAAGACACAAATCAACCCCCATGTATTAGAACATAGTAGTGATGTTGTCACCCTCTACATTTTTCAAAGCTGCAATGTGCAAATAGTGGTGAAACCACCTATATATAATCATAATAATAAAATGTAAAATATATACATCAAGTGTACATTTTATTATTATCATTATTATGATTATATATATAGGTGGCTTTACCACTATTTGCACATTGCAGCTCTGCAATATTTCTTACCTTTTGCAGAGAGGGTGACACCATCACTACTATATTCTAATACATGGGTTGATTTGCGTCTCTGTTATTATTTTTGTATGTAGGGGGTTTCACCATTATTTGCTCTGCAAATTCTCAAAATATTTTTGCAGAGGAGGTGACATCATCACTACTATATTGCAATACATTGGTTGATTTGCATTGGATATTCATTTATAGGTTTTACCATTTCACTTATAAGTCCATTTGTAGAAATGTATAAATGAAGTGTAGGGTTGTGCTGCATTTTTTGGCTTTTTATTGGTATACAGAGGCCAGGACCTACTGATCATCATTGGACGCCATGATGAAACCGTCACTTGCTGGCCACTCCCACAGGTGTGTGGTAGCGCACCGCATTAGCACCCTCAGTTTTACTTCAAGCACCACCATAGCACCCCAAAAAAAC
This sequence comes from Rana muscosa, assembly GCA_029206835.1. Lineage (NCBI taxonomy): Eukaryota > Metazoa > Chordata > Amphibia > Anura > Ranidae > Rana > Rana muscosa. Next base: position 58,958,448 of record CM055117.1, on the reverse strand, counting down.
ATTGCCTGGAGCCACCCCTGCCTGTATTGGATTAAAATTTTGGGACCCCATCCCTCCCAAGTTTTTCTCTATCTTCTTTTCATAACATTTGGTAGTCATATCCCAAAAAATTCTAAGAAGTATTTTTTTTTTTTCATCTCATGGACGAAATGTGGGAAAGAACGTATATATCATACAATCATTCGATAAACACCACATACACTGCATATATCATTTGAGGAAAATATGCTTACAAAATAGTTTACCATTAGCCAATAAAAAAATAAAAATAAAATATGTCCCCGGATTTCATTTTAAAAATCTGGTCACCTTACTGTACATCAGCCCCATAAAGTAACCAGCACTGGGTTCCAATGTGCTGCCGCCGCTACCATGGAGACAGAGACCAGCACTGTGAATAGCCGGGACAGGACAGCAACTCTGGTTGTTCCAGCACTGGTCCACGCTGGGAACATTCCCCCATCCACCTATAATGTGTAGATGGGGGAATTGGATCATTTCTTTTTTTTTTCATTCAACCTAATAATTGAATGAAAAAAGTGATCAATGTATGGGCTGCCTAAGGCTGGGTTCACACTGGTATGACACGACAGTCATACAACTTTCATCCTACTTTGCTCTGCGACATCAGTCCTACATTGATCCTACATTGGTCCGACATCCATCCGACTTTCATGAACAGGATACTACTTTGATCCGACTTTGTGCTAGTCTGACTTGTCCTTTGACCAATCAAAACAATCCCAGTGTGAGATAAATTCCTTTTACTGCTGCTGTAATCACCATGTCGGATGTCAAAAGTCGGATGGTTAGGACAAGTATCCTACTTTGATCCGACTTCAATGATATTCAATGGGCTGAAGTAGGATCAATGGTGAACCAAAGTAGTGCAGGGAGCATTTTCAAAGTCAGACCGACTTGTGTCGGACCAGTTAAGGCGGCTCTCATAGGGAAACATTGATTTTCACATCATGCGACATGAGCTCATGTCGGAGCGTTTGTCGGACCAGTGTGAACCCGGCCTAAGAGCTAAGACCAGACATAGACAGTTTAAATCTCAGCTGGTTCAGCAGGAACTGGCTGAGATTTGAACCATTAATGACCAGATTCTCTTATGATTATCACCAGTGGTTGCTATAGCCACTAGTGATAATCACTGTTTGTCAGGAGAATACAATTGCTGGGCAGGGGGGATATTCCCCTGTCACCACTGTCTGTGTTGATGGGGGAATTATGGAAGTTTCTTTCCTGCAATCTGTGGATGCAGGAAAGAAATTTGCACCGTATATTACCTGCCTAACTGAAATGAAAGTAAATTGTGAAGGTCTTAAAAGAACAGAAGAGGGGGAGGGAGACAGATGGGGGGAGAGAAGGGATGGAGATAATGCAGTTCAGTGATTACAGTGTACTGCAGTGCACACACTTACCCACGGTCCAGTCTAGAATCTCAGGCATCAGTCACACACAGCCAGGAATGCTGCTGATTTTCATATTTCCCGCCCACACATCCCCTCTCTTCAGATACAGCATGCCGGGATAGTGTGGGTGGGACTGGAAGGAGGAGCTGTATTCCTCCCTGCTCGTATGTGAGGAGAGTGAGGGAGGGGGGGTGGCTGGACTTGATGGGCTGTGAAAGAGTGTCATAGACTGACACTCGGCCCAGCTTGCAGTCACCACTCTCGGAATTTACAGGCTGGTTCTCCTGTCCTAAGGACGGGAGAAATCAGTCTGTTTTTTCAGTAACTGAGATGAAGGCTTGTGCCCCCCCCCCTCAGTGCTCGTGGAGTCCTTCCTGCAACTCGCTCTTCTCCGTGCCAATGAGGATGCAGGGGAAAGAGCAGATCGGGTGGCTGTGGTTGTGTGAGCGCTCTCATTATGCAGTGTCAGCGAGCAGAGGGAGGGGGGAGGAATCCCCCACAGGAGCTGACTGGGGACGCTCTCCCTCTCAGGAGAGACTGTTACCCCAGGAGCAGCCCGAGCAAAATACAAAAATGCAAAAAAAGAAAAAAAATTTTTTTTTTTTTGGGGGGGCACATGGTGGGGCACAGCATAATGTTGGGGGGGCCAGGGCCCCCTCTGGCCCCCCCCTAGGGACGCCATTGGATCCATAGTGGAGAAGGATCTGGGGGTTTCGGTAGATCATAAGCTCAATAATAGCATGCAATGCCAAGCTGCGGTTTCTAAAGCGATCAAAGTTCTTTCTTGTATTAAGAGGGGTATGGACTCCAGAGAGAAAGAGATATAATTTTGCCCCTGTACAAATCATTAGTAAGACCTCATCTGGAATATGCAGTTCAGTTTTGGGCCCCAGTTCTCAAAAAGGATATCGGGGAACTGGATAAAGTGTAGAGAAGAGCAACCAAACTGATAAGAGGCATGGAGGAGCTCAGCTATGAGGAAAGATTAGAAGGGGGGATATGATCAACATGTACAAATATATAAGGGGTCCATATAGTGAACTTGGTGTTGAGTTATTCACTTCAGACCCCTTTCACACTGGGTCGTTTTGCAGGCGCTATAACGCTAAAAATAGCGCCTGCAAAGCGACCAGAAACAGCCGCTGCTGTCTCTCCAATGTGAAAGCCCCGAGGGCTTTCACACTGGAGCGGTGCGCTAGCAGGACGGTAAAAAAAGTCCTGCTAGCAGCATCTTTGGAGCGGTGAAGGAGCGGTGTGTATACCGCTCCTCCACCGCTCCTGCCCATTGAAATGAATGGGGCACCGCGGCTGCAGAGGCGGTTTGCGGTGGTTTTAACCCTTTCTCGGGCACTAGCAGGGGGGTAAATGCGCCCCGCTAGCGGCCGAATAGCACTGCGAAATTTACGGTAAAGTGCCGCTAAAAATAGCGGCGCTTTACCACCGAAGCACCTCCCTCCCCAGTGTGAAAGGGATCTTAAGGTCATCACAGAGGACAAGGGGGTACTCTTTATGTCTAGAGGAAAAAATATTTCATCTCCAAATATGGAAAGGCTTCTTCACAGTAAGAGCTGTGAAAATGTGGAGTAGACTCCCTCCAGAAGTGGTTCTGGCCAGCTCAGTAGATTGCTTTAAGAAAGACCTGGATTCTTTCCTAAATGTACAGAATATAACTGGGTACTAACATTTATAGGTAAAGTTGATCCTGGGTAAAATCTGATTGCCTCTCGGGGGCTCAAGAAGGAATTTTTTCCCCTGCTGTAGCAAATTGGATCATGCTCTGCTGTTTTTTTTTTTGCCTTCCTCCGGATCAACTGTGGGTACAGAATTGTGTATATGGGATCATATTTTATTTTTTTTGGTTGAACTAGATGGACTTGTGTCTTTTTTTCAACCTGACTAACTATGTAAAGCTATCATGCTCTGGGAACTGGAGGGCCTTGGGAACCCAACATCAGGATGTGCTCTGCAACTTCTCAGAAGGAATTCAGAACAAATGGTAGCTTTTTCAGGATACAACATTGCATCAACTGTAATTATACCCCATGAAACCGAAAATCTTCACTTTTTGAGCATAAGTTCACTTTAAAATTAGAGTTGGCTTTAAATAAAATTAGCCCCTTGTTTTTCAATTCTTTGATAAAAAAGATGACATGTGAGTGTCTCCCGTTTTAAGCACTTCGTAAAATTAATTTGTAAAAATGCGTATTTTATCATTTTTTGCACGCCAGCCAAAAAAACTAAAGTTCCAAGAAATTCTGCTGATGTCTATTATCTGGCAGGAATTAAAAGCGTAACAAAGGAACACTATTATGGGGGTTGGGAAGTGCAGTGTACGTGAGCACCCAGGCTGATGTAATTATATAGGAAGAGAATCTGGCAACGGTGAGATGGTATAGATGTTGTGATCGGAGTACCGTGCAAAACTTTCCTCATTCCTTGCTGTTCCTGCACACCAGGTCATTTCTTCTCTTAATGGAACTGAATAATTAGATCTAATTATCTCCAGGCTGCAGTTATTAGCAAAATGTAAAAAAAAAAAAAAAAATCTCATTATTCCGCTGTGAAATTGTTATTTTGCAGATTTAACCATAATGAGGCAACTTGTGAAAAATTTCAGTGAAGTAAAGCAGGTCAGCAAACTCATAAACTTGGTGAATGGTATTAATTGCTTACTTAGTTGTGTTGATCTCTGTTTTCATTGTATCTCCTAAGGTTGTCCCAGGTCCGTAAAAGTACAAAATCTGGGCCTTTGATATGCAAACATTAAAGTGATTGTAAAGGATTTTTTTTTTCCTATAAAAATAACAAACATGTTATACTTCCTTACTTTGTGCATTGGATTTGCACAGATCAGCCCGAATCCTCCTCTTCTCAGGTCCCTCTTCTGTGATCCTGCCCCCCCCTCCTGTTGAGTGCCCCCACAGCAAGCAGCTTGAGTCACAGCTCTCTGTGTCCATTCAGACATGGAGCCCCAAACCGACTCCGCCCCTCTCTCCCCTGATTGGCTAGCTGACTTTGATTAATAGCAGTGGGAGCCAATGGCACAGCTGCTGTGTCTCAGCCAATAAGGAAGGAGAATCTCGGGTGGCTGAGACACTCATGGACATCGCTGGTCAGAGAGGGACCTCAGGTAAGTATTAGGGGGGCTGAGGGGGGCTGCTGCACACAGAAGGCTTTTTATCTTAATGCATTCTATGATTAATGCATTCTAGGATAAAAAACCTTCTGGGTTTACAACCACTTTAGCCACACCTTTGGCAGTTGACCCCAGACATGGCTTCTTCCACCCACACTCATTTGGTAACCAATAGGAAATATACAGTTGGTGTAAAGCGCTGCACAAACTGTTGGAGCTATATAAATCCTGTAAAATAATAATAATAATAATAATAAAGTAATATAATAAAAATAATAATAAAGTACAGGTTTGCAGAAGGAGGTGAACGAGGGATCCACCATCAATGCCGTGGTTGATGTTTGCATAAAATAGTGTCCAAACATTTGAGATACCTTCAAATTTGAAGATAAACCAAGGATATGAGCAGGTACCTCCAGGATTCTATGGATTTGTGGTCACTTTAGAAGGCCAACTCTAGCCAGGTTCACTTTGAGGGCCAACTCTTGCTAAAACCTATCATTTCGTTTTAAATAGAGCAGGACAGTTTCGGAGCCACTGTTGAGTTTTTATTCCTGTTGTGAAAAATGGAAAAATACTGCCGAATCCACAGGGTTATCTCACTGGTATTGCTATCTTAAAGTTTTGATGTTGATGTACAGTGCTGTGAAAAAGTATTTTCCCCCTTCCTGTTTTCTTCTTTTTTTTTTTCCATATTTGTCACACCTAAATGATTCAGATCATCAAACAAATTTTAATATTACACAAAGCTAACCCGAGTGAATACAAAATGCAGTTTTTAAATGATCTTTTCATTTGTTAAGAAAAAAAAAACTGTCCAAACCTGCCTGGCCCTGGGTGAAAAAGTTATTGCCCCCTAAACCTAATAACTGGTTGTGCCACCCTTGGCAGCAACAACTGCAGTCAAGCATTTGCGAAAACTGGTGATGAGTCTTTAACATCGCTGTGGAGGAATTTTGGTCCACTTGTACAAAGTTAAGGGAACATACAGTGGAACCTCGGTTTGCGAGTAACTGCGGTTAACGAGCGTTTCGCAATACGAGCAATGTATTTTGAAAAATCCTAACTCAGTTTGCGAGTGTTGTCTCGCAGAATGAGCAGGATTCAGGCCAAAGCGGTGTGCAGTACCACGTTTGGTTTGGCCTGAGGTGGGGGGGGCGGAGCCGAGCGTAACCGGACGGCGCCGTTTGGAAAGACTCGGAAATACTACGTTCCTGAGCCTTTCCAAGGTTTGCCAAGGTCAGCCGAACTGTCCTCGGGCCTTTCCGGCTGTTTCTGAGGCTCTCTGGCGCCCCCTGCCTCTGGCCGCATGCGGTATTGCATGCCATTGAAGTCAATGCGGAACTAATTATTTTCGTTTCCATTGACTTAAATGGGGAAACTCACTTTGATATGCGAGTACTTTGGATTACGAGCATTCTCCTGGAACGGATTATGCTCGTAATCCGAGGTTCCACTGTATATAAAAAAACCGAAAGACTCTTTCCTCTAAATTGATTGCCTATTTAAACCAAACACTGGTCTGCCAGAAAACCTAAAGAAGACCTGTCAACCAATATAAACTTTTACAAGTTTTTGTAGATCTCCTAAAAGCTCTATGAGGTCCTTACTATTACCTCATTGTTGGGGCTCTTTGATCTTGATTTCATTGTGTTAATATGAACTTTCCTGACTTTGAGACATCCGTCACCCCTCTGTCAAGCTGGGTAGACTCATGTCAGTGTGCAATCTAGATGGTAAACCCTATATATACAAATTTAAAAAAAAGGCATACAATACAAAAATACAAAGATGCAAAAGTAATGTAATGATGAAGTAATTTTTTTTAAATACTTAAGCCAAAAAAACACTAATGAATAAAGGGAATGAAGCTGAATTAAAAAAATGTATTTTGCTGGAGCTGTGTAGTGTAGGCAATGTAATGTATCTTGGATCAGTCCATGATATAAACAGGTCAACCCAGGAGCTGGTGTCCAAATTCTTTACATGTATTGCAGCATTAGTAGCTTTGTCATAGGTTGTAAGTCATTGAGGTTATACAGTGTCAAACCCTGATGAAAGGGGAGTGCTTAAAACCCAAAACCCTTTGGCTGTTTTATTCAAATAAAAAAAAAAAAAATCATTAAATTCTTTACATGTATTGCAGCATTCTTTACATGTATTGCAGCATTAGTAGCTTTGTCATAGGTTGTAAGTCATTGAGGTTATACAGTGTCAAACCCTGATGAAAGGGGAGTGCTTAAAACCCAAAACCCTTTGGCTGTTTTATTCAAATAAAAAAAAAAAAAATCATTAAAATCCTTTTTGGACTCAAATGTTGGTGTGATACTTTCACTGCTTTTATTATATTTTGGGTCTGTGTCCCCATTTGGTAGAATTATCCACTTTATAAATCCTGTTGACCAATTGTCCCCTAGATAAAAAGGAGGATTTAAAAAAAGTTTGCAGTTGTCACCAGAACAGGAATAGATGGGTAATTTGTCAACAGTTTAAGGATTTTTTTCTTAAATTCTTTCTTAACCACTTCAGCCCCGGAAGAATTGGCTGCCCAATGAACGGGCCATTTTTTGCGATTCGGCACAGTGTCGCTTTAACTGACAATTGCTTGGTTGTGCGACGTTGAACCCAAGCAAAATTTACGTTCCTTTTATTCCCACAAATTGAGCTTTCTTTTGGTGGTATTTGATCACTTCCGCGGTTTTTATTTTTTGCGCTATAAACAAAAAAAGAGCGACAATTTTGAAAAAAAAGCAATATTTTTTACTTTTTGCTATAATAAATATCCCCCAAAAATATATAAAAATGTTTTTTTTTCTCAGTTTAGACCGATACGTATTCTTCTACATATTTTTGGTAAACAAAATCGCATTAAGCGTATATTGATTGGTTTGCGCAAAAGTTATAGCGTCTACAAAATAGGGGATAGATTTATGGCATTTTTATTATAAATTAGTTTTTTTTACTAGTAATGGCGGCGATCTGCGATTTTTATCGTGACTGAGATATTGTGGCGGACACATCGGACACTTTTGACACTATTTTGGGACCATTGTCATTTATACAGCGATCAGTTCTATAAAAATGCACTGATTACTGTAAATGACACTGGCAGGGAGGGGTAAAACACTAGGGGGCGAGGAAGGGGTTAAGTGTGTCCTAGGGAGTGATTCTAAGAAAATGGGAAAAAGAAACTGCGCTAAGAAATATAGTGTCCTTGCAGAACCTAAGTGTGGTCTACAAGTAAATTGTGGAAGCAGCGACTTTCCTGTAAAAAATTGGTACAGTGAAAGTTATGGAAAAATATATATAAAGCCGCGCTACCCAAGAGCAAAAGTGAAATAACTCAAACACATGTCACTTAATGATTACAAAAATGAATCAGTAAAACAGAAGGTGACGTCAGCACGTCGCACCGCTCTGCGGCAGAGCGGTGCGACGTGCTGACGTCACCTTCTGTTTTGCTGCTCGCTAACCCAGACGGATGGGTTTGTCCGAATGCTTGCCGGCCGGTGCATCAAACTTAAGGCTTTCCATATCTAGCTTTTTTGTATGTGTGTCTTTTATTACTTTTAAACCAATAAATCTGAAGGTTTTACACTATCGGAGCTTTTATACATTTCTTACATACCTCGCATCCGCACTTGAGTCTGAACATCCATGGTTGGATTTGATCAGTGGTGAAGCAAGCTGGAGGTGTCTGTGTGAATCATCTGTGATGTGTATATGCCTTCTTTGATCCTCTGTTACGGGGGGTCACGGAGCTCCGGTAAGCGGTGATTCTTACCAGTGGTGGTGGATTTTCATTGTACACACTCTTTCGCAATTTTGAAGATTGTTGGAAAGACCACGAACAGTTTTCATGGGTGGAATATGTTTAATTGAACCTGAGATCTCTTCACATATGGACTTTGCATAGGACACTTTAACAACTTTGTTTCATGCATTTATGTGTTCATTTTTTTCACAGGATTTATTTTAATGTTCACTGTCATTAATTTATCACGTATGATTCACTTTTGGTTGTGCTTCACGTTTAATCATTAATAGAGTTGAGCGGACACCTGGATGTTCGGGTTCAACGGGTTCCGCCGAACTTCGGAAAAAAGTTCGGGTTCGGGACCGAACTTTAACCCGAACCCAAACCCGAACCCCATTGAAGTCAATAGGGACCCGGACTTCTATGGACTAAAAAGGCTCTAAAAAAGTAATGGAAAGGGCTAGAGGGCTGCAAATGGCAGCAAAATTTTGTTAAGAGCATGGCAAGTGCTCTGCAAACAAATGTGGATAGGGAAATAACTTAAAATACCATTAAAAAAATAAAAAAATAAAAAAATATGCTGAGGCCCCCTTTTCAGCAGAAGAGGTACAGGAAGTCATTAAGAACCTCAGAAGACCACAACACACCAACAGTACATAACCGCTGAATCGCAGAGCTACAGAACTGCAAAAAATGCTATTAAAAAAAAAAAGTTTTTAGTATACCACAGTAGAAGACAAATATATAGAAATTGTTTATTTCACACACCTCCACATATGTATAACACACTGCAAAATATTTTTTGTGGCCCTAAATGGCGTTTTTTGGAAGACCACAACACACCCACAGTACGTAACCACTGAATCGCAGAGCTACAGAACTGCAGAAAATGCTATTTAAAAAAAATGTTGTTTCTTTCTCGTACATCACGGGACACAGAGCGACATAGTCATTACTAATGGGTTATATAGATACCTTCAGGTGCTGGCACTGGCAACTTCCAAAACCGGAATTACCCTCCCGTATATAAGCCCCTCCCATCCGGGAGCACCTCAGTTTTTTGCCAGTGTCTAAGGTGTTGGCCAAGAAGAAACATGTGTTTTTCACTGAGCTTGCGTACAGGTTCTTTTGGGCCTCAGTAAGCTATTCCGGATCCGACCAAAAAAGCTTCATAGCTAAACGGTCGGTACCCGGGCCTTGCAGAGAAGAGCAAGGTTTTGCCTGTAATGCTTCTCTTAGGAGAGCTGGACCCTGGGATCCAGAGCTCTGGTCATACCCATGACCAAGATGTTTTCTGTGCAGGGTGCTATACAGGTCCAGGGGAGTGGAATCCTTGGGAACCAGGTCCCTGAAGGTTTAATTACAATGCCTGCCGTGATAGGTGAAGTTTGGGCTTCTGTGGACCAAACAAAGTCCTGCGGCGGGGAACAGGTAAGTGGGGGCCCCCAGGAACTTGGTTCTATTGGGGGACCCCCAAGCCTAATTTGTCTTTCTGTCTGTTACCTAACGGTATTCCCGCTAATATCTGTGCATGCCTGTAACTACTAAAAAATGTAATAATTTTAATAGTGGGCAAGAAAAAAAATATATATATATATATATATATATTTAATATATTAGACTGCGGTACCTGTGTTAATCCACTAGAGGCCGCTGTGGAACGTTTCTTGTCATGTGGACTAGTTTCTTTTTATCAGAGCAAGTCCAGGCAGATGGTGAGTTCTCTTGTCGGAAACTGCTTCCTCTGCCATGTTGCAATGCTCGTCCATCCCCCGGCCTGCGGCAAAAGGGGCCCTGGCTCTTGTCCCTGGTTTCCTTTTCAAAATTAGCGCCGAAGGCACACGTGGCCGTGCGCGTGCACGCGCCTCTATATATAGAGGTGAGCCGGGAAAGGGGGCGGAGCTTGGGGGATGACGCTCTGTGCGCGTCGCAGCGCTTCTGCGCATGTGCGGGCGTCCCAGCATGTTAAAAACCACAATTATGTGTTGTGAGCTGGCTATGGAGTGCAGAGACAGAGCTGGCAACATTTAAAAAAGGCATACAGCAAGCGGTTGATGCAGGCATCCCCATAGAAAGGCACATTAGTAGACACCAACTGGTTTTATAGCAGCATTTGTGCTAGACTATTGTCAGTAAGTGGTGTATTTCGGCTGGAATACCTCAGCTTTGGGCTTAGGAATAATGCCGTCAAAAAACTCCGGGACTAAAAATTCCAGGAAGCATAGGGGGTCTCCATCGGGCTCTGAGGATCTTGGGCATGCTTCGGCTGCACCAGTCTCCCCTGAAGAATCAGAGGTTAGTGACCGTAGAGCACCCTCAGGAGTACCTGGTACTGTGGCTGTCCTCAGTTCACCTGCTCCTGTGTATGTAACAGAGGAGGTTTTTTCCTCAGCTCTGGGAGGGCTGGAAGAGAGATTGTCAGCATTGATCGCTGCTTCCCTGTCACAGGAAAAAAGCGCCCGATCTCCGTCTCCTCCCTCAGAGTACCTGTTAGCAGAGCAACAGTCCCATACAGGGATCGACCTGCCTGAAGGGGATCAGGATGAGGTCGATTCTGTTGTAGAGGAATCAACAGTGGAAGAGCCATTCTCAGCATCACATGCTGAAAGGTTATGGGTTCAGTCCCTGACTAATATGGTCCGATCAGCATTTAAAATGCCCCTTGCGGAGCCATCATCCACTTCTGTCTCCTCGTTGGGGTCGCTAAAAGCTCCCCAGACTGTTTGTTCCTTTCCGATCCATCCTTTACTGGAAGGGCTCATTTACCAGGATTGGGAGCATCCTGATAAAATATTTACTCCTCCCAAGAGATTTCAAGTGGTCTATCCCATGGAGGATAAGTTCATCAAAAAATGGAGGGTCCCTACAGTGGACGCAGCCATCTCTTGTGTGAATAAATCACTGACATGTCCAGTGGATAATGTCCAAATGTTCAAGGACCCAATAGATAAAAAATTAGAGTCCTTATTAAAATCTGCTTTCTCTACAGCAGGCTTGGTGACTCAACCGGCAGTGGCAGCTATTGGGGTCTGCCAAGCAGTGAAGGATCAGTTGAAACAGGTCTTAAGGGACTTGCCAGATCAGCAGGCTCTTGCCCTAGCTGATCTACCTAGAGCCTTATGCTTTGCGGTGGACGCTATAAAGGATTCAATCCATCAGGCCTCCCGCCTTACGCTGTCTGTAGTACATATGCGCAGGCTTTTATGGCTCAAAAACTGGTCTGCTGAAGCTCCCTGTAAAAAATTGCTGGTCAGCTTCCCATTTCATGGTGAACGCTTATTCGGGGAAGACCTGGACAAATATATCCAGAGAATTTCCAGCGGTAAAAGTACACTTTTGCTGGTTAAAAACAGAGTTAGAGGTCCCTCTTTTAAGAGGCCTGCTTCTCCAGTCCCTAGGACATCGGCTGTGAAACAGTTCCGACGGCCTCCTCGGTCAAATCCCGGAGGTAAAAATCAGGGACAATTGCAGGGTAACAAGAAGCCCTGGAGCAGGAGAGGTACAAAACCTCCCCCAAAGTCAAATGCATGAAGGGTTGCCCCCACTCAATCGGGTGGGGGGAAGACTTCAGTTGTTCGCAGAGACCTGGCGGGACACGATCAGAGACAGATGGGTGCTCTCCGCAGTAAATCTGGGATACAAATTGGAGTTAAAAGACTCCCCTCCTTCCCACTTTATAAGGTCAAACGTGCCAAGGGATCCCCAGAAGAGAGGATCCCTCCTGTTGGCACTAGAACAATTATTGCTCCAAGCAGTAATTATAGAGGTTCCCCTGGAAGAATGGGGGTTCGGGTTTTACTCAAACCTCTTTACAGTCCCGAAGCCAAACGGGGACGTGAGGCCCATATTAAATCTAAAAGGGCTAAACAAATTCCTACATATCAGGACTTTCCGGATGGAGTCGATCCGGTCGGTGGCCACTGCCCTACAAGGGGAGGAATGGTTAGCCTCGATCGACATCAAAGATGCTTATTTGCACATTCCCATCTTTCCAGCCCACCAAAAATTTCTACGCTTTGCGGTAGAAGGGCGCCATTTTCAGTTCAGAGCCTTACCCTTCGGTCTGGCCACAGCACCACGAGTGTTCACAAAAATTCTGGCCCCATTATTGGCCAATCTAAGAACACGAGGTGTAACGATAATGGCATATCTAGACGACTTGTTGCTGATAGACCACTCAGTGGAAAAACTAGAAGTGGTTGTTCACGAGACAATCAAGTATCTGGAATATCACGGTTGGATTATCAACCGAGACAAGTCAGCCCTAAAACCAGTCAAAAGTCTGGAATACTTGGGGCTAAGGCTGGATTCAGACCAGAGAAAAATTTTCTTGCCTCAAGAAAAGGGGTCGTCTTTGAGAGATTTGATCCACTTAGTGGGTTCAAAAAGACAGCCATCCATACGCCTGTGCATGAGGCTGCTGGGAAAAATGGTGGCATCATTCGAAGCAGTACCCTACGGTCAATTCCATTCAAGGAATTTGCAAAGGGCCATACTGTCAGCCTGGAACAAAAAAGTTCAGGCTCTGGACTTACCAATGTCCTTGTCCCCTTCCGTTCGCAAGAGCCTCCGCTGGTGGTTGGTTCCCCAGAATCTGGAAAGAGGGAAATCCTTCAGTCCGATTTCTTGGAAGGTGGTCACTACAGATGCCAGCCTTATAGGCTGGGGAGCAGTACTGGAGCAATGGTCTCTCCAGGGCAGATGGTCGGATGCGGAAAAGGCCCTGCCCATCAATCTCTTAGAGATACGAGCAGCCCGGTATGCCCTAGTAGCATGGACATCCAAACTCCAAGGGTCCCCTGTCAGAATTCAATCAGACAATGCCACAGCAGTGGCATATATCAATCATCAGGGGGGCACCAGGAGTCGTGCAGCCCAGAGGGAAGTAAATTACATCCTGAGATGGGCAGAAAGATATGTCCCAGCCATATCTGCGGTATTCATTCCAGGAGTGGAGAATTGGAAGGCGGACTTTCTAAGTCGCCAACAATTATGCCCAGGGGAATGGTCCCTTCATCCCGAGGTTTTCCGGACAATATGTCAGCGGTGGGGAACACCGGATGTAGATCTGCTAGCATCCAGATTCAACGCAAAAGTGGACAGGTTTGTCTCTTGGACAAGGGATCCCCTAGCTTGCGGCTCGGATGCCCTAGTGTTCCCTTGGGATCAGTTCAAGCTGATATATGCATTCCCACCGCCACAATTGTTACCTCGATTATTCCGCAGAATCACGGTAGAAAAGAAACCAGTGATTCTGGTGGCTCCAGCGTGGCCCCGAAGAGCATGGTACGCGGAGATTGTAAAGATGTCTGTGGGAAGTCCTTGGACCCTCCCACATCGTCCGGACCTGCTTTCGCAAGGACCGATATACCACCCTTCCTTACCAGCCCTAGGTTTGACGACCTGGCTATTGAAGCCCACTTTCTAAAAAAGAGAGGGCTCTCTAATGCTGTGGTATCTACCATGATCAATGCCAGGAAGCCGGTATCCAGGCAGATCTACTATAGAATCTGGAAGGCGTACATCGCCTGGTGTGAGGCCAAGAAATGGCATCCACGTAAATACGTAATAGGTAGGATTCTGGACTTTCTACAATGGGCTGTAGATAGGAAGCTTGCCTTGAGTACTATCAAGGGTCAGATTTCGGCCTTGTCAATATTTTTTCAAAGGCCCTTGACTAGTCAAAGCCTTTATACAAGGAGTGATGTGTATTAGTCCTCCGGTTAATATTCCCATATGTCCATGGGATCTAAACTTGGTTCTGTCGGTTCTACAGAAACAACCATTTGAACCATTACAGCATATTTCCCTGGTTCTTCTCACCAGGAAATTGATTTTTCTAGTAGCCATTTGTTCGGCTAAAAGAGTGTCGGAATTAGCAGCTATGTCCTGTAGGGAGCCATATCTGGTTATCCATAAGGACAGAGTAGTGTTACGTCCTCATCCAGCCTTTCTTCCTAAGGTGGTATCGAGGTTTCATTTGAACCAAGATGTGGTTCTTCCTTCTTTTTTCCCCAAACCTACTTCGGTAGAGGAAAAGTTATTGCATTCTTTGGATGTAGTAAGAGCAGTTAAAGCTTATCTAAAAGCCACTGCTCAGATTCGCAGAACGGATACTTTGTTTATTCTGCCGGAAGGCCCCAGAAGGGGTCAGGCAGCGTCAAAATCTACTTTAGCCAAGTGGATTCGACAGGTCATAATGCAAGCCTATGGCTTGAGAAGGAGACCGCCTCCGTTCAAAGTTAGAGCGCACTCCACGAGAGCAGTTGGAACTTCATGGGCAGTGCATCACCAGGCCTCCCTGGCTCAGATCTGTAAGGCCGCAACATGGTCTTCAGTACACATGTTTACTAGGTTCTACCAGGTGGACGTTAGAAGTCAGGAGGATGTCGCCTTTGGGCGCAGTGTGTTGCAGGCCGCAAAAGATCCTCATGTCTGATAGCGCTCAGCTTATATATGGTGTATCCCCCCCCTCGTTGGGCATTGCTTTAGGACATCCCATTAGTAATGACTATGTCGCTCTGTGTCCCGTGATGTACGAGAAAGAAAATAGGATTTTTATAACAGCTTACCTGTAAAATCCTTTTCTTGGAGTACATCACGGGACACAGAGCTCCCACCCCTCTTTGGGGACACTTATTGCTTTGCTACAAAACTGAGGTGCTCCCGGATGGGAGGGGCTTATATACGGGAGGGTACTTCCGGTTTTGGAAGTTGCCAGTGCCAGCACCTGAAGGTATCTATATAACCCATTAGTAATGACTATGTCGCTCTGTGTCCCGTGATGTACTCCAAGAAAAGGATTTTACAGGTAAGCTGTTATAAAAATCCTATTTTTTTTAGTATAGCACAGTAGAAGACAAATATATAGAAATTGTTTATTTCACACACCTCCACATATGTATAACACACTGCAAAATATTTTTTGTGGCCCTAAATGGCGTTTTTTGGAAGACCACAACACACCCACAGTACGTAACCGCTGAATCGCACAGCTGCAGAACTGCAGAAAATGCTATTAAAAAAAATGTTGTTTTTTTAGCATAGCACAGTAGAAGACAAATATATAGAAATGGTTTATTTCACACGCCTCCACATATGTATAACACACTGCAAAATATTTTTTGTGGCCCTAAATGGGTCTTTTTGCAAGAGTACATTAAAGTGCAAATTTTTATTAATTTTTTTGCCCTAAATGGGTCTTTTTTTGCACGAGCAAAATAAAATGCAATTTTTTTTTGCCCTAAATGGGTCTTTTGGAAAAGAGCACAATAAAGTGCCTTTTTTTTTGCCCTAAATGGGTCTTTTTCCAAGAGCAGAATACACCCACAGTATGGAAACGGTGTATCTCTCAATGTAATATATGCAGTGCTGGTGCACTGAGCTTGCAGATAAAAGGTAGATTTTCTCTGACACTGGGCTCATGGCAGTGTAAAGAGACTGTGCACTGCAACACAAACAGGTAAACCTATGCAGATCGCTGAGTTATATCTCTGAATCTGGACTCCTATTCCTATATAATAAATCTCTCTCCCTGAAAGCACCAACAGGAACCTGACCCTACACTACACTGTCTCTCTATCTTTTCCCTCAGATTCCAGAATCAGGACTAACTCATGTATTTTCAATCTCTCCTAATAAGCAACAGCAGCAGACAAGATCCTCTCTCTATCTATTCTGAAGTAGAGTGACATGTGTGCTGTGTGCCTCTAGCTTATATAGAAGCTGGGTCACATGTTGCACTGACCAATCACAGCCATGCCATTAGTAGGCATGGCTATGATGGCTTCTAAGGGCACACCAGCTAATCAAAAGGTGATTGGCTGGCCCCTGAAGCATTTTTAACTGTGCCATTAGATTGCCGAACCCGAACTCGAACACAGACTTTCACGCAAAGTCCGGGTTCGGGTTCGGGTTTGGGAAAAAGCTAAAGTTCGGTACGGACCCGAACTTTACAGATCGGGTTCGCTTAACACTAATCATTAAGTGACATGTGTTTGAGTTATTTCCATAGGCGTGCGCACAGGGTGTGCCGGCTGTGCCCAGGCACACCCTAATCACCCCATGCGCTTTAGTATTATTGCTCTGTGTAGCAACAGGAACATGGAAAAGATCTTCCTCTTACCGGCTCTGCCATAAGAGAAGTGTTTATGCTCTTCTCTTTCACTTGCCAGCAGGGAGATCAATGTGCCGGGGTCATATATATGTAGATACATTCACATGCATGTGTGTTTGAGCTTAAGGCCCCTTTCACACTGAGGCGTATTTCAGGTGTTTTTACGCTAAAAACAGCGCATAAATAACGCCTGAAATACTCCTGCCCCAGCATTCTCAATGTGAAAGCCCGAGGGCTTTCACACTGAGGTGGTGCGCTGGCAGGAGACAAAAAAATCTCCTGCAAGCCGCATCTTTGGAGCGGTGAAGGAGCGGTGTGTATACCGCTCCTTGCCATTGAAATAAATGGGACACCGCGGTAATACCGCCTGCAAACCGCGGCTGTAGCCGCGGTTTGCGGGCGGTATTAACCCTTTTTCGCCCGCTAGCGGGGGTTAAAACCGCACCGCTAGCGGCCGAATATCGCGGTAAAACACGATGGTATAGGGCGCTGAAAATTGCGCCGCTATACCGCCACCGCATATGCCCGCCCCAGTGTGAAAGGGGCCTAAGGGTGCACACCCTAATGCAGTGTTGGCTAACATTGGCACCCCAGATGTTTTGGAACTACAATTCCCATGATGCTCAACTACACTGCAGAGTGCATGAGCATCATGGGAAATGTAGTTCCAAAACATCTGGGGTGCCAAGGTTCGCCATCACTGCTCTAACGCATTAGGCTGCACACACCTATGGTTATTTCACTTTTGCTCTTGGGTAGCTCGGCTTTATATATATAATTTTCCCTACCAGTGACACGGCAGTGATCACTGCTCCGGATCACAGGGAGCAGTAGATCACTGTCCTGTCACAAGGCAGAACAGGGAAATGCGTTGTTTACAAAGGCATCTCCCCGTTCTGCCGCTTCGTGACATGATTGCTGGACACCGGCGGACATCGAGTCCGCGGGTCCCGCGGGCACAGTCACGGAGCTCGCGGCGCCCGCTTGGGGGACAGATTCAAAGCAACGTACCTGTACGTTGCTTTGCCTGCCCGTGCCATTATGCCGACGCATATCTACGTTAGGCAGTCGGCAACTGGTTAAGGATATACTAGGAAACAGGTTTTTTTGTCCCATTGGGGAGATTCCCTTGCTTTAGAGAAATTTGCTGTCACTTTTTTTTTTTTTTCTCTGGGACAGCTAGTGTAAAAGAATCTTCCCAATGGGACAAAAAAAAAGTTTCCTACTCTACAAAAAAAAAAAAAAGTTTTGGCTTGTATATACGGCAAACTATTTTTCTATCAGGTATTTTATCAATATTAGAAAAATATATACAGTTAAGCAGAGAGGCTGAATTTATGTATATCGTTTCAAGAAAAAAGTGAAATGGACCTTAGCTCTGTGTTTCAGTGTAATAATATTATTTCACTAAGATGTCAGTTAAACATCAATGAGGTTATTCCACAGATGTACATTAGCCTGATTAAAACCCATTGATCCTAATTCTGAGAATGTCCCTAATGTGAATGTTCAGGTTTACCAGCAATTGATTTCAGTTAGGAAGTGAATTCATTCAGCAGCCTGAACTATAGAAAAGCGGGGTCTGTGATTAGTTTAATATTGCATTTTTATATTATGACATCCATTACAATTCTAAAAACAGAAACATCTATATTTGATCTTCTCATTTAGGCTGCAGTTCACCTCCAAACATCCGGTCTGCCTCTGTTCTCGAATTTTTTGATTTTTTTATTACTCTCAATGATTGATTCTTTTTCTTCACAAGTTCCTAAGGTCAGCACCAGCAAAACAGATAAAATACACTATATTAACAAAAGTATTGGGACGCCTGCCTTTACACGCACACGAACATTAATGGCATCCCAGTCTTAGTCCGTAGGGTTCAATATTGAGTTGGCCCACCCTTTGGAGCTATACCAGCTTCAACTCTTCTGGGAAGACTGTCCACAAGGTTTACGAGTGTGTCTATGGCAGTGATGGCTAACCTTGTTTTGGAACTACAATTCCCATGATGCTCAGCTACACTGCAGAGTGCATGAGCATCATGGAAAATGTAGTTCCAAAACATCTGGGGTGCCATCACTGGTCTATGGGAAGGTTTGACCATTCTTCCAGAAGTGCACTTGTGAGCTTAATCACTGAAGTTGGACGAGAAGGCCTGGCTCACAGTCTCTGCTCTAATTCTTCCCAAAGGTGTTCTATTGGGTGGGGTGAGGACTCTGTGCAGGCCAGTCAAGTTCCTCCATCCGAAACTCGTTCATCCATGTCTTTATGGACCTTACTTTTTGCACTCATGTGCAGTCATTTTGGAACAGGAAGGGGGCATCCCCAAACTTTTTCGGCAAAGTTTGGAGCATGAAATTGTCCAAAATGTCTTGGTATGCTGGGGCCTTAAGAGTTCCCTTCACAGGAACTGAGAGGCCAAGCCTGAAAAACAACCCCACACCATAATCCCCCCTCCACCAAATGATTTGGACCAGTGCACAAAGCAAGGTCCATAAAGACATGGATGAGTGAGTTTGGGGTGGAGGAACTTGACTGGCCTGCACAGAGTCCTGACCTCAAACCGATAGAACACCTTTGGAATGAATTAGAGCAGAGACTGCAAGCCAGGCCTCACAAACGCTCTTCTGGAAGAATGGTCAAACATTCCCATAGACACACTCCTAAACCTTGTAGACAGCCTTCCCAGAAGAGTTGAAGCTGTTATAGATGCAAACAGTGGGCCAACTCAATGTTGAACCCTATGAACTAAGACTGGGATGCAGTTATTTACACCTTAAAACACCTTAATCCTATCATTATGTAAATGTGTAGATGTTAATTGTCCAAGAGCAGGGTGGCAGTTGTGAAAGTCCATCCTGTCCTCGTTATATAACCCGATTATTTGTGTGACAGTAATATAGTTATCCCATAAGTAGCTGGAGTGTCAGGAAAAACTCAGAAAGATCTTTAACAAACACTGGGGGTTATTTTCGAAAGGCAAATTCACTTTGCACTACAAGTGCAAACTACAAGGGCAAAGTACACTTGAAAGTACACTTGGAAGTGCAGTCGCTGTAAATCTGAGGGGAAGATCTCAAATGAGGGGAAGCTCTGCTGATTTTATCATCCAATCATGTGCAAGCTAAAATGCTGTTTTTTATCTTCCTTGCATGTCCCCCTCGGATCTATAGTGACTGCACTTCCAAGTGTACTTTCAGTGCAATTTCAAGTGCACTTTGCACTTGTAGTTTGCACTTGTAGTGCAAAGTGGATTTGCCTTTATTAAATAACCCCCACTGTGTCTTTTAAGCCCAGCAATACACTGATAAGCTTGGACATCCTAAAGTTCCAACACCCAAACACAAGCAAAGTAATTTACAGTGCCTTGCGAAAGTATTCGGCCCCCTTGAACTTTTCATCCTTTTGCCACATTTCAGGCTTCAAACATAAAGATATAAAATTTTAATTTTTTGTGAAGAATCACCAACAAGTGGGACACAATTGTGAAGTGGAACGAAATCTATTGTTTTTTTGAAACTTTTTTAACTAAGAAAAAAATGAAAAGTGGGGCGTGCAAAATTATTCGGCCCCCTTGCGTTAATACTTTGTAGAGCCACCTTTTGCTGCGATTACAGCTGCAAGTCGCTTGGGGTATGTCTCTATCAGTTTTGCACATCGAGAGACTGAAATTCTTGCCCATTCTTCCTTGCAAAACAGCTCGAGCTCAGTGAGGTTGGATGGAGAGCGTTTGTGAACAGCAGTTTTCAGCTCTTTCCACAGATTCTCGATTGGATTCAGGTCTGGACTTTGACTTGGCCATTCTAACACCTGGATACGTTTATCTGTGAACCATTCCTTTGTAGATTTTGCTGTATGTTTGGGATCATTGTCTTGTTGGAAGATAAATCTCCGTCCCCGTCTCAGGTCTTTTGCAGACTCCAACAGGTTTTCATCCAGAATGGTCCTGTATTTGGCTGCATCCATCTTCCCCTCAATTTTAACCATCTTCCCTGTCCCTGCTGAAGAAAAGCAGGCCCAAACCATGATGCTGCCACCACCATGTTTGACAGTGGGGATGGTGTGTTGAGGGTGATGAGCTGTGTTGCTTTTACGCCAAACATATCGTTTTGCATTGTGGCCAAAAAGTTCGATTTTGGTTTCATCGGACCAGAGCACCTTCTTCCACATGTTTGGTGTGTCTCCCAGGTGGCTTGTGGCAAACTTTAGACAAGACTTTTTATGGATATCTTTGAGAAATGGCTTTCTTCTTGCCACTCTTCCATAAAGGCCAGATTTGTGCAGTGTACGACTGATTGTTGTCCTGTGGACAGACTCTCCCACCTCAGCTGTAGTTCTCTGCAGTTCATCCAGAGTGATCATGGGCCTCTTGGCTGCATCTCTGATCAGTCTTCTCCTTGTCTGAGCTGAAAGTTTAGAGGGACAGCCAGGTCTTGGTAGATTTGCAGTGGTCTGATACTCCTTCCATTTCAAAATGATCGCTTGCACAGTGCTCCTTGGGATGTTTAAAGCTTGGGAAATCTTTTTGTATCCAAATCCGGCTTTAAACTTCTCCACAACAGTATTACGGACCTGCCTGGTGTGTTCCTTGGTCTTCATGATGCTCTCTGCGCTTTCAACAGAACCCTGAGACTATCACAGAGCAGGTGCATTTATACAGAGACTTGATTACACACAGGTGGATTCTATTTATCACCATCAGTCATTTAGGACAACATTGGATCATTAAGGCCCCATGCACAAGAGACGCTGTTATTTGCTGTTGAACGCGCGTTCAGAGGCAGTTGGATGCTTTTTTCAACTGCTCCTGAACCCATTCAATGTTATCCTATGTGTCCATGCACACACTCTCGTTTTTTGGCGTTTACAAGCAGTTGCGTTTAACCTCGTTTTTCCAGAAGCAAAAAAATGGGTTCAGACGCAAAAGTTTTCCACGTTTCAGACGCTAAACGCTGCTAAACGCGGCTAAACGCGGTACCGGCGTTTTGCCGCATTTGCGTTTATAAGCGTTTTTAAAGGTGACCTATTTTTTAACATTAGAAATCTCAAAAATGATGGCAAATGATGAAAAACTATTAAAAAATATAAAAGAAAACTGTAATTGCTTGCATTGCATTGTGGACAATCCACAACTTGTGGCAGGCAACGTGACAAGTGGACAATCAACAACTTGTGTCAGGTGACATGGCCAGGTGACGTGGCAAGTGGACAATCCACAGCTTGTGGCAGGTGACGTGGCCAGGTGACATGGCAGGTGACGTGGCCAGGTGACGTGGCAGGTAACGTGGCCAGGTGACGTGGCCAGGTGACGTGGCAAGTGGACAATCCACAACTTGTGGCAGGTGACGTGGCCAGGTGACGTGGCAGGTGATGTGGCAAGTGGACAATTCACAACTTGTGGCAGGTGACGTGGCACGTGATGTGGCCAGGTGACGTGGAAAGTGGACAATCCACAACTTGTGGCAGGTGACGTGGCTAGATGACGTGGCAGGTAATGTGGGCAGGTAACATGGCTAGGTGACGTGGCCAGGTGACATGGCAAGTGGACAATCCACAACTTGTGGCAGGTGACGTGGCCAGGTGACGTGGCAGGTGACGTGGCAAGTGGACAATTCACAACTTGTGGCAGGTGACGTGGCCAGGTGACGTGGCACGTGATGTGGCCAGGTGACATGGCAAGTGGACAATCCACAACTTGTGGCAGGTGACGTGGCCAGGTGACGTGGCAGGTGATGTGGCAAGTGGACAATCCACAACTTGTGGCAGGTGACGTGGCCAGCTGACGTGGCAGGTTACATGGCCAGGTGACGTGGCCAGGTAACGTGGCAAGTGGACAATCCACAACTTGTGGCAGGTGACGTGGCACGTGATGTGGCCAGGTGACGTGGCAAGTGGACAATCCACAACTTGTGGCAGGTGACGTGGCCAGGTGACGTGGCCAGGTGATGTGGCCAGGTGACGTGGCAGGTGACGTGGCAAGTGGACAATCCACAACTTGTGGCAGATGATGTGGCAAGTGATACGCTAAATACAAGTACACTGCTGCTCTCTCAGCTGCTGCTACTCACTCTGGTCTCACAAACTGGCTGAAATGGTTAAAATGTACTGTTTTTTTAGCTTAGGGAGGGTCTATGATGAAACGCTTATAAACGCAAACGCGGTAAAACGCCGCTAAACGCGGCCGCAAACGCGGCCGCAAACGCGGCAAAACGTGCGTTTATAAACGCCGGTTTCAGCGTTTAAAAACGTGTGTTCAGCAGAGTTTGCACCTGCGTCTCGTGTGCATGGGGCCTAAGAGATCCTCTCTAAACTTTTGGAGTGAGTTTGCTGCACTGAAAGTAAAGGGGCCGAATAATTTTGCACGCACCACTTTTCAGTTTTTTATTTGCTAAAAAAGTTTAAATTATCCAATAGATTTCGTTCCACTTCACAATTGTGTCCCACTTGTTGGTGATTCTTCACAAAAAATTAAAATTTTATATCTTTATTTGAAGCCTGAAATGTGGCAAAAGGATGAAAAGTTCAAGGGGCCGAATACTTTCGCAAGGCACTGTATTCTACAGGCCAAGACTAATGCCTTGTACACACGATCAGATTTTCCGTCGGGATAAACTCTGACGTATTTTTCAGACGAAATTTCGTTCAAGCTGTCTTGCTTACACACTGTCACACCAAATTCCGACCGTCAAGAACGCGGTGACGTACAACACTATGGCGAGCTGAGAAAAATTAAGTTCAATGCTTCCGAGCATGCGTCGACTTGATTCTGAGCATGCGTGGTTTTTTCTGCAGACGGACGGAATTTCCGATTTTCCGTCTGAAAAAAAGAGAACATGTTCTCTTCCTAAATTCCGATGGAAAAAAGTCAGATGGGGCACACACACGGTCAGAATATCCGATGAAAAAATTCCGTCTGACTTTTTCCATTGGAAATTCCGATCGTGTGTACAAGGCATTAGCAGTCTTCTAACATCTAAAGCAAAAGAGAGATTTTATCAAGGACAGTGATGTGTACATTTTTAACCAGAGAGAACAACTGGCTCGCAAAAGACGTGAAAGAGGCCATCTACATAAAATTGGAACAACCAATCCAAGCCATTGTCAAACAAATGGCATGGGAAGCTGGGCACTGCCATGGAAGACATGTGCCAATGGCAAAATTAAAAAACACAGAACTGCCAGTTCTCTTCATCATACACTAACAATATGGCTGCTTTAAGACCACCCTTTTAAAGTGTGTGGGTTAGGTTATCCATTCCTTTAACTTATTGGCTCTGTATTTTTGGATGTTCCATTGGTTCTTATGGAGAACCTTCAATTTTTCTGAATTTGTTTTACCTTAATGCATTCTCTGCATTAAGGTAAAAAAAACTTTAATGCTCAGCCACCCCCCCTTCCCTAGCCCCCCCCCCCCCTTATATTTACCTGAGCCTGATCTCAATCCAGCAATGTGGACAAGAGCAGTGACTCTCTCTGCTCTCTGCATCCTCATTGGCTCAGAGATAACAGCAGGAGCTATTTGGCTCCTGCTGCTGTCAATCACAACCACTGGGGTGGGGCCAAGCCATGTCACTGGTCACATAGCACCTGCTCAGAAGTGAGCCTGCACAAGTGCCCCCATAGCAAGTGGCTTGCTATGGAGGTACTCAGCAGAGGGGAGGAGCCTGGAGTTTTGGCGGTGTAACCGAGAAGATGGGGATCAGGGCTGCCGTCTACAAAACCATTACACAGAGCAGGTATGTATAATATGTTTGTAACGACAGGAGTTAACGTTGTTTAAATATATTCCATTCCCGAACACACAGCAACTTCCAGACACTCCAACCAACCAAATAAGACCCCATACAAATATTTCTCCCCGCAGAAACGAGACAACGCTCTGTGTTGAAGTTCCAAAAACAGGGAATGAATCTTTATTACAAGCACATGGTAACACACTTCTCTTCAAAACACTTCCCTCCCATCCTTGGGGAACAGGGCGGGTTAAACTGTCCAATGACAATGGTGATACAGGTCAGGTGTTTTCAAACTTCTCCTTCAGTAAACAGTCTTAGCAGGAGGGGTTGCTGGAGTGATCCCCCCCCCTTTCCTCACAGCAAGACACTTAAACATCCCATAATAGGCAGTCAGACGGTCTACCAGCTCCAATCCACATCACCACAAACAACAATGAAAAGGTCTTTGGAAGCTAGTCTGGATTTAATCTACATTACACAGGCAGCCAGGTGGTTAGAGTTGAACACATCAGCATCTCTCAATTAACCTGTTGAGTTCAGAATCAAACAACCAGTAAATAGTCCTTTACAGATATCCTGGGAAATACTGTGGATTAATATTACAGACCCATTTCAAAGCAATCCAAGACATATTCTCAATGTCCATTATTTTCTGGCTCATACTTTCTAAGAACTTCTGGGTTCCGCGGGCCCTCCCGTTACATCGTTTGTTTGTTAAAAAAATAAAATAAGGTTTACAATCACTTTAAAGATGAATTCTAGGTATGGATATTTATTATATCCAGCTTGGTCCAATGGACTGAGCTGAAGCTGAAATTCTTATTAATATTTACAGCGTTCAGCCCTAGCCTGTCTTATCAGCATATGCATATACCATACCTGGCCAATGCCCCCAGAAACTGGAAATCACTGAAGTAGATACCACCACTCCAGTGATCTCCACTTACTTCTGGGTCCCATGACGTGCTGGTGCATTGTGAACACGGGAGGTTGGCTGCTTGGCACGAGCACTGTTCAGAGAATGTTTTATATTTTCTGAATGAATGCAAAGCGTTCTCTAATTGGACGAGGTGGAGAGATGTCACAATCTCTACCTCATCCAATCAGAGAACACTTTGCTTTCATTCAAAAAAGGCAAAGCACTCTCTGAATGGCTCTGTGGTGATCAGCCAACCTCCTCCTTCTTAAACTATGTTAGTGTAGCGCCCTCCTAGGTAGGTGATAGAGTGGGTATACTATAGTTTTTGGCTTCTCTGCTTAACAAGACGACAGCAGGTAAAATGTGCTGTCTGCTTCACTGAGAGCTGTGATAGTTTAGCAGAGCCTGGTCAGAGTGCTCTGGTGCTGCTCATGCTGTCTTGAAGTTTCACACGGGTCTAGTAGCTACAGTATGGATAGTGCTGGACAGTGGGTGGAAACCATGCAGATGAGAGCATGGATATTCATACAGCCCTAGCAAATTAGAAGGGGAGGTGCCCCAAAGAATGCTGGGTGCCTGGATTTATATTTGATGAGCACATGGGCCCTGGGTCTTCCTCCAAAGAGAGGTCCAGGTGGGGAGGGGGCCTGCTGTTCCTCCTCAGCACAGGCTGCCACGGGGACTCAGGTGGGCAACCTGATGGCCTGAAACATTGAAGCTGAAACCCGGGGTTCTCCTAAAAGCTGACGGAGGGAGGATTTCCATTGATCCTGTCTGGTATCACGGAGGAAGGTAACCTGTGTCCAGGGCCTTGTGAATACAGAGCCCCTGAGGGCAGTGTTGCCAACCTACCAGATTGAAATTTACTGACACAACATCCAAAATTAACTGCCACAGACACGTTTTTACTGGCATTTTCAAAAGTTACAAAATTACAGTATTTAGGCTACAAACAAATACAATATGCAATTAGTCATATGATTTAAGGTAGATAATACAAAAAACATATTTCTTATTTTATTTTCGATATAGCAAGTATCTCAGGGACAGGACTCAGGAGGGCAAGAAATTAGAATGGACGGCACACACACATGAAATTAACTCTCATAGTGACACTGACAGCAGTGTGCAGCAGCACAGATGATGATGAGACCTCACCGACACAACACATTCCCTCCCGAGTCACAGAGACAGTCTCTCTCCAAGTCCAGTGGTTCCTTCAGTCCACTCCAGTGTAAACACTACTGATGGTCCCGGTCCCAGCCTGCCTTGCTCCCATACTGCAGACCTGCACACGAGGCTCTGGCCTCTCTGCTTGGCTCCATTGCACCATGACATCACACGACATGCTCAGGCACTGCCTCAACCAGAGCCGTCTGATCACACTGTAGCAGTCACTCGGATGGTCTCAGCCATCGCCGGACCAAGCTGAGAGTCACAAATAGCCTGTTTTTTACTGGCTGCCAGTAAAAATACTGACGGTTGGCAACACTGCCTAAGGGGAATGTAAGGGGCTGGTGCTGCTAAATTCCCCTCTGGGTGCTAGAAGTCAGCATACTGGGTGTAAGCTAAAGGGGACACTGGCTGGTGTCTTGAAGAAGCAAGAATCACTAAATTAATTCTGCTAAAAAGGACTCTGCTTTATTCTGTACAGCCTGCTACACAGTTCTACTAAGAAAGTTGTCCTTGTATGTAAATAGTTTCATTTGGAGTATCCTACTGAATCCCTTCTCCTATCCAAGTTCCCCAAATAAAACATAAAAACACATCCCATAGACTGGTCATTGGTGACAACGAGTAGAAGAGTGTGTGCACCTGGCTGTGTGAGGAAATACCACGTGACTGGTTGGGTGGTAGACCCGGGCAAAATGATCAAGCGGCTCCTGCGGGGGTAGTGCTACATTTAAAATATCCATACTTATAATTCGTTTTTTAACGCCACTCCAGTGATCTTCACTTGTCTCAGTGTCCGGTGCTGAGCAGCTGCCCTGCTACATTCTGAACACAATAATTCAAAGAATGCTTTGCATTTCATAAATGAATATAAGTGTTCTCAGCACCTCATCCAATCAGGGAATTCTTTGCATTCATTCAGAGCGGCTGACCTCCTGCGTTCAGAATGTAGCAGGGCAACTGCTTGGTGTGGGACCCGGAAGCAAGTGAGGATCACTGGAGTAATGGTGTCTACATCAGTGATTTTCAGCTTCCAGCGGGATCAACCAGGTATGGTATACTGTATACATAGCTAAATTAGCCCAAGTTGGTCATTTTTACTCTTTTTAAATATATAGCTTTTTTTTTAAACAATGCTGTAGCGGGGTGTTCAATTTAAGGGGAGTGTCTGAGTGGTAATTAGGCTCAGACACACTGATTGTAAGGGTTAACGGACCATTTCTGTTCATGGGAGATAGTATTGGTGTGCAGTTCCCTGTGGCCTACAGGTGGCGCTGTCGCCATGGGCCAGGGTTGAACCACCAATAGAGGGCTGTGCCTTTTGTGTCCCCTCTCGGCAGTAGTACGGCGGGGCGGGGAACCTGCTGTGCCTGTCGGGAGAGGGTATAAAAGGAGTGGACATCTTCCGTTCGAGGTCCACGACCAGGCACCTTCAGCCTGGGTGTGTGTGGTTCGTCCACGCCCAGGCACCTTCAGCCTGGGTGTGTGTGGTTCGTCCGCCCCAGGCACCTTCGGCCTGGGGGTGAGGAGGGTCGTCTCCGGGTGCCTTAGGCCCAGAGGTGGAGTTCCTGTTCCATCCCAGACACCTTCATTCTGGGGTGAGGTACTATTTTGAAGGCCCGGGGCCCAGCAACTTTCGGCTGGGGTCCACTAGAGATCGAGGACTCCCAGGGTGCCGCCTTGCGAGGGGACCCGTATCTGGGACGAGGAGGCCAGGGAGGTAACCCTTTCCGAAGACCCAGCACAGAGTCGTGGTGACGGTGAGGGCCTCTGGTAACTCTCTGGAGGGATGTTTTCTTCTTGACATGGGCCAAATACTTCAAGAAGGAAGTTCACGTTCAGGTCAGTGGCAGTGACCCTACTCTCCAAGTCCGTGGCAGTGACTTCATAGGGCAAGGCCCTATTCACCAGGTCAGTGGCAGTGACCCGTTCTCCAAGTCAGTGGCAGTGACTTTATTCACCCGGTCTGTGGCAGAGACCAACCTCACGGTCTGTGGCAGAGATCGTGTGCCAAAGCTGTTTGAGAAACCTAAACAGTCTAAAGAGTTAAGCTACGTTTGCGCCTAGACCTCCTCCACATCTAAGCTGTCCTGTATCGTCGCTCCAACCTGTCTGCTCTCAAAGAGGCTGTTTATTATCCTGTGTGAAATAAATGTTGAGTTGGACTTTCAGCTAGTGTGGACATTCACATTCCTGGGGAAAAAAAGGACTTGCATCTATCCAAGGTAGAGGTGAGATCATTTTCAGAAGGACTTTGACTCTGGCCGCAGACAAGGCCCAAAACTAACACCGCTCAACCTCTTTATACAGGAGGGTACGGGCTTGTGGTGCGGTGTGCCTCTCTCTTCCTGCGAGGCAGGGGCGGATCCAGGGGGGGGCAACAGAGCAATTGCCCCCCCCGAGACCATCTGTCACACTCACTTGCTTGCTCTGTTTTTTTTTTTTTTGCGCCTGATCTCCCGGACTTTGGGGACCCGGAACGGGCCGGCCATAGGTCCTCTGAACCCCAAACTTGGTACACATGTAGCCCCATGTCCCCTCTACAAGTGTGCAAAGTTTTGTGTCTGGGAGACCTACGGCCGGGGAGAAGCGATTTTTCAAATCCGGGCACTCCTTCCGTAGACTCCCATGTTAAACATCTGTCTAGTCATGGGCACAGTGAGGCATGGGCACAGTGAAGCAAAGTTAGGCACAGTGAGGCATGCAGATGGACAACCTAGGCTTATACTCAAGTCAATAAGTTTTCCCAGTTTTTTGGGGTAAAATTAGGTGCCTCGGCTTATATTCGGGTCGGCTTATACTCGAGTATATACAGTACTTGTTCTGCGGCTGCCGCTGCCTCTCGGAGTCTCTCTCTGTTTCTCACATCAGCTGATCAGCGGCGCCGAGAGAGAGACTCGTCCAATGTAGTTACGCGGCGCACTGACACGATACCAGGAGCGGAGGAAGAGGTGGGTGGAGCCTCTTCCCTCCACTCGTTGCTAACGCCTGGGCCGCTTGGTGTCTAGCAACGAGTGACGTCAATGAGTTACGTCGGGCCGCTCTGCAGGCAGGTGCGATAGCGTGTGGCTCCACAGACGGGTAAGAAAGCGGGCGGCTCCACAGACGGGTAAGAAAGCGGGCGGCTCCGCTTGCGGTGCGGTTTGTGGACGGGCGGCGCAGTTCGTGGGCAGACCGTGCTGCTCAGTGTGTTGGCAGCGCAGGTGAGAGAGCAGGCTCATCTCTCACCGCCCATGCCTGCCCTGCATTCCTGCAGTGACTTCCGCCCTCACTGTGCAGGCAGCAGAGAGATTACATTATGTCTCTGCTGCCTGACTCTGGGAGTCTGGGACACAGCAAGAGACTACCAAAACTACACCTTAGCAGGCAAGTTAGTGACAATCCGCAAATTGTGTCAGGTGACGTGGCAAATGACAATCTGCATCTGGTGGCAGGCAAGTGACAATCAGCAAGGTGTGGCAGGTGAGTGGCAAGTGACAATCCGCAAGGTGTGGCAGGTGATGTGGCAAGTGACAATCCACAAGGTGTGGCAAGTGACAATCCACAAGATGTGGCAGGTGACGTGGCAAGTGACAATCCGCAACGTGTGGCAAGTGACACGCTCAGGGCTCCCACTAATTGCAGGTGACGGTGGCAAGTGACACACTCGGGGCTCCCACTGATTCTGCATTGAACTATTTAATTTTATATTACAATGTAATAATATAAATAATGCGCTTCAATCATCCTGACACCATAACAACCATGGTGCCGAGATGATTGAAGCGCCGACACCAGCCATTTCCCCGATAAATTTCCCACAAAAAAAACATATTTTTTGGCAGTGCCCCTCCCGAGAAAAGACTCTGGATCCGCCCCTGCTGCGAGGAGCCTAAATTAATGCAGGCTAGGGAGAGGTGTGTGCGCTACAATACTTTAACCGCTTGCCGACCGCCTCCTGTAAATATACGTCGGCAGAATGGCACGGCTGCGCAAAGCAACGTACAGGTACGTTGCTTTGAATTTGCTACAGGATTTTGCCTTCGATGTCCGCCGGTGTCCCGCATTCGTGTCACGGAGCTGCAGAACAGGGAGATGCCTATGTAAACAAGGCATTTCCCTGTTCTGCCTTGTGACAGGACAGTGATCGTCTGCTCCCTGTCATCGGAAGCAGTGATCAGTGTCATGTCAGTGGTAGCCCAGCCCCCCCACAGTTAGAATCACTCCCTAGGACACACTTAACACCTTCCTCGCCCCCTAGTGGTTAACACCTTCCCTGCCAGTGTCATTTACACGGTAATCAGTTCATTTTTATAGCACTGGTCGCTGTATAAATGACACCGGTCCCAAAATAGTGCCAAAGTGTCCAATGTGTCCGCCATAATGTCACAGTCATGATAAAAACACAGATCGCCGGAATTACTACAAAAAAATAAACAATAATAATAAAAATGCTATGAATTGATCCCCTATTTTGTAGACTCTATAACTTTTGCGCAAACCAATCAATATACGCTTATTGCGATTTTTTTTATCCAAAAATATGTAGAAGAATACGTATCGGCCTAAATTGAAAAAATAAATTGTTTTTTTTATGTCTTTTTTTGTGGATATTTATAATAGCAAAAAGTAAAAAATAATGCTTTTTTTTTTTCAAAATTGTCGCTCTTTTTTTGTTTATAGCGCAAAAAATAAAAACCGCAGAGGTGATCAAATACCACCAAAAGAAAGCTCTATTTGTGGGGAAAAAAATGACGTCAATTTTGTATGGAAGCAACGTCGCACGACCGCGCAATTACCAGTTAAAACGACGCAGTGCCGTATCGCAAAAAGTGCACTGTTCAGGGGGGTAAATTCTTCCGGGGCTGAAGTGGTTAATAGGCACTTCCTGTTAAAGCATGACCACACTTGTTTTACTTTCTCCCAGTTGTGCCCTTGTGTTGTCACCCTGTCAAAATACCCTTTAAAATAAAGACACTAAAACTGTAGACTTTGTACTGACTAGCAATGCCGGCATGAATGAGAAAACTGAAATCATTTTCTGCTTTGCATCAGCCTACTACACCAATTCTGCTTCACAAATGACGAATTTCCTTTAATTACCTAAAGTTAAATATAACCAGCACTGTATGTTTGAACAACTACCGAGCACCAGCACGCTTCCACTTTAATCTGAAGACACCTTTGACTAATTAAACCCACAGCGGGAAATCGCCCTGTATGAAGTGTCACTCGTGGTACAAGCAGATTAGGTACAATAACCTCCAGGAACCATGCTCCCTGCAAGTAATTTAACACTTCACTGGTGTCACCTCCTGCCACTCGATTAGGAGTCCCTCAAGCGGGAATAAACATTTAAGTTGTATATTTTCACCGTATTCTCTGGATACAGCACTGCATTAGGAGTTTTGAGCTGTGTGTGCCGGGCTGTGACCAATCGCTGGTTACTTCAGTATTGAGCAGCTCCCGGTCCTACCAAGGAAGGAAAAATTCAGACATCACCAGGATTGATCCGCATTCTTCGTTTGTCAATGAGATAAGATTGATGGGGGCTTTGTGTACAGAAGTTCTTCTGAGTGGCCAATTAAGCTCAAAGTCATTAATAAGGGCACTGGAAGGGATCAATACTTTTATATTTAAAGTTCTGCTCATGCTCATTAAAGGATAACTCCCGTTCGAAGTTTGAAATTAGTTTTGAGATGCTCAGGGATTGCGTTTTTCATACAGGCATGGGGGTAGTGCACCAGTCCACCTCACTCACTGAGAACCCCTGATGGTGATGCTGGAGAGTTATTCCCAAACACTCACTGCAGGTGTGCATGTCAAACCCACATCTGTCTTGGAAGTTTGAATGTAAATAGTTATACAGAAAGTAACACTGTATAGGCTTCCGGGATAGCATTCCTAGTGACTGTCAGGAAGATTGAATGCATGGCCATGCCCGAAGATTTCCACCTGTCTATAGAGTCAAGATTGTGTAAGCATTTATGCACTGGAGTGAATTTGTGTGCATGTCTGATACTGGTCTAGAGGCCTATTTAAAGCTCAGTACAGCTAAGGAGAGTTGGTATCCTGTATCTGACCAGGCTTGCTCCTTGACCTTGCTGCATCCTGATGGCCTGTTGTTGACCTTGACTTGTATCCTGACTTTGTTCCTGCCTGCTATTTTGGTACATCTATGGCTCTCCTGAAAATGACCCCGGGTCGGCTTCTGACCCTGCTCCTCTCTTCCGATTTGGTACCTCTGCCACGTGTGTGTTGCTGACTCCGGCTCATCTTGACTATGGCTTTTCTTCCTGCACCTGCAAGATCCTATGCTCCATCTGTATTCCACCATCCTACACAAGTTCCAGTGTGAGTGTCCTCCGCATCTCAGCATCATGCAGACTCTTTTCTACACACCCACCGTGCTAGAACCTACTGCAGACTAGACATGTGCAATTTGTTTTGTTACGAATCGAAGTTTGGACGAAATTTTCATTATTCAGAGATTCTGTGGTAACTGAATTTTCGAATCACATTAGTAGCAAGTTTTAACTAATCTGAAATAAATTATAATGAAACAACAAATTAATTTGTTTTATTTTAATCCAACATAATGTAACGACATAACGAATGATCCAAATTGATTCATTTTTATGTTGCATTAGCATTTTTTATTATTATAAAAAAATGCATTACATATGAAATGAAAACATATTGCAATAAATACAGTAAATACGTAAATACGGTATAAAAGTGATATAAGATGATGGTTCCTACTTATTGTGTTTGGGTTGGATGGACGTGGATCCGTCAGAATCTCCAAATCATAACATGTCAAATGAATTCGAAATTAATTTAGTTCCATTTGTTATATTATGATTCAGAGATTCTTGATGGATCCACCTCCACCCAAACAGAGTGCATAAGTAATCTCCCTAAAATAACGAAATAAAACATTAAAATTAATCTAGCCATTCTTCCAAATAATCTTCTGAAACACAAATCGATTCGGAGCAACAAATATAAAAAAATAATTTGAATATACCAAACGAATTCCGCAAACTAATCTTTCTAACATAACTAATATGAATGAATCCGCAACAAAGCAAGTTTTTCCGTCTTGCACATCTCGACTGTAGACCAAATTTAGGGGGTTATGAATAGGATGTTTAAAGGGAGCCATCCTGTAAGCTCAGCCACTACCAGATACCTGACAATTACCCTGTGGGGTATTTTTAGAATTCTGGCTGAAACTGTCTGCATAGAACTCAGTTTAAAGTGGAGGTCCAAACACTGTAGCTGCTGACTTTTAATAAGCACACTTACCTGTCCAGGTTGCCCATGATGTCGGCCGCCCGAGGCCGATTTGTCGATCGTGGCAGGTCCGGGCGCCACCATCCTCACTAAGGGAAACAGGCAGTGGAGCCTTGCGGCTTCACTGCCCATTTCGTACTGCGCATGCGCGAGTCGCGTGTCACTTTGTGAATGGGCGGCTGACTTCTGGGAGACACACAGTTCCCAGAAGTCAGCGCTCCCCATTCCCCAGAAGACAACGCAAGGAGGACGAGACCGAGGAGCAGCGCGGACAAGGAAGGGGCAGATTAGGAAGATCTGCCTAGTAACAGCCATTTCTGGTAAGTATAAAAAATAAAAAATAAATTATTTTTTTTTCGAATTTTTTTGAGCCTTTTTGGCTATTTTTTATTTTTTTTTAGGGTGGACCTCCACTTTAAGTTTTGGTTAAAGTGAGGAATTGTTAAAGTCCCTGTCTTGTTGGCCGTTGTCTCCAGTGCAAAAAGTCATCGGAAATCCAACTTTTTATAGTTTGTCAGGAACGGGACACAAAGCTACATCTTCAATATCTTTCAATGAAGACACTAGTCATGGTGAAAACTGTCTAATAGGTGATTATCCTTGCTTTGGGGAGATTTTCAGAAGTCCAGTATGGGCATAAATTGAGATTTCCAGAAGTCCAGCTTGGGCATAAATTTAATAAAACTAGCCCAGGCAAGATCTAATTTTTTATTATTATTATTTATTCCATCTTTGGTGCTGTCCCCTGCATACTCTCCCACTCACCAGTCCAGCACTACCTGTTCCCTGGGTTAAAGGGTGTCCAGCGACATTTAACCCACTTCCTGTGGGCCTAAGGTGTCAGGGCTCCATCCCTCACCCTTGACTCTGAAGCCTCGTACACACGACCGAGTTTCTTGGCAAGAACCAGCAAGAAACTTGCTGGCAGAGCTTTCTTGCCGAGTAAATCGGTCGTGTGTACGCGGCTTTCAGTTTTCTCGTCAAGAATCTCGACGAGAAAAATAGAGAACCTGCTCTCTATTTTCTCGTCAGGATTCTCCATTTTCTCATCGGGTTTCTCGTCGGCCTGTTTCTTGACGAGAAACCCGAGTGTGTGTACACTTACCTGTCGCCGTGGAAACCCGTGCATGCTCGAAATGACTTTGACGCATGCGCGGTAGCTTCCTAGGCATAGGTAGGGTGTAGCAAGATGGAGGCGACGGCATCGAATGTGACGAGCGCAGGCTCGTCGTAGTCGATGACGTCACCGCGTTCGCTCCATTCAAAGAACCGCGGGTTCTTTGAATTGAGCGTGTGTACACTCGGCCGGGACAAGTTTCTTGTCCAAGAATCTCGTCAAGAAAAACGACAAGTTTTTTCCTGACGAGATTCTCGGCCGTGTGTACGAGGCCTTAGGAAAACCTTACAAAAAAGCATTGCCATGCCATTATGTGATGTTGACGTCTGGGGTGGTTAGGATCTGCTCACAGCTGGAGGAACAAGAGAGTGAATAGAACCTGTGACGTCCATAACCTTGAAAACTAGAAGGTATAGAGATTCTTTGTTTAATGCTGCAGGGGTGATCCTAAGGTGGGGAGATTGCAAACAGGATGGGTTTGGTCCGACAAGCCTGTAGTTCAGCTTTAAATAATCTTAACCAAGCTGTAAAACATTTTATGCTTTGGTATTGTTTGGTTATATATGTCCACAGTTTTATCTTCTCTGGCTGGCAATGTTTGTGTAATTTTTAATATAATTGAATTTGCTGGTTTTAATAAACATCACTTTGAATAAACCTGTAGTCTTGGGTACTTCAGCTTAATTTGTTTGATGTATTTTATTTAGCACGGCATTTATTATTATTACAAAGTTACCACTGGAGCGCTTTTTATTAATTATTGTTACATTTTGTTGTGTTATGACTCACGTTATACTAATAAGTCGAAGCAGAAGTGATGGCATATATAAAGTGCTTACATTTAACTCCATTATGTATTCATGAAAAAAATCCTCTAATGTATTATTAAAGTGCATAAAAATCTATGCAGACAGTCCATGCTGCACTTGCTCCTATAACGCTATTGTCATCAAATGGGTGCCCGACCAGCGATAGTACCAGAAATAATAAACAGCTTACATGCCAAAGCAAGACTTCAACAATTAAGTTTAATAAAGGAACTTCACGTGAGGAGTACCAAATGTATGCTCGTGGAACGCCGCAATTAGTTAGGGTTAATTCCCTGTGGTGCCTAAACTTTAGTACCACCATCTCTTTATGACTGGTCACTGCATTGTGTTTATTGCCTATAATCAAGTGCTTTGATATCTTATTATTTTTTTCAATAAAGTATATCTTTGGGTTACACTGCGTTTGACCTCACTTGAAACCTATTTGTTGGTGGGCTTCTTAATGCTATAACCTACTTTTTGTGGCATTATGATTTTTCGTTTCGAGGATGCTAGCATAGGGATGTTTTGGTGAGTTGGTGACCCATAAGAGCCCATTCACACAGGGGCGTCTTTGGATCCGACTCCATATCGCCCCAGGTCGCCTCAGGTCGCGCTGGCTGAAGAAATCAATGTAAGTTAATGGAACCGTCCTTATGCACACTACTGCAGTCGCTCCGACTTCAAAAAAGGTCCCTGTACTACTTCAATCCGACTCCTAGGCGACCTGTAACCATTCATTTCAATGGGAGTCGCCTCTCACTGTCTTAATAGGAGCAACTCTCCAGGAAGAAAACATACAAATTCAGGCAAACCTCTCCCTCCCCCTCCCTCCCACAGAGCTGATTCTTGTTTGATTGGCCACTGGAATGTCTCCTGTCCTGCAGGCAACTTGGAGTTGCCTTGTAAATAGCTCCAGGTCTCGCTGTGATTCATACTCAGGTCGTGTCTGAGTTGCCTCATAAAATCGCGCTGGAAGTCGTGTTGCCCCTGTGTGAATGGGCTCTAAGACTGATCACTACTAGGGGAGAGGTTTGTCCTTATCTATGAGTTTCTATAAGTTACCCCAGAAGAACCCTTGAAATAATTTTCAAATCTAGAGGAACCCTAGCTGAAAGTAAATAACTGAGGTCAGATTGAAGAATGCCTCTTACATTGGTGGTCAGTTGAAAGATTGCTCCCCTTGCTGCAATGTTCAGAATGTCATCCTTACAGAGAGCTACAGTAAAAAGATCATCAGAGTCATGCTGCTGACTCTACCAAGTGTCGTTGGATTGGGAATTATTCAGGCACCATCAGATAGAAGGTCAATCAGCCACAGCTCAAGAAATCCCTAGCAACCTCTGGAGGAACCCTAGATTAGGTGAGCAGATTTTTAAAATTAAATCCGGGGACATATTTTTTATTTTTTTTTACTAGTAATAGTAGCAATCAGCGACTCTGTGTCCGTCGCCCCCCGCCTCACAGCCTGTCAAGTCTTACTCTCTGGGCCCCAGCTACTACTGTGTGGGGAGCGGAGGAAGAACATGCAAGCGGAGCTGAATGGGCACCCGAAACTGAAGAAATATTCCCTCCACTCCGACCAGCACCTGATCATCAGAAAGGGGCACAAATAATGGAAAAAATACACCCCCTAAGCTAGTAGGAGCGGCAGAGCGGGGGTGTGTAATTCAGAATCTTTTTTTTTTAATTCTGCACTGACTATCTTTGAAATTGCCCCAGCCCCTGTTCAAATCCAATCCGGAGACGAAACCGGGGACAGACTTGGTCCAGGGACAGTGTCCTGAATCCGGGGACTGTCCCCAGAAACCAGGGATGTCTGGTCACCCTACCCTAGGATTCCATGGAACCTTGGTTGAGAATGGCTGCTTTAAATAATATCGTATTATTTTTTTCTTATTAATTCATGTAGTTCCCTAAACAGCAGAATTTAGACCAGGAGAGAAAAGGGCAGCTTTACAAGCCAATCAGAGGTCACAGGGCTGAGTTCCTCAGTGTAGTTCTATTCATTTTCTAATCACAAGCTAGGACGGTCCTTGGCCAAGCTGTATCACTGTAAGTGCAGTTGAAAAGTAAGGTCAGAAGCAGGCTGTGATGTCTGACAGCATGTTTGAATTAGAATACCGTGGAACCTTGGATTAGTCCTTTCCAGGAGAATGCTTGTAATCCAAAGCACTCGTATATCAAAGCGAGTTTCCCCATAGAAGTCAATGGAAACTAAGATAATTTGTTCCGCATTGACTTCTATGGCATGCAATATCGCATGTGGCCAGAGGTGGGGGGGGGGGGGCGCCGGAGAGCCTTGGAAATACTCAGAGACAGCTCGGCTGATCTCGGAAACCTTTGGAAATGCTTGGAAACCGAGTGTTTCCGAGTATTTCCAAGTGATTTTGAGTATTTTTGAACCGTTCCGAGTGTCACCGGTGCGCCTGCACCTCTAGCCAAATGCGGTACTGCACAACCCATTAGCTTGAATTGTGCTTGTTTTGCAAGACAACACTCGCAAATCGAGTCAGATTTTTTTTTTTAAAGTTGCTCGTCTTTCAAAACGCTCGTGAACCGCGTTACTCGTAGACCAAGGTTCCACTTGTCCTGAACAATTACACATTTTTTGGACAGATAGTTCACCCTTTTGTACTTCAGCTGTGATTTTAGCTGTTCCACTTTAATAATTCTATGATAATTCACTGTTTTTCTGGAAAAACCTCAGGTAAATGTTTTCCAGTTATTAAACACATTCACCATCCATGCCCACCCAGTGGTGGAACCGAAGATACAAACAAATTACCTTTATTTGCCTTCAAAATAATCGCCATCCTTCACAACACACTTGGCAACGTTCATAAAACTTCTGGAAACTGTCTGCAAAGGCTTCTTTAGGAATCGATCGCAGAACCGCTGTCACACATTTTTGGATCATGCCATTGTCGTCAAAAAAAGGCAATAAACATTGTTTTGACTCTGGACTTTTGCAGGCCACTCTTTTTGGGTGAATGCCATTCCATCGATTACCGCTTGAATTCCGGATTGAACTGGTAGCACCAGGTCTCATCCCCTGCAATGTTCAGAATGTCATCCTTATGCCGCATACACACGATCGGAATTTCCATCAGAAAAATTGTGGATGGTTTTTCCGACGGAATTTCGCTCACACTTGGCTTGTATACACACGGTCACACAAATCTTGTCGGAAATTCCGACCGTCAAGAACGCGGGTGACGTACAACACATACGGCAAGCCGAGATCAATGAAGTTCAATAGGCAGTTCGGCTCTTCTGCTTGATTCTGAGCATGCGTGTTTGTTTGCGCGTCGGAATTACATACAGACGATCGGAATTTCCGATGGGAACTTTTCCTGTCGAAAAATTTGAGAACCAGCTCTCAAATTTTTGTTGTCGGAAATTCCGACAGAAAAAGTCAGATGGAGCCTACACATGGTCGGAATTTTCGACCAAAAGCTCAAATCGAACTTTTCTTGTCGGAAATTCCGACCGTGTGTGCGGCATAAGAG
The DNA here is from genome assembly GCA_029206835.1 of Rana muscosa. Lineage (NCBI taxonomy): Eukaryota > Metazoa > Chordata > Amphibia > Anura > Ranidae > Rana > Rana muscosa. The sequence continues at coordinate 58,919,474 of CM055117.1, read as the reverse complement.
AGAGCTAATAAGATCATCAGGGTCATGCTGCTGACTCTGCCAAGTGTCGTTGGATTAGGATGTATTCAGGCACCATCAAATAGAAGGTCAATCAGCCACAGCACAAGAAACCCCTAGCAACCCTTGAAGGAACCCTAAGATTCCATGGAACCTTGGTTGAGAATGGCTTCTTAAAATAGTACCGTATTCTATTTTTGCTTTTTTATTAGTTCATGTAGTTCCTTAACAGCAGAATTTAGACCAGGAGAGAAAAGGAGAGAAGAGTGCTTTTAAATGACTTTTTCCTTCAGAAATTACACTTTGTGCAGGGACAGTTCTAAGCACGGGAAACATGCACTACTTTACAGGCATACTATACACACCCCCCAGGTACAAAATTTAAAGGAATATTTCACTTTTATTGTTTCACTTTAAGCATTATTAAAATCACTTCTCCCCGAAAAAACGACAGTTTTTAAAACTTTTTTTTGCATTGATACATGTCCCCTGGGGCAGGACCCAGGTCCCCAAACACTTTTTATGAGAATAACTTGCAAATAAGCCTTTATAATTAACACTTTAGATTTTTCATGTTCGAGTCCCATAGACTTTAACGGTGTTCGGATGTTCGAACTAATTTATTGCCTGTTCGCATGTTCTGATGTGAACCAAACTGGGGGGTGTTCTGCTCATCCCTAGTCAGAAGCAGGCTGTGATGTCTGACGGCATCTTTGAATTAGAATACTGAACAAAATTACACATTTTTTGTACAGATAGTTCACCCTTCTGTACTTCAGCTGTGAATTTAGCTGTTCCACTTTAATAATTTTATGATAATTCACTATTTTTCTGGCAAAACCTCAGGTAAATGTTTTCCACAGTTATTAAACACATTCACCATCCATGCTCACGCAGTGGAGTCGCATTTGCTGCCAAACGTCCAACATCTGGTATTCCTATTCTTAGAGAAATCTTTGTCTTAATAACATTAACTCTGTTTTCAGTATGCCCCAAATATACATTTCCTTTTTTTTTTATTTCTTTTAAATATTTGTAATTTTCAATGAGCTAATCAAAAATGTTATAACTAGTGTTCTAGTAACTAGGTGAAATGTTTGAATGTGTAATAGGGAATTTTTCCCTCTGCCCACATACTGCTCTTTGTTGGACACCTGGGGTGTGTGAAGGTCAATTATTGCATGTCACACAGCTTCATGGCATTCACACCAGGGTCCCCACTGCTTTCTCTCTGGCCAAGCCCACAGCACTCTTCCACCTTTTCCAGTTCCCCTCTTATCCTTCTCCTGGTGCTATCTTTGATCATTTGCCTCTATTATAATATACAAGGTGTGTCAAAAAAATTTGGTGAATAGTATCAGAAAACAAATAAAACTGAGGATACAAACAAACCTTACCTTTATTGGCCTTCAAAATAATTGCCATCCTTCACCACACACTTGGCAACATTCATAAAGCTTATGGAAACTGTCAGCAAAGGCCTCTTTAGGAATCAATTGCAGAACCACTATCACACATTCTTGGATCATGCCATGAACAATCTGGCTGGACCTTAGCCTTCATCGCTTCACATGTAGACTCCTACTTGCTCCTTAGCAGGGTGGGTTCCTTGTTTATTACCCTCTTCCCTTAATACCTCCCTCTCCTATGCTGATACCCATTGATAATAATCCATATCCTCTATTAATATCTTTGGATCCCTATATTGCATCTGCTCCTGATGAGTGGAGATATTCCACGAAACATGTCGAGCTACTTGATGCTACTCATGTTTTTACATTCTAGGAACAACTTTCAACATGTTACTGCATCATTGTATATGTTTTATATTTACACTATTCATATGGATAAAAAGAGTCTGGCACTACCATGCATTACTATTTATGCTATGATGCTTGTATGTATTACATGTATGGAATAAAATATTTTATCTTCATATAAAATGGTTCCCTGTTTATATTGTACCATGTTATAGCGGTTTTATACTACTACGATTCACCTGCCAGACATATTTGTAGAGAGGAAAAAGGTGTAGGTGTGGCGCCGTTCTTGTTAAAATAAAGATAAAGTGTCGAGGTTCTTCCAATGTGTAAAAAAAGTGCAAAAAAACAACAAAATCAGGACATAGACCCGATGGCCCCCCAGCCGGGTGTTTACTGAAAAAATGTGTCCTTCATTCAATGTGGGATATAGCATTAATAGCAACTCATGTCAGTGACAGGTGCACTTAGCATGGTATTAAGTAGATGAATATACAGCTATATGAGCCCCCTGCCAGGAGTTTGCTGAGGTGTTACACCCTCGGCCGGTTGTTTCAAAAGGTAAGTAAACCTTATAGGGGTGTTGGCTAAGTGGAAAGTGCTCGTGCTAGTAATGTGATGAATACTGATTACACCATATAATATACATAAAACACTTCTCATAAAATTGATGTGCAAAACCTATTCCGCATAAAATCACGCCCATATAAAGTCCATAGAATAAAATCCAAAATGAAATACAAGAAAAGTCCGTGGTAAAAATGAAGTAATATTAAATAAATCAAAATATGAAATTAGTATAGTTATAGGTGACTTGTGCTTTAAAACTTCAATGTCGAGCGTTTTGTATCTTGCTCTGTGCGTGATAATCTGTGCTCTTTACAAAGTTGCACTCACCAGAAACTTCTTACCCTCCAGGGGTTTGACGCAGTCACAGTATAAGTGCCACTGTGTAGTAGGGATGAGCTCGGTGTTCGAGTCGAACATAGGTTCGACTCGAACATCGGCTGTTCGCGCGTTCGGCGAACAACGAACGATTTGGGCCGTTCGCGCCAAATTCGAGTGACGCGAATGGCCCACAATACACTGCGCCATCGCAGTGTAATCCCGGCGCTGTGATTGGCCAAGCATGCACTGTGACCCTGCATGCTTGGCCAATCACAGCGCCGGCAGCGAGGAGAGCAATGATTGGCCACAGGCAGGATGCCTGTGGCCAATTATAGCTGAGGGGGTTTAGTACACGCCCCACACTATAAAAGGCCGCCAGCGCGGCGGCCTTGTGTAGTGTGTTCCGGAGCAGGGAAAGTGAAGGATAGGCAGGGACAGTGTCAAATCTTGTCAAATCTATTCTTTGCTAAACCTTGTGTGTAGGGGCAGAGAAGGATAGGCAGGGAGAGTGTCAGTGCCATATTCTTTGCTAAACCTTGTGTGTAGGGAGAGAGAAGGATAGGCAGGGAGAGTGTCAGTGTCATATACTTTGATAAACCTTGTGTACAGGGAGAGAGAAGGATAGGCAGGGGACAGTGTCAGTGTCATATTCTTTGCTAAACCTTGTGTGCAGGGAGAGAGAAGGATAGGCAGGGAGAGTGTCAGTGTCATATACTTTGATAAACCTTGTGTACAGGGAGAGAGAAGGATAGGCGGGGGACAGTGTCAGTGTCATATTCTTTGCTAAACCTTGTGTGCAGGGAGAGAGAAGGATAGGCAGGGAGAGTATCAGTGTCATATACTTTGATAAACCTTGTGTGCAGGGAGAGAGAAGGATAGGCAGGGGACAGTGTCAGTGTCATTGTTGCTAAGCCTCCTGCACATTATACACCTGAAGTTAGCCCGTATTGCTGCTTTTTCCTGGTGTGTTACACAAACAGGATTTTGTGGCACTTACAGCGGGCGGAGTGTGCCTCCTGACCATATTACACCTTAACTCAGCCTGTATTGCTGCTTTTTCCTGGTGTGTTACACAAACAGGATTTTGCGGCACTTACAGCGGGCGGAGTGTGCCTCCTGACCATATTACACCTTAACTTAGCCTGTATTGCTGCTTTTTCCTGGTGTGTTACACAAACAGGATTTTGCGGCACTTACAGCGGGCGGAGTGTACCTCCTGACCATATTACACCTTAACTTAGCCTGTATTGCTGCTTTTTCCTGGTGTGTTACACAAACAGAATTTTGCGGCACTTACAGCGGGCGGAGTGTGCCTCCTGACCATATTACACCTTAACTTAGCCTGTATTGCTGCTTTTTCCTGGTGTGTTACACAAACAGGATTTTGCGGCACTTACAGCGGGCGGAGTGTGCCTCCTGACCATATTACACCTTAACTTAGCCTGTATTGCTGCTTTTCCCATTTCCCTGCAGGCCATTAGAATGTCTGGAAGGCAAACAAGGAGAGGCAGACAGTCAGGAGCCAAAAAAAGAGGGCAAGCAGGCTCTGTGTCTAGAGACAACAGTGCTGGTCGTGGACGCGGTGCATCGCCATCAGCACGTGGCCATGGGACACGCTTGTCCTTCTTTTCGGCAGCTGGACGTGTTGAGCCGCATCATGCCGAAGACTTGGTAGAGTGGATGACCAAGCCCTCCTCATCCTCCTCTTCCTCTCTCACCCAGGCTCAGGGTACTGGCAAAGCAGCTGCCAAAGCGTCCTCTTCCCTGGTATCAATGTCATCATCAGTCACTCCTTCCCTAGACCAACCATGTCCTCCTGAGGAGTCCCCTGAACTGTTTGAGCACAGTGTTGGGTACATGCTCCAGGAGGATGCCCAGCGTTTCGAAGGGTCTGATGATGATACCCAGCTAGAGGAAGGCAGTAGCGTGAGAGCAGAGAGAGGGGATGCTCAAGAAGGACACCAATCTGGCAGTCATGTTCCAGCAGCTACAGCATACTGCCAGATTGGCTCCAGTGATGAGGAGGGAGGGGATGATGAGGTCACTGACTCCACGTGGGTGCCTTATAGGAGAGAGGAGGAGGAGGAGGAGGAGGATGAGGAGGAGGCACATCTCCAACGAGGCAGGATGCCCTCGGGGGGCCAGCGTAAGGGCAGCACACCGACGGAATCACACCGCAGAGCTCCGCCTGTGCAAGGCGCTGCCTCTGCCCGTTATTCAAAAAGTTCTTTGGTGTGGGCCTTTTTTGAGTCGAGTGCATCAGATCGCACAGCTGCTGTTTGCAACATATGTCTCAAGCGTATATCGTGTTGCCAAAACATCACCCGCTTGGGCACCACATGCTTGACCAGACATATGTTGACCTGCCATGCAGCTCGTTGGCAAGCCTACCTTAAAGACCCACACCAAAGAACAAAGCTGACCTCTTCTTGCACCGCATCAGCTGGGATCTCCAACCCCTTTATACCTTCAGTCCTCTCTGAAACCTGCTCTGAGAGGAATGAAGGTGTAGAATTAGGTGTGTCACAGCCAAGTACTTGCGGGCACTCTGCTAGCAGTACACCAACGTCCGATTCTAGCAGGCAAATTTCCCTGCCCCAGCTGCTGGACCGTTGAAAGAAGTTCACTCCCAGCCATCCACATGCCCAGCGGTTGAATGCTAGCTTGGCTAAATTGCTAGCGCTTCAACTGCTGCCTTTTCAGTTGGTAGACTCGGCCCCCTTCCGTGAGTTTGTGCAATGTGCGGTTCCTCAGTGGCAGGTTCCCAAACCCCACTTTTTCTCACGGAAGGCGATTCCGGCTCTCTACCGGCATGTGGAAGGCAATGTCTTGGCCTCGCTGGACAGGGCGGTCAGCGGTAAGGTGCATATTACTGCTGACTAGTGATGAGCCGAACACCCCCGGGTACGGTTCGCACCAGAACCCGCGAACGGACCGAAAGTTCGTACGAACATTAGAACCCTATTAAATACAATGGATGCGAACGTTCGAATTCTAAAGTGCTAATTATAATGACTATTATGCATGTTATTGTCCTAAAAAGGGTTTGGGAACCCGGGTTCTGCACCAGGGGACATGTATCAATGCAAAAAGAAGTTTTAAAAACGGTCGTTTTTCGGGAGCAGTCATTTTAATGATGCATAAAGTGAAAAAAAAAAGTCAAATATTCCTTTAAATATCGTACCTGGGGGGTGTCTAAAGTATGCCTGTGAAGTGCCACTTGTTTCCCGTGTTTAGAACTGTCCCTGCACAAAATGACACTTCTAAAGGAAAAAAAAGCCATTTAAAACTGCTTGCGGCTTTAATGTAATGTCTGGTCCCGGTAATATGGATGAAAATCTTTAAGAAAAATGGCATAGCTACCCCTGTTGAACAGGGGCTGAAAAATTGGGCCTTAGGCACTGGTGGCACAACACTACAACCCCTCACAGATACTGTACTTGGAGCACAGCAATGAGCCCTGTTGCAAAGTATTGCTTCAAAAATTGTAATGACACGCCCCTGTTAAACAGGGGCTGAAAAATTGGGCCTTAGGCACTGGTGGCACAACACTCCAACCCCTCACAGATACTGTACTTGGAGCACAGCAATGAGCCCTATGGCAAATTATTGCTAAAAAAATTGTAATTACACGCCCCTGTAAAACAGGGGCTGAAAAATTGGGCCTTAGCCACTGGTGGCGGCACCCATAAACAAAAATGATCTTCCAAGCTATCATCATCAATCGTATCATTGAGGACTCGGAGGAGGAGGATAGCCAGTCAACATAACAGCACAGGCACTCAGCATCAGCATCAGTCTTGAAGGGATGTGACATGTTAAAATCAATTAGTCTGTTATATCAGCATCAGGTGTGTGGTAGCTGGTGGTGATCCAAGACTGGTTCATCTTGATGAAAGTCAGTCGATCAACCGAGTCGGTGGACAGGCGCACCCTGTGATCCGTGACAAATCCTCCAGCAGCACTGAATGTGCGTTCCGAAAGAACGCTGGATGCAGGACAGGCCAGTAGCTCAATTGCATACTGTGCAAGCTCTGGCCAGTGATCCATCCTCAAGACCCAGTAAGCCAGAGGATTTTCGGTGGGGAAGGTGTCCAAGTCTGACCTTGCCCCTAGATATTCCTGCACCATGTTTATCAGACGCTGGCGATGGTTGCTGGAACCGATCATACTTTGGGGCTGCGGACTAAAGAATTGTCTGAACGCATCGGTCAGACGGCCACCTTCCCCACTGCTCCTTCTTTGACTGCCCGAAGCCTCAGCAACTCGTTGTCCAGGACCAGGAGTTTGTAACCTCCCAGTCTCTGGGAACGCGTTGCACAGACCTTTCTGCAAGGCCTCCCGGAGTTGTCTCATCCTCTGCTCCCTCTGCGACGGTAACATAAGGTCCGCAACCTTACCCTTGTACCGTGGATCAAGGAGAGTGGCCAGCCAGTAATGGTCCCTCTCCTTGATCCGAAGAATACGAGGATCCTTCCGCAGACTTTGCAGGATCAGGGAGGCCATGCAGCGTAGGTTTGCTGAGGCATTCGGTCCGGAGTCCTCTGGGTCACTAAGGACGACATGATCCGCAGCCACCTCCTCCCAGCCACGTACAAGTCCACTGGTTTCTTGGGACTGTAAATCATCCCTAAAAGACTGCTGCTGATGATGCTGAGTGCCAGCCTCCACCTCCATGCTGACACAATCCTCCTCCTCCTCCTCCTCCTTCTCCTCTTCCTGTGCGATGGGTGGGACAGAAGGAACACTGTCTGGGTAAAGGGGGCCTTGAGAGGCAAGGAAGTCCTCCTCTTCCTGCCTCTGTTCTGCCTCAAGTGCCCTGTCCATTATTCCACGCAGCGTGTGCTCCAACAGGTGGACAAGAGGTACAGTGTCACTGATGCATGCACTGTCACTGCTCACCATCCTCGTGGCCTCCTCAAATGGTGCCAGGACAGTGCATGCATCCCTGATCATGCCCCACTGGCGTGGAGAAAAAAAACCAAGCTCCCCTGACCCTGTCCTGGTGCCGTAGTCGCACAGGTACTCATTGATGGCCCTCTGCTGCGTGTGCAGTCGCTGCAGCATGGCCAACGTTGAGTTCCACCTGGTGGGCATGTCACATATAAGGCGGTTCTTGGGCAGGTTCAACTCCTTTTGCAGCTCAGCCAGGCGAGCACTGGCATTATAAGATCTGCGGAAATGCACACAGACTTTCCTGGCCTGCCTCAGGACATCCTGTAAGCCCGGGTACCTGCCCAAGAACCGCTGCACCACCAGGTTAAGGACGTGAGCCACACAGGGCACATGGGTCAGTTGTCCCTGTCGGAGGGCGGAGAGGAGGGTGGTGCCATTGTCGCAAACCACCATTCCTGGCTTAAGCTGGCGTGGCGTCAACTAGACATGTGCACACTGAAATATTTCGTTTCGGAATTTCGTTTTCGTCCGAAAAATAAATTTATTTAGTTACTCCCGAAATTCATTTTTATTTATTTCGTTTTTCGTTAGAAATTGCATTCGTCCGAAAATCTGAATTAATTAAGGTCGAATCTGTCATTGAAGGCTTATGGAGTCTGTCGAATGTTCAAAGAAGATTCGACGGAGCAGTGAAACTGTACGACGCTGCAATCATACATTTCCGGTCGAATGTTCCGCCCACAAGCTATAGAAGAATTCTAATGTTGTATGACTAGTAATAATTATATTTATTCATTACTATTACTAGTCAACCAACATTAGAATTCTTCTATAGCCTATGGGCGGATGCATTTGACCGGAAATGTACGATTGCAGCGTCGTACAGTTTTGCTGCACCGTCGAATCTTCTAACTTTCGATGCTTTGTCGAATCTTCGTCATTCTAGCTATTTTACTGCTCCTCCTCTTTGGTTACAATCAGCCAATAACATTCATCATCAACTTTATTTTTATTTTACTTCCCCCACCCAATTCCAGCAGTGATCTTTTCTCTCTATGTCGAATCTTTTCTCTCTATAATAACAAATCTTTTCTCTCCTATGTCGAATCTTTTCTCTCCTATGTCGAATATTTTCTCTCTATAATGTCGAATCTTTTCTCTCCTATGTCGAATCTTTTCTCTCCTATGTCGAATCTTTTCTCTCCTATGTCGAATCTTTTCTCTCCTATGTCGAATCTTTTCTCTCCTATGTCGAATCTTTTCTCTCCTATGTCGAATCTTTCTCTCCTATGTAGAATCTTTTCTCTCTATAATGTCGAATCTTTTCTCTCTATAATGTCGAATCTTTTCTCTCCTATGTAGAATAATCTTGGACTAATAGAGTTAAGGTTAGGCACATTCGACCACAGGTTCGATAGACACAGATTGTTATTGTCAGTGTCACGTCGAATCTCCTATCTATATCGAACTGTTGTAGCAACGAAAACGAAAATAAAGCATTTGTTTATGTCGGATCTTTCGGTTTTCGGATTCTGTGCTTTCGTTTTCATTTGTTAAAACGATAACGAAAATAGCTGAAATTCGGACGAAAATGCATTCGGACGAAAACGAATGCACATGTCTAGCGTCAACCACCTCTCGGCCTGGCCCTGCAGAGCAGACAGGACCTCTGCCCCAGTGTGGCTTCTGTCCCCCAAACACACCAGCGCAAGCACGGCATGGCATCTTTTTGCCTGCGTACTTGCGTAGCCCCTTGAACGGCTACGGAGCACCGCTGGTTCAGAGGACAAACCACAGGAAGAGGCCATGGAGGAAGAAGAAGAGGAGGGGGGTGGAGGAGAGAGGTGTGTCACAACCAGTAGTAGCATTTTGGAGGCGTGGCGGTGGAACAACCAAAAAATTGGGTCACTCTTTTGGCAGCTGGGAAGGATGCAGGACAAGGTGCAGTAGTGTTGGAGGTTGTTCCACCGCCACGCCTCCAAAATGCTACTACTGGTTGTGACACACCTCTGTCCTCCACCCCCTCCTCTTCTTCTTCCTCTGTGGCCTCTTCCTGTGCTTTGTCCTCGGAACCAGCGGTGCTCCGTAGGCGTTCAAGGGGCTACGCAAGTACGCAGGCAAAAAGATGCCATGCCGTGCTTGCGCTGGTGTGTTTGGGGGACAGGAGCCACACTGGGGCAGAGGTTCTGTCTGCTCTGCAGGGGCAGGCCGAGAGGTGGTTGACGCCACGCCAGCTTAAGCCAGGAATGGTAGTTTGCGACAATGGCACCAACCTCCTCTCCGCTCTCCGACAGGGACAACTGACCCATGTGCCCTGTGTGGCTCATGTCCTTAACCTGGTGGTGCAGCGGTTCTTGGGCAGGTACCCGGGCTTACAGGATGTCCTAAGGCAGGCCAGGAAAGTCTGTGTGCATTTCCGCAGATCTTATAATGCCAGTGCTCGCCTGGCTGAGCTGCAAAAGGAGTTCAACCGCCTTATATGTGACATGCCCACCAGGTGGAACTCAACGTTGGCCATGCTGCAGCGGCTACACACGCAGCAGAGGGCCATCAATGAGTACCTGTGCGACTACGGCACCAGAACAGGGTCAGGGGAGCTCGGGTTTTTTTCACCACGCCAGTGGGGCATGATCAGGGATGCATGCACTGTCCTGGCACCATTTGAGGAGGCCACGAGGATGGTGAGCAGTGACAGTGCATGCATCAGCGACACTGTACCTCTTGTCCACCTGTTGGAACATACGCTGCGTGGAATAATGGACAGGGCACTTGAGGCAGAACAGAGACAGGAAGAGGAGGACTTCCTTGCCTCTCAAGGCCCCCTTTACCCAGACAGTGTTCCTTCTGTCCCACCCATCGCACAGGAAGAAGAGGAGGAGGAGGAGGAGGAGGATTGTGTCAGCATGGAGGTGGAGCCTGGCACTCAGAATCATCAGCAGCAGTCTTTTAGCAATGATTTACAGTCCCAAGAAACCAGTGGACTTGTACGTGGCTGGGAGGAGGTGGCTGCGGATCATGTCGTCCTTAGTGACCCAGAGGACTCCGGACTAAATGCCTCAGCTAACCTACGCTGCATGGCCTCCCTGATCCTGCAAAGTCTGCGGAAAGATCCTTGTATTCTTCGGATCAAGGAGAGGGACCATTACTGGCTGGCCACTCTCCTTGATCCACGGTACAAGGGTAAGGTTGCGGACCTTATGTTACCGTCGCAGAGGGAGCAGAGGATGAGACAACTCCGGGAGGCCTTGCAGAAAGGTCTGTGCAACGCGTTCCCAGAGACTGGGATGTTACAAACTCCTGGTCTTGGACAACGAGTTGCTGAGGCTTCGGTCAGTCAAAGAAGGAGCGGTGGGGAAGGTGGCCGTCTGAACGAAGCGTTCAGACAATTCTTTAGTCCGCAGCCCCAAGGTATGATCGGTTCCAGCAACCATCGCCAGCGTCTGATATATATGGTGCAGGAATACCTAGGGGCAAGGTCAGACTTGGACACCTTCCCCACCTCCACCGACTCGGTTGATCGACTGACCTTCATAAAGATGAACCAGTCTTGGATCACCACCAGCTACCAAACACCTGAAGCTGATATAACAGACTAATTTATTTTCAAATGTCACATCCCTTCAAGACTGATGCTGATGCTGAGAGTTTGTCCGGTTATGTTGACTGACTATCCTCCTCCTCCTCAATGATCCGATTGACGATGATAGCTTGGAAGAACATTTTTGTTTCTGGGTGCCGCCACCAGTGGCTAAGGCCCAATTTTTCAGCCCCTGTTTAACAGGGGTGTGTTATTACAATTTTTTATGCAATGCTTTGCAGCAGGGCTCATTCCTGCACTCCAACTAGAGTATCTAGGAGTGGCTGCAGTGTCGTGGCACCAGCACCAGTGCCTAAGGCTCAATTTTTCTGCCCCTGTTTAACAGGGGCATGTAATTACAATTCTTGATCTAATAATTCACAGCAGGGCCCATTCCTGCGCCCACCAAGACTAACTGTGAGGCCTTACAGTGTTGTGTCAACACCGCCACCACCACCAAAGGCCCAATTTTTCAGCCCCTGTTCAACAGGGGCATGCAATTACAATTCTTGATCTAATAATTCACAGCAGGGCCCATTCATGCGCCCACCAAGAGTAACTGTGAGGGCTCACAGTGTTGTGGCAACACCAACATGTAAGGGGCAAATTTCAGCTGAGTATATACGGCAGGCCCCTACTTTCAAACATCCAACTTACAAACGACTCCTCCTTGCAAATGGAAGGATACAACAGGAAGTGAGAGGAAATCTACCCCTAGGAAGGCAAATTCTCTCCTGTAAGAGTTAATATGGGAAAAAAAGTGTCTCCTCTCCACTGATTCTTTATCACCAATTCTTGTTTCAATAAAAACCCCAAATATTCAAAAAACATTTGTCATTAGGACGGAAAGTGAGGTGAACTGTTCTGAACAGGTGCACACTGCACAGACAGCAAAACAAATGTTACAGGGGTGATAACCCTTCCCTATGTTTTCCAAAAAGCTTAAAAATATATTTTTTGGCTGGAGCTACACTTAAACAATGTACCTGTTCAAAATTACAAACAGATTCTACATAAGAACAAACCTACAGTCCCTGTCTTGTATGCACCGCCTGTATACGGCTGTTCAGAGTAGGGATGAGCTTCGTGTTCGAGTCGAACATACGTTCGACTCGAACATCGGCTGTTCGATCATTCGACGAAGATCGAACGATTTGGGCCGTTCGCGCCAAATTCGAGTGACGCGAACGGCCCACAATGCACTACGCCATCGCAGTGACATCCAGGCGCTGTGATTGGCCAAGCATGCACTGTGACCCCCGCATGCTTGGCCAATCACAGCGCCGGCAGCGAGGAGAGCAATGATTGGCCACAGGCAGGATGCCTGTCGCCAATTATTCTTGAGGGGGTTTAGTACACGCCCCACACTATAAAAGGCGGCGGCCTTGTGTAGTGTGTTCCGGAGCAGGGAAAGAGAAGCATAGGCAGGGACAGTGTCATTTTTTTTCCTTTACTAATCCTGGATTCCTTGTGTTTAGGGACAAATAAGGATAGGTAGGGAGAGTGTCAGTGTGTTATTCTGTGCTAAACCTTGTTTGTAGGGACAGAGAGGTACAGTGAGGGAAAGTGTCAGTGTGCTATTCTGTTCTAAACCAATCTTGCTGAACCATATTTGAAATAATTGAGTTTAGGGACAGAGAGGTACAGTGAGGGAAAGTGTCAGTGTGCTATTCTGTGCTAAATCTTGTTTGTAGGGACAGAGTAGGACAGTGAGTGAAACTGACAGTGTGCTATTCTGTTCTAAACCAATCTTGCTGAACCATATTTGAAATCCTTGAGTTTAGGGACAGAGAAGGACACTCGTGGAAACTATCAGTGTGCTATTCTGTGCTAAATCTTGTTTGTAGGGACAGAGTAGGACAGTGAGTGAAACTGACAGTGTGCTATTCTGTTCTAAACCAATCTTGCTGTACCATATTTGAAATCCTTGAGTTTAGGGACAGAGAAGGACACTCGTGGAAACTATCAGTGTGCTATTCTGTGCTAAATCTTGTTTGTAGGGACAGAGTAGGACAGTGAGTGAAACTGACAGTGTGCTATTCTGTTCTAAACCAATCTTGCTGAACCATATTTGAAATCCTTGAGTTTAGGGACAGAGAGGTACAGTGAGGAAAAGTGTCAGTGTGCTATTCTGTTCTAAACCAATCTTGCTGAACCATATTTGAAATCCTTGAGTTTAGGGACAGAGAAGGACACTCGTGGAAACTCTCAGTGTGCTATTCTGTGCTAAATCTAGTTTGTAGGGACAGAGTAGGACAGTGAGTGAAACTGACAGTGTGCTATTCTGTTCTAAACCAATCTTGCTGAACCATATTTGAAATCCTTGAGTTTAGGGACAGAGAGGTACAGTGAGGGAAAGTGTCAGTGTGCTATTCTGTTCTAAACCAATCTTGCTGAACCATATTTGAAATCCTTGAGTTTAGGGACAGAGAAGGACACTCGTGGAAACTATCAGTGTGCTATTCTGTGCTAAATCTATCTTGCTGAACCATATTTGAAATCCTTGAGTTTAGGGACAGAGAGGTACAGTGAGGGAAAGTGTCAGTGTGCTATTCTGTTCTAAACCAATCTTGCTGAACCATATTTGAAATCCTTGAGTTTAGGGACAGAGAAGGACACTCGTGGAAACTCTCAGTGTGCTATTCTGTGCTAAATCTAGTTTGTAGGGACAGAGTAGGACAGTGAGTGAAACTGACAGTGTGCTATTCTGTTCTAAACCAATCTTGCTGAACCATATTTGAAATCCTTGAGTTTAGGGACAGAGAAGGACACTCGTGGAAACTATCAGTGTGCTATTCTGTGCTAAATCTTGTTTGTAGGGACAGAGTAGGACAGTGAGTGAAACTGACAGTGTGCTATTCTGTTCTAAACCAATCTTGCTGAACCATATTTGAAATCCTTGAGTTTAGGGACAGAGAAGGACACTCGTGGAAACTATCAGTGTGCTATTCTGTGCTAAATCTTGTTTGTAGGGACAGAGTAGGACAGTGAGTGAAACTGACAGTGTGCTATTCTGTGCTAAACCAATCTTGCTGAAGCATATTGCAAATCCTTGTGTTTAGGGACAGAGAAGGATAGGCAGGGGACAGTGTCAGTGTCATTGTTGCTAAGCCTCCTGCACAGTATACACCTGAAGGTAGCCCTTATTGCTGTTTTTCCCATCTCCCTGCAGGCCATCCATTAAAATGTCTGGAAGGCAAACAAAGAGGGGCAGACAGTCAGGAGGCAAAAAAAGAGGGCAAGCAGGCTCTGTGTCTGGGGGCAACAGTGCTGGTCGTGGACGCGGTGCATTGTCATCAGCACATGGCCATGGGACACGCTTGTCCTTCTTTTCGGCAGCTGGACATGTTGAGCCACATCATGCCGAAGACTTGGTAGAGTGGATGACCAAGCCCACCTCATCCTCCTCATCCTCTCTCACCCAGGCTCAGGGTACTGGCAAAGCAGCTGCCAAAGCGTCCTCTTCTCTGGTATCATTATCTTCATTAGCCAATCCTTCCCTAGACCCACCATGTCCTCCTCCTGAGGAGTCCCCCGAACTGTTTGAGCACAGTGTTGGGTACATGCTCCAGGAGGATGCCCAGCGTTTCGAAGGATCTGATGATGATACCCCGATAGAGGAAGGCAGTAGCGTGAGAGCAGAGAGAGGGGATGCTCAAGAAGGACACCAATCTGGCAGTCATGCTCCAGCAGCTGCAGCATACTGCCAGATTGGCTCCAGTGATGAGGAGGGAGGGGATGATGAGGTCACTGACTCCACGTGGGTGCCTAATAGGAGAGAGGAGGAGGAGGAGGATGAGGAGGAGGCACATCTCCAACGAGGCAGGATGCCCTTGGGTGGCCAGCGTATGGGAAGCACACCGACTGAATCACACCGCAGAGCTCCGCCTGTGCAGGGCGCTGCCTCTGCCCGTCATTCAAAAAGTTCTTTGGTGTGGGCCTTTTTTGAGGCGAGTGCATCAGATCACACAGCTGCTGTTTGCAACATATGTCTCAAGCGTATATCGCGTGGCCAAAACATCAGCCGCTTGGGCACCACATGCTTGATCAGACATATGTTGACCTGCCATGCAGCTCGTTGGCAAGCCTACCTTAAAGATCCACACCAAAGAACAAAGCGGACCTCTCCTTGCACCACATCAGCTGGGATCTCCAACCCCACTATACCTTCAGTCCTCTCTGAAACCTGCACTGAGAGGAATGAAGGTGTAGAATTAGGTGTGTCACAGCCAAGTACTTGCGGGCACTCTGCTAGCAGTACACTGACGTCCGATTCTAGCAGGCAAATTTCCCTGCCCCAGCTGCTGGACCGTCGAAAGAAGTTCACTCCCAGCCATCCACATGCCCAGCGGTTGAATGCTAGCTTGGCTAAATTGCTAGCGCTTCAACTGCTGCCTTTTCAGTTGGTAGACTCGGCCCCCTTCCGTGAGTTTGTGCAATGTGCGGTTCCTCAGTGGCAGGTTCCAAAAACGCCACTTTTTCTCACGGAAGGCGATTCCGGCTCTCTACAGGCATGTGGAAGGCAATGTCTTGGCCTCGCTGGACAGGGCGGTCAGCGGTAAGGTGCATATTACCGCTGACTCATGGTCCAGCAGGCATGGACAGGGACGTTACCTTTCTTTCACGGCCCATTGGGTCACTCTTTTGGCAGCTGGGAAGGATGCAGGACAAGGTGCAGTAGTGTTGGAGGTTGTTCCACCGCCACGCCTCCAAAATGCTACTACTGGTTGTGACACACCTCTCTCCTCCACCCCCTCCTCTTCTTCTTCCTCCATGGCCTCTTCCTGTGGTTTGTCCTCGGAACCAGCGGTGTTCCGTAGGCGTTCAAGGGGCTACGCAAGTACGCAGGCAAAAAGATGCCATACCGTGCTTGCGCTGGTGTGTTTGGGGGACAGGAGCCACACTGGGGCAGAGGTCCTGTCTGCTCTGCAGGGGCAGGCCGAGAGGTGGTTGACGCCACGCCAGCTTAAGCCAGGAATGGTGGTTTGCGACAATGGCACCAACCTCCTCTCCGCCCTCCGACAGGGACAACTGACCCATGTGCCCTGTATGGCTCACGTCCTTAACCTGGTGGTGCAGCGGTTCTTGGGCAGGTACCCGGGCTTACAGGATGTCCTGAGGCAGGCCAGGAAAGTCTGTGTTCATTTCCGCAGGTCTTATAATGCCAGTGCTCGCCTGGCTGAGCTGCAAAAGGAGTTGAACCTGCCCAAGAACCGCCTTATATGTGACATGCCCACCAGGTGGAACTCAACGTTGGCCATGCTGCAGCGGCTGCACACGCAGCAGAGGGCCATCAATGAGTACCTGTGCGACTACGGCACCAGGACAGGGTCAGGGGAGCTCGGGTTTTTTTCACCACGCCAGTGGGGCATGATCAGGGATGCATGCACTGTCCTGGCACCATTTGAGGAGGCCACGAGGATGGTGAGCAGTGACAGTGCATGCATCAGTGACACTGTACCTCTTGTCCACCTGTTGGAGCACACGCTGCGTGGAATAATGGACAGGGCACTTGAGGCAGAACAGAGGCAGGAAGAGGAGGACTTCCTTGCCTCGCAAGGCCCCCTTTACCCTGACAGTGTTCCTTCTGTCCCACCCATCGCACAGGAAGAGGAGGAGGAGGAGGAGGAGGATTGTGTCAGCATGGAGGTGGAGGCTGGCACTCAGCATCATCAGCAGCAGTCTTTTAGGGATGATTTACAGTCCCAAGAAACCAGTGGACTTGTACGTGGCTGGGAGGAGGTGGCTGCGGATCATGTCGTCCTTAGTGACCCAGAGGACTCCGGACTGAATGCCTCAGCTAACCTACGCTGCATGGCCTCCCTGATCCTGCAAAGTCTGCGGAAGGATCCTCGTATTCTTCGGATCAAGGAGAGGGACCATTACTGGCTGGCCACTCTCCTTGATCCACGGTACAAGGGTAAGATTGCGGACCTTATGTTACCGTCGCAGAGGGAGCAGAGGATGAGACAACTCCGGGAGGCCTTGCAGAAAGGTCTGTGCAACGCGTTCCCAGAGACTGGGAGGTTACAAACTCCTGGTCAACGAGTTGCTGAGGCTTCGGGCAGTCAAAGAAGGAGCGGTGGGGAAGGTGGCCGTCTTACCGATGCGTTCAGACAATTCTTTAGTCCGCAGCCCCAAAGTATGATCGTTTCCAGCAACCATCGCCAGCCTCTGATATACATGGTGCAGGAATACCTAGGGGCAAGGTCAGACTTGGACACCTTCCCCACCGAAAATCCTCTGGCTTACTGGGTCTTGAGGATGGATCACTGGCCAGAGCTTGCACAGTATGCAATTGAGCTACTGGCCTGTCCTGCATCCAGCGTTCTTTCAGAACGCACATTCGGTGCTGCTGGAGGATTTGTCACGGATCACAGGGTGCGCCTGTCCACCGACTCGGTTGATCGACTGACTTTCATCAAGATGAACCAGTCTTGGATCACCACCAGCTACCACACACCTGATGCTGATATAACAGACTAATTGATTTTAAAATGTCACATCCCTTCAAGACTGATGCTGATGCTGAGTTCCTGTGCTGTTATGTTGACTAGCTATCCTCCTCCTCCTCCTCAATGATCCGATTAATGATGATAGCTTGGAAGATCATTTTGGTTTATGGGTGCCGCCACCAGTGGCTAAGGCCCAATTTTTCAGCCCCTGTTTAACAGGGGCGTGTAATTACAATTTTTGATGCAATACTTTGCAACAGGCCTCATTGCTGTGCTCCAAGTACAGTATCTGTGAGGGGTTGCAGTGTTGTGCCACCAGTGCCTAAGGCCCAATTTTTCAGCCCCTGTTCAACAGGGGCATGCAATTATAATTATTGATCTAATAATTCACAGCAGGGCCCATTGCTGCGCCCAAGAGTAACTGTCAGGCCTTACAGTGTTGTGGCACCAGCACCACCATCAAAGGCCCAATTTTTACTACCACTGTTCAACAATTATATGTTATTACAATTCCTGATATAATAGTTGACAGCAGGGCATTCCAGCACCCACCAAGAGTAACTGTGAGTGCTTACAGTGTTGTGCCAACACCAACACCTAAGGGGCCAATTTCTACAGAGTATATACGGCAGGTCCCTACTTTCAAACATCCAACTTACAAACGACTACTACTTGCAAACGGAAGAAGACAACAGGAAGTGAGAGGAAATCTACCCCTTGGAAGGAAAATTCTCTCCTGTAAGAATTAATATGGGAGAAAGGTGTCTCCTCTCTACTGATGCTTTATCACCAATCCTTGTTTCAATAAAAACACCACATTTCAAAATCAGTTGTCATTGGGACGCAAAGTGAGGTGAAATGTTCTGAACAGGGGCACAGACAGCAAAACAAATGTTACAGGGGTGATAACCCTTCCCTATGTTTTCCAAAAAGCTTAAAAATAGGTATTTGGGCTGGAGCTACACTTAAACAATGTAGCTGTTCAAAATTACAAACAGATTCAACATAAGAACAAACCTACAGTCCCTGTCTTGTATGCACCGCCTGTATACGGCTGTTCAGAGTATATAGGGCCTTTTTTATTTTGTGTGCGGGGTTCCCCTTAATATCCATACAAGACCCAAAGGGGCTGGTAATGGGCTGGGGTGGGGGGGGGGGGGGTGATGGGGTAGCTATGCCATTTTTCTTAAAGATTTTCATCCATATTACCGGGACCAGACATTACATTAAAGCCGCAAGCAGTTTTAAATGGCTTTTTTTTCCTTTAGAAGTGTCATTTTGTGCAGGGACAGTTCTAAACACGGGAAACACGTGGCACTTCACAGGCATACTTTAGACACCCCCCAGGTACGATATTTAAAGGAATATTTGACTTTTTTTTTTTCACTTTATGCATCATTAAAATGACTGCTCCAGAAAAACGGCCGTTTTTAAAACTTCTTTTTGCATTGATACATGTCCCCTGGTGCAGAACCCGGGTTCCCAAACCCTTTTTAGGACAATAACATGCATAATAGTCGTTATAATTAGCACTTTAGATTTCGAACGTTCGCATCCATTGTATTTAATAGGGTTCTAAAGTTCGTGCGAACTTTCAGTCCGTTTGCGGGTTCTGGTGCGAACCGAACCCGGGGGTGTTCGGCTCATCACTACTGTGTAGCAGCCTGAGGAAACAGGGTCAGCTCCGGGTGCCTTTTGCGATCCTCCAGGACGTTTTATGTAAGGGAAGAAAGGATGCCCATAGTGTGATTTTGTTTAAAAAGATTTATTGTAAAAAAAAAAAGGTTTGAGATACTCACATTGTATCAAATAATCAAAGACAAAAAGAAAGCTTAGTGCTGGCACTGAAAACCAGCGTTTACAGCCCAGACCGGAAGTGATGAACCGACGTACCTTGACTCGTTTTCATTGCGTTCTTGTTGCCTGTAATTTCTACGGTTAGGGCTCCTTTCTTCTCTTCTAGGGATGTGCGTGGTTGTTTCATTTTGTGCGACTCTTGGTGTTCTTTCAAAAGTTGGTCTTACTGTTTGCCATCTTTGTTCTTCTCTCTCCACGGAGTTTTCCCTTGATTCCTCTGTTAGGCCCGGTTCACACAGGGGCGACTCGTCAGGCGACTCGGTCACCTGACGAGTCGCGTCCCACGCTGTTCAATGGAACAATTCTAATGGAGCGACTAAGGTCGCTCCGACTTAGAAAAAGGTTCCTGTACTACTTTTGGGGGCGACCCAAGGCGACCTGCATTGACTTCTATACAGAAGTCTTTATGCAAATCGCCTCGGCGGGCGTCTAAAGTCGTCTTGAGATCGCGCCGCCGAGGTCACCCCCGAAGTCGTGCCGCCCCTGTGTTAATGGGGCCTCATGGAGATGTTGTTTTCTTGTTCGTTATAGTTTTCATCCGTTTGCCACTTATAAACTTGAATATTATATGGTGTAATCAGTATTCATCACATTACTAGCACAAGCACTTTCCACTTAGCCAACACCCCTATAAGGTTTACTTACCTTTTGAAACACCCGGCCGAGGGTGTAACACCTCAGCAAACTCCCGGCAGGGGGCTCATATATCATCTACTTAATACCATGCTAAGTGCACCTGTCACTGACATGAGTTCCTAATGCTATATCACACATTGAATTAAAGACACATTTTTTCAGACATATTTGCAACCCATTTACACCACATGCTTTATACAGTATAAAGACCCAATTTTTCCTCCCCTAGTTAGAAAACAAACAAAACTGAATACATTTAAAGTCAGCAGCTACAACTACTGCAGTTGCTGACTTTTAATATTAGGACATATACCTGTCTCGGGTTCCCACAATGTCGGCACCCCAGCCGATTTTTGGTTCAGCTCTCGGGTGCTGCTGCCTCCATTCATGGTAAGGGAAACCAGCAATAAAGCCTATGGGCTTCACAGTCGGTTCCCTATTGCGCATGCGTCAAGTGCACTGCGCTTTCTAACTGGCCTGGCGGGGGAGGAAGGAGGAGGGGGGCCGAATTTCCAAGGTACTGCGCTGTGGCACAGTATCCCGGAAGTGGGATAGGGTGCCTGTCAAAAACAGGTTCCCGTTCCCCCTGAAAGGTGCCAAATGTTTCACCGGAGGGTGGGAGGAAGCAGATAAGCGGAGGTTGCACTTTTGGGTGAAACTCCGCTTTAAGCAGTGGAAATGTGCATGACAAAAAAAATTGTTTATTTTTTTAATCATTCCTTAAAGCGGTTGTATACCGCAAAACTTTTTTTTTTTTTTTTTCAGAACCTGCAAGGCAAAGTCATAATGAGCTAGTATGACTAGCATACTAGCTCATTATCAATCACTTACCTTAGATCGAAGCCCCCGCAGCGGTCCTCGGACACGTCCTCCGTTGCATCCATGATACCCGGAGTGACTTCCGGGTATCGCCGCTCCGGCGCTGTGATTGGCCGGAGCGGCGATGACGTCACTCCCGCGCATGTGCGATTTCCGGCAGTGTCCGGCAGACTGCCATTCAAAGAGCCTCCGCGCTCAGTGCGCCTGCGCCGTTATCTACGGCGCACATGCGCCGTAGATAGCGGTGCACTCTTTTTTGCAAATATCTCCGAGACCGTGTAGGTCTCGGAGATATTGCAAGCACCTACAGGTAAGCCTTAATGTAGGCTTACCTGTAGGTGCATTTCATATTTGTGGGTATACAACCACTTTAAAGTGGATGTAAACCCGATTCATGAAATTTGAGCTGGGCACATATATCTGCAGTGTTTTCTTATCTCTCTTCAAAGCACTATGTCCCGTAGCTGTCCCCCGCCCCGCTCTTCTGTTATCAGCCTAATAACTCCTGACAAGTTCTCTGTCAACTGTGATAAAAGCAGCCTGAGTTTTGTGCTATAAATAGATTAGCAGAGCCCTGAACTAATCAATGATCCGCTCTGAAAGTCTCTACCTATGAGGAGAGGGGGTGTGTGCCTTTCCTCCAATCAGCTGTCTTGGCTGTATGCCCAGGCTTCACTGCAGTGTTGAACAGGAAGAGAAAATCTCCTAACACGATCTGAACTTTCTAAAGTATATAAAGCTCAAGACAGCAGATATACATGTAAAACTTATGTAGGGAGATGTTTCATCTGTGTATCATCTGAGGCTGTTCACTTCACTGGGAATATGTGAGGGTTTACATCCACTTTAAAGAGGAAGTAAGCCCTCCGTTCAAATACGAAAAAAATTAAGATTCTGCAAGACAAAGGCATAATCAGCTAGTATGCAAAGCATACTAGCTGATTATGTTTTACTTACCTCAGATTGAAGCCCCCGCAGCGGTCCACGTCTCCCCCTCCGGCCGCCGACATGTTGTCCCTGAGTGACTTCCTGTTATCGCCACTCCGGCACTGTGATTGGCCAGAGCGGCGATGATATCACACGCATACGTGCTCGGGCCGGCAAGATCCCATTCAGAAGGCCGTAAATGATGCCGGCCCGCTAGTGCGCATGCATGTGACGTCATCGGTGCTGTGTTTTTCCAGCAAATATCTCCTTTACCGTGTAGGTTAAGGAGATCTTTCTTGCACCTACAGGTAAGCCTTAATCTAGGCTTACCTGTAGGTGCAAGTTGTCTAAGTGGGTTTACAACTACTTTAAGTTAATAATTT
The DNA here is from genome assembly GCA_029206835.1 of Rana muscosa. Lineage (NCBI taxonomy): Eukaryota > Metazoa > Chordata > Amphibia > Anura > Ranidae > Rana > Rana muscosa. Next base: position 58,897,279 of record CM055117.1, on the reverse strand, counting down.
CCTTTCACCATATACGTCATGTTAGAATGATTTGCTTTCAGAATTTATTTTGTATATTCAGATTCTTTTCGCATATTCATTGTTCTGAATCGATTTGCATTTTCGGAGGTTATTTTAGAAGATTCAGATTCATTTGTTATGTTATTTTGGATGCTTCAAACATTAAGACTCGTTCACATTGCTGCAACGCTAAAGTCGTGTGTCTTCCAGTGCGACTTTTCATTGCGACTTGCTTGCAACTTGATACAACCTTTATGCGACTTTGATGTTTTGTGACTTTGGCTTTGGCCAATAATAACAATACAGAGTGGGACACATATTATTGGACTTACAAAACCCTCAGAAGTCACTGCCAAAGTTGCATAGAAAAGACAAAGAAATTAATTTCTTGCGACTTTTGTGATTTTAACATTACAAAAGGCCCAAACTGGCGCATCTTCTCATAAATTAATACAAATACATTTTTGCTTTTGTTATAATTTATTTTACATTGAAATTTGTTACTATTGTGATTTAGATACATCGAAACCTCTGAATAATGAAAATTTGGTCTGAAATGAATTTCACATGTCTATTAAAGTGATACTAAACACACACTGTTTAATTTACATTGCCCCTTATATTTCTGTATGTGGATGATGGCATGGTAATTATTTTAATTAAAAAAACATCTAAGTATCTTTTTCCTAATCGATATACAGCTGTCACATGACCAAGATCTCTCCCAGCCTGTCTGCAGGGAAACATAAGCAGGAGGAGCTTCTAGTCCTCTGCTGCTGGTCACATGTTCAAAATTTAAAAAAAAATGCCTTTGGAACACAGAATAAAAATATAAATTATGACCAATAAACTGTTTTAAATCGACATACAAATATATATTTGAAATCAATTGTTGATTAATTTGGCAATAACATGGTGTGGGCGGATTTGGGCCAATAACAGGCTGTGTCACACCCCTCGGGCATGTATTTTAGAATAAGAGGGAGGTGAAGCCTCCATTATTCTACATGTAATATCCTTCCCCCATTGTGTTTAGCTGGTTAGTGTAAATGGAGGAGGAGGAGGGAGGGAGTGGGCTGTAATTTACCACTGTGTATACGCCCACAATGTATGACTATATAGTCACATGGGCTGCTCAGATGTGTTAGGAAGAAAATGCTCAGCATAGAAAACTGAGCATGTGCAGAGTTGCCACCACAGCTGCGAAAATCCCTAACTGAATTGGGGACAGAAGGGGGAGAAGGAGAGCAGCAGGATCAACCAGGTTTTTCAGAATACAGAAAACAAATCTAATAGTGACTGAGTGAGTATGAACAGCATGTAATACACCATTTATTGATAGTTTTTTATGATGTGGATTTATATCAAAAGAGTGGAGGTTTGTGAAATAAATCTGTTTTAACCTAACCAACATCCCTAACTAACAAAGATGCAGTTTCCCCTCAAGGGCAGGACTGTACAACCACTAATGGGTAAAATTGTTTGAAAAAAGTTTATTATACAAAATTCAAAAAAAGAATAAGGATGAGTAGCAAATAACAATAATTCATAAAAATGAAAATAAATTGTCATACAAATCATTCATGAGTGCATGTATTGCATGGACCATAGCCAAGCATAGATGCACTAATGATATAGACATGCAGTTAAAACTGTTACATATATAGATCCTACACGTTACGGAGAAAACTCCTTCTTTAGGGAAAATCCAGTATATGACATAGGTTGTAATCTAAAATAGAAAGACAATTTTCAACAGAAGGCATTCATTTAATCAACATTGAATCCAAAAAAGGCAAAAGGCAAAAAACAAGGGGCAAGAGGCAAAAAATGGATCGTAAATAGGGCGGAGAAGTGCAAAAAAGTTTTATGGCTGTATATTTACACAGACAACCATGCATCAGAGTCCAGAGTGGGATGACAAAAAAAGGACCAAGCAGGTCACACGAAGGAAGACCGGTGGTCCACAAAAGAGTTAAAAGATAAAGCCCATTAGAGGGTATGAAGAGTCAGCGCACAGGGTCACCTGAGAGCGAACCAGGACCGCGTCAAAACTAGAGCAGAAGAGGAAAAAATATAATATAATGAAAAAATATAGATGGAGTATCCAAACCTTGTATTTATATTTAGGTTAATGATCATAAGATTAGTGTTGAGCCTCATTAGTATTGCGGGTCAACTAAATGGTAAAATTGTTGCTCAAAAATTATGTTATATGTACCTCCAAAATGGTGCTGTGTAGCTTAGGGGGAGGCAGGGAATGGTAGCAGGGTGTTGAATGTGGTAACTTCACGGATGGTGCAAAGCAGAGTGTTATCTCTGTGTGGATTACCAGTATCAAATGTACCACAGTGATACACAGAGATCCAATAAGAAAGTACCAAGGAACAGCAACACCAGCTCGCAAATAGGCTCAAAGGAAAACCTCAGGGTCTATACATGGAGAGGAAGAGAAAGCATGGCAGGATGAGTGTCTATATTGCACTTCCCAATGCCGCAAGATCACAAAAAGAAAAAGAGAAAACTTTTGCAGTACCTGGGTATAAAGGATCGTTCATACGCTGCCTCCTCCTCACTGACCACAGCACTAAATGTACCAGTAATGAATGGCTCCTATATAGGAGAGGTTCATTGATTGATCCTCCCTCCCAGCATGTGTTGGTGATCAGCACCAGCACCGCCGGTAACTCAGGACACGGTCCCCCAGGCACGCAGCGCACAGCGTCACCCCTACCCAAAACCAAGATGGCGGTTTGGGAGGAGTGACGTCATGCGGCACGCCCCCACCGGCACGCATGCGCAGCAACCCCGGGAGCCACAGTGTAGGATATGAGGATTGGTGAGAGATGGAAAACGTCAATCCTCAGCCAGGAAGTGGAATCTGCACGAACAGATACACAACTGGGTGCCAATTACAGCTGTGGATGTGGAACATAGATGGAATGGGAAACAAGGTCATAGTGAAGCAAAAGACCAAGTGATTGTGCCCACAGATAGAAGGGTACCGCAAGAGAATGCCGGCCAAACATAGGGGGCAGATCAATGGAGAAAACTCCCATCAGAAAACACCCCCCATATGAATGTGTCGGACCGGCCTACACGTGCCGGGATTGCCCACAGAGTGACCCCACTGGCCTACCCAATAAATCACACCCAAAATGGGGAAAATAGCACATAAAAAAAGAGAGAGAGAGGAAAAGGGAAGAATGAATACTAGAAAAAGGAGTGAAAAAACAAAACAAGAAAAAACAGTCAGAAATTACAAGCAATGACAAAAAGAAAGGAAATGAAAACTGGACACACCGATGCATGGCGGCACGTAGCAACGCACACAACCAACAAAAATGGAAATGGTTGGATAACTCCAAATAGGGCATAACTGAAAATGACAGTTTCCAAACTTGTTGACTTGAAAAATTCTAAAAGCACATTGTATATAAACAAAAAGCAAAAAACAAAAAGATGAAAAGGAGGGGGGGGGGGGTGGGGGGATTGGTGGTTACACTCAAAAAGGGGCTGCCAAGGACTTCATCCCTCCATTCCTCCAAAAACAAACCCTTCGAGGAAGGAAGGTGGTGGCTTGGAGAAGAAAAATCCACCTCAGCTCCCTCTGCAGCAACACCTTATTCCAATCACCCCCTCTAACACTGGGGTGTATTCTATCAAGGACCATAAACTTGACCCCCGGAAAAATACCATTATGCAGGGCCATGACATGTCTTCCCAATGGGAAGTTGGGGTTGCACCCTTTCATACTCCAAACAGGTTTTGTCATCCTCGATCATAGTTCGACCTTGGTTTTACCCACGTAAAATGAGCCAATTTTGTTGTTCCAACCAGCACAACAAAATTTGCAATATTATCCAGAAGTATTGGCATCTTCTATCCCTTGACTCCAACCTTGGGAAATTTGTATCTACCAAACCACTTATCACTTTCAAATGAGCAACATCTATCAGAGACTGTATCATACAAAGTGAATTCAAAGGTGAAAATCGTGGAGATCCCTGTAAAGCTAAGGGAACCTAAACCTGTGGGGGCTGCAATTTTTTCCAGTATATACAGATGGGATCCACTTATATACTACCGAATGGTAAGACTTTTAAGGCAGTACATTATGCCAATTACAATACCAAAGGTGTAGTATATTTGTTGCTCTGCGATTGTGGCTCATTTTACGTGGGTAAAACCAAGGTCGAACTATGATCGAGGATGACAAAACATGTTTGGAGTATGAAAGGGTGCAACCCCGACTTCCCATTGGGAAGACATGTCATGGCCCTGCATAATGGTATTTTTCCAGGGGTCAAGTTCATGGTCCTTGATAGAATACATCCCAGTGCTAGAGAGGGGTGATTGGAATAAGGTGTTGCTGCAGACTCAGAGGGAGCTGAGGTGGATTTTTCTTCTCCAAGCCACCACCTTCCCATGCCTCAATGAGGCAGCCCATTTCAGGCCCTTCCTCAAAGGGTTTGTTTCTGGAGGAATAGAGGGGTGAAGTCCTTGGCAGCCCATTTTTGAGTGTAACCACCAATCCCCCCTCCTTTTCATCTTTTTGTTTTTTGCTTTTTGTTTATATACAATGTGCTATTAGAATTTTTCGAATCAACAAGTTTGGAAACTGTCATTTTCAGATATGCCCTATTGGAGTTATCCAACCATTTCCATTTTTGTTGGTTGTGTGCGTTGCTACGTGCCGCCATGCATCGGTGTGTCCAGTTTTCATTTCCTTCCTTTTTGTCATTGCTTGTCATTTCTGACTGTTTTTTCTTGTTTTGTTTTTTCACTTATTTTTCTAGTATTCATTCTCCCCTTTTCCTCTCTCTCTTTTTTATGTGCTATTTTCCCCATTTTGGGTGTTATTTATTGGGCAGGCCAGTGGTGTCACTCTGTGGGCAATCCCGGCGCGTGGTGGCCGGTCCGACACATTCATATGGGGGGTGTTTTCTGATGGGAATTTTCTCCATCGATCTGCCCCCTATGTTTGCCCGGCATTCCCTTGCGGTACCCTTCTATATGTGGGCACAATCACTTGGTCTTTTGCTTCACTATGACCTTGTTTCCCCTTCCATCTATGTTCCACATCTACAGCTGTAATTGGCACCCAGTTGTGTATCTGTTCACGCAGATTCCACTTCCTGGCTGAGGATTGACGTTTTCCATCTCTCACCAATCCTCATATCCTACACTGTGGCTCCCGGGGTTGCCGCGCATGCGTGCCGGTGGGGGCGCGACACATGACGTCACTCCTCCTGAACCGCCATCTTAGTTTTGGGCAGGGTGTGACGCTGTGCGCCGCGCGCCTGGGGGACCGCGTCCTGAGTTACCGGCGGTGCTGGTGTTGATCACCAACACATGCTGGGAGGGAGGATCAATCAATGAACCTCTCCTATATAGGAGCCATTCATTACTGGTACGTTTAGTGCTGTGGTCGGTAAGGAGGCAGCATATGAACGATCCTTTATACCCAGGTACTGCAAAAGTTTTCTCTTTCTCTTTTTCTTTTTGTGACCTTGTGGCATTGGGAAGTGCAATATAGACACTCATCCTGCCATGCTTTCTCTTCCATGCCATGTATAGACCCTGAGGTTTTCATTTGAGCCTATTTGCGAACTGGTGTTATTGTTCCTTGGTACTTTCTTATTGGATCCCTGTGTATCACTGTGGTCCGTTTGATACTGGTAATCCACGCAGAGATTAATACTCTGCTTTGCACCATCCGTGAACTTACCACATTCAACACCCTGCTACCATTCCCTGCCTCCCCCTTAAGCTACACAGCACCATTTTGGAGGTACATATAACATAATTTTTGAGCAACAATTTTACCATTTAGTTGACCCTCAATACTAATGAGGCTCAACACTAATCTTATGATCATTAACCTAAATATAAATACAAGGTTTGGATACTCCATCTATATTTTTTCATTATGTTATATTTTTTCCTCTTCTGCTCTAGTTTTGACGCGGTCCTGGTTCGCTCTCAGGTGACCCTGTTCGCTGACTCTTTATACCCTCTAATGGGCTTTATCTTTTAGCTCTTTTGTGGACCACCGGTCTTCCTTCGTGTGGCCTGCTTCGTCCTTTTTTTGTCATCCCACTCTGGACTCTGATGCATGGTTGTCTGTGTAAGTATACAGCCACAAAACTTTTTTGCACTTCTCTGCCCTATTTACGATCCATTTTTTGCCTCTTGCCCCTTGTTTTTTGTCTTTTGCCTTTTTTGGATTCAATGTTGATTAAATGAATGCCTTCTGTTGAAAATTGTCTTTCTATTTTAGATTACAACCTATGTCATATACTGGATTTTCCCTAAAGAAGGAGTTTTCTCCGTAACGTGTAGGATCTATATATGTAACAGTTTTAACTGCATGTCTATATCATTAGTGCATCTATGCTTGGCTATGGTCCATGCAATACATGCACTCATGAATGATTTGTATGACAATTTATTTTCATTTTTATGAATTATTGTTATTTGCTACTCATCCTTATTCTTTTTTTGAATTTTGTATAATAAACTTTTTTCAAACAATTTTACCCATTAGTGGTTGTACAGTCTATGCCTATAAAGTCCTGCCCTTGAGGGGGAACTTTGCATCTATGATGTGAATTTAGGGACACTTTAAGCATAGGGAACATGTACGTTCCTTCCACTTGCTTCCCTACCACTCTGATCCACTGCTTGGCCACTCAAGACTCCTGTGTACATTTTGACTCATTGAGCAAATGGAAGTCTTCTCAGAGCTATATACACTCACCGACCACTTTTATTAGGTACACCTGTTAAATTGCTTGGTAACACAAATTGCTAATCAGCCAATCACATGGCAGCAACTCAATGCATTTAGGCATCTAAATGTGGTGAAATTCAAACATCAGAATGGGGAAGAAAGGAGATGTACAGTATCTCACAAAAGTGAGTACACCCCTTACATTTTTGAAAATATTTTATTATATCTTTTTATGTGACAACACTGAACAAAATTACACTTTGCTACAATGTAAAGTAGTGAGTGAAAAAGTAGAAAAAATATTGCGCTAAGTGTAAAAACTAAAAAAAGGAGAAAACAAAGAGCAGCTACACAACAATGTGACAAAAATTGTAAACGTGATATTAATGAAAAAAGTAGCGCTGACAAATTAGGAAAAAACAAATAAATGTCTCTCTGAATATATAGTGAAAGATAAATGAATGTCACACCAACCTAAAAGGATGTGTATGTGTTCACTACGAAATCCATAAAAAACAACATGTGTAATCGTGAAAGAAAAAACATGTGCAGTGTCCAGTGTCCAGATGGCCATCTGTTCCGATCGGTGTTGGGGGTTGTGAAAATTATTTCCCTACTGGCAATATCCACAAGTGTTTGTGATCACCTGTAACGGGTGTCCTGGAAACCCGATTGGATACTCGTCCGGACCGGTGCCGTGGCTGACTAGACTTATTCACCTGTGCCAAGGTGAACAGGTCTCAAACTAGCTCACTCCATGCCTCTTGAAGCACTTGTCTACTAAACACAAAACATTACTGAAGGCTCAGCAGGATCCTGAATTGATGAGGGAAACATTTAAAACATCTTTAGAGCAAAATCACTGGTAACGCAAATAATACAGTGTTGGATTCGGAGAGGGCTCATCTGGAGTTATCCTACATCATTCAGTTACCCCTTTTGGGGGTCTTTGGTGGTCGAATTTCTCTTACATCAATTGGAAATAGGGTGACACCCTAGGAGTCCAGGTTCTTTCCATCCATTGGGGATATCCATCCAAGGTTTGGATCCGAGGATTGTCTAGTCGTAACGGCCAAGATTCCAACAGTATAGGAGTCATCAGATAAGTCGACTGGTCCTGTGGTTGGATTTCCCATGCTTACATGATCTGCTACCACGGGTAGGCAGATCCACGGACTCTGGTAAGAGTGTTTCATCTGTTTCCTATAGTCGGAAGATGTTTTTTCCTTGATAACCTACAGCCTACATGTCCTTCCCTGTATTGTGCCTTCACGGGTTAATTTGATGGACACTGCACATGTTTTTTCTTTCACGATTACACATGTTGTTTTTTATGAACACATACACATCTTTTTAGGTTGGTGTGATATTCATTTATCTTTCACTATATATTCAGAAAGTAGTGAGTGTACAGCTTGTATAACTTTGTAAATTTGCTGTCTGCTCAAAATAACTCAACACACAGCCATTAATATCTAAATCGCTGGCAACAATAGTGAGTACACCCCTAAGTGAAAATGTCCAAATTGGGCCCAATTAGCAATTAGTTATCACTCTCACTCTCTCATACTGGTCACTGAAAGTTAAACATGGCACCTCATGGCAAAGAACTCTCTGAGGATCTGAAAAAAATAATTGTTGCTCTACATAAAGATGACCTAGGCTATAAAAAGATTGCCAAGACCCTGAAACTGAGCTGCAGCACGGTGGCCAAGACAATACAGCGGTTTAATAGGACAGGTTCCACTCAGAACAGGCCTCACCATAGTCCACCAAAGACGTTGAGAACACGTGCTCAGCGTCATATCCAGAGGTTGTCTTTGGGAAATAGACGTATGAGTGCTGCCAGCATTGCTGCAGAGATTGAAAGGGTGGGGGGGGGGGGTCAGCCTGTCAGTGCTCAGACCATACGCCACACACTGCATCAAACTGCATCAAGAAAGCCCACAAACAGTTTGCTAAGGACAAGCAGACTAAGGACGTGGATTACTGGAACCATGTCCTGTGGTCTGATGAGACCAAGATAACTTATTTGGTTCAGATGGTGTCAAGCGTGTGTGGTGGCAACCAGGTGAGGAGTACAAAGACAAGTGTGTCTTGCCTACAGTCAAGCATGGTGGTGGGAGTGTCGTGGTCTGGGGCTACATGAGTGCTGCCGGCACTGGGGAGCTACAGTTCATTGAGGGAACCATGAATGCCAACATGTACTGTGACATACTGAAGCAGAGCATGATCCCCTCCCTTCAGAGACTGGGCCACAGGGCAGTATTCCAACATGATAACGACCCAAAACACACCTCCAAGACAACCAATGCCTTGCTAAAGAATCTGAGGGTAAAGGCGATGGACTGGCCAAGCATGTCTCCAGACCTAAACCCTATTGAGCATCTGTGGGGCATCCTCAAACGGAAGGCGGAGGAGCGCAAGGTCTCTAACATTCATCAGCTCGGTGATGTCGTCATGGAGGAGTGGAAGAGGACTCCAGTGGCAACCTGTGAAGCTCTGGTGATCTCCATGCCCAAGAGGGTTAAGGCAGAGCTGGAAAATAATGGTGGCCACACAAAATATTGACACTATGGGCCCAATTTGGACATTTTCACTTAGGGGTGTACTAACTTTTGTTGCCAGCGGTTTAGACATTAATGGCTGTGTGTTGAGTTATTTTGGGGGGACAGCAAATTTACACTGTTATACAAGCTGTACACTCACTACTTTACATTGTAGCAAAGTGTAATTTCTTCAGTGTTGTCACATGAAAAGATGTAATAAAATATTTACAAAAATGTGAGGGGTGTACTTACTTTTGTTAAATACTGTAAGTGACTTTGAACGTGGCATGGTTGTTGGTGCCAGACGGGCTGGTCCTAATATTTCAAAAACTGTTGATCTACTGGGATTACTTATACGCATAATTATACACATCTTCATATTTGTCTACAGACGCTTTTGATCCAGTCCATTGCATCACCATTGACTGCCTTTTGGGGATCATTCTCCCATGTATAAATGTTTCTTGGTTGTTTTCTGCCATTCTGCCATGGGCTATACCACCTCAGCTCCCGGGACAGATGATACCCCCTAGTCAACCTCTGATGCTCAACACTACATCCCATATTCATAGTCAACTTGTAAGTATGGGTGTATCTTGTTCCCACCCCCTCCTCCCCCTTCTTCCTTTCTCCTTTATCCTTATGTAGTCTAACCTTTTGTCCATCTTACATTTTTTTTTTTATCATTTGCATCTGCTCCTGATGAGTGAAAGTTATCCACGAAACGTATCGAGCTTCTAGATGCTACAATCATGTACATACATGTTACTACCTCATTAATCTATTTTATAATCATGTTTTAATACATTGTGTGTTCATTTAATCATGTTGTGTCTTATTACTATGTGAATATGGATTTAGGAACTGGGTGTGTTACAAGTTTATTACCATGAATTACCATGCATTTTATTATTGTGTACATATAATGAATTCATTTTACTTATAACAATAATATACAATTTTTACGTGTGTTATGTAGTGACCTTTTTGCATTGATTGTTGTAAAAAAAAAAAAAAATCCTTACAGATTAATAGTGCTTTATTTGCTCATCCAAATTGCATGCTTCATTCAAAGACCCAATCCCCCTCACTTTCTCCTCTGTAACTGTAAACTGGTAACCTGTAGAAATGTTTAAAAGCGTTACCTATGAAGATTTTTAAGTATTGTAGTTTGTCGCTATTCCACGAGTGTGCGCAATTTTAAAGCATGACATGTTAGGTACTGTATCTATTTACTCAGCGTAACATCATCTTTCACATTATACAAAAAAATTGGGCTAACATTACTGTTTTTTTTTTAATTCATGAAAGTTTATTTCTTCCAACCAAATTGCATTTGAAAACCCGAAATACAGTGCGACATAAAATATTGCAACAACCTCCATTTTATTCCCTATGGTCACTGCTAAAAAATATATATATATATATATATATATAATGTTTGGGGATTCTAAGTAATTTTCTAGGAAAAAATACAGATTTTTTTTTAATTACTTATTATTGCCGCTTCTAACACAAATACAAAAGGAAAAAATTCAAACAAAACAACTACCGGTAATATAGATATTTTTTTTAATGAATTAATCTTTATTTTCTTTACCATACCATTTACAATAACAAAACATCAGACATATACACAATCATAACAAACATTAAGCAAATATAATTAGATTTTGAGAGGCGGGTCTCCCTGTAATAAAAATAAAAATAAAAAAAAATAATAATTAAACCCCTCCATTTCTTTTCCTTTTTTTTTCCTTTCCCTTTCCCTTCCTTTCTCTTTCCTCTTTCCATTTTCTAATATATTATTTAATTTTTTTTCCCATAAACTTATTTAAATATTAATATCTCTGCTTCCTCTTCCTTTCCTTCTTCTATCCAAAAATTACAAAAAAAATACTGATTTTAACTTGTATGCAACAAGTGTCAGAAAAAGGCTTAGGCGTGAATGGGTTAAAGAAAAAATGCCAAAATGGCAATGAGGCATAGGGTTTGATTTACTAAAGGGAAATTGAATGTGCACTTTGCAAAGTGCAATTAAACTCTGCAGATACAGTTGGTCTAGAGCTTAGTAAATGAGGTACAGCTTCACTTTGCAAAGAATACCCAATCATGTGCAAGGAAAATTTAAAAAAAACATGCATCTTTGCTTGCACATGATTGGATGATGGAAGTCAGCAGAGCTTCTGCTCATTTACCAAGTTCTGGAGCAACTGCTCTTGCAGAGTACAACTGCACTTTGCAGAGTGCACAGTCTATTTGCCTTTAGTAAATCAACCCCATAGTGCTTTAGCAATCTAAATGCCATTCAGTTAGGGTCAGTGGCGTATTAAGGGGGTGGGGGGGGGGGGGCGTGCCGCACCAGGTGCCACACACTGGGGGGTGTCAGGCCGGTGCCCCCCCGCCCTTCGTGACTGAAAGGAGACAGCGCCGCTGCCGCGGGTTTAACAGCAGATCGCGCGGTGACAGAACATGTCTGTTCTGTCACCGCACGATGCTGCTGTTAAACCCGCGGCGCTGTCTCCTTTCATAAAAAAGTGGGGGGGGGGGATAATGCGCTAATGTGTGATAATACTAAATAAACATACAGTGACAAAAGTGACAAAAATATGAATAAAGTGCAGGAAAAAAGTGCATGTCAAAATATCACAATCTCTCTAACCATAATGAAAGAGAAATGAATAATCTATATCCAATAAATAAAATTAGTATAAACACCAGTACAATAACATGCAAATCAGTGAACCTGAACAGATGAACACAGTGAACGTAATGGTTCAATAATGCAATGGTGAAATATAGTATGAGCTCATAAAGTCCATAGATAGATAATCTAGGTGAACAAATAAGGTGTAGTCCTTAATAAAGATCAGGGTCTTCTAGGTAGGATTCCAATTGGAGTATTGAACCACTGTTATATCCTCCACCTGTCTCTCAATATGCTCTCCTCAATGAGGAATAGAACTGGCTTAGTAAGGGGTCTTGTCTTTCTCTTTTAATCTTCTCCACTCAGATAGCCAAAACAATCTGACCACCACCAATCACGCCATCCGCAAATGGAAAGGGAAAGAGAAAGGGAAAGGGGGGGGAAACAGACCTCCAAACCAGGGTCCAGCGGGGGAAGAGACAAGAAACCTCCAATGGTGTAGTAATATAGTAAAAAAAGTATAGGGTTTATTAAAGTGGAAGTAAACCCATTGATTTAACAGTTTAAAAAAATGGTTAAATTCCCGGCATGCCGGAAATGCTAACTGCCACATTGGTTGTGCTCTCAACCAAACTGTCAAACCATCCAATGGTTGGTGTCACAACTGGTCACATGTACAGCATCACGACAGTTGAAGATTAAACAGAGGCCAAGATGGCAGCTTCCTTGGCTGAAAACCATAGGAGGGTTTACTTCCACTTTAAGAATAAGAGGGTGGACTCTTACATCACAACAAAAAGATATAGGCAAATACAGAGAATCGTGGCGTGCAAAGCGCCGTCTTACTGTAGTTCTGCTGTTTGTGATCCTGGATGTGATGCCGCAATCCTTTCCCTACGCCGTTACGTCACGTACCTCGTGACTTCTTCAGGAGAGCCTGATTGGTTGTTAAGGCAGTCAATAAATAGTACGCGAACCGGAAATAGCGTATCCGCCATTTTCTTGAATACCAATATGAGCAGTATGGGCTCCGCCATTTTTTCATAGTCTGTGGGTGGAGGTTTGCTAATAAAAACCTATCACTTCACCTGGCGTGACAGGTTTAAATAGCTCATCCTACAAATATAATCTCCATACTGCTCTAATATGGATAACAGATCCTAAAGCCTGCTATAAAATAGCGTTAATTCACCACAACCCCTACAGTCTAACTAAGCAGACTATGTTAGTGGAGAACTGGATATGCATATATCTATCTAATCTATTCACTTTAATAAAAGTTGTGAACAAGAGTAAATCCCTAAATAAAATGAGGATGTTTAAAACATGATGTTGGATATATTAGGATATAAGTCAACAACTATTATATCCTCTACTATGAACACCATATGTACCTTATAAACAGAGTATTAAATTAATATATATAAAATCCCCAATGTATGTCTAACTGGCTGAATGGTGGAATCACATGATCCCAAACAGCAGGACAACTCCCAACATACATTAAATATAGTATATCATACAAAAAACTGTAAACTATTAGGTTTAATATTGAATAAATAAAAATGGAAACTAAAAAATTAAAAGTTGCTAAGAAAGCAATTAAGGTCGAACTCTACATTCATTCCCCTGGGTGTCAATGTTCTTAGTGTATGTATCCACCGAGATTCTTTTTGACTTATACTTCTAACTAGGTGGTTGCCTCTCCAGGAGCTTTTATATTTGTCAATACCCCAGAACTGTAGTTGTGAGGGGTCTTGGTTATGTACCAGCGCAAAATGTCGTGAGACATTATGCTTTGGAAATCCATTGGTTATGTTTTGGACATGCTCTTTTATTCTAATCTTCAAAGCTCTTTTAGTTCTTCCTACATATTGTAGGTTACAACTACATTGTAATACGTAAATGACTCCTTCCGAATGGCATCCTATGAATTCTTTAATTGGGTATATCTCCCCTGTATTTGTCCCCTTAAATTCTGTCCTTTTGCCTTGGAACTTTTTTGCCCGTTTGCAGGCATAGCAGTTCCTACAGGGAAAAAACCCTTTCCCATCAAAAAAGGTAAAGGTCGGTTTTGGAGGAGACACTACCACTGACTTTGTTATCATATCCTTCAGGATAAGTGCCCGTTTATATATAATTTTGGGACGTTCCGGTAATATATGTTTTAGGTCCTTATCTTTTTTGAGGATATGCCAGTGACGTTCCACCAGTCTAGCCACATCTTTGTGTTGTATATTGAAGTCCAAGATAAGGCTTGGAGCATCTTGATGTTGTTGATTTTTTACTCTGTTGAACATCATTGTATCTCTATCCATATCTTTGACATTTTTTATCTGTTTTTCCAGCCAGGAATGGTCATACCCTTTTTCCTCAAATCTACTTCCTATTAGTTGAGCTTGTTGGTTAAAATCTTCTTCTTTACTGCAGTTTCTTTTCACTCTTATTAGTTGGCCTTTAGGAATGTTATAGAGCCACGATTTGTGGTGGCAGCTTTCTAGAGACAAGTAGCTGTTCGCATCTACCGATTTAAAAAAAGTTTTAGTAATAATTTTGTCTCCCTCCAACTTTAGAGTCAGGTCAAGGAAGTCTATAGTTTTAGCATCTATTTTCCACACTAATTTGATGTTGTTATCATTTACGTTTAAACTGGCTAGAAAATTTTTCAGTTTCTCTTTGCTACCGTTCCAGACTATTATCAGGTCGTCGATGTATCTTTTATATAGCGTTAGTTCCGGAGGAGTATTAGCATAAACTGCTTCCTCCTCCCACTCGGCCATAAAAGCATTAGCAACGCTCTGGGAAAATTTGGCGCCCATTGCTATACCGACGTTTTGTTTATAATAAGACTGATCATGCCAGAAGAAATTAAACTTGAGGCAGAAGTCTAAACATCTGATCAGGAATTTTCTTTGTTTACACATAAGATTGGTGTATGTTCTTAAAGTGGTTGTAAACCCTTTTATCTTTTTTTTTTTTTTTTACTAACCTGCAAGACAAAGCTATAATGAGCTAGTATGACTAGCATACTAGCTCATTATGTACCACTTACCTTCGATCGGGGCCCCCGAAGTCGTCCGTGTCCCTCCTCTAGCCGCATCCATCGCTGCGGCGATAGCCGGAATGTTACTTCGGGTATCGCCGCTGCAGCTAATCACAGCGCCGCTCCGGCGCTGTGATTGGCCGGAGCGGCGAAGACGTGACTCCGCGCATGCACGCGTGAGCTGTCGAATTCGGCTACGTCGTCAAATGTTGCGACCTAGCCGAATTTGTGAATGGGGTGACGTCAGCGTCGCCGCATTTACATACAAATATCTCCTTAACCGTGTAGGTTAAGGAGATATTTCATGCACCTACAGGTAAGCCTTAATCTAGGCTTACCTGTAGGTCTTTGTTTAAAAAGTGGGTTTACAACCACTTTAACAGCCATTTCGTAGCATGGCAGGCATTGTGATATTGCACAATCGTATATAACGATGCAACATCTGCAGTAGCTAAATATGTCCTTCCTTCTAATGCTGGTGTTGTTTCTAGTAGTTGCAATATATGCTTAGTATCCCTAAGGTATGCACGAGTGCTTTGAACTGCCGGTTGGGTATAATGGTCAATATATTGACCTAGCCTTGATGTCAGTGAATTAATGCCATTCGCTATTGGCCTGCCCGGTGGATTCTCTCTGTCTTTGTGTATTTTAGGGACCGTATAAATAATAGGGATCCTACATACTTCTGGTACTAAATAGCGCGACTCTTTTTTGTTCAGGATTTCTTTTTTGATGCCTAGATCAACGAGTAATTGTAATTCTTTTTTGTAGCTAGTTGTGGGGTTTCCTCTTAGTTTTATGTAGGTGTCCTCTTGTTGTAATTGCCTTTCAATCTCCTTCATATATTGGTTTTTCGCTTGAATGACCACTGCTCCGCCTTTGTCCGCCGGGCGGATTACAATGTCTTTTCTGTCTATCAAGGCTTGCATTCCCTATTTGATATAAGCTGGATCTCTTATCTGCTTTAATTCCAGGGACTCTAGATCCTGAAGGACTAGATTTTTAAAGACTTCAATGTGGTGTCCATCTGATACTTTTGGGTTATACACCGAGTTGTTTCTGAGATCACTATGTATGATTCTCTCTGGTATTTCTGTGATGGTCCCTTGTTTCTGAAAAGGATTGTTCATAATATATTTTTTAATGTTAATCTTACGTATATACTTTTTAATTCCTATGCAGGTGTCGAATTTATTTAAGTTTTTTACTGGCACATGCTTTAGGCCCTTATCCAGGGTAGCTAATTCTTCAGCTGTTAGTGTTACTCCACTTAAATTGACAACATTTTCTCCTAGTAATCTCTGTCTCTTTTCTTTCTTTTTGAGTCTCTTTCCTGCTCTGTTTCCCCTTCTACTTCCTGATTTGGTTTTGTTCTGTCCTCTCGTAGCGGTCTTCTTGGAGAGTACATGGGATCCTGAATTTGTCTTTGGGGAGAGCGATCCCTCCTCTCCCTGTCCACAAAAGGGCGCTGGGTATCATAATGTGGTTCTTGTTGGTAATGTCTTTGATCGTAATAGTGATCCCGCTGATCTCTTATAGGATCAAATCTATTAGAAGTTGTGACCGGAGTTCTATTATGATAACCATAATAATCCTGTGTTTGGGGTGGTCCTCTATAGTCTCTTTGACTTCCATGTTGGTCTCCTTGTTGGTATTGTCCACCATGTTGCTGTTGCCAATGTGGTGGACCTCTATTTTGTTGCCAGTTATTGTATGGTTTCTTCTGTTTTTTAAAAGGTTTTTTCCACAGTTTTTTTGGGGTATATGGTCGTTGTTGTCCACCATAATATGTGTTATAATATGGTTGTGCTCCTTCAGGATTATTCCATCTCAGAGGGGTTCTTCCTTGCGATATAGTGGGGTCTTGTATCCTTACTTCTCTTACTGGTGTGGAATAGGTGGAACTAGGTAGTGGTGGTTCCACTTGTTTCATTTTCTGTTGCCATTTGAAGACTTGGTTTGTTCTATAGTCTCCCATGTCCCTTTGGCATTTTTTAATTTTGCGTTGTTGTACTTCCAGATCTTTAGTAATTAAATCTTTAAGTCACGGAGGGGGGGGGGGCCGAGCAGGTAGTGGCTTTGCAGGGGGGGTGCGAGCACATCTGGGACCGGCGCAACGATCCCCTTCTCTTATGGCTCAGTCTCGGGCAGCGGCTGTCAGCCGAGCAGTATAAAGCCGCCTCCCCCTCCTCCTTTATGTCTATACAGTGCTGTGCATGCAGGAGGAGGGGGAGGCGGCTTCATACTTGTCGGCCGAAAGCCGCTCCCGAGACTGATCAGAGCCTTGAGAGAAGGGGATCGTTGTGCTGGTCCCAGATGTGCCGACTGGCTCGGGTGTGGCTCGCACCCCCCCCTGCAAAGCCACTACCTCGGGCTCTCTGTCAGTTCTGAGGTACATTATGGGACTGTAGGGGGGTCTGTAGGGGGGTCTGTATTGTTAGGGGGTCTGTGGTCTCTAGGGGGGTTTGTATTGTTAGAGGGTCTGTGGTCTGTAGGGGGGTCTGTAGGGGGGTCTGTATTGTTAGGGGGTCTGTGCACTGTAGGGGGTCTGTAGGGGGGTCTGCACTGTAGGGGGGTCTGTAGGGGGGTCTGCACTGTAGCTGGGGTCTTAACTGTAGGGGGGTCTGCACTGTAGGGGGGGTCTGCACTGTAGGGGGGCTGTACTGTAGTGGGGGTCTGCACTGTAGGGGGGCCTGTACTGTAGCGGGGGTCTGCACTGTAGGGGGGTCTGCACTGTAGGGGGGGCCTGTACTGTAGCGGGGGCCTGTACTGTAGGGGGGCCTGTACTTTAGCGGGGGTCTGCACTGTAGGGGGGTCTGCACTGTAGGGGGGTCTGTGTAACATGCAGGGGGTCCAGAACTGTTGAGGGGGGTGTCTGTGTAACATACAGGCATCTAGAGGTGCAGGGTACTGTGTAATGTAAAGGGGTCCAGAGCTGTGGGGGGCTGTGTAATGTAAAGGGGTCTAGAGGTTCAGGGTGCCGTGTAATGTAAAGGGGTCCAGAGGTGCAAGGGCTGTGTAATGTAAAGGGGTCCAGAGTTACAAGGGCTGTGTAATGTAAAGGGGTGCAGGGTGCTGTGTAATGTAAAGGGGTGCATAGGTACAAGGGCTGTGTAATGTAAAGGGGTCCAGAGGTGCAGGGTGCAGTGTAATGTAAAGGGGTCCAGAGGTGCAGGGTGAAGTGTAATGTAAAGGGGTCCAGAGGTGCAGGGTGCAGTGTAATGTAAAGGGGTCCAGAGGTACAAGGGTTGTGAAATGTAAAGGGGTCCAAAGGTGCAGTGTAATATGAAGGGGTCCAGAGTGCTGTGTAATGTAAAGGGGTCCAGAGGTACAAGGGCAGTGTAATGTAAAGGGGTCCAGAGGTGCGGTGCTGTGTAATGTAAAGGGGTCCAGAGGTGCAGGGTGCAGTGTAATGTAAAGGGGTCCAGAGGTGCAGTTGTGGAGAGGGGTACACAGTAGTGACAAAAATATATTGAAGGATGCAGAGGTATACAGGGGGCACAGTGGGGTGTTTTTAGATTTTAAGGTGGGGGGGTGCCAGATATAGGATCCGCCCCGGGTGCCAAATGCTCTTGGTACGCCCCTGGTTAGGGTATAAATATACTTTATGCATTGCAATAAGTAACTTTTCAGTCCTCCCCTGTATATAATCAGATTGACATCCTCTAGCTTGGTGGTATTTTAGCAATGAAACCCTTAATTGATTGTGATGGTTCCATCCATGGTCTCATTTGTATATCTAATCAATAGTGAAATCATAAAAGGCTTTTCTTTTAACCTTGCAGTGACAGATTATCAAAAGAGAGTATTTTTAAACGGTGCATTGAAAACATCTTATAACCTGGGGGAGAGCAGGCCTGCGTGGAAAGACAGCCGGCTCCGTCTGCAGGTCAACACATTTTCCAGCCTGATCACTCGTGTCATGAGGGTAATGTTTCCAAATTACATGTTTCTCCTCCTAGGATGTGAACGCTGCTTTAAATTACGACCTACTTCTGTCACCTACAGAGCAGCTTTGCCTCATTGGCTGTTATGACTACTTAGACTTTTCATAAAATTTGTCATTTCAAAAGTGATGTAACCAGATTTTCCAGATGCAAAAGTGTGTACATATTAAAAAAACTCTGTATAAGACAAAACAGAATGGTTGATTTATGTGTAACGAAGCAGAGAAAAGTACAGTATAAACTTTTCTCAACCTTTTTATCCCAAAAAACCCTTGAAATAAATTTCAGGTCTAGGGGAACCCCTACTAAAAACTAATTATTGGAGGCCATTAGGAAGAATGTCCACCGTACAGTCATGGTTAGAATGCCACCCACCACAGAACTATTCAGGCACCCTCAAATGCAAAGTCAATCAGCCACAGCTTAAAGGGGTTGTAAAGGTTTGTTTTTTATTTTCTAAATAGGTTCCTTTAAGCTAGTGCATTGTTGGTTCACTTACCTTTTCCTTCGATTTCCCTTCTAAATGTTTTTTTTTTCTTTGAAGGGAAATCGAATGAAAAGGTAAGTGAACCAAAAATGCACTAACTTAAAGGAGCCTATAGGAAAATAAAAAACTAACCTTTACAACCCCTTTAAGCAACCTCCTGCAAACACTAGAGGAATTCTAGAGTTCCAGGGATTTCTGGTTGAGAATGGCTGGTTTTAAGGTACCTAACAAATATGCTTGTCTAAGCTGAGTTTTTGTGTTTATGGAAGGTCCTTCCAAGGCAGGAGATGGTTAAATCTCACCATCTTATAGTGGGTCTTGGGGGGGGGGGAATTTCCAGTTGAGTAACTGTTAAGCCCCGTACACACGATCGGATAACCTATGGATTTTCGTCCGATGGATTTGTCCATCGGAAATCCGATGAAACTGTTTTTCATCAGTCTTGGCCACACACCATCAGTCAAAAAACCGACCGTTCCAAACGCGGTGACGTAAAACACTCCGATGAGCCGAGAAAAATGAAGTTTAATGCTTCTGAGCATGCGTCGACTTGATTCTGAGCATGCGTGGGTTTTTTAACCGATGGACTTGCCCATAGACGATCGGAAATTCCCATCAGTTTTTTATCCATCGGAAAATTTTAAAACAAGTTTTATTTTTTACAACCGATGGAAAAAAGACCAATGGGTACCATACACGATCGGTTGGTCTGATGAAAACCGTCCATCGGACGGTTTTCATCAGTCAAACCGATCGTGTGTACGGGGCTTTAGTCCCAGAATAAAACATGATTCTTTTTTTTTTTTAAAGACCAATTTCCTTTCTCCAGGCTCTATATGGCTAAATATGTGGACACCTCACCAAAATAGTAAGTGTAGGTTTTTCCAAGTGAAGGGTACTCTTAAGGCTACAGCATACACAGACATTTTAGACAATCCTGCATTTCCAACCTTGGGGTAATGCTCTTCTCTGTTCTAGTTTAATTGTGTCCCTATGCACAAAACATGGTTTTATGAGTTTGTTGTGGAGGAACTCGATTGACGTGCACAGGGCCCTGATCTTTTTTTAAATTTTTTATAAATTCTTTATTTAAGAAGAACGAACATGCGGATATACAGAAAACCACCATAATACATATTGAAGAAATCATTGAGCACCCCCCAAGTACAGTCAGGAATACAAACATCACTGTAATGTAGGATAGGTCTACTTGTCATTAGGGAGTAGCAGCAATCCACAGAGGATAAGGGAGGCTCTTCACCCCGCATTACCAATTTTCTATGGCAAACACCATTTTATATTAAGGAAAAGAAGAAGACTCAGACTAATACAGCATAGACCCCAACGTCGAGACAACCTTGGAGATAAAGTAGAGAGATATCCACGGAGTTAGAGAAGAAAGAATTAGGGAGGGGAAGAAAGAGGGGAGAGATAGGAGAGAGGGGCAGAGTAAGCAAAAAAAAAGGGGGGGGTTTATTCCCTGTCCTCTACGGATGGAGGAGGGGGAGGTAGAGCGCACAACTACCTCCAGCCAGACCCACCATCCCCATCCAGGGAGAATTCAGATTCGTCTTACCATCAGGGAGCTAGGCCATCAACTCCCTATATTCATCGGAGTAGGTAAATTCATGCCAAAAGAACCATTTTTTGAGAATTGCTCACTGAGGCCTTTTTCTGTGGCTACCAAGTCCTCCATTGCCTTTGAGCTCCGAGACTTTTTTTAACCAGATGGCCACCGACGGGGGTTGGGTCTGCTTCCAGAGCTATCTGTGAGCAGTAGATCTTACTAGGGATCCCGTGGTGATGTAGGAGAAAGAACTCTGTCTGGGGTAGTCGGCACCTCTTGGTCAGGGAAGGGCCCTAATCTTAACCCTACTGAACACCTTTTAGATGAATTAGAATTAGGCAGTTCCAACATCAGCACCTAAACTTACAAATGTTTTTTTTTACTTAATGGGCACAAATTCCCACAGACACACTTCGAAATCTACAGTTTAGGCTAAAGCCTCAAAAGAGGGAAGGGGTAATGCAAGTCCATATTGATACCCATGGTTTTGAAATAGAATGTCCAACAAGCTCATAAAAGTATCATGATTAGGTATTCAAAAACTCTTTCTTTTCTCATTTTGCAACTCCTGGTATGTGCAGGGGCGTCGGAACAGGACAGGCAAACCAAGCAACTGCTTGAGGCCCCGAGCTGGCCTGGGGCCCCAGCAGTTCCGCACAACAGGAAGGAACTTTCCCGCACAGCAGGAAGAGGAGCAATAGGAGGCAGCACGGGAGGAGGTAAGACAAAATTCCCCCCCCTGCTTATCCACTCTAATGTCCCACGATCGGCGCCCCCCTCCCGTGATAAGCGCCCCCCTCCCGCGATTGATGCCCCCCGCTTATCCACTCTAATGTCTGACGATCGTTGCCCCCCTCCCGAGATCATCGCCCCCCCTCTCGCGTTCGTCGCACCCCCCTTCTACGATCGTCGCACCCCCTCCCGCGATCGTCGCACTCCCTCCCTCGATCGGCGAAAAAAAGTCAGTAGCACCCCCCCCGCTTGGGTCCCCAAATTCCTTCAAACAACCCTGAGTATGTGATATATGATATTAGTGTTATTAGATACCTGCTTTAACTGCTTAGTAGTAACGGATGCCTGACTTTTGTGTTTACTTGTGTAGCGCCCTACTCCTGTTGGGTAGACGCTTTATGTTAAACTTAGTTGTCTGAGCTGCAGTTCAGCTCAGAAAGAATTATGTAAATTATTGGCTCTGTTTCAGTCTGGCTGGGCTGCGCGTTTTCTACCTGACAGTAGATGTCACTGTCACCACGGGTCAGGGTTGGAAATGCAGCAGGCTAGGTGTATTGAGTATTCCTTTCCCAGAGATGGCTCAGGGGCATGGTCAACCCGAGGTGCATTCTGGCAGGGGTACTTAAGAGGCAGAGACCGCTCTTTCGGGGTTCGTTGCCGGAGGTCGTTGTAGGATCCTGACCTGAGGGTCCTCCTGGCCTCAGGGATGTACGAGCCATTTTCGGCCTGCTGGCCCGAGGCTCTGCAACTGAGAAGTAGGCCCAGGAGTTGCTGGGGCCTACTAGTCCAGGGATGGTTCTACGCGGTCTTGCCGGCGGGAAGAAGCGGAACAATTGGGGACTCAATTGAAGGACGCATCCTGGCCAGTTTGCCTCACGGTGCTGCCAGGTGGGCTGAAAGATTCTGGCACTGTGAGCTATGTACTCTTGAAGGAACTTTTTGCAAAGTGTCAGTGTGGTTACAAGATCTTGTGGCAGAAGGTTGTGGAACGACTGTACGGCACTCATCAAGTCTGTGGCAGAGACTTTTGAACGAGCTTCGCACCGGTTGCTAGGCCAGTGAGAGTAGGCCTATCCGGTGGTTGCTGAATCCAGCGTGGAACTGTTTGTCCTCTGGATCTGAGATTGTGCCTGTGATCCGCAAAGTAAAGTGCCTGAAACGTCCCCATCCCTCTATCCCTCTGTTGGAACTGGTAAAATAAAGCCTCTTGAAGAAAACGTATCCAGGTGTTGGTGTGAACTTTTATACAGGCTCTTCAAGAGGGATCCCTGACATGAGTGCGGCGAACAGAAAATGTAACGGTAGGCACAAAACTTTAAACCAGCAGCTCCTACGGGGTGGTGCTACACTTACTATTTGTTGAATTGTTTGGTATCTCCACACGGGTGTCCATAATGGGTTTGGGTTGGGCATACACAGCTGGGGGAGGGGGTTCTTTGGGTATATACAGTATTGTGAATGCTTGTATATAGTGAAAGCCTTTAGAAAAGTTAGGCTGCGTCCCTCCAACGTTGGCTGCCTATTTTCACATTGATACATATGTAATATCAACGACATCCCTTCCACGCTGCGCTCCACAAGCCCTTCAAGCCTCGCTTTCAGATCGCTCTACTGCAGTTCCCGGTCACCATTGCAGACTGACAGCGGTGAGAGCCGGCGGTGTGGAGGATGGTTTATGTGGACAGCTTTATCCCGGATGCCTGCATACTTAGATGCGCTTCTTTTAATCATCAACCATGTGGGTTGCTAAATGTTGTACCTTCATTAAATGTAATCATATTGCTACACTTAGAGGCGCCTCTCTTCTCTTTTATACTCTGTAGCTCCTGCTGGATTTTGCTTCTAATCCGCCTGTGGAGGCTTTCATTTGTGGATGGACATTTTATGGTTACACAACCTTTCACATTGCTATCATCTTTTTATATGGATTATAAACTGAAGGATTTATGAATTGTGGTTGTGGAACGAATCATCTGAGTTTCCATTATTTCTTATGGGAAAATTTGCTTTGATATACAAGTGCTTTGGATTACAAGCATGCTTCCGGAACAAATAATGCTCGCAATCCAAGGTTTTACTGTATATATATATATCGTTTTTGCATTTTTCTCTTTAATCACTCCGCTGTATAATCACAGAATATGCTATTTACTGGCTTCAAAGTTGGCAAATACATATATAATTTTTTGTCTAAGAAAAAAAAGGATTTTAATGCATTTCTATCACACAGAGAAGAAGTGATGGATGACAGAATTCCAGCAGTTTTCTGTATAAACTAATCTAATCGCTGCAGACATTGATGTTTTCAAGTATAAGAGGAAGCAGAATGGGTTTCCTCTAAATATGGATCAGGCATTGTATCTGTTCCATTGTGCTTAAGAGGGAAAAAATCCTTAGTTGCAGATGAGTAAAAGACAATTTAGAGAGGAGGCTTTGAGATGAAGATTTTCAACTAGTAATTGCTTTGTCTGCTTTGCTGGTCGCTATTTACCAATTTAAGGGAAGGATCTTCCTCCGTCTTATCTCTCCATAAATATATACTTTTCATATTTGATTTATTGGCATTTTATCTGTATACACTGGGCTCCTGTATAATATGCTAAACGAAGTGGCTGATGGAATCAGTTAACAAGAAAAACAAGCAGGATGAACGAGGCCTAAAAGGATGATGGACATATGGAGGATAGTGATGAGCCGAACACCCCCGGGTTCGGTTCGCACCAGAACCCGCGAACGGACCGAAAGTTCGCACGAACATTAGAACCTTATTAAATGCAATGGATGCGAACGTTCGGATTCTAAAGTGCTAATTATAACGACTATTATCCATGTTATTGTCCGAAACAGAGTTTGGGAACCCGGCTTCTGCACCAGGGGACATGTATCAATGCAAAAAGAAGTTTTAAAAACGGACGTTTTCCGGGAGCAGTCATTTTAATGATGCATAAAGTGAAAAAAAAAAAGTCAAATATTCCTTTAAATATTGTACCTGGGGGGTGTCTAAAGTATGCCTGTGAAGTGCCACGTGTTTCCCGTGTTTAGAACTGTCCCTGCACAAAATAACATTTCTAAAGGGAAAAAAGTCATTTAAAACTGCTTGCGGCTTTAATGCAATGTGTGGTCCCGGTAATATGGATGAAAATCTTTAGGAAAAATGGCATAGCTACCCCATCAACCCCCCCTACCCCAGCCCATTACCAGCCCCTTTGGGTCTTGTATGGATATTAAGGGGAACCCCGCACACAAAATAAAAAAGGACCTATATACTCTGAACAGCCGTATACAGGCGGTGCATACAAGACAGGGACTGTAGGTTTGTTCTTATGTAGAATCTGTTTATAATTTTGAACAGCTGCATTGTTTAAGTGGAGCTCCATGGCAAATTCCTTTTTTTTAGTTTTTTGTAAAACATAGGGAACGGTTATCACCCCTGTCACATTTTTTTTTGCTGTCTGTGCCCCTGTTCAGAACATTTCACCTCACTTTGCGTCCCAATGACAACTGTTTTTGAAATGTGGTGTTTTTATTGAAACAAGGATTGGTGATAAAGCATCAGTAGAGAGGAGACACCTTTCTCCCATATTAATTCTTACAGGAGAGAATTTTCCTTCCAAGGGGTAGATTTCCTCTCACTTCCTGTTGTCTTCTTCCGTTTGCAAGTAGTAGTCGTTTGTAAGTTGGATGTTTGAAAGTAGGGACCTGCCGTATATACTCTGCAGAAATTGGCCACTTAGGTGTTGGTGTTGGCACAACACTGTAAGCACTCCCAGTTACTCTTGGTGGGTGCTGGAACGCCCTGCTGTCAACTATTATATCAGGAATTGTAATAACATATAATTGTTGAACAGTGGTAGTAAAAATTGGCCCTTTGATGGTGGTGCTGGTGCCACAACACTGTAAGGCCTGACAGTTACTCTTGGTGGGCGCAGCAATGGGCCCTGCTGTGAATTATTAGATCAATAATTATAATTGCATGCCCCTGTTGAACAGGGGCTGAAAAATTGGGCCTTTGGTGGTGGTGGCACAACACTGCAATCCCTCACAGATACTGTACTTGGAGCACAGCAATGAGCCCTGTTGCAAAGTATTGCATCAAAAATTGTAATTACACGCCCCTGTTAAACAGGGGCTGAAAAATTGGGCCTTAGCCACTGGTGGCGGCACCCATAAACCAAAATGATCTTCCAAGCTATCATCATTAATCGGATCATTGAGGAGGAGGATAGCCAGTCAACATAACAGCACAGGCACTCAGCATCAGCATCAGTCTTGAAGGGATGTGACATTTTAAAATCAATTAGTCTGTTATATCAGCATCAGGTGTGTGGTAGCTGGTGGTGATCCAAGACTGGTTCATCTTGATGAAAGTCAGTCGATCAACCGAGTCGGTGGACAGGCGCACCCTGTGATCCGTGACAAATCCTCCAGCAGCACTGAATGTGCGTTCTGAAAGAACGCTGGATGCAGGACAGGCCAGTAGCTCAATTGCATACTGTGCAAGCTCTGGCCAGTGATCCATCCTCAAGACCCAGTAAGCCAGAGGATTTTCGGTGGGGAAGGTGTCCAAGTCTGACCTTGCCCCTAGGTATTCCTGCACCATGTATATCAAACGCTGGCGATGGTTGCTGGAACCGATCATACTTTGGGGCTGCGGACTAAAGAATTGTCTGAACGCATCGGTCAGACGGCCACCTTCCCCACTGCTCCTTCTTTGACTGCCCGAAGCCTCAGCAACTCGTTGTCCAGGACCAGGAGTTTGTAACCTCCCAGTCTCTGGGAACGCGTTGCACAGACCTTTCTGCAAGGCCTCCCGGAGTTGTCTCATCCTCTGCTCCCTCTGCGACGGTAACCTAAGGTCCGCAACCTTACCCTTGTACCGTGGATCAAGGAGAGTGGCCAGCCAGTAATGGTCCCTCTCCTTGATCCGAAGAATACGAGGATCCTTCCGCAGACTTTGCAGGATCAGGGAGGCCATGCAGCGTAGGTTAGCTGAGGCATTCAGTCCGGAGTCCTCTGGGTCACTAAGGACGACATGATCCGCAGCCACCTCCTCCCAGCCACGTACAAGTCCACTGGTTTCTTGGGACTGTAAATCATCCCTAAAAGACTGCTGCTGATGATGCTGAGTGCCAGCCTCCACCTCCATGCTGACACAATCCTCCTCCTCCTCCTCCTCCTCCTCCTTCTCCTCCTCCTCCTCCTCTTCCTGTGCGATGGGTGGGACAGAAGGAACACTGTCTGGGTAAAGGGGGCCTTGAGAGGCAAGGAAGTCCTCCTCTTCCTGCCTCTGTTCTGCCTCAAGTGCCCTGTCCATTATTCCACGCAGCGTGTGCTCCAACAGGTGGACAAGAGGTACAGTGTCACTGATGCATGCACTGTCACTGCTCACCATCCTCGTGGCCTCCTCAAATGGTGCCAGGACAGTGCATGCATCCCTGATCATGCCCCACTGGCGTGGTGAAAAAAACCCGAGCTCCCCTGACCCTGTCCTGGTGCCGTAGTCGCACAGGTACTCATTGATGGCCCTCTGCTGCGTGTGCAGCCGCTGCAGCATGGCCAACGTTGAGTTCCACCTGGTGGGCATGTCACATATAAGGCGGTTCTTGGGCAGGTTCAACTCCTTTTGAAGCTCAGCCAGGCGAGCACTGGCATTATAAGATCTGCGGAAATGCACACAGACTTTCCTGGCCTGCCTCAGGACATCCTGTAAGCCCGGGTACCTGCCCAAGAACCGCTGCACCACCAGGTTAAGGACGTGAGCCATACAGGGCACATGGGTCAGTTGTCCCTGTCGGAGGGCGGAGAGGAGGTTGGTGCCATTGTCGCAAACCACCATTCCTGGCTTAAGCTGGTGTGGCGTCAACCACCTCTCGGCCTGCCCCTGCAGAGCAGACAGGACCTCTGCCCCAGTGTGGCTCCTGTCCCCCAAACACACCAGCGCAAGCACGGCATGGCATCTTTTTGCCTGCGTACTTGCGTAGCCCCTTGAACGCCTACGGAGCACCGCTGGTTCCGAGGACAAACCACAGGAAGAGGCCATGGAGGAAGAAGAAGAGGAGGGGGTGGAGGAGAGAGGTGTGTCACAACCAGTAGTAGCATTTTGGAGGCGTGGCGGTGGAACAACCTCCAACACTACTGCACCTTGTCCTGCATCCTTCCCAGCTGCCAAAAGAGTGACCCAATGGGCCGTGAAAGAAAGGTAACGTCCCTGTCCATGCCTGCTGGACCATGAGTCAGCGGTAATATGCACCTTACCGCTGACCGCCCTGTCCAGCGAGGCCAAGACATTGCCTTCCACATGCCTGTAGAGAGCCGGAATAGCCTTCCGTGCCAAAAAGTGTCGTTTGGGAACCTGCCACTGAGGAACCGCACATTGCACAAACTCACGGAAGGGGGCCGAGTCTACCAACTGAAAAGGCAGCAGTTGAAGCGCTAGCAATTTAGCCAAGCTAGCATTCAACCGCTGGGCATGTGGATGGCTGGGAGTGAACTTCTTTCGATGGTCCAGCAGCTGGGGCAGGGAAATTTGCCTGCTAGAATCGGACGTTGGTGTACTGCTAGCAGAGTGCCCGCAAGTACTTGCCTGTGACACACCTAATTCTACACCTTCATTCCTCTCAGAGCAGGTTTCAGAGAGGAGTGAAGGTATAGTGGGGTTGGAGATCCCAGCTGATGCGGTGCAAGAAGAGGTCAGCTTTGTTCTTTGGTGTGGGTCTTTAAGGTAGGCTTGCCAACGAGCTGCATGGCAGGTCAACATATGTCTGATCAAGCATGTGGTGCCCAAGCGGCTGATGTTTTGGCCACGCGATATACGCTTGAGACATATGTTGCAAACAGCAGCTGTGCGATCTGATGCACTCGCCTCAAAAAAGGCCCACACCAAAGAACTTTTTGCATGACGGGCAGAGGCAGCGCCCTGCACAGGCGGAGCTCTGCGGTGTGATTCCGTCGGTGTGCTGCCCATACGCTGGCCACTCAAGGGCATCCTGCCTCGTTGGAGATGTGCCTCCTCCTCATCCTCCTCCTCCTCCTCTCTCCTATTAGGCACCCACGTGGAGTCAGTGACCTCATCATCCCCTCCCTCCTCATCACTGGAGCCAATCTGGCAATATGCTGCAGCTGCTGGAGCATGACTGCCAGATTGGTGTCCTTCTTGAGCATCCCCTCTCTCTGCTCTCACGCTGCTGCCTTCCTCTAGCTGGGTATCATCATCAGATCCTTCCAAACGCTGGGCATCCTCCTGGAGCATGTACCCAACACTGTGCTCAAACAGTTCGGGGGACTCCTCAGGAGGAGGGCATGGTGGGTCTAGGGAAGGATTGACTAATGAAGATAATGATACCAGAGAAGAGGACGCTTTGGCAGCTGCTTTGCCAGTACCCTGAGCCTGGGTGAGAGAGGATAAGGAGGAAGAGGTGGGCTTGGTCATCCACTCTACCAAGTCTTCGGCATGATGTGGCTCAACATTAGGGATGAGCTCGGTGTTCGAGTCGAACATACGTTCGACTCGAACATCGGCTGTTCGATCGTTCGACGAAGATCGAACGATTTGGGCCGTTCGCGCCTAATTCGAGTGACGCGAACGACCCACAATGCACTACGCCATCGCAGTGTCATCCAGGCGCTGTGATTGGCCAAGCATGCACTGTGACCCCGCATGCTTGGCCAATCACAGCGCAGGCAGCGAGGAGAGCAATGATTGGCCACAGGCAGGATGCCTGTGGCCAATTATTGCTGAGGGTGTTTAGTACACGCCCCACACTATAAAAGGCCGCCAGCACGGCGGTCTAGTGTAGTGTGTTCCGGAGCAGGGAAAGAGAAGCATAGGCAGGGACAGTGACATTTTTTTTTCTTGCTTAACCTGGATTCCTTTAGTTTAGGGAAAGAGAAGGATAGGTAGGGAGAGTGTCAGTGTGTTTTACTGTGCGAATCCTTGTTTCTAGGGACAGGGAAGGACAGTGAGGGAAATTCTCCTTGTGCTATAGTGTGCTAAAGCATTGATCATCAACCATCTTTAAAAAATCATTTTTTCTAGGGACAGAAAACTATAGGTAGGGAGAGTGTCAGTGTGTTTTACTGTGATAATCCTTGTTTCTAGGGACAGGGAAGGACAGTGATGGAAATTCTCCTTGTGCTATAGTGTGCTAAAGCATTGATCATCAACCATCTTTAAAAAAACATTTTTTCTAGGGACAGAAAACTATAGGTAGGGAGAGTGTCAGTGTGTTTTACTGTGATAATCCTTGTTTCTAGGGACAGGGAAGGACAGTGAGGGAAATTCTCCTTGTGCTATAGTGTGCTAAAGCATTGATCATCAACCGTCTTTAAAATAACATTTTTTCTAGGGACAGAAAACTATAGGTAGGAAGAGTGTCAGTTTCTTTCACTGTGATAATCCTTGTTTCTAGGGACAGGGAAGGACAGTGAGGGAAATTCTCCTTGTGCTATAGTGTGCTAAAGCATTGATCATCAACCGTCTTTAAAAAAACATTTTTTCTAGGGACAGAAAACTATAGGTAGGAAGAGTGTCAGTTTCTTTCACTGTGATAATCCTTGTTTCTAGGGACAGGGAAGGACAGTGAGGGAAATTCTCCTTGTGCTATAGTGTGCTAAAGCATTGATCATCAACCGTCTTTAAAAAAACATTTTTTCTAGGGACAGAAAACTATAGGTAGGAAGAGTGTCAGTTTCTTTCACTGTGATAATCCTTGTTTCTAGGGACAGGGAAGGACAGTGAGGGAAATTCTCCTTGTGCTATAGTGTGCTAAAGCATTGATCATCAGCCATCTTTAAAAAAACATTTTTTCTAGGGACAGAAAACTATAGGTAGGAAGAGTGTCAGTTTCTTTCACTGTGATAATCCTTGTTTCTAGGGACAGGGAAGGACAGTGAGGGAAATTCTCCTTGTGCTATAGTGTGCTAAAGCATTGATCATCAACCATCTTTAAAAAAACATTTTTTCTAGGGACAGAAAACTATAGGTAGGAAGAGTGTCAGTTTCTTTCACTGTGATAATCCTTGTTTCTAGGGACAGGGAAGGACAGTGAGGGAAATTCTACTTGTGCTATAGTGTGCTAAAGGATTGATCATCAATCAGCTTTAAAAAAACATTTTTTGTATGGACAGAAAACTATAGGTAGGAAGAGTGTCAGTTTCTTTCACTGTGATAATCCTTGTTTCTAGGGACAGGGAAGGACAGTGAGGGAAATTCTCCTTGTGCTATAGTGTGCTAAAGCATTAATCATCAATCAGCTTTAAAAAAACATTTTTTCTAGGGACAGAAAACTATAGGTAGGAAGAGTGTCAGTTTCTTTCACTGTGATAATCCTTGTTTCTAGGGACAGGGAAGGACAGTGAGGGAAATTCTCCTTGTGCTATAGTGTGCTAAAGCATTGATCATCAACCGTCTTTAAAAAAACATTTTTTCTAGGGACAGAAAACTATAGGTAGGAAGAGTGTCAGTTTCTTTCACTGTGATAATCCTTGTTTCTAGGGACAGGGAAGGACAGTGAGGGAAATTCTCCTTGTGCTATAGTGTGCTAAAGCATTGATCATCAACCGTCTTTAAAAAAACATTTTTTCTAGGGACAGAAAACTATAGGTAGGAAGAGTGTCAGTTTCTTTCACTGTGATAATCCTTGTTTCTAGGGACAGGGAAGGACAGTGAGGGAAATTCTCCTTGTGCTATAGTGTGCTAAAGCATTGATCATCAACCGTCTTTAAAAAAACATTTTTTCTAGGGACAGAAAACTATAGGTAGGAAGAGTGTCAGTTTCTTTCACTGTGATAATCCTTGTTTCTAGGGACAGGGAAGGACAGTGAGGGAAATTCTCCTTGTGCTATAGTGTGCTAAAGCATTGATCATCAACCGTCTTTAAAAAAACATTTTTTCTAGGGACAGAAAACTATAGGTAGGAAGAGTGTCAGTTTCTTTCACTGTGATAATCCTTGTTTCTAGGGACAGGGAAGGACAGTGAGGGAAATTCTCCTTGTGCTATAGTGTGCTAAAGCATTGATCATCAACCGTCTTTAAAAAAACATTTTTTCTAGGGACAGAAAACTATAGGTAGGAAGAGTGTCAGTTTCTTTCACTGTGATAATCCTTGTTTCTAGGGACAGGGAAGGACAGTGAGGGAAATTCTCCTTGTGCTATAGTGTGCTAAAGCATTGATCATCAACCATCTTTAAAAAAACTTTTTTTCTAGGGACAGAAAACTATAGGTAGCAAGAGTGTCAGTTTCTTTCACTGTGATAATCCTTGTTTCTAGGGACAGGGAAGGACAGTGAGGGAAATTCTCCTTGTGCTATAGTGTGCTAAAGCATTGATCATCAACCATCTTTAAAAAAACATTTTTTCTAGGGACAGAAAACTATAGGTAGGAAGAGTGTCAGTTTCTTTCACTGTGATAATCCTTGTTTCTAGGGACAGGGAAGGACAGTGTGGGAAATTCTCCTTGTGCTATAGTGTGCTAAAGCATTGATCATCAACCGTCTTTAAAAAAACATTTTTTCTAGGGACAGAAAACTATAGGTAGGAAGAGTGTCAGTTTCTTTCACTGTGATAATCCTTGTTTCTAGGGACAGGGAAGGACAGTGAGGGAAATTCTCCTTGTGCTATAGTGTGCTAAAGCATTGATCATCAACCGTCTTTAAAAAAACATTTTTTCTAGGGACAGAAAACTATAGGTAGGAAGAGTGTCAGTTTCTTTCACTGTGATAATCCTTGTTTCTAGGGACATGGAAGGACAGTGAGGGAAATTCTCCTTGTGCTATAGGGTGCTAAAGCATTGATCATCAATCAGCTTTAAAAAAACATTTTTTCTAGGGACAGAAAACTATAGGTAGGAAGAGTGTCAGTTTCTTTCACTGTGATAATCCTTGTTTCTAGGGACAGGGAAGGACAGTGAGGGAAATTCTCCTTGTGCTATACTGTGCTAAAGCATTCCTCATCAACCATCTTTGAAATCCTTGTTTTTTGGACAGTCAGGGAAATTGTCGTTGTGCTATTCTGTGCAAAAGCAATCATCCTCAACCATATTTAGAAATCCTTAAGTAAAGGGACAGAGAAGGACACCTGAAGGTAGCCCTTATTGCTTTTTTCCCATCTCCCTGCAGGCCATCTATTAGAATGTCTGGAAGGCAAACAAGGAGAGGCAGACAGTCAGGAGGCAATAAAAGAGGGCAAGCAGGCTCTGTGTCTGGGGGCAACAGTGCTGGTCGTGGACGCGGTGCATTGTCATCAGCACATGGCCATGGGACACGCTTGTCCTTCTTTTCGGCAGCTGGACATGTTGAGCCACATCATGCCGAAGACTTGGTAGAGTGGATGACCAAGCCCTCCTCCTCCTCCTCATCCTCTCTCACCCATGCTCAGGATACTGGCAAAGCAGCTGCCAAAGCATCCTCTTCCCTGGTATCAATGTCAGACTCATCATCAGTCACTCCTTCCCTAGACCCACCATGTCCTCCTCCTGAGGAGTCCCCGGAACTGTTTGAGCACAGTGTTGGGTACATGCTCCAGGAGGATGCCCAGCGTTTCGAAGGGTCTGATGATGAAACCCAGCTACAGGAAGGCAGTAGCGTGAGAGCAGACAGAGGGGATGCTCAAGAAGGACACCAATCTGGCAGTCATGTTCCAGCAGCTGCAGCATACTGCCAGATTGGCTCCAGTGATGAGGAGGGAGGGGATGATGAGGTCACTGACTCCACGTGGGTGCCTAATGGGAGAGAGGAGGAGGATGAGGAGGAGGCACATCTCCAACGAGGCAGGATGCCCTTTGGTGGCCAGCGTAAGGGCAGTACACCGACGGAATCACACCGCAGAGCTCCGCCTGTGCAGGGCGCTGCCTCTGCCCGTCATTCAAAAAGTTCTTTGGTGTGGGCCTTTTTTGAGGCTAGTGCATCAGATCGCACAGCTGCTGTTTGCAACATATGTCTCAAGCGTATATCGCGTGGCCAAAACATCAGCCGCTTGGGTACCACATGCCTGACCAGACATATGTTGACCTGCCATGCAGCTCGTTGGCAAGCCTACCTCAAAGACCCACACCAAAGAACAAAGCGGACCTCTCCTTGCCCCGCATCAGCTGGGATCTCCAACCCCACTATAACTTCAGTCCTCTCTGAAACATGCACTGAGAGGAATGAAGGTGTAGAATTAGGTGTGTCACAGCCAAGTAGTTGCGGCCACTCTGCTAGCAGTACACCGACGTCCGATTCTAGCAGGCAAATTTCCCTGCCCCAGCTGCTGGACCGTCGAAAGAAGTTCACTCCCAGCCATCCACATGCCCAGCGGTTGAATGCTAGCTTGGCTAAATTGCTACACACCTCTCTCCTCCACCCCCTCCTCTTCTTCTTCCTCCATGGCCTCTTCCTGTGGTTTGTCCTCTGAACCAGCGGTGCTCCGTAGCCATTCAAGGGGCTACGCAAGTACGCAGGCAAAAAGATGCCATGCCGTGCTTGCGCTGGTGTGTTTGGGGGACAGAAGCCACACTGGGGCAGAGGTCCTGTCTGCTCTGCAGGGCCAGGCCGAGAGGTGGTTGACGCCACGCCAGCTTAAGCCAGGAATGGTGGTTTGCGACAATGGCACCAACCTCCTCTCCGCCCTCCGACAGGGACAACTGACCCATGTGCCCTGTGTGGCTCACGTCCTTAACCTGGTGGTGCAGCGGTTCTTGGGCAGGTACCCGGGCTTACAGGATGTCCTGAGGCAGGCCAGGAAAGTCTGTGTGCATTTCCGCAGATCTTATAATGCCAGTGCTCGCCTGGCTGAGCTGCAAAAGGAGTTGAACCTGCCCAAGAACCGCCTTATATGTGACATGCCCACCAGGTGGAACTCAACGTTGGCCATGCTGCAGCGGCTGCACACGCAGCAGAGGGCCATCAATGAGTACCTGTGCGACTACGGCACCAGGACAGGGTCAGGGGAGCTTGGTTTTTTTCTCCACGCCAGTGGGGCATGATCAGGGATGCATGCACTGTCCTGGCACCATTTGAGGAGGCCACGAGGACTGTGAGAAGTGACAGTGCATGCATCAGTGACACTGTACCTCTTGTCCACCTGTTGGAGCACACGCTGCGTGGAATAATGGACAGGGCACTTGAGGCAGAACAGAGGCAGGAAGAGGAGGACTTCCTTGCCTCTCAAGGCCCCCTTTACCCAGACAGTGTTCCTTCTGTCCCACCCATCACACAGGAAGAGGAGGAGGAGGAGGATTGTGTCAGCATGGAGGTGGAGGCTGGCACTCAGCATCATCAGCAGCAGTCTTTTAGGGATGATTTACAGTCCCAAGAAACCAGTGGACTTGTACGTGGCTGGGAGGAGGTGGCTGCGGATCATGTCGTCCTTAGTGACCCAGAGGACTCCGGAGCGAATGCCTCAGCAAACCTACGCTGCATGGCCTCCCTGATCCTGCAAAGTCTGCGGAAGGATCCTCGTATTCTTCGGATCAAGGAGAGGGACCATTACTGGCTGGCCACTCTCCTTGATCCACGGTACAAGGGTAAGGTTGCGGACCTTATGTTACCGTCGCAGAGGGAGCAGAGGATGAGACAACTCCGGGAGGCCTTGCAGAAAGGTCTGTGCAACGCGTTCCCAGAGACTGGGAGGTTACAAACTCCTGGTCCTGGACAACGAGTTGCTGAGGCTTCGGCCAGTCAAAGAAGGAGCGGTGGGGAAGGTGGCCGTCTGACCGATGCGTTCAGACAATTCTTTAGTCCGCAGCCCCAAAGTATGATCGGTTCCAGCAACCATCGCCAGCGTCTGATAAACATGGTGCAGGAATATCTAGGGGCAAGGTCAGACTTGGACACCTTCCCCACCGAAAATCCTCTGGCTTACTGGGTCTTGAGGATGGATCACTGGCCAGAGCTTGCACAGTATGCAATTGAGCTACTGGCCTGTCCTGCATCCAGCGTTCTTTCGGAACGCACATTCAGTGCTGCTGGAGGATTTGTCACAGATCACAGGGTGCGCCTGTCCACCGACTCGGTTGATCGACTGACTTTCATCAAGATGAACCAGTCTTGGATCACCACCAGCTACCACACACCTGATGCTGATATAACAGACTAATTGATTTTAACATGTCACATCCCTTCAAGACTGATGCTGATGCTGAGTGCCTGTGCTGTTATGT
Source organism: Rana muscosa (assembly GCA_029206835.1). Classification (NCBI taxonomy): domain Eukaryota; kingdom Metazoa; phylum Chordata; class Amphibia; order Anura; family Ranidae; genus Rana; species Rana muscosa. Next base: position 58,861,433 of record CM055117.1, on the reverse strand, counting down.
TGACTGGCTATCCTCCTCCTCTGGGTCCTCAATGATACGATTGATGATGATAGCTTGGAAGATCATTTTTGTTTATGGGTGCCGCCACCAGTGGCTAAGGCCCAATTTTTCAGCCCCTGTTTTACAGGGGCGTGTAATTACAATTTTTTTAGCAATAATTTGCCATAGGGCTCATTGCTGTGCTCCAAGTACAGTATCTGTGAGGGGTTGGAGTGTTGTGGCACCAGTGCCTAAGGCCCAATTTTTCAGCCCCTGTTTAACAGGGGCGTGTCATTACAATTTTTGAAGCAATACTTTGCAACAGGGCTCATTGCTGTGCTTCAAGTACAGTATCTGTGAGGGGTTGGAGTGTTGTGCCACCAGTGCCTAAGGCCCAATTTTTCAGCCCCTGTTTAACAGGGGCGTGTCATTACAATTTTTGAAGCAATACTTTGCAACAGGGCTCATTGCTGTGCTCCAAGTACAGTATCTGTGAGGGGTTGTAGTGTTGTGCCACCAGTGCCTAAGGCCCAATTTTTCAGCCCCTGTTCAACAGGGGCATGTAATTACAATTCTTGATCTAATAATTCACAGCAGGGCCCATTGCTGCACCCACCAAGAGTAACTCTGAGGGCTTACAGTGTTGTGGCAACGCCACCACCACCACCACCACGAAAGGCCCAATTTTTCAGCCCCTGTTCAAAAGGGGCATGTAATTACAATTCTTGATCTAATAATTCATAGCAGGGCCCATTCCTGCACCCACCAAGAGTAACTCTGAGGGCTTACAGTGTTGTGGCAACACCACCACCACCACCACCACCACCACGAAAGGCCCAATTTTTCAGCCCCTGTTCAACAGGGGCATGCAATTACAATTCTTGATCTAATAATTCACAGCAGGGCCCATTGCTGCACCCACCAAGAGTAACTGTCAGGGCTTACAGTGTTGTGGCACCAGCACCACCATCAAAGGCCCAATTTTTACTACCACTGTTCAACAATTATATGTAATTAAAATTCCTGATATAATAGTTGACAGCAGGGCGTTCCAGCACCAACCAAGAGTAACTGTGAGTGCTTACAGTGTTGTGCCAACACCAACAACTAAGGGGCCTATTTCTGCAGAGTATATACGGCAGGTCCCTACTTTCAAACATCCAACTTACAAACGACTCCTACTTGCAAACGCAAGAAGACAACAGGAAGTGAGAGGAAATCTACCCCTTGGAAGGAAAATTCTCTCCTGTAAGAATTAATATGGGAGAAAGGTGTCTCCTCTCTACTGATGCTTTATCACCAATCCTTGTTTCAATAAAAACACCACATTTCAAAAACAGTTGTCATTGGGACGGAAAGTGAGGTGAAATGTTCTGAACAGGGGCACAGACAGCAAAACAAATGTTACAGGGGTGATAACCCTTACCTATGTTTTCCAAAAAGTTTAAAAATAGATTTTTGGGCTGGAGCTACACTTAAACAATGTACCTGTTCAAAATTACAAACAGATTCTACATAAGAACAAACCTACAGTCCCTGTCTTGTATGCACCGCCTGTATACGGCTGTTCAGAGTATATAGGGCCTTTTTTATTTTATGTGCGGGGTTCCCCTTAATATCCATACAAGACCCAAAGGGGCTGGTAATGGGCTGGGGTAGGGGGGGGGGTCATGGGGTATCTATGCCATTTTTCTTAAAGATTTTCATCCATATTACCGGGACCAGACATTACATTAAAGCCGCAAGCAGTTTTAAATGGCTTTTTTTTCCTTTAGAAGTGTCATTTTGTGCAGGGACAGTTCTAAACACGGGAAACACGTGGCACTTCACAGGCATACTTTAGACACCCCCCAGGTACGATATTTAAAGGAATATTTGACTTTTTTTTTTCACTTTATGCATCATTAACCACTTCAATACAGGGCTTTTATACACCCTTCTTTACCAGACCAATTTGTAGCTTTCAGCGCTCTCACACTTTGAATGACAATTACTCAGTCATGCTACACTGTACCCAAACCAAATTTTTATCATTTTTTTCTCACAAACAGAGCTTTCTTTTGGTGGTATTTAATCACCGCTAGGTTTTTTATTTTTTGCAATATAAGCGAAAAAATTAGATTTTTTAAAAAAAAAACACTTTTTTTTTGTTTTTATTGTAAAATTTTGCAAATAAGTAATTTTTCTTCATAAAATTGGGCCAAAATGTATACTGCTACATATCTTTAGTAAAAATAACCAAAAAAGTGTATATTATTTGGTCTCTGTGAAAGGTATAGAGTCTACAAGCTATGGTGCAAATCATTGAAAAATTATCACATCTGATCACACCTGATGTACTGAAGGCCTATTTCATTTCTTGAGACCCTAACAAGCCAGGAAAGTACAAATACCCCCCAAATTACCCCTTTTTGGAAAGCAGAAATTCCAATGTATTTAGTAAGAGTCATTGTGAGTTTTTTGAAGTTGTACTTTTTTCCCACAATTCTTGGGAAATTTTTTAAATTTTTTTAAATTTTTATTTTTTTGCACAAAATTGTCATAATAACAAGTTATTTCTCTCACACAGCACATGCATACTTGCAATGACACCCCAAAATACATTCTGCTACTCCTCCTGAGTATGGCGATACCAAATGTGTGAGACTTTTACACAGCCTGTCCAAATACAGAGGCCCAACATTGAAATAGCACCTTCAGGCATTCTAGGAGCATAAATTGCACATCTCATTTCTCAACCACCTATTACAGTTTTGAAGACCCTGGAGCACCAGGACAATGGAAATGCCCATAAAATGACCCCATTTTGGAAAGCTAATACCCCAACGTATAATCTATGAGGCATAATGAGTCTTTTGAACGGTTCATTTTTTTCCAGAAGTTTTTGGAATATGTGGGAAAAAAATGAAAACGCATTTTTTTTATACAAAGTTGTCCATTTATAAGATATTACCAACACATAGCATGTACATAGCAAAAATTACACCCCAAAATACATTCTGCTACTCCTCCTGAGTATGGCGATACCAAATGTGTGAGACTTTTACACAGCCTGGCCAAATACAGAGGCCCAACATTGAAATAGCCCCTTTAGGCATTCTAGGAGCATAAATTACACATCTCATTTCTCAACCACCTATTACAGTTTTGAAGGCCCTGGAGCACCAGGACAATAGAAACGCCCATAAAATGACCCCATTTTGGAAAGCTAACACCCCAACGTATAATCTATGAGGCATAATGAGTCTTTTGAACGGTTCATTTTTTTCCAGAAGTTTTTGGAATATGTGGGAAAAAAATGAAAACGCATTTTTTTTATACAAAGTTGTCCATTTATAAGATATTACCAACACATAGCATGTACATAGCAAAAATTACACCCCAAAATACATTCTGCTACTCCTCCTGAGTATGGCGATACCAAATGTGTGAGACTTTTACACAGCCTGGCCAAATACAGAGGCCCAACATTGACGTAGCACCTTCAGGCATTCTAGGAGCATAAATTACACATCTCATTTCTCAACCACCTATTACAGTTTTGAAGGCCCTGGAGCACCAGGACAATAGAAACGCCCATAAAATGACCCCATTTTGGAAAGCTAACACCCCAACGTATAATCTATGAGGCATAATGAGTCTTTTGAACGGTTCATTTTTTTCCAGAAGTTTTTGGAATATGTGGGAAAAAAATGAAACCGCATTTTTTTTATACAAAGTTGTCCATTTATAAGATATTACCAACACATAGCATGTACATAGCAAGAATGACACCCCAAAATACATTCTGCTACTCCTCCTGAGTATGGCGATACCAAATGTGTGAGACTTTTACACAGCCTGGCCAAATACAGAGGCCCAACATTGAAATAGCACCTTCAGGCATTCTAGGAGCATAAATTACACATCTCATTTCTCAACCACCTATTACAGTTTTGAAGACCCTGGAGCACCAGGACATTGGAAACTCCCATAAAATGACCCCATTTTGGAAAGCTAACACCCCAACGTATAATCTATGAGGCATAATGAGTCTTTTGAACGGTTCATTTTTTTCCAGAAGTTTTTGGAATATGTGGGAAAAAAATGAAAACGCATTTTTTTTATACAAAGTTGTCCATTTATAAGATATTACCAACACATAGCATGTACATAGCAAAAATTACACCCCAAAATACATTCTGCTACTCCTCCTGAGTATGGCGATACCAAATGTGTGAGACTTTTACACAGCCTGGCCAAATACAGAGGCCCAACATTGAAATAGCCCCTTTAGGCATTCTAGGAGCATAAATTACACATCTCATTTCTCAACCACCTATTACAGTTTTGAAGGCCCTGGAGCACCAGGACAATGGAAACGCCCATAAAATGACCCCATTTTGGAAAGCTAACACCCCAACGTATAATCTATGAGGCATAATGAGTCTTTTGAACGGTTCATTTTTTTCCAGAAGTTTTTGGAATATGTGGGAAAAAAATGAAACCGCATTTTTTTTATACAAAGTTGTCCATTTATAAGATATTACCAACACATAGCATGTACATAGCAAGAATGACACCCCAAAATACATTCTGCTACTCCTCCTGAGTATGGCGATACCAAATGTGTGAGACTTTTACACAGCCTGGCCAAATACAGAGGCCCAACATTGAAATAGCACCTTCAGGCATTCTAGGAGCATAAATTACACATCTCATTTCTCAACCACCTATTACAGTTTTGAAGACCCTGGAGCACCAGGACAATGGAAACTCCCATAAAATGACCCCATTTTGGAAAGCTAACACCCCAACGTATAATCTATGAGGCATAATGAGTCTTTTGAACGGTTCATTTTTTTCCAGAAGTTTTTGGAATATGTGGGAAAAAAATGAAAACGCATTTTTTTTATACAAAGTTGTCCATTTATAAGATATTACCAACACATAGCATGTACATAGCAAAAGTGACACCCCAAAATACATTCTGCTACTCCTCCTGAGTATGGCGATACAAAATGTGTGAGACTTTTACACAGCCTGGCCAAATACAGAGGCCTAACATCTAAGTAGCACCGTCATGTGTTCTAGGAGCATAAATTACACACATAAATTCCTGACAACCTATCACATTGTTGAAGGCACTTCATATTTCTAAAACATAGCATGTACTGTACATACCAATTATAAACCAAAATACATTCTTCTGAGAAAAAGGGTAAAGAAAAGATTACCTGCGGTTTTAGTAGTGCAGTGGTCCAAAGAGGAGAGCATCGGTCCAGGCAGCAGGCAGGAACGTGGACAGCGACAGCAAAACAGGCAGCAGGCAGGAATAGTCAGTACAGGTAGAGATGATGTCAGCACAGCCAAAGCATTGGTCCAGATAGCAGGCAGAGATGTGGTCAGCAGTAGCAAAAGGAACAAAGGATCGTCCATGCAGCAGGCAGGAATACTGTCCATAGTTAGTACATGCAGCAGGCAGAGGTATGGTCAGCACAGCCAGAGTATTTGTCCAGGGAGCAGGCAGGACCATCAAGCTTAGGGCAACGGTCAGGAAAGAATGGGGACAGGGGTAGAGGCTTCTCCCACCCAAATCGCTTTGAAGCCTCCGGACAACCAGACCCTGTTCTGGGAACACAGAAAACCAAAAACTGGTTTTCTGAACTCAGAACACTATTCTGGAGCCCCTCACATATGTGAGACCCCTGTGTAGCAGGGTGAAAGATCAGTCCAAGGGGGCAGGCAAAAACATGGTCAACAGGCCGAGGTCAGTGCAGGTAAAAGGCAGAAATAAACGGTAGGCAGAGGCATAATCCATACAGTCCAGGGTCAGTTCACGTGAAAGGCAGAAACATGGCGGATAAACAATGCAGACGGTAGGCAGAGACATAGTCGAGAAACAGGCCAGGGTCAGTTCACATGGAAGACAATGAGGCAGGGAAATATTCAGGACATATTGAAAACGGGGAAATGGCAGTATTAGAAATATGGGCTAATAGTTTTCGAGAGTGTGATATCGCTTGAAGCATTTTCCGATGCAAAGGCCAGGTTGGGAGGGACAGTCGGGACAATGGAAGCTGGTGTCTTTCCTAATTCCTCTTCTGGTGCACACCCGACATTTTTTTTGCCGTCGTCTTCCGGATCGTGATGGTGGAATATGGTCTGAAAAATGGCGCTCATGTAGTCTGCTGACACAATCTGAGTGAATGCTTTCTGGGGGGGATGTTTGTTGGTAGATCAGGGCAGTGACAATGTCTTCAATAAATCTCATGAAGGTGGTGGGTCTATGTGTGGATTTTTGGTAGACTATGAAAGAATTTAACAGGGCCAAATGAAAAAAGTAAATTGCGATTTTTTTATACCAGAAGAGGGATTTTCGGGTTGAAAGATAGGGCTGCAACATTTGATCATTTAAATCCACACCCCCCATGAATTTATTGTACTCATTGATGCAGGAAGGCTTGCGAACGGTACTGCGTCTTCTGTGAAGTTCCACCGAGGTGTCATCGTGGATGGTGGACATGATGTACACATCTTTCCTGTCCCTCCACTTCACAGCCAACACTTCCTCGTTCCTCAAGCTTGCCGATTCCCCCTTTTGAATGGTTGTGGTGACAAGACGCTGTGGGAAGCCCTTTCTGTTTATTCTTGTTGTACCACACGCCAGAGTTTTTTTTAGGTAGAGGTGGCGGAGAAGGGGCAGGCTGGTATAATAGTTGTCCATATAAATATGATACCCCTTTTGGAGGAGTGGAAATACCAACTCCCAAACAATTTTTCCACTTATTCCCATGTACGATGGACACTCAGGGGGCTCGAGCTGGGAATCTTTGCCTTCGTACATGCGGAATGAGTGCACATAACCAGTGGCGCTTTCACAGAGCTTGTTGAGATTCAAGCCGTACCTCGCCCGCTTACTGGGGATATATTGCTTGATTCCCAGCCGGCCTGTGAAATGCACCAGGGATTCGTCCACAGAAATGTTTTGGTCAGGGACATAAAGTTCGGCAAACTTCTTGGAAAAAAATTAATTAGGGGGCGAATTTTATATAATTTGTCAAAGTTTGGGTGATCTCGGGGGGGGGGCACTGTGAGTTGTCACTGAAATGCAGGAACCGCATTATAAGTTCGTATCGGGACCTGGACATGGCCGATGTAAAAATTGGCATATGGTGGATGGGTTTCTTCGACCAATACCTATTCATTTCATTTTTTTTTGTAAGCCCCGTGTTAAACGTTAGGCCTAAAAACAATCTAAGCTCCACCACTGTTAGGGGTCTCCATTCAAAAGGGCGGGCATAGCTGGAGCTGGGGTTGTTTTCAATGAATTGTTGAGCAAAAAGATTAGTTTGCTCCACAATGCCTTGAACCAATTCATCAGGGAAAAATAAATTAAAAAAATCAAGTTTGGAAAAACCCTCAGTGTTGACCTGCACACCTGGCTGTGCTGTAAAAGGGGGGATCGTGGCTGACCCTGAGGTAGAAGGCAGCCACAATGGGTTTGCCAAGCCATCTGGAAGCTGGGTTCGGGTCCTACTTCTTTGGCGTGTACTTGCACTGGGCCTTTCCTCCTGGGGTCTAGCAGCGCTTGCACTGGGCCTTTCCTCCTGGGGTCTAGCAGCGCTTGCACTGGACCTCGCCTCCTGGGGTCTACCGCCGTTGGCACTGCTGGTCGCTGCCTGGTGTTCAGACCGTCTTCTTTTTGGACGGACTGTGTCCTCCTCTAATTCGGATCCGGATGTGCTGCCTTCGGGGGGTTCATATTCCGAACCAGAATCGGAATCAGAACTGAGCGGTGAGAGCTCCCCGTTGCTCTCATCGGTCAGACTGAGTATTTGATATGCTTCTTCTGGGGTGTACACCTTTCTGGACATAGTGGGTACGCTGGTGAGGTGGCAGGTACTCTGGTGGCAGGTTCTCTGGTGAGGTGGCGGGTACTCTAATGGACAGGTACTCCTGATGGATTGGTGGTGGGTACTCTGGTGAGGTGGCGGGTACTCTGGTGAGGTGGTGGGTACTCCTGATGGACAGGTACTCCTGATGGACTGGTACTTCTGATGGACTGGTGGCGGGTACTCTGAGGTGGCGGGTACTCAGGTGAGGTGGCGGGTACTGCTGATGGACAGGTACTCCTGATGGACTGGTGGCGGGTACTCAGGTGAGGTGGCGGGTACTCCTGATGGACAGGTACTCCTGATGGACTGGTGGCGGGTACTCTGAGGTGGCGGGTACTGCTGATGGACAGGTACTCCTGATGGACAGGTACTCCTGATGGACTGGTGGCGGGTACTCTGAGGTGGCGGGTACTCAGGTGAGGTGGCGGGTACTCCTGATGGACAGGTACTCCTGATGGACTGGTGGCGGGTACTCTGAGGTGGTGGGTACTCAGGTGAGGTGGCGGGTACTGCTGATGGACAGGTACTCCTGATGGACAGGTACTCCTGATGGACTGGTGGCGGGTACTCTGAGGTGGCGGGTACTCAGGTGAGGTGGCGGGTACTCCTGATGGACAGGTACTCCTGATGGACTGGTGGCGGGTACTCTGAGGTGGCGGGTACTCAGGTGAGGTGGCGGGTACTGCTGATGGACAGGTACTCCTGATGGACAGGTACTCCTGATGGACTGGTGGCGGGTACTCTGAGGTGGCGGGTACTCAGGTGAGGTGGCGGGTACTGCTGATAGACAGTTACTCCTGATGGACTGGTGGCGGGTACTCAGGTGAGGTGGCGGGTACTCCTGATGGACAGGTACTCCTGATGGACAGGTACTCCTGATGGACTGGTGGCGGGTACTCTGAGGTGGCGGGTACTCAGGTGAGGTGGCGGGTACTCCTGATGGACAGGTACTCCTGATGGACTGGTGGCGGGTACTCTGAGGTGGCGGGTACTCAGGTGAGGTGGCGGGTACTGCTGATGGACAGGTACTCCTGATGGACAGGTACTCCTGATGGACTGGTGGCGGGTACTCTGAGGTGGCGGGTACTCAGGTGAGGTGGCGGGTACTCCTGATGGACAGTTACTCCTGATGGACAGGTACTCCTGATGGACTGGTGGCGGGTACTCTGAGGTGGCGGGTACTCAGGTGAGGTGGCGGGTACTCCTGATGGACAGGTACTCCTGATGGACAGGTGGGTGGCTGGTGATCTGGTGGCAGGTACTAGATGACAGGTACTCTTTATTTAGGGGGGGCAATCTGGGCACAGTAGTACATATGTATATGTGTATAACATATGTGTAACTCACTGTTAGCTGATCTCCTCCTCACAGGTGTGTGAAGAGGAGAACCAGGCAACAGTGAGTTACACACAATTGTGTGTTTTGTTTACATTTAGTGACCTGCTGTGATTGGACACAGCCGGTCACGTGGTAAAGAGCCAATTTCATTGGCTCTTTACCCTGATCGAGGCTGGGCTGTATCCAAGGGAAAAACCTCAGCCCCGATCGCCGCGCTGCGCGCCCCCGGGGGGCGCGCGGGCGCCGTGCACGCCGCTGCGCAGCTCTGCATCATCAATTCCGGTAAGTTTATACCGGAATCTCCGCCGCCCGCCGCCACATTACTTGAATCGGTGTGTCCAGAGGGACACACCGGATCCCAGATCGCCGCGGGCGCCGTGCACGCCGCTGCTGCAGCTCTGCATATGGGAGCCGGTAAGCCGCTCCGCTGCCCGCCGCTGCTGCTCCGCCGCCACTCATTTACCCCATCAGGGAACTGCTGTGTCCTAAGGAACACAACGGTACCTGGGAGAGCCGGCGAAGCACTGGATGGCGGCGGGAGGGGGGGGGTGCCCCCTCCCGCCGCCTATAAGAACGATCAAGCGGCGGAACCGCCGCTATGATCATTCTTATGGTGCAGAGAATCGCTGGCAGAACAAAAGGATATCTGAATGATGCCTCTAGCTGCAGGCATCATTCAGATATTCCCCTACAAAGCAGAGGACGTCATATGACGTCCACCCAGGATGGGAGATCCCATCTGTGGACGTCATATTACTATGGCTGGGTAGGGAAGTGGTTAAAATGACTGCTCCCGAAAAACGACAGTTTTTAAAACTTCTTTTTGCATTGATACATGTCCCCTGGTGCAGAGCCCGGGTTCCCAAACCCTTTTTAGGACAATAACATGCATAATAGTCGTTATAATTAGCACTTTAGAATTCGAACGTTCGCATCCATTGTATTTAATAGGGTTCTAATGTTCGTACGAACTTTCGGTCCGTTCGCGGGTTCTGGTGCGAACCGAACCCGGGGGTGTTCGGCTCATCACTACTCAACATGTCCAGCTGCCGAAAACAAGGACAAGCGTGTCCGATGGCCATGTGCTGATGACAATGAACCGCGTACACGACCAGCACTGTTGCCCCCAGACACAGAGCCTGCTTGCCCTCTTTTTTTGCCTCCTGACTGTCTGCCTCTCCTTGGTTGCCTTCCAGACATTTTAATGGATGGCCTGCAGGGAGATGGGAAAAACAGCAATAAGGGCTACCTTCAGGTGTATAGTGTGCAGGAGGCTTAGCAACAATGACACTGACACTGTCCCCTGCCTATCCTTCTCTGTCCCTAAACACAAGGATTGAAAATATGGTTCAGCAAAATAGTTTTAGAACAGAATAGCACACTGACACTTTCCCTCACTGTCCTACTCTGTCCCTCCCTACAAACAAGATTTAGCACAGAATAGCACACTGATAATTTCTACGAGTGTCCTTCTCTGTCCCTCAACTCAGGGATTGAAAATATGGAACAGCAAAATTGGTTTAGAACAGAATAGCACACTGTCAGTTTCACTCACTGTACCTCTCTGTCCCTCAACTCAAGGATTGAAAATATGGAACAGCAAAATTGGTTTAGAACAGAATAGCACACTGTCAGTTTCACTCACTGTACCTCTCTGTCCCTCAACTCAAGGATTGAAAATATGGAACAGCAAAATTGGTTTAGAACAGAATAGCACACTGTCAGTTTCACTCACTGTACCTCTCTGTCCCTCAACTCAAGGATTGAAAATATGGTTCAGCAAAATAGTTTTAGAACAGAATAGCACACTGTCAGTTTCACTCACTGTACCTCTCTGTCCCTCAACTCAAGGATTGTAAATATGGAACAGCAAATTTGGTTTAGAACAGAATAGCACACTGTCAGTTTCACTCACTGTACCTCTCTGTCCCTCAACTCAAGGATTGAAAATATGGAACAGCAAAATTGGTTTAGAACAGAATAGCACACTGTCAGTTTCACTCACTGTACCTCTCTGTCCCTCAACTCAAGGATTGAAAATATGGAACAGCAAATTTGGTTTAGAACAGAATAGCACACTGTCAGTTTCACTCACTGTACCTCTCTGTCCCTCAACTCAAGGATTGAAAATATGGAACAGAAAAATTGGTTTAGAACAGAATAGCACACTGTCAGTTTCACTCACTGTACCTCTCTGTCCCTCAACTCAAGGATTGAAAATATGGAACAGCAAAATTGGTTTAGAAAAGAATAGCACCCTGTCAGTTTCACTCACTGTACCTCTCTGTCCCTCAACTCAAGGATTGAAAATATGGAACAGCAAAATTGGTTTAGAACAGAATAGCACACTGTCAGTTTCACTCACTGTACCTCTCTGTCCCTCAACTCAAGGATTGAAAATATGGAACAGCAAATTTGGTTTAGAACAGAATAGCACACTGTCAGTTTCACTCACTGTACCTCTCTGTCCCTCAACTCAAGGATTGAAAATATGGAACAGCAAAATTGGTTTAGAACAGAATAGCACACTGTCAGTTTCACTCACTGTACCTCTCTGTCCCTCAACTCAAGGATTGAAAATATGGTTCAGCAAAATAGTTTTAGAACAGAATAGCACACTGACACTTTCCCTCACTGTACCTCTCTGTCCCTCAACTCAAGGATTGTAAATATGGAACAGCAAATTTGGTTTAGAACAGAATAGCACACTGTCAGTTTCACTCACTGTACCTCTCTGTCCCTCAACTCAAGGATTGAAAATATGGAACAGCAAAATTGGTTTAGAACAGAATAGCACACTGTCAGTTTCACTCACTGTACCTCTCTGTCCCTCAACTCAAGGATTGAAAATATGGAACAGCAAATTTGGTTTAGAACAGAATAGCACACTGTCAGTTTCACTCACTGTACCTCTCTGTCCCTCAACTCAAGGATTGAAAATATGGAACAGCAAAATTGGTTTAGAACTGAATAGCACATTGTCAGTTTCACTCACTGTACCTCTCTGTCCCTCAACTCAAGGATTGAAAATATGGAACAGCAAAATTGGTTTAGAACAGAATAGCACACTGTCAGTTTCACTCACTGTACCTCTCTGTCCCTCAACTCAAGGACTGAAAATATGGAACAGCAAATTTGGTTTAGAACAGAATAGCACACTGTCAGTTTCACTCACTGTACCTCTCTGTCCCTCAACTCAAGGATTGAAAATATGGAACAGCAAAATTGGTTTAGAACAGAATAGCACACTGTCAGTTTCACTCACTGTACCTCTCTGTCCCTCAACTCAAGGATTGAAAATATGGTTCAGCAAAATAGTTTTAGAACAGAATAGCACACTGACACTTTCCCTCACTGTACCTCTCTGTCCCTCAACTCAAGGATTGTAAATATGGAACAGCAAATTTGGTTTAGAACAGAATAGCACACTGTCAGTTTCACTCACTGTACCTCTCTGTCCCTCAACTCAAGGATTGAAAATATGGAACAGCAAAATTGGTTTAGAACAGAATAGCACACTGTCAGTTTCACTCACTGTACCTCTCTGTCCCTCAACTCAAGGATTGAAAATATGGAACAGCAAATTTGGTTTAGAACAGAATAGCACACTGTCAGTTTCACTCACTGTACCTCTCTGTCCCTCAACTCAAGGATTGAAAATATGGAACAGCAAAATTGGTTTAGAACTGAATAGCACACTGTCAGTTTCACTCACTGTACCTCTCTGTCCCTCAACTCAAGGATTGAAAATATGGAACAGCAAAATTGGTTTAGAAAAGAATAGCACACTGTCAGTTTCACTCACTGTACCTCTCTGTCCCTCAACTCAAGGATTGAAAATATGGAACAGCAAAATTGGTTTAGAACAGAATAGCACACTGTCAGTTTCACTCACTGTACCTCTCTGTCCCTCAACTCAAGGATTGAAAATATGGAACAGCAAATTTGGTTTAGAACAGAATAGCACACTGTCAGTTTCACTCACTGTACCTCTCTGTCCCTCAACTCAAGGATTGAAAATATGGAACAGCAAAATTGGTTTAGAACAGAATAGCACACTGTCAGTTTCACTCACTGTGCCTCTCTGTCCCTCAACTCAAGGATTGAAAATATGGAACAGCAAAATTGGTTTAGAAAAGAATAGCACACTGTCAGTTTCACTCACTGTACCTCTCTGTCCCACAACTCAAGGATTGAAAATATGGAACAGCAAAATTGGTTTAGAACAGAATAGCACACTGTCAGTTTCACTCACTGTACCTCTCTGTCCCTCAACTCAAGGATTGAAAATATGGAACAGCAAATTTGGTTTAGAACAGAATAGCACACTGTCAGTTTCACTCACTGTACCTCTCTGTCCCTCAACTCAAGGATTGAAAATATGGAACAGCAAAATTGGTTTAGAACAGAATAGCACACTGTCAGTTTCACTCACTGTACCTCTCTGTCCCTCAACTCAAGGATTGAAAATATGGAACAGCAAAATTGGTTTAGAACAGAATAGCACACTGACACTTTCCCTCACTGTACCTCTCTGTCCCTCAACTCAAGGATTGAAAATATGGAACAGCAAATTTGGTTTAGAACAGAACAGCACACTGTCAGTTTCACTCACTGTACCTCTCTGTCCCTCAACTCAAGGATTGAAAATATGGTTCAACAAAATAGTTTTAGAACAGAATAGCACACTGACACTTTCCCTCACTGTACCTCTCTGTCCCTCAACTCAAGGATTGAAAATATGGAACAGCAAATTTGGTTTAGAACAGAACAGCACACTGTCAGTTTCACTCACTGTACCTCTCTGTCCCTCAACTCAAGGATTGAAAATATGGAACAGCAAAATTGGTTTAGAACAGAATAGCACACTGTCAGTTTCACTCACTGTACCTCTCTGTCCCTCAACTCAAGGATTGAAAATATGGTTCAGCAAAATAGTTTTAGAACAGAATAGCACACTGACACTTTCCCTCTCTGTCCCTCAACTCAAGGATTGAAAAAAGGGATTTTTATAACAGCTTACCTGTAAAATCCTTTTCTTGGAGTACATCACGGGACACAGAGCGACTTAGTCATTACTAATGGGTTATATAGTTTACCTTCAGGTGTTGGCACTGGCCAATTCCAAACCGGAAGTACCCTCCCCTATATAAGCCCCTCCCACCCGGGAGCACCTCAGTTTTGTAGCCAAGCAATAAGTGTCCCAAAAAGAGGGGTGGGAGCTCTGTGTCCCGTGATGTACTCCAAGAAAAGGATTTTACAGGTAAGCTGTTATAAAAATCCCTTTTTCTTTTTCGTACATCACGGGACACAGAGCGACTTAGTCATTACTAATGGGACGTCCCAAAGCAATGCCAAATGAGGGGGGGGTACATAAGCTGGGCGCCATCAGGCATGAGGATCTTTTGCGGCCTGCAACACACTGCGCCCAAAGGCGACATCCTCCTGACTTCTAACGTCTACCTGATAGAATCTAGTAAACGTGTGTACCGAAGACCATGTTGCGGCCTTACATACTTGAGCCAGGGAGGCCTGGTGATGCACTGCCCATGAAGTTCCAACCGCTCTTGTGGAGTGCGCCCTAACTTTGAACGGAGGCGGTCTCTTTCTCAAGCCATAGGCTTGTATTATGACCTGTCGAATCCACTTGGCTAAAGTAGATTTTGATGCTGCCTGACCCCTTCTGGGGCCTTCCGGCAGAACAAACAAAGAATCCGTTCTGCGAATCTGAGCAGTGGCTTTTAGATAAGCTTTAACTGCTCTTACCACATCCAAAGAATGTAATAACTTTTCCTCTACTGAGCTAGGTTTGGGGAAAAAGGAAGGAAGAACCACATCTTGGTTCAAATGAAACCTCGATACCACCTTAGGAAGAAAGGCTGGATGAGGACGTAATATTACTCTGTCCTTATGGATAACCAGATATGGCTCCTTACAGGACATAGCTGCTAATTCCGACACTCTTTTAGCCGAACAAATGGCTACTAAGAAAACCAATTTCCTGGTGAGAAGAACCAAGGAAATGTGTTGTAATGGTTCAAACGGTTGTTTCTGTAGAACCGACAGAACCAGGTTTAAGTCCCAAGGACATATGGGAATACTAACCGGAGGGCTAATACGCATCACTCCTTGTATAAAGGCTTTGACTAGTGAATGCGAAGCCAAGGGCCTTTGAAAAAATATTGACAAGGCCGAAATCTGACCCTTGATAGTACTCAAGGCCAGCTTCCTATCTACAGCCCACTGTAGGAAGTCCAGAATCCTCCCTATCATGTACTTACGTGGATGCCATTTCTTGGTCTCACACCACGTAATGTACGCTTTCCAGATCCTATAATAGATCTGCCTGGATACCGGTTTCCTGGCATTGATCATGGTAGATACCACAGAATTAGAGAGCCCTCTCTTTTTCAGAATGTGGGCTTCAATAGCCAGGCCGTCAAACCTAGGGCTGGTAAGGAAGGGTGGTATATCGGTCCTTGCGACAGCAGGTCCGGACGAAGTGGGAGGGTCCACGGACTCCTCACTGACATTTTTACAATCTCCGCGTACCATGCCCTTCGGGGCCACGCTGGAGCCACCAGAATCACTGGTTTCTTTTCTACCCTGATTCTGCGGAGTAATCGCGGTAACAATTGTGGCGGTGGGAATGCATATATCAGCTTGAACCGATCCCAAGGGAACACTAGGGCATCCGAGCCGCAAGCTAGGGGATCCCTTGTGCGAGACACAAACCTGTCCACCTTTGCGTTGAATCTGGATGCTAGCAGATCTACATCCGGTGTTCCCCACCGCTGGCATATTGCCTGGAAAACCTCGGGGTGAAGAGACCATTCCCCCGGGCATAATTGTTGGCGACTTAGAAAGTCCGCTCTCCAATTTTCCACTCCTGGGATGAAAACCGCGGATATGGCTGGGACATATCTTTCTGCCCACTCCAGGATGCAATTTGCTTCCTTCTGGGCTGCACGACTTTTGGTGCCACCCTGATGATTGATATATGCCACTGCCGTGGCATTGTCTGATTGAATTCTGACAGGGGACCCCTGGAGTTTGGATGTCCATGCTACTAGGGCATACCGGGCTGCTCGTATCTCTAAGAGATTGATGGGCAGGGCCTTTTCTGCTTCTGACCACCTGCCCTGGAGAGACCATTGCTCCAGCACTGCCCCCCAGCCGATGAGGCTGGCATCTGTAGTGACCACCTTCCAAGAAACCGGACTGAAGGGTTTCCCTCTTTCCAGATTCTGGGGCACCAACCACCAATGGAGGCTCTTGCGAACGGAAGGGGACAGGGACATTGGTAAGTCTAAAGCCTGAACTTTTTTGTTCCAGGCTGACAGTATGGCCCTTTGCAAATTCCTTGAATGGAATTGACCGTAGGGTACCGCTTCGAATGAAGCCACCATCTTTCCCAGCAGCCTCATGCAGAGACGTATGGATGGTTTTCTTTTTGTACCCACTAAGTGGGTCAAATTTCTTAAAGACGACACCTTCTCTGGAGGTAAGAAAATCTTTCTCTGATTTGAATCCAGCCTTAGCCCTAAGTATTCCAGACTTTTGACTGGTCTTAGAGCTGACTTGTCCCGGTTGATAATCCAACCGTGATATTCCAGATACTCGATTGTCTTGTGAATAGCTACTTCCAGCTTTTCCACTGAGTGGTCTATTAGTAGCAGGTCGTCTAGATATGCCATTATCGTTACACCCTGTGTTCTTAGATTGGCCAATAATGGGGCCAGAATTTTTGTGAACACTCGTGGTGCTGTGGCCAGACCGAAAGGTAAGGCTCTGAACTGAAAATGGCGCCCTTCTACTGCAAAGCGTAGAAATTTCTGATGGGCCGGAAAGATGGGAATATGCAGATAAGCATCCCTTATGTCGATCGAGGCTAGCCATTCCTGCCCTTGTAGGGCGGTGGCCACTGATCGGATCGACTCCATCCGAAAAGTCCTGATATTTAGGAACTTGTTTAGCCCTTTTAGATTTAATATGGGCCTCACGTCCCCATTTGGTTTGGGGACTGTGAAAAGGTTCGAGTAAAACCCGAATCCGCTTTCTTCCAGGGGAACCTTCATGATTACCCCTTGGAGCAATAGTTGTTCTAGTGCCAGAAGGAGGGATCCTCTCTTTTGGGGATCTCTTGGCACGTTTGACCTCATAAATTGGGCAGGAGGAGTGCCTTTTAACTCCAGCTTGTATCCCAGACTTACTGCGGAGAGCACCCATCTGTCTCTGATGGTGTCCCGCCAGGTCTCTGTGAACAACTGAAGTCTTCCCCCCACCCGATTGAGCGGGGGCAATACTTCATGCCTTAGGGGGAGGTTTTGTACCTCTTTTGATCCAGGGCTTCTTGTTACCCTGTGATTGTCCCTGATTTCTGCCCCCTGAATTTGACCGCGGAGGCCGTCGGAACTGCTTCACAGCCGATGTGCCCGGGACTGGAGAGGTAGGCCTCTTAAAAGAAGGACTTCTACCCTTGTTCTTAACCGGTAAGAGTGAACTTTTACCGGCAGAAATTTTCTGGATATATTTGTCCAGATCTTCTCCAAATAAGCGTTCTCCATGAAATGGGAAGCTAACCAGCAGTTTTTTACAGGGAGCTTCAGCAGACCAGTTTTTGAGCCACAGAAGCCTACGCATATGTACTATAGACAGCGTAAAGCGGGAGGCCTGTTGGATTGTATCCTTTATGGCGTCCACCGCAAAACACAAGGCTCTAGGCAGGTCAGCTAGGGCATGAGCCTGCTGATCTGGTAAGTCCCTTAAGACTTGTTTCAACTGATCTTTCACTGCTTGGCAGACTCCAATCGCTGCTACCGCAGGTTGTGTCACCATACTTGCTGTAGAGAAAGCAGATTTTAGTAAAGACTCCAATTTTTTATCTATTGGGTCTTTGAACATTGGAACATTATCTACTGGACATGTCAGTGATTTGTTAACAGAAGAGATGGCTGCGTCCACTATAGGGACCCTCCATTTTCTTATGAACTTATCCTCCATGGGATAGATCACCGGAAATCTCTTGGGGGGAGCAAATATTTTATCAGGATGCTCCCAATCCTGGTAAATAAGCCCTTCTAATAAAGGGTGGATTGGGAAGGAACAGACCGCCTGGGGAGCTTTTAGCGACCCCAGTGAGGAAACCGTAGTGGATGGTGGTTCCGCCAGAGGCATTTTAAATGCTGATCGGACCATGTTAGTCAGAGACTGAACCCATAATCTTTCAGCCTGAGAAGCTGAGAAAGGTTCTTCCACTGTTGATTCCTCTATAAGTGAATCAACCTCATCCTGATCCCCTTCAGGTAGGTCGATCTCTGTGTGGGGCTGTTCCTCCACTAACAGGCACTCTGAAGGAGGAGACGGAGATCGGACGCGCTTTCCCTGAGATAGGGAAGCAGCGATCAATGCTGTTAATCTCTCTTCTAATCCTCCCAGAGTTGAGGATAAAACCTCCTCTGTTATATATACAGGAGCAGGTGGACTGGGGACAGCCGCAGCACCAGGCATTCCTGCGGGGTTTCTACGGCTACTGACCTCTGCATTCTCAGGGGAGATTGGTGCAGTGCAAGCATGCCCAATATCCTCAGAGCCCGATGGAGACCCCTTTGGCTTCCTGGAAGATTTATTTCCGGAGCGTCTGGACGACATATCCTTTAAGCACAAAGCTGAGGTATTCCCGTCGTCATACACCAATTTTTGCTGGTAATAGTCTAACACAGGTGCTGCTATATACCAGCTGGTGTCCACTAAAGTGCCTTTCTATGGGGATGCCTGCATCAACCGCCTCTGTGTGCCACTGTTTGTTGCTAGCTCTGTTTGCATGCAGCTGACACTTGTACTGTGTCTTTTAACCATGCTGGGACGCCCGCACATGCGCAGAAGCGCCGCGGCGCGCATCGAGCGTCATCCACCCGCCCCGCCCCCTTTTTTTTTCATAGGAGGCGCGTGCACGCGCCCGCGCGCGCGCCCGTGCGCCAACGGCGCCCTTTTCGAAAACCAACAGAGGACTAGGAGCCAGGGCCCTTTTTGCCGGAGGGCCTGTGCGGTGGATGAACGCAGCAACAGGGCAGAGGAAGTGGATTCCCACAGAGAAACTTACCAGCTGCCTGGACCTTTTGAGTTGAGAAAACCAAAGATCCACATTACAAGAAAAATGGACTACAGCGGCCTCTAGTGGTTTAACACAGGTACCGCGGTCCCTGTTTTTTTTTTTTTTTTTCTTGACTACTATTAAAATTTTACATTTTCAGTAGTTATAGGCAAACACAGATATTTAGCGGGAATACCGTTAGGTAACAGACAGAAAGACAAATTAGGCTTGGGGGTCCCCCAATAGAACCAAGTTCCTGGGGGCCCCCACTTACCTGATCCCCGCCGCAGGACTTTGTTTGGTCCACAAAAGTCCAAACTTCACCTATCACGGCAGGCATTGTAATTAAACCTTCAGGGACCGGGTTCCCAAGGATTCCACTCCCCTGGACCTGTACAGCACCCTGCACAGACAGCGTCTTGGTCGTGGGTATGACCAGAGCTCTGGATCCCAGGGTCCAGCCCTCCTAAGAGAAGCATTACAGGCAAAACCTTGCTCTTCTGCTGCAAGGCCCGGGTACCGACCGTTTAGCTATGAAGCTTTTTTGGTGGGATCCGGAACAGCTTACTAAGGCCCAAAAGAACCTGTACGCAAGCCCAGTGAAAACACATGTTACTCTTTGGCCAACACCTTAGACACTGGCAAAAAACTGAGGTGCTCCCGGGTGGGAGGGGCTTATATAGGGGAGGGTACTTCCGGTTTGGAATTGGCCAGTGCCAACACCTGAAGGTAAACTATATAACCCATTAGTAATGACTAAGTCGCTCTGTGTCCCGTGATGTACGAAAAAGAAATATGGAACAGCAAATTTGGTTTAGAACAGAACAGCACACTGTCAGTTTCACTCACTGTACCTCTCTGTCCCTCAACTCAAGGATTGAAAATATGGAACAGCAAATTTGGTTTAGAACAGAATAGCACACTGTCAGTTTCACTCACTGTACCTCTCTGTCCCTCAACTCAAGGATTGAAAATATGGAACAGCAAAATTGGTTTAGAACAGAATAGCACACTGTCAGTTTCACTCACTGTACCTCTCTGTCCCTCAACTCAAGGATTGAAAATATGGTTCAGCAAAATAGTTTTAGAACAGAATAGCACACTGACACTTTCCCTCACTGTACCTCTCTGTCCCTCAACTCAAGGATTGTAAATATGGAACAGCAAATTTGGTTTAGAACAGAATAGCACACTGTCAGTTTCACTCACTGTACCTCTCTGTCCCTCAACTCAAGGATTGAAAATATGGAACAGCAAAATTGGTTTAGAACAGAATAGCACACTGTCAGTTTCACTCACTGTACCTCTCTGTCCCTCAACTCAAGGATTGAAAATATGGAACAGCAAATTTGGTTTAGAACAGAATAGCACACTGTCAGTTTCACTCACTGTACCTCTCTGTCCCTCAACTCAAGGATTGAAAATATGGAACAGCAAATTTGGTTTAGAACAGAATAGCACACTGTCAGTTTCACTCACTGTACCTCTCTGTCCCTCAACTCAAGGATTGAAAATATGGTTCAGCAAAATAGTTTTAGAACAGAATAGCACACTGACACTTTCCCTCACTGTACCTCTCTGTCCCTCAACTCAAGGATTGAAAATATGGAACAGCAAATTTGGTTTAGAACAGAACAGCACACTGTCAGTTTCACTCACTGTACCTCTCTGTCCCTCAACTCAAGGATTGAAAATATGTAACAGCAAATTTGGTTTAGAACAGAATAGCACACTGTCAGTTTCACTCACTGTACCTCTCTGTCCCTCAACTCAAGGATTGAAAATATGGAACAGCAAAATTAGTTTAGAACAGAATAGCACACTGTCAGTTTCACTCACTGTACCTCTCTGTCCCTCAACTCAAGGATTGAAAATATGGTTCAGCAAAATAGTTTTAGAACAGAATAGCACACTGACACTTTCCCTCACTGTACCTCTCTGTCCCTCAACTCAAGGATTGAAAATATGGAACAGCAAATTTGGTTTAGAACAGAACAGCACACTGTCAGTTTCACTCACTGTACCTCTCTGTCCCTCAACTCAAGGATTGAAAATATGGAACAGCAAAATTGGTTTAGAACAGAATAGCACACTGTCAGTTTCACTCACTGTACCTCTCTGTCCCTCAACTCAAGGATTGAAAATATGGTTCAGCAAAATAGTTTTAGAACAGAATAGCACACTGACACTTTCCCTCACTGTACCTCTCTGTCCCTCAACTCAAGGATTGAAAATATGGAACAGCAAATTTGGTTTAGAACAGAACAGCACACTGTCAGTTTCACTCACTGTACCTCTCTGTCCCTCAACTCAAGGATTGAAAATATGGTTCAGCAAAATAGTTTTAGAACAGAATAGCACACTGACACTTTCCCTCACTGTACCTCTCTGTCCCTCAACTCAAGGATTGAAAATATGGAACAGCAAATTTGGTTTAGAACAGAACAGCACACTGTCAGTTTCACTCACTGTACCTCTCTGTCCCTCAACTCAAGGATTGAAAATATGGAACAGCAAAATTGGTTTAGAACAGAATAGCACACTGTCAGTTTCACTCACTGTACCTCTCTGTCCCTCAACTCAAGGATTGAAAATATGGTTCAGCAAAATAGTTTTAGAACAGAATAGCACACTGACACTTTCCCTCACTGTCCTACTCTGTCCCTCCCTACAAACAAGATTTAGCACAGAATAGCACACTGATAATTTCTACGAGTGTCCTTCTCTGTCCCTAAACTCAAGGATTTAAAATATGGAACAGCAAAATTGGTTTAGAACAGAATAGCACACTGACACTTTCCCTCACTGTACCTCTCTGTCCCTACAAACAAGATTTAGCACAAAATAGCACACTGACACTTTCCCTCACTGTACCTCTCTGACCCTACAAACAAGATTTAGCACAAAATAGCACACTGACACTTTCCCTCACTGTACCTCTCTGTCCCTAAACTCAAGGATTGAAAATATGGTTCAGCAAGATTGGTTTAGAACAGAATAGCACACTGACACTTTCCCTCACTGTACCTCTCTGTCCCTACAAACAAGGATTAGCACAGAATAGCACACTGTCACTGACACTCTCCCTACCTATCCTTATCTGTCCCTAAACACAAGGAATCCAGGATTATGTAAAGGAAAAATAATGACACTGTCCCTGCCTATGCTTCTCTTTCCCTACTCCGGAACACACTACACAAGGCCGCCGCGCTGGCGGCCTTTTATAGTGTGGGGCGTGTACTAAACCCCCTCAGCAATAATTGGCCACAGGCATCCTGCCTGTGGCCAATCATTGCTCTCCTCGCTGCCGGCGCTGTGATTGGCCAAGCATGCGGGGTCACAGTGCATGCTTGGCCAATCACAGCGCCTGGATGACACTGCGATGGCGTAGTGCATTGTGGGCCGTTCGCGTCACTCGAATTTGGCGCGAACGGCCCAAATCGTTCGATCTTCGTCGAACGATCGAACAGCCGATGTTCGAGTCGAACGTATGTTCGACTCGAACACGAAGCTCATCCCTAATGGAGGAGAGTGAGACCCCACATTCTGTTAGGCATAGCTCCCAACTGTCCCGGATTTCAAGGGACGGTCCCTGATTTGGAGCAATGTCCCTCTGTCCCTCATTCCTCCTCACTTGTCCCTCATTTTGGTCTGATCTATATAGATGTATATAAAATGCACTTTTTCTCTGTCAAAAAGTGTTTCCCAGTGCTAAACCTTTCATTTCTAAATTTTTAATTGCCAATGTATAGTAATGGTAATGGTAAAAAAAAAAAGCACTTGTGGGTTTAACCAATCTTGTTTTTTGTACAAGTCTCCTTTAAGGGGCGTGGCAAGGGGTGTGTCCTATACCTGTATACTTTTGCTGAATGAGGTGTCCCTCATTTCAATCTCAAAAAATTGGGAGGTATGTGTTAGGTTGAGACATATTGGACGACTGCTTCAACCGCCATTGTCTGTCCACACTTCATTGTGTTTGTCCAATATATCTTTGTGTGCCAGGAGAAAGGGCCTATAGATTTGGCCCCACATAAATATGGCAGGAGGATGGATGAGGCTTTGCATGTGTGTAAAAGGAGGAGGATGCTTGAGGCCCTGCGTGTGGGCAGCAGGAAGAGGATGAATGAGGTCGTGTGTGTTTGGGGCAGGAGGAGGATGGATGAAGGTGTGTGTGTGGCAGGAAGATGGGGACAGATGAGGCCCTGCTTGTGGGTTACAGGAAGAGGATGAATGAGGCCGTGTGTGTGTTTGGGGCAGGAGGAGGACAGATGAGGCCATGAACGTTTGTGGCTGGAGGAGGATGGATGAGGCCATGTGTGTTTGGGGCAGGAGGAGGACAGATGAGGCCATGTGTGTTTGGGGCAGGAGGAGGACAGATTATGCCATGTGTGCTTGGGGAGGAGGAGGATGGATGAGGCCATGAGGGTTTGGGGCAGGAGGAGGACAGATGAGGCCATGAACGTTTGTGGCTGGAGGAGGATAGATGAGGCCATGTGGGTTTGGGGCAGGAGGAGGACAGATGAGGTCATGAACATTTGTGGCTGGAGGAGAACGGATGAGGTCATGTGTGTTTGGGGCAGGAGGAAGATGGATGAGTCCATGTGGGTTCGGGGCAGGAGAAGGACAGATGAGGCCATGTGTGTTTATGGCAGGAGGAGGAGAGATTAGGCATTTGTGCTTGGGAAGGAGGAGGATGGATGAGGCCATTTGGGTTTGGGGCAGGAGAAGGACAGATGAGGCCATGTGTGTTTGGGGCAGGAGGAGGACAGATTATGCCATGTGTGCTTGGGGAGGAGGAGGATGGATGAGGCCATGAGGGTTTGGGGCAGGAGGAGGACAGATGAGGTCATGAACATTTGTGGCTGGAGGAGAACGGATGAGGTCATGTGTGTTTGGGGCAGGAGGAAGATGGATGAGTCCATGTGGGTTCGGGGCAGGAGAAGGACAGATGAGGCCATGTGTGTTTATGGCAGGAGGAGGAGAGATTAGGCATTTGTGCTTGGGAAGGAGGAGGACGGATGAGGCCATTTGGGTTTGGGGCAGGAGAAGGACAGATGAGGCCATGTGTGTTTGGGGCAGGAGTAGGGCAGATTATGCCATGTGTGCTTGGAGCAGGAGGAGGATGGATGAGGCCATGAGGGTTTTGGGCAGGAGGAGGACAGATTAGGCGACATGTGCTTGGAGCAGGAGGAGTACAGATGAGGCCATGTGTGTTTGGGGCAGGAGAAAGATGGATGAGTCCATGTGGGTTTAGGGCAGGAGGAGGACAGATTAGGCCATTTGTGCTTGGGAAGGAGGAGGATGGATAAGGCCATTTGTGCTTGGAGCAGGAGGAGTACAGATGAGGCCTAGTGTTCTTGGGACACGAGGAGGCCCCAAACACACATGACCCCATTTATTATATTGCAGCTTAGTAGTTCTTAGATGTAATGACTGCATTCGTTTTCTTTTTTGCCTTTTTTTCTTCTATTTTTATCTGGTGATCTGGTCAGTAAGTTTGTTGTTTTTCAAAAGAACAAGCTCTTCTGCAGATGTATCTGTTACAGGGATGAGAAAAACCATTCAACACTGGCAGGGGTGCCTATGATGATTGGTTTTATTTAAGTGTAGTTATCTCAATAGTTTGCATCCTCTTGGAGAATTGGAAATATAAGGTTTGTAGCATTTTTAAAGAGAATATGAGCGAGCAGGCAAAACACATTTCTTTTATGGGATGCAGATTTCAAAAAAGCTGCGGACGAGCTATATGCTCGTTTAAAAGATAGGGGTTACAGTCATTCGGTTTTGAAGAGAGCTTATAAGAGAGTATGTGAACAAGATCGCAGCTCTCTTATTTTTGGCCAAAAACTTACCACTCAAACCGACCAAATAAGAATTATTACAAGATACTCTACTGAACACCTCAAAATCCGCAAGATTGTGGAAAATTTCTGGCCTCTGCTGTCTGCTGATCCAATAGTTAACAAATATATTGGTAGTAAACCACAAATAACTTACCAACGGGCACCCTCTCTAAAAGATAGTCTGGTTCATAGCCATTTTGAAACCCTCTCTGATATAAAATGCCTGAACCCAGGAACGTTTGCTTGTGGGCACTGTGACATGTGCCCATTTATACTCAACAGTTCAACCTGCACACTTCCCAATGGTCAAATTCACCGTGCTAAACATCGAATTACATGCCAAACTCTGGGTATTGTATATATGGCTATTTGCCAATGCGGTGGATTCTATATAGGAAAAACCAAGCGCCCCTTTTATAAGCGAATTCGTGACCATATTAAACCTATCTTTAAGAGAAAAGTGGAAACAGCAGTTAGTCACCATGTTGGTACTTTTCATAACTTTAATGCAAGAAATATACGTTTCATGGCTTTGGAACATATTCCGCCTCATGTTAGAGGAGGAAGCGTTGATAAAACTTTGCTACAATTAGAGGCTCGCTGGATTTATAATCTAGAGGCAACTGTTTTCCCTGGCTTTAACGAAAATCTTAGCTTTAGACCCTTCCTATGATTGGCCGATCTGCATTGACTTGCAATGACCTAGGTTGTCCACATCCCCCCTCTTCCCTGCTCTAGGAGTCCTCTGTTTCCTTCCTTTTTTACCCCCTTCCCCCTTTCTTCTTAATGTTTATTTGTAAATTAATTTAGTTAAATAAAATTAAACTGCTGTTATTGTTCGATATTAAATTTATTTTCTATTAATTATTATTCATTTAGTCATGTTCTATATAAGTATGTTTTTCCTAAATTGTCTTTTATGTCGAAGATTTATGTTTAAATTTAAACATGTGCAATGTACATTATGTAAACTATGTTGTTTTCTAAGATCGTTCTGTAACTTCTCCCTGGAAGTTGGCGGGTACGGCTTTTTTTGGTTGGTTAACTGTACCCGCCATCATTGACAAAAGAGCGACTTCATCCTTGGTCTCTGAGGGTCTGCAATGAGAACATGCACAGGGTGCCTGATTGTGACGGAATCTCTGGGCTCCTTACAGCCCTCATATGGACACCCAGGGCATATCCGGCAATTGCTGGGTCTGCCCGACTCACACGTTCTGTTGCAGTTTCTGCTTTCCCATTATCCCCGAATTTGGTTTTACTATCTTACCTAGCTTTACCATACTATGATACATTACAACATGATCCCGCTCCGCCTCATTGGAAACTATGTTTCTAATGACGTTGGTGCGTGAGACCAAGTCCCCTCCCCTGGGCGCTAGGTATTCTGGGTCTTGTAGTTTTGGCACAGCTTCGGGACCCTGGGCGCATGCGCACTAACGTTGTCACGTCCGCACTCCGCCGGTGACGTCAGACGCCGGTCGAGTTGGTGATCGCTTAAAAGCCGGCATTATCAGACTGCACACCAACCAGAGCGGTTTGGTGAGGCAGCCTGATATTTATCCACAACTCTGTTTCAAGGTAACCATCTGCTGCTTATCTGAGAATCTGACACACTGTCTCCTGTACATTACTAGTCCCTTTATTTTCTGGGCTTTGTAAACTGTTATGATTGTTACTTCATTAGATGTCCTTTTGTCATACTTTCAGACGAAAAGCATTGTTATGCTGTATGTTTAATAATACACAAGACAATGTATTACTTCATTCAACACTAACAGCTTGGTTTGGGCCATTGGCTCTTCAATCTGTTTTTGTCTAATATGCTGAGTGATCATTCCCTTATTATTCTATCTATACATAATTTAAATAATATGAAAAATATGAAAAGAAAAAAATATAAGAACCGCACAATGCTAATTCCATATTTATGACAATACCTAATGATGGATTATTTTTATTATACACTTACTGTTTCTACTCAAGACGTCCCCTTGTGGATAACTGATTAATATACAATATATTTGACTTTTAGAATAATTTCATCTTCTGGAACTTTCTCTTCACTGGACTAAAGTTCTTTGAAGGTTCATGTCCTATGAATGCATCTTAATCGGATATTTTGTATCCAGTGGATAATCAGGCATCATCTCATCCGCTCTATTTTTCTCCCTTTTTTTCTCTCAATTTTGATTTTAATGTGAGTATAACCTGAATATTTAACCTAATAGTGACTTAATCTGCCCCATAAATGATTGGGCTAACTGGACCATTAACCCCAATTAGATCAAAATTTATTGAGCACTATAATATATAACTTTTACCTTATTACCTTTATATTGCTTTCACATATTAATTATATTCATTTAAATTAATTAACTCTAATGGGGTTCTTTCTCTAATTTAATTCAATTCATCTATTTATATATATTCCTTTGATCTATTTTGGCTAGGTCTCTTAAGCGGTCACTGTGAGGGTTTGTATGCTCGGAGCTCCGTCTACGTCTTACACCGAGGAGGAGATTCCTCTCCTTCCTCTATTAGCGTGCAGAGGTTTCTCTTGTCTCCACCCCCATTTATTTCATCTAGGGCTTTAATGGTGGTAAGTCGTTATTCTTTTTGCCAACTGTGGACCTGTTTACAGATCGATCTTCTAAATTCTACTTAAACCAATTTACAATATGTTAATATGAATCCTTCTATTGTCTATTTTAACAGCTATGTTCGATGTACTCTCACATTTGAGACATACTTCCCCTGACGAAGCCCCGATGGGCGAAACATGTTGGGACCACGTATGATCTCTTCGGTTTAACATCTAATTAACCACCATATCAGCTATGCCCTATTTTTGAAATTTTGTGAAAACGCTTATATATATACATATGTAATTTTATTAAATATTTTGTACTACCTGTTCAATAAATGGATAAATCCCCCTTTTTTTAATCTAATGAATTGAGTCTTCCACTGTTGTCTAAATACTAACGCTAGCACCGCTATAGTCCCGTTTATTTCTTTTTCTACATTTTGTCACATTTCTTTTATGTCTTATGGGATTCATATTCAATAACTGTAGGTCATACCAAAATGGCACAATCATAAAAAAAAAAACATGGCAACAAGTAAACAAATGAAATGCCCCCTTTTCAAAAGTCTGCATCCCCTTAGTTCTTAATATTTGTGTATTGCCCCCTTTAGCATCAATGACAACGTGCAATCTTTTGTAATAGTTGTCTATGAGGCCCCGAATTCTTTCAGGTGGCATAGCTAGCCATTCGTCTTGGCAAAATACCTTTATGCATAGTCTTTTGTCGTCTTGCATGAACCACACGTTTGAGTTCTTCCCAGAGTGGCTAAAAAAGATATTAAGGTCAGGAGACTGTGATGGCAACTCTTGGATATTTTTATCCTTATAAAGTTCCATTACCTTGTTACGCAGGACATTTGGCAGTTCTTTTCTGCTCCCCATGGCTCAGTATCTAGCCTGCTCAGTACATCCATGTAAGAACTAACAAACTAATTGACTAGTTATACACAGACACTAACTGCAATTTAAAAAGCCACAGTTACGAGAAATTAACCTTTAGTTGTCATTTTAACCTGTGTGTGTCACCTGTTGTGACAATAAATCTGCAAAAATGTCAACAATTCTGTATTTTTTCTGTCAATATGGGGTGCTGTGTGTACATTAATGAGGAAAAAAATGAACTTAAATGATTTTAGCAAATGGCTGCAATATAACAAAGAGTGAAAAATGTATGGGGGTCTGAATACTTTCCGTACCCACTGTGTGTATATATATATATATTCAGGGCTTTTTTTCTCAAACAATAGGTGCTGGAACTTAACCACAGCCCCACAAAACCCCTCCCCTACACAAATCCTCAAAATCACATCAAAAAGTGGGTGTGTTCAGTCAAATTTCAAGAAAACAGTAGGAGGGTCTTAAAGGGGCATTTAATACCAGGATTGCATTACATACAGGCCTCGTACACACGGCCGGTTTTCTCGGCAAGAAACAACAAGAAAACTGCTGGGAGAGCTTTCTTGCCGAGAAAACCAGTCGTGTGTATGGTTTCTCGTCGAGAAAACTGACGGGAATCTCGACGAGAAAAATAGAGAACCTGCTCCCTATTTTCTCGTCGGGATTCTTGTCGGCCTGTTTCCCGACGAGAAAACTGTGTGTGTGTATGCGGCAACAAGCTTACCTGTCCTCCGGTAAGCCCGCGCATGCTCGATGAGACTTCGACGCATGTGCGGTAGCTTCCAAGGCATAGGTAGGGTGAAGCAAGATGGCGGCGACGGCATTGAATGTGACGAGCGCATGCTCGTCGTAGTCGATAACGTCACCACGGTTGTGCCATTCAAAAGAACGGCAGTTCTTTTGAATCGTACATGTGTACACTCGGCCAACAAGAAAGCTTGCCAGGAATCTCGTCAGGAAAACCGACAGGTTTTTTCCTGACGAGAATCTCGGCTGTGTGTACTAGGCTACAGAGTGCAGAGCTGTCACTTGTAAATACAGAAACCGGACTTCTGTGTTTACAAGTGATTGTGGTGAGCAGGCACCAAAGGGTCTGAGCCAGAGGTGGTACAACTGAGTTCCACCAAGTTCCACCTGAAAAAAAGCCATATATACATATATATATATATATATATATATATATATAAAATTAAAGTTACATCCAGGCTCTTACATCCCCGTCCGGCATCAATGTGTAACAACGTCCATTACTCTATACACATTACATATTGCCAAGCATGCCAGAGTGAGAGCAAATATTGTATGCCCATTTTCATTGTTAACTCTAAACTTTTAAAGCATCGCCTATGGAAAATACACTATATTTCCAAAAGTATTGGGACATCTGCCTTTACACGCACATGAACTTTAATGGAATCCCAGTCTTAGTCCGTAGGGTTCAATATTGAGTTGGCCCACCCTTTGCAGCTATAACAGCTTCAACTCTTCTGGGAAGGCTGTCCACAAGGTTTAAGAGTGTGTCTATGGGAATGTTTGACCATTCTTCCAGAAGCGCATTTGTGAGGTCAGGCACTGATGTGAGCAAGAAGGTCTGGCTCAAAGCCCCCGCTCTAAGTTATCCCACAGGTCTTCTATTGGGTTGAGGCCAGGACTCTGTGCAGGCCAGTCAAGTTCCTCAAACACAAACTCGATCATCAACACTAAATTGCCAAAAGTATTGGGCCACCCCTCCAAATCATTTGGTGGAGGAGGGTTTATGGTGCGGGGTTGTTTTTCAGGGGTTGTGATGGCCCCTTCCTGTTCCAACATGACTGCGCACCAGTGCACTAAGCAAGGTCCATAAAGACATGAATGAGCGAGTTTGGAGTGAAGGAACTTGACTGGCCTGCACAGAGTCCTGACCTCAACCGGATAGAACACCTTTGGAATGAATTCGAGTGGAGACTGCGATACAGGTCTTCATTGTGCACTGGTGTGCAGTCATGTTGGAACAGGAAGGGGCCATCCCCAAACTGTTCCCACAAAGTTCAGAGCATAAATTTGTCCAAAATGTCTTGGTATGCTGACGACTTAAGAGTTCCCTTCACTGGAACTAAGGGGCCAAGCCCAACCCCTGAAAAACAACCCCCCTTGACCAAATGATTTGGAGGAGTGGCCCGATACTTTTGCCATTATAGTGTGGATGAGTGAGTTTGTGTGGAGTAACTTGACTGGCCTGCACAGAGTCCTGGCCTCAAACCAATAGAATACCTTTGGGATGAATTAGAACGGAGACTGCTGTTATAGCTGCAAAGGGTGGGCCAACTCAATATTTAACCCTACGGACTAAGACTGGGATGCCATTAAATTTCATGTGCATGTAAATAAAAAATAAAAAAAGCATGTCCCAATACTTTTGGTAATATAGTCTATAAGATACTGAATTTGGTCACTGTTTTACGGGGCACATGGACATGCAATTTTAAGGTTTGACATGTTGGGTATCTATTTACTCTGTGCAACCTCATCTTTTATATTTTACAACAAAAAACATATTGCGTTTGTGTGCCCTAAAATTAACTTTCTGTGTTTCCATTGCATCTACCACTATTCTATTCTCTAGTCTAGGGCATCTACTTTCCTTTTCAAATAGTTTTATTGCAGATAATACAGAACATATCGATTATACAAAGTTTTGAAATGTAATAAGATAAACATATATAGATTTCTCATCTTCTCTACAATCTGTAGAACTAGAAGTCAAATTAAAATAATTATTTTAATTGTATACATTTTAATTTTTGCCTCATTTTATAGGGCATCTACTTTCAAAAAATATATTTTGTTGGGGGGTTTTCTGTAATCTTCAGGCCTAAAATTATTTTTTAAACATATGTATAAAAAACAAAAAAAACAACTAAAAATGGATCTGTCAGCAAAAGGGTTAAACAAAAAAAAAATGTATTAAATAAATAAATTGTGTCCTGGACAGTATTATCAGTTGGCTGAGTGCACTGGCTGCCTTGATCTATCCTTTCCATGCACTTAGTAGCTACTCGCAGGCATTAAAGCATCCATTGATTAATTATTTTCTAGTTTTCTAGGTGCAGCGAGCTTGAAATGATGTTAAAACATTTTTATGCTTACTAATTCATTGATATAATTACAGGAAGTATTTCCCTCAGCAGTTGGATGTCCCCAATCTGTTTAATAACTGTGCCGATGTAGTTAATGTTTGTTTTGGCACTTGGGAAGCGAATTCCATCCACTACTATCACAATTTGCAAGTATGCATTGATTTTTTTATTTATTTTTTTGGAAAGAATTACAATCTGCCTCAATTAATAAGGGAAATAGCAATGGGAATAGTCCAGTAATCCAACAAAACCAATTAGCAGTCGTATTTTTTGGTATTGCTGAACTAAAACCGAAAGCGATCCCCAAAGCATTTCTGAGCAAATATGAACAGCATGCCTTTACATTATGGCAGACTTACCCACTAGTTTGGCTTCTTTCCATAATTAAAGGTCCATACTATCCATCCGCTGCCATCCTCTCTTGGTCTTCTTCAAGCCTGGAGTCTTCTTTTATTTGTCATTGGGTAGTCACTGAAGGCGCTACATTATCCTGACATCTGGCTCCTACACTTGGCAAGTGTGAACAGTATGCTTGCACATTATTGCAAACTTACCCCCTAGTTTGGCTTCCTCCAGTGATGAAATGTCTATTCTATCCCCCAATCTGCTGCCATCCTCTCCTGATCTTTTTCAAACCTAGCAACTTCTTTTATTGGCCATTGATGATGTAAAAATTTTAAAGACACCTGGCTCCTACTCTTGGTAAGTATTTGTGCACATTATGACAGACTTACCCCCTAGTTTGGCTTTCTCCAGAGATAAAAGGGCCATGCTCTCCCTCTTCGCTCCATCCACTGCCAACCTCTCCTGATCGTCTTCAAGCCTGGCGTCTTGGTCATTGATAATGTTACATTATTCTCGTCTCGTCTTTAAGCCCGATGTCTTATTTTATTGGCGATTGATGATGTTACATTAACCCGACACCTGGCTCCTATTCTTGGCAAGTAGGAACAGCATGTTTTCACATTATGGCAGAATTACCCCCTAGTTTGGCTTCCTCCAATGATAAAAGGATTATGCTCTCCCTCTTTGGTCCATCCGCTGAAAACCCCTCCTAATCTTCTTCAAGCCTGGCCATTGATGATGTTACATTATTCTGACACCTGGCTTCTATTCTTGGAATGTAGGAGCAGCATGCTTGCACATTATCCCAAGTTTTGGTTTCCTCCAGTGATGAAAGGTCCATGCTACCCCTCTTCATTCCATCTGCTGCCAACCTCTTATGGTCTTTTTCATACCGGGCATCTTCTTTTATTGGCCATTGACTTCCTCCAGTGATGAAAAGTTTACATTATCCCTCTTCACTTCATCCACTGGCAAGCCCTCCTGGTCTTCTTCAAGCCTGGTGTCTACTTTTATCGACCATTGGGCGGCCATTGTTGATGTTACATTATCCCGACACCTGACTCCTACTTTTGGCATCTCCCAGATGCGTACACTGCACTGTGCATGCTTTAAACTCAGTCTACGATAAAAAAGCAATAACTGCTGGCAGAAAAGAAGGGTGTTCACTCTGTCGTAGGTTGTTTATACCACTAACATTCATAGTTCTGTATATTTTGTCTTGGTAGTTCTGTTTTTCCCCCCCCTGTTTTGCGTGTGTGTGTGTATATATATATATTTATATTTTTCTCTTTTATATAACATATATATTTGTATATATGTTAATATACCTGTAGCAAGGTCCCAGGCCTCTTTTGGTCTAATGAGAACCTCCAGGACCAGAGGTAACTGACATCCTTCTGTATATGGTGGGTTGTGAGGCATTGTGGGTGCATAGCAGTTAGAGTCATTGGGCCCCAGACACTTCTTGAATGCAAAAGGGATTTTATTTGTCTTAACAGAACTTTGGGAGAGAGGGTTAGGGCCAGGACACCCTTAGGTAGTTGCAAGCTTATTTGGCTTAGCAAGCTCAGACTCCGAGACTTCAACAGGAGAACAGCCATGCAGGGAAAGGCATCCAGCGAGACGCCACATCTGCATGTGTAGGAATGTTGTCTCCTATGGCAACAATCTACTAACACAACGTATCACAGTTCCTTCACTTCCACTACAATCACTTGTTGTAGTTCTTCAGCCCGCTGAGCTCCTAGTCTGTCACTAAACTAGATGATTCACTGCTTGGCATTTTTCAGAGAATATGAATGATAACACAAAAACTTTTCTTTCACGCATGATTAGTGTTTAGCCGAAGTCATTTATTATCAATCAACTGTATTTACTCTTTTTAAGTCATAATCAAAACAGGAACTACCCAAATGACCCTGATCAAAAGTTTACATACCTCAGTTATTAATACCGTGTATTGCCCCCTTTAACATCAATGACAGCTTGAAGTCTTTTGTGGTATTTGTGGATGAGGCTCTTTATCTTCTCAGATGGTAAAGCTGCCCATTCCTCTTGGCAAAAAGCCTCCAGTTCCTGTATATTCTTGGGCTGTCTTGCATGAACTGCACGTTTGAGATCTCCCCAGAGTGACTCAATGATAATGAGGTCAGGAGACTGAGATGGCCACTCCAGAACCTTCACTTTATTCTGCTGTACCCAATGACAGGTCGACTTGGCCTTGTGTTTTGGATTATTGTCATGTTGGAATGTCCAAGTACATCCCATGCGCAACTTCCTGGCTGATGAATGCAAATGTTCCTCCAGTATTTTTTGATAACATACTGCATTCATCTTGCCATCAATTTTGACCAAATTTCCTGTGCCTTTGTAGCTCACACATCCCCAAAACATCAGCGATCCACCTCATTGTTTCACAGTAGGAATGGTGTACCTTTCATCATAGGCCTTGTTGACTCCTCTCCAAATGTATTGTTTATGGTTGTGGCCAAAAAGCTTGATTTTGTTCTCATCACTCCAAATGACTTTGTGCCAGAAGGTTTAAGGCTTGTCTCTGTGCTGTTTGGCGTATTGTAAGCAAGCTACTTTGTGGCATTCGCATAGTAATGGCTTTCTTCTTGCGACTCGACCATGCAGCCCATCTTTCTTCAAGGGCCTCCTTATTGTGCATCTTGAAACAGCCACACCACATGTTTTCATAGAGTCCTGTATTTCACTTGAAGTTATTTGTGGGTTTTTCTTTGCATCCCAAACAATTTTCCTGGCAGTTGTGGCTGAAGTTTTAGTTGGTCTACCTGACCGTGGTTTGGTTTCAACAGAACCCCTCATTTTCCTTTTCTTGATTAGAGTTTGAACACTGCTGATTGGCATTCTCAATTCCTTGGATATCATTTTATATCCCTTTCCTGTTTTTTTTATATTTCAAAATGTTTATTAGTTTTCCAAAAGAAAAGGAATACAGAGAAAAAAATATACTGAACATAGTTTTGTCAGGAGCAACACAAATAGTTAATCGTGTAGTTATACACCATTAGTTGTCCTATACGTAACAATGGGAGCCTTACTCAACCCCAGGAGTTCTGACTTAACAGTGGTGAGTGGATGAGACCCGCCGCCTCCCCGACACCCCTATTGGGAACACACTGTGTCCGGGAATGACCGGCGAGTCCATCCTCACATCAAACACAGAGGATTAACATAAATCCATCGCCCGGGGACCTTCCTGGCATTCTGATCAGAAAAGGGGTCCCAGGTCATAGATGGGCAACAGAAGCCTGCATATCAGGACCTCAAGCTTAAAACTGCCCGAGTTTAGTGGAGACTGGATGAGTCTAACTGATGAAGGCTCCAAACTATCAAAATAACGTCAGTACTGTATGGAAGTTTTATGAGTAAGAAGGTAACAGAGAAAGGGAGAAAGAAAATGAATGAGAAAAAGAAGAGAAAAAATTAAAAAAATGCACTAGATGTACGTTTGACATAGTCCAGGACATCCGCTTCAGTTTACAAAGTGTTGGATCCGGGGGATTAGGGAAATCCCTATGCATTGGGCCCAAGGTTCCCATGTCATTTCAATTTTTTTAGCTGTTTCTAGGATAGAGCTGACTAATTTTTTCCTTGGTCATTATCCAAGAGCTCTTTCTTTTGGTTGCGATGATGGAGACCCTAGGTTGCTTCCAAGCTTTAGATTTAGTGATCTTTGCTCCCAGTAGTATGAAGAGTATTCGTTTTTGGGTATGTTTGGGGATTTTCAGTATGGGGACATTTAGTAGGGCTATAGACGGGGTCTGTGGGACCGAGAGACCAGTTACTTTGCGAATGATGTTGAACAATTTATTCCAGTAGCCCCTGATTTTCGGGCATTCCCACCATATGTGAGCCATCGTGCCTATCATGTGACAGTCCCTAAAACATAAGGATGAGGAGGAAGGGAAGATGGCAGCTATCCTGGTAGGGACCAGGTACCATCTGGTGATAACCTTTACATTGGCCTCTATTAGCGTGGTATTAACGATACCTTTGAAGGATCTAGAGAAGGATTTATGCCATGCGTCCAGATCCCAACTGTATTTCAGATCTTTTTCCAATGCTTCCATGTATTGGAATTTAGTGGTGTGCCTAGTAAGTGACGAGTAGATCAGAGATATGCCACCTCTTTTCCCTGTCCCCTGGCCACACCAACGCTCGTAATCTGTAAAGTTTGGGCATTAGGCTTATTTTTCCAAAGTGAGGACAAAAAAATGGAAAATTTGGTAATATCTAATTTTTTCTCTGGAAGATCCAATTTGTTCTTGCAGTGCTGAAGGGGGAGTGGGCCTGTGCAGGAAAAGTAGTGTCCAATACGGTACATTCAGTTATCAAGCCACCATTGAAAAGATTTAACGTCCATGCCTGTGCTGAATTGTGGGTTATGGAAGATATGAGCCAAAGGATGAATTTCTGAGATCAAGGAAGGCAGATTTCTCATAGTGTCCCATAGGGGTATTTAAAGGGACAATGTAGGGGACATGACATGGGGGTCTATTTTTAGGGGGACACCAGAGAAGGAAGTCCAGAGTGTATGTTGGCACTGCATGTCTCTCTATGTCTCTCTATGTGAATCCAGTCCGTTTTCTCTAGTCTAGAACAGACTATGGAAAGTTGAGCCAGCCTAGCAGCTTGGTAATACCAAGTGAGGTTAGGGAGACCCATTCCGCCCTGGGATTTGGGTCTGGAGAGGACACTCTGGGAGAATCTATAGCCTGCCTTACCCCAAATGAATCTGGTTATTTTTCTCTGAAAAGATTTGATATGATCTCTTCTGATCGGAATCGGGAGAGATCGAAAAAGGTATAGTAATCTAGGGAATATAGTCACCTTGACTGAGTTGATTCTACCCATTCAGGATAACTTGTACTGCGCCCAGGTCCGGAGGTCGCACTCCAGTTTGTGGTACATGGGAGGGTAGTTGTCCTGTTATAGACATTTAATCTTAGGGGAGAGGTTTATCCCTAGATAACAGATAGTTGAGTGACTCCATTCAAACTTAAAGAAGTGTTTTAACTGAGCCACAGGGTTGGAGGGAGACATTCAACGCTTGTGACTTCGAGAGGTTGACGTGTAGGGCAGATACTTTTGCAAAGGTATCTAGGAGTTTGCACATGTTGGGGAGTAATGTTAGTGGGAAATTGATAAAGAGATCGTTCTCTGCGTCTTTTGAGATTTGGAGATCTATAACCACGGAGGCACATGAAATGAATATTGGATAAATCATAGATTGGTTCGCAGTTCTGGAGTGATCAATCCTGAGATTAAAGGCGTAATTGCATCTAATGTCTGGTGAGCGCCCACTTCAGAAGGTGGTGGTGGCGGCACGAATTGGTGGAATATCAATTGTCTTTTGAGCACAGAGGTGGATTTAAACACAAGGAGCAGAGTTGAATATCTCTGAAGATATTTATTGGGACTATACACAATGTGGATAACTTAAAAATTGACACAAATGTGAATGTTGGTTTTGCTTTGTTTTAAAATTTTCCTGGGTATATGTAAATGCACTTTTAGGGGATATCACTTGTTTAAAGTTTAGATTTTTTTATTTTTTCAGTTTTTTCTGCTATTTATTGAGTGCAGGGAACAGCACCCATTTTTTTGGTCAAGCAATAGATTTAATAATATTCACAGTGGTATAACTTTAGGATTGGCGCAATTATACACTTCGGATGGCTATCGCCAATATTTCGATCACTATCACAAATATCAAGGGTGAAAGAGGGCAACCCTGGCGAATGCCTTGGGAGATCTTGATGGGTTCCGAGTAACAGCCTTGCAGTCTGACCCTGGCTGTTGGGATTGAGTAAAGGGCTTCCAAGAGCCCCATGAAGTTCCTACCAAAACCCCAGCATCGCAGAACTACAAACAGGTAAGGCCAAGAGACCAAGTAAAAGGCCTTGTGCAGGTCAAGTGAGAGGAGAAGACCTTCTTGGCGGGGGCCATTATCCCACCCCGACTTTAGAATTGATATGAATTCAATTGCTCTTCTCACCTGGTCTGGGCCCTGTCTCCCAGGGATAAATCCCATCTAGTCCTTGTGTATATAGCGACTGATAAAGGAGGCAACGTGGTTTGCAAGCATTTTGGTCAGGATCTTTAAGTTGTTATCAATCAACGAAATGGGTATGTAGTTACCTACCAGCTCCGTGTCTTTATCAGATTTGGGGATAACTGCGATGAACGCAGAGTTAAAGTGGGGTTCCAAATCACATTTTTCATTTTTTAAAAGCATGTTATTTCAGCATTCAATACAGTGGTACATATAAGATGACTTACTATTTTAAAAACCGACGCCGATCTGCCGAGTTACTGCATAAAGAGACTTTAAAAAAATCTTTGCTGAAGTTTTAATTTTGCTTGTGGGCATGTGAAGCCCACAAGTATTTACTTCCTGGATTGTATTGACGAGTGATTCTAGCCATAGGGGAAGCGCACTGCATCCTGGGAAATGATGACACACATTTCCCAGGAGCAGTAGGGAGCTGAGGGAGATGATGTCAGAATCCGAGTTGATTCAGAAGGCAGATTTCGTGGGACCGCATAGCAACAGGTACTTCTAGGTGAGTAAAAAAAAAATATTTTCAAATGTTTTTTTTTAGGCTATTATATGCACAATAATGCTATTTTGTATTTTTGGTGGAAACTCCACTTTAAGCTGATTGTCCAATGGATCACCCTTTCTTTTACAGTTAAAAAACCTGGTTAAAAATGGGGCCAAGGTAACTGCAAATGTTTTATAATAAGGGACGGAGAAGCTGTTCTGCCTGGGGCTGAGCCCCCTTTCAGGTTTTTGATAAGGTCAAGAACTTCCTCAGTTACAATAGGGTCTTCCATCATGTCTTTGTGGTCTTTCCCTATGGTCGGAATAGGAAGATTTTATAGGAACAAGTTTATACTAGGAAGGTCGACCTTAGCCTCCGCTTCATATAATTTTGTGTAGAAAGCCTGGAAAGATTGCATTATTCGTTGGGGGTTTAAAGTTGTGGCCCTGTCTTGCAATCAAATTTTCGAGAGCGTGCATTAGCGTGGTTTGGGGGACAATAACACATAATAACATGTTGATAAAGTTTAGCCCCATTCCACCTGATGCTCCTTTCAGCTTTAACCGTGAGTGCTAGGTTGAGTGCAAGACGCGGCGCATCTAGTTGTGCTATTGAGACCTTGGATTGATTATTTTTATGTTGTGATCGTAATGAGGAAAAGTCCCCCTCTAGTTTCTTGATTTCTGAAAGTCTCTCTCTTTTTAACTGGGACGCTATGTGGATGAACGTTCCGCGAATCGTTGCCTTATGTGCTGCCCAGAGTCTCTGCCGAGATCCCTTCCAAGTCTTTGAGTATGAAATATTCCTTCAAAGCTTTTTCTAGCTTGAGGGTTTGAATGGGGTCACTAAGTATGGACTCATTGAGTTTCCAATGGGAGATGTTTTAGCTAGACGCATTTCTACGCAGGGTGAGTAGGACCATGGAGTGGCCAGATAACACTGTGTCCTTGATGTAGGCTTTAAGTGCTAGGGGGATGTGTATCGAAGAAATTAAGATATGGTCTATCCTGGCGTATGATTGGTGTGGGTTTGAGAAATGGGTATAGTCTCGTTTGGAGGGGTTAAATTCTCTCCATATATCCACAAGGCCATGCTGGGAGATTAGTTTGGAAATTTTGGAGCTTCTTTTAGTGGGGCGAATAAGTTGCAATTTCAGGGGCATGGTTTTATCCAGACCCTGATTGAAGGCCATATTGGAGTTGCCTCCAAGAATCACTGTGCCTTCCATTAGTGGGTTTAGGGTTTGGAGCATTGTTTGGAAAAATTTTGTTTGTCCCTTATTGGGGGCATAATATGAGACCAGGGAGCACAGGTGGTCGCCAAGCCTTCCCTTTACTAGAATGAATCTGCCTTTTGGGTCTCTGTGCTTTAGTTGAAATTTAGAAGTTTTAGAGATCAAGATGGCTACTCCCCTTGTCTTGTCCTCAGCGTTCGCAAGGAAAAACTGAGGATAGTGTGCATGGAGGAAGGATGGAATGTACTGTTTAGGGAAATGGGTTTCCTGCAGCACGGCTATATCAATCATTTGGGATTGATAGGCATGGAAAACTTTCCGCCTCTTAACAGGCGAGTTTAACCCTTGTGCATTATGGGAGACCATATGAAGTGGCGGAGCAAGCTTTACGTCAGGAGCCATTGGGGAAAGAGGTTGTGTGACTATCCCTTCTACCGTCACTTACCTTATCCTGAAGGCTGTAAAGAAAACTGCAACCGGGTGGAATAGCGATCCAGTGCTCTGGGGAATCGTCTTGGTGAGGGATTGTCCGGACTCCGGCTAGAAATAAAAAGAGATTAGAGAAGGAAAGAAGGAGAAGAAGAAGAGTGAGCAAGCATAGGCTTATCAGAAGCCTGGAATGAGAGGGGGTGGACAGCTTCCCCCTGTCATTCCACAAGTACAAGGAATCGTAGCCCTCTACGTAGGTTACAGTCCTACCGTATGGGCATGGGAGGACCATAGCCGAAGGGTAGGTGGAGGCGCACTACAGCTGCCCTAGCTGCAACCAATCCCTGAAAGCAAAAACATTTAAACACTATTAAAAAACAAAAATCACAACCAGCAGTAACAAGGCTAGTAAGCCATGAGGCTGTATCAAGGGATAGGGGTAAGGGGTGGGGGAGGGGGAAGGAAAGGGGAAAGGGACTGTGGCGGAAAGGGTAATGGGAAGGGGAGTGGGAAAGTGGAGGGGAGGGAACAGGGTAACATAGGGTACCATTCAATTAAATTCTGAAATTCGTGAGAACTAAGGTGGGAAGAGACCCCTGAAGGTTAACTTTAGTGTTTGATCAGATGTAAGGTTGGGGATTGCCTGAGGGGCCCCTCAGGCAAAGATGGGACATTCAGTTTGATCCATAAACATTAGGAGACAACCCTGAATAAAGTTAATCAGACTAAAGGCAAGTAACGGGAAACAAAAAAACCTTCTATTGGTGGGGTATAACAGAGTTAGCAGGGGTATCAGATACCTCCCGGGGGGGGATAGTGGGGTCCGTGAGAACGACCCAAGGGCCTAGTCCAACGGGGCCGGTACCCCTTCGCCCAGTGTCCTGGGGAAAACAGGGTGTGGGTGAGAGGAAAGAATATCAAGTTGTCGGGATCAAGGGGGTACGTTGTCCTTCACACGCTTGGTCTTGGCCGTCTTCCACATAGGGGAGATGGGGCTCATAGGGGTAGGCCTCTTGGAAGCCCCCTATTGCAAGTTGGAGATGTCCATTGCTGAATCTCGAGTTATGAGTTTAGTAGAATCCATTCCCCATCCAGGAAGCTAGAGAAGGAGTAGGTTTTTCCCTTAAAGATAAACTTCAACGCAAAGGGGAAGGCCCACAAATATTTGATGTCCCTTTGGGTGAGGATCGCCAGAAGAGGTTTCAAGGCTCTGCGCCGTTGAATTGTAGATGGAGAGATATCAGGAAAGATCTGTATTGTGTGACCTCTAAACGCAAGTTGCATTTGTTGGCATGATCTTTTCATGATTTCTTCCTTGACCCCATAAAAGTGGGGTTTAATGACCACATCTCTCGGGGAACAGTCCTTCCTGAGGGGGCCTGGAGATCTGTAAGCTCGATCTAACTGTAGTTTGTGAGGGGCAATAGAGGGGATCAGATTTTTGATGAGGTCCAGAACCGCCTCAGGGATATCTGTAATAGGCTCTGTAATAGGCTCTGGAAGGCCTCTGACTCTAAAGTTATTCCTCCTCGATTGATTTTCAATGTCATGGATCCTGGACAGGGTAGCTTCCAGCTGCTCTTGTACAACCTAAAGGTGCTCAGTATTCTGGTTAGCTCTGGAGACTATAATGTCCAATTTGTGTTCGATCGCTTCCATTCTAGAGTCCAGATTTTGGAAGTCAGCACGAATGTCACTGGTAATTTTGTTGGCTGTTTGAGCCAGACCCTTGTCTAGGAGCTCTGAAAGTTTAAGGAACAGGTCCCCAGCGTTGAAGGGGTAGTCTGGACCTGAGCCTCCTGGGGTGGAGACAGGATCCGGGCGAGCAGGGATTAATCCCATGGGGGAGAGCAGGTAGTTCTCCATTGATCGCTCTATGAGCGATTCTGTTGATGCAGGAGATGGTGTTTGGTTAGGGGGAGCTTGTTTGAGGTCAGAGGGGGGTGTAGAAGAGAGTCGCAGGGGTCAGGACTTGCCTGTGTTCTTTTAGTCCTTCTGTGCTGGAGTCTCGTGTCTGGGCTGCGGCCGCCATCTTGGAATCTGCTCGTTCCCCCGCTGAGGAGAATTGGGGTCCCAGGTCACGGCGGACCGAACCTCCGGGCATGTAGTTGTGCCTGGGGGATTTCCCCACTAGATGCTGCTGGGAGCGGGCATCCTGCAGGTCGGAATCCGGTGCTGGGACGGTCGGATGGCTGGGGCAGTGCGGAGCTCCTAGCTTACGTGGCCATCTTGGAAGCTACCGCGCATGCGCCTCCCCCTTTCCTGTTTTATACAGTTCAACTACCTTTTCCTGCAGATCCTTTGACAATTCTTTAGCTTTCCCCATGACTCAGAATCCATAAACGTCAGTGCAGCACTGGATGAAAGATGCAAGGGTCTGTCAGGAGTCCAGAAACTCATTTACCTTTTATATACACACACTGATTACAAGCAAACAGATCACAGGTGAGGACGGTTACCTTTAATAGCCATTCAAACTTGTGTGCATGTTATCAGGCCAAAATCACCAGGGTATGTAAACTTTTGATCAGGGTTATTTGGTTAGTTTCTGTTGTGACTATAATTTAAAAAGAGTAAACACAGTTGATTGATAATAAATTGCATCAGCCAAACACCAACCATAAGTGAAATGTTTTTGTTATCATTCATATTCATATTTTTGTGTTATTATTATTATTATACAGGATTTATATAGCGCTGACAGTTTGCGTAGCGCTTTACAGCTTTACAACATTAGGGCAGATACAGTAGTACAATTACAATACAATTCGATACAGGAGAAATTGGAGGGCCCTGCTCCTTAGAGCTTACATCATTCATATTCTCTGAAAAATGCCCAAGAAATCATAAATTCTGCCAGGGTATGTAAACTTACGAGCACAACTATATATATATATATATATATATTGTGACAGCAGGAAGGTAAAGTCACCTGGTTGCATCCAGGGGGGTAGATATATTTCGCCCAGATTCAGGCTTTACGCCGACTTATACAACTAGGTGGAGAGTTGTATAAGGCTAGTGGGCTCATGGATGACTCATACCTCTAGGGAGAGTGTGGGGCGTCGTGCAGACAGAGATGAGGAGACCAGCTGAACCTTGTCAGCTCATTTAGGCCTCTATAAGAACTCCCAGCTTCATTAGATGTTAGCTCATGCCTGGAACCAGACCTGTGTGGACTGTCTAGGGAGAGTGAACCCCTGTGCGGTGAGACAAAGCCTGTGTGGCTATTTGCTTGGACATTTAAAACCAGGGACTTAGGGACTAGGACAGCACTAGGCTGATCCCAGTTGTTAGTTAGGAAACCTGTATGTTTAGTCAGAGGTCAAGTTGACCAGGATTTATTTTGTTTATGTTTCTTTTGCTTTGCTGTGTTTTGTCACTGTAAATAGAAAATAAACCGCACCTTTTTGATTTTGAAAACCACAACCTCCGTTTGCTGGGCCTGTTTTTGTGTGGGGAGCCCATCTCGGGGGTCACACACACCCGCTGCCGAGCTAACCCCCTCACAATATATATATATATATATATATATATATATACATACATACATACATACACATATATATATATATACATACATACACACATATATATATATATATATATATTTTTCCATATATAGTTATAAATATAAAGATTGAAGGTCATATTGTTTTCATAATTTCTTTACTTGGATAACCGGTACTAGTAATGTGTTACAAAGGGCAAAACAGATGTGTTTATACGGGACTGAAGTGTCTGAATATCGCCTCTCTTCAATAAGGTGCCTTGTATTAAACAATGTATGTTAACAATGATCTTCCTTCCCCTCCGTGTATTAAAGCTGTTACCTTGGCAATATGTAATTCAAACACATTAATATAATTTGTATCTCTCATTTACAAATAAAAAAGTACGTCACAAAAGAGAACTGTAAAAAGATATTGCATTTTTCACCACCTTCGTAAATGGTTACAGGAGAGCAGTTTATTTTCTATATTACATGGACTACTAAAATATGTTCATCGGATGGTTGGTAAATATTCAGGAAGATTTCATGAGTTTTTATATTTAGTGAAGCAATGAACCCTCTCCATAATTTTGAAGTTTGTTTTGCAATTAAATTTCTTTTGCATTTAGGACGATTTTAAAAAGGAAGACATAGGGGTATGTTTTTTAAACATTATATGGGCAATTTGTCCACCATTTACCCCAAATTCTTCCATATTTCTTTCTTCCATATTTGATGAAAAGCATGAAAATTCATGAAAATTCACTCTGCATCTAGTTGGCTGAATGACATTCACTAATTCTTTAATGGGAAATAGTGAGTAATATATTAATGTTAGTGTCTATCTATTGTGACAGCAGGAA
Organism: Rana muscosa; assembly: GCA_029206835.1. Lineage (NCBI taxonomy): Eukaryota > Metazoa > Chordata > Amphibia > Anura > Ranidae > Rana > Rana muscosa. The sequence goes on along the minus strand of CM055117.1, from coordinate 58,816,761 downwards.
GGTAAAGTCACCTGGTTGCATCCAGGGGGGTAGATATATTTCGCCCAGATTCAGGCTTTACGCCGACTTATACAACTAGGTGGAGAGTTGTATAAGGCTAGTGGGCTCATGGATGACTCATACCTCTAGGGAGAGGGCTGGGCGTCGTGCAGACAGGGAGTTGATGAGACCAGCTGAAGCTTGTCAGCTCATTTAGGCCTCTATAAGAACTCCCAGCTTCATTAGATGTTAGCTCATGCCTGGAACCAGACCTGTGTGGACTGTCTAGGGAGAGTGAACCCCTGTGCGGTGAGAAAAAGCCTGTGTGGCTATTTGCTTGGACATTTAAAACCAGGGACTTAGGGACTAGGACAGCACTAGGCTGATCCCAGTTGTTAGTTAGGAAACCTGTATGTTTAGTCAGAGGTCAACTTGACCAGGATTTATTTTGGTTATGTTTCTTTTGCTTTGCTGTGTTTTGTCACTGTAAATAGAAAATAAACCGCACCTTTTTGATTTTCGATGATCCTGAGCCCCTCACTGGTGCCCCTATGTACCAGGAATGTGATAGCCAGAACTCCCCTGAGAGTGGTGAGGACTCTCCGGAATTTCCCTTATCAGTATTGGCAGGGGAGACTCAAGAAACTGGAGAGGAGCCCACCTCCTCAGACGAAAACCTACCGTCTGTGGAGTTTTCTGATCTTGAGGTTCACAGGGAAAACTTTGCCACAGAACAGTTGAAAGACCCCGCCCTAATAAAGGCACGGGAAAACGTAGTGAAAATAGATGGCGAGTTAGTGAACCCAGATAATACCTGCACTTACCCATACTTCAGCGTAGAGAAGGACCTACTGTATCGGGTGGCAAAAAGGGCAGAAGAAACCGTTGAGCAGCTTGTGGTGCCCAAACCTTACAGGAAGTTGGTGTTGGAGTTGGCCCATGGGCACATTCTTGGAGGTCATCTGGGGACAGAGAAAACCCGAGAGAGGGTATTACAGAGATTCTATTGGCCGGGGGTGATGAAGGACGTAGAAAATTATTGTTCCTCCTGCCCTGTGTGTCAGAGGTTGGCCCCGATGCCACATTTCCGTAGCCCGCTGGTCCCTCTACCCATCATTGAGGTCCCGTTTGAGAGGATCGCCATGGATTTGGTAGGTCCTATAATCAAGTCCGCTAGGGGGCACCAGTACATATTAGTTATAATGGACTATGCCACCCGTTATCCAGAAGCGATCCCTCTCCGAAATACCTCGGCCAAAACCATAGCCAAAGAGCTATCTCTTGTTTTTAGCCGGGTGGGTATTTGTAAAGAACTGCTTACGGACCAAGGTACACCCTTTATGTCCCAGGTTATGAAAGAGCTGTGTAAATTGTTCAAAGTGACGCAATTGCGTACGTCTGTGTATCACCCCCAAACCGATGGGCTGGTTGAAAGATTCAACAAAACCCTAAAACAAATGTTGAAGAAAGTGGTGGATAGAGATGGAAAGGATTGGGACTGTTTACTTCCTTATTTGATGTTTGCTATTAGGGAGGTGCCCCAATCCTCTACGGGATTCTCCCCCTTTAAGTTACTGTATGGGAGACACCCAAGAGGGCTGTTGGATATTGCCAAGGAAACTTGGGAAAGTGAGAGTTCTCCCCACAGGAGTGTGATTGAGCATGTCGCCCTGATGCAAGATCGAATTGCACAGGTAATGCCCATCGTGAAGGAACATTTGGCCCAAGCGCAGTTGGCACAGCAGAGAGTGTACAACCGTGGAGCCAAGACCCGTACCTTTTCCCCGGGGGATAGGATATTGGTACTTGTCCCTACGGTTGAAAGTAAATTCCTTGCCAAATGGCAAGGCCCCTACGAGATAATGGAAAAAGTGAGCGAAGTGAATTACAAGGTCAGACAACCAGGAAGGCGAAAGCCCGAACAGATCTATCACGTTAATCTGTTGAAAGCCTGGAGGGATAGAGAGTCCCTAGTCGCAGACACTTGGTCACCAGCTCAAACTGGTTGCGTGATTCCTGAGGTTGGAATAGCAGCCACCTTGTCACAACCCCAACAACAGGAGGTTAAGGAGTTTGTGCTTCGCAACAAGGAGGTATTCTCTGAGCTGCCGGGACAAACATCTGGGGTAGAGCATGACATCATTACCCCGCCCGGTGAAAGGGTGAAGTTAAAACCCTATCGGATCCCAGAGGCTCGACGGGAGGCAATACGGGAGGAAGTACAGAAAATGCTGAACTTAGGGGTGATAGAGGAGTCCCAAAGTGATTGGTCTAGTCCCATCGTGTTGGTGCCTAAACCGGATGGGAGCTGGCGATTTTGTAACGATTTTCGTCAGTTGAACAAAGTTCCAAAATTTGACACCTACCCCATGCCACGTATAGATGAGTTGATCGACCGGCTGGGAACAGCCCGATACATGACGACTCTTGACCTCAAAAAAGGGTATTGGCAAATCCCCCTGGCCAAGTCGGCCAAAGAGAAAACCGCATTTGTAACCCCAGACGGGGCGTTCCAATATAAAAGAATGCCGTTCGGGTTACAGAATGCGCCGGCCACATTCCAGCGGAAAATGGACCAGATGCTGAGGCCCCATCGGAAGTATGCTGCTGCTTACCTGGATGACGTAATTGTCCATAGCACAGATTGGGCCTCACATCTGCCAAAAGTGCAAGCAGTCCTGGACTCTGTTCGGGAAGCGGGGTTTACGGCTAACCCCAAGAAGTGTACCATTGGGCAGGAGGAGGCCAAATATCTTGGGTACACCATTGGGAGGGGAGTAATAAAACCCCAACTCAACAAAGTCGAGGCCATCCAGAGTTGGCCACGTCCCAACAGCAAGAAGCAGGTACGAGCCTTTCTGGGAATCGCTGGGTATTATCGGCGATTCATTCCCCACTTTGCTTCTAAGGCTGTGCCCCTAACCAACCTGACGAAGGGGAAAGGGTCGGTCATGATTAAATGGACCCCCGAGGCTGAGGCAGCATTCCAATTCTTGAAACAAGCCTTATGTAGCCAGCCAGTGTTGTACTCACCCGACTTCTCTAAAGACTTTGTCGTACAAAGTGATGCGTCAGATGTGGGGTTAGGAGCAGTATTGTCCCAGGTCTGGAACGGGGAAGAGCACCCAGTCATTTACCTCAGCAGGAAGTTGAAGTCCCATGAGGTAAATTACGCCACCGTTGAAAAGGAGTGTTTAGCGGTGAAGTGGGCTCTAGATTCCCTTCGGTACTACCTGCTAGGTAGGCACTTTGACATGGTTACGGATCACGCTCCGTTAAAGTGGATGGCTCAAAACAAGGAAACAAATAGAAGAGTGAATAGGTGGTTCCTGGCCCTCCAGGAATTCAACTTCACAGTAAAGCATCGCCCTGGCGTTCAAATGGGGAATGTGGATGCTTTGTCTCGAGTACATGAATGCCTGATTGCTGGTGTTCCAACCCCGAGGTTAAAACAAGAGGGGGGGGTATGTGACAGCAGGAAGGTAAAGTCACCTGGTTGCATCCAGGGGGGTAGATATATTTCGCCCAGATTCAGGCTTTACGCCGACTTATACAACTAGGTGGAGAGTTGTATAAGGCTAGTGGGCTCATGGATGACTCATACCTCTAGGGAGAGGGCTGGGCGTCGTGCAGACAGGGAGTTGATGAGACCAGCTGAAGCTTGTCAGCTCATTTAGGCCTCTATAAGAACTCCCAGCTTCATTAGATGTTAGCTCATGCCTGGAACCAGACCTGTGTGGACTGTCTAGGGAGAGTGAACCCCTGTGCGGTGAGAAAAAGCCTGTGTGGCTATTTGCTTGGACATTTAAAACCAGGGACTTAGGGACTAGGACAGCACTAGGCTGATCCCAGTTGTTAGTTAGGAAACCTGTATGTTTAGTCAGAGGTCAACTTGACCAGGATTTATTTTGGTTATGTTTCTTTTGCTTTGCTGTGTTTTGTCACTGTAAATAGAAAATAAACCGCACCTTTTTGATTTTGAAAACCACAACCTCCGTTTGCTGGGCCTGTTTTGTGTGGGGAGCCCATCCCGGGGGTCACACACACCCGCTGCCGAGCTAACCCCCTCACACTATCTACAAAATATATATACATATACTATTTGTCACCTAGCCAATGCAGATTTTTGTCATTCACCCCCCCAAAAAAACATAAAGATAAGCTCAAGAGTAGTACATAGTACATTCAGCTGACATTCAATTTGGGAATATTCGGCCAACAGTTGCCATACCTTACTAAGAGCAAATGCAGGCAGAAACTGATGGGTGAATACCATTGAATGACACTTGGGTGATTGGCCATTATTTATTTACTGGCTGAATTCCCCATCCAAACTTCCCCCCAGTTTTAAGATAAAATGTAAGGGGTGACAGGTCCCATTTACATGGTTATGTGACTGAATAATATTTAGGGTGACTTCTCATATCAGTTGATGATCAATGCTGAGCTGTTAAAAGTGTGGGCCTTGCCCTATGGGATGGTGCAAAAAAAAGAAATAGACAGTGTTCAGAAGTATGTTGGACTTGTTGGCTCTTTTAGAGATACCGGTAGGTACAGCAAACCAAACAACATCAAAGAGGCCGTCTGCTCATCCCAGGAAGGTGAAGTGAGCTCTTGCAGGATGAGAACCATGTTCTGGGATGCGATAGTGATTGGACAAAGTCAGCAAAGAGTCCAGCGAGGATAATAAGTAGTCCAGCGAGGATGACATTTCTTTCACCTATTAACTCAACGTAATAGAAAAAAATAATATACAGGTGCATTTCATAATATTAGAATATCATCAAAAAGTTAATTTATTTCAGTAACTCGGTTCAAAAAGTATTTTATATAGATGTGTCACATACAGAGTGATATATTTCAAGAATGTATTTCTTTTAATTTTGATGATTATGGCTTACAGCTAGTAAAAAACCCAAAATTATGTATCTCAGAAAATTAGAATATTACAGAAGACCAATAAAAAATTGATTTTTAACCACTTAAAGGGGTTGTAAAGGGAATTAAAAAATAAAATCAAAATAACAAACATGTTATACTTACCTCCACTGTGCAGCTAGTTTTGCACAGAGTGACCCCAATCTTGGTCTTCATGTTATACTTACCTCCACTGTGCAGCTAGTTTTGCACAGAGTGGCCCCAATCCTGGTCTTCTGGGGTCCCTCGGCGGCTGTCTCGGCTCCTCCCCGCAAGAACTAAACACCTTCATGCAAGCTCTCTCGTGTGGTGGTTAGTTCTTGCGGGCACGCTCCCGTGATACAGCCGGCGGCTAAAGCTGCTTACTGTATCACTCAGCCCCACCCCCGGCTCGCCGCGTCATTGGATGTGATTGACAGCAGCGCGAGCCAATAGCTGTGCTGCTTTCAATCCATCCATTCTAGCCAATCAACGGCCAGGCTGAGCGGCGAAGACGACGTTGGGGGCGAGCGCAGCAGGTGAACAGGCTCAGGTAAGTAAAATGTGGGGGCTGGGGGGACCAGTATTGTCGGATGTTTTTTCACCTTAATGCATAGGATGCATTAAGGTGAAAAAAACATTAACCTTTAGTGTCCCTTTAAGCCCCGGACCATTTGGCTGGCCAAAGACCAGAGCACTTTTTGCGTTTTGGCACTGCGTTGTTTTAACTGACAATTGCGCAGTCGTGCCACGTGGCTCCCAAACAAAATTGACGTATTTCTTTTCCCACAAATAGAGCTTTCTTTTGGTGGTATTTGACCACCTCTGCGGTTTTTATTTTTTGCGCTATAAACAAAAATAGAGGGACAAATTTAAAAAAAAAAAATTATATTTTTTACTTTTTGCTATAATAAATATCCCCAAAAAATATATAAAAAAAACAATTTTTTTTCCTCAGTTTAGGCTGATACGTATTCTTCTACATATTTTTGGTAAAAAAAATCGCAATAAGCGTTTATTGATTGGTTTGCACAAACGTTATAGCGTCTACAAAATAGGGGATAGTTTTATGGCATTTTTATTAATATTTTCTTTTTTTACTAGTAATGGCGGTGATCAGCGATTTTTATTGTGGCTGCGACATTATGGCGGACACATCGGACACTTTTGACACATTTTTGGGACCATTGTAATTTTTACAGCCATCAGTGCTATAAAAATGCACTGATTACTGTAAAAATGACACTGGCAGTGAAGGGGTTAACCACTAGGGGGCTAGGAAGGGGTTAAGTGTGTCCAAGGGAGTGATTCTAACTGTTAGGGGGCGTGGCTACGAGTGACACGACACTGATCGCTGCTCCCGATGAGAGGGAGCATTCGATCAGTGACAGGTCACTAGGAAGAATGGGGAGATATTGTGTTTACACTGACATCTACCTGTTCTTCAGCTCTGTGACACGATCACGGGACACCGGTGGACATTGAGTCCGCGGGTCCCGCGGGCACGGTCACGGAGCTCGCAACAGTGTCGCGCGCGCACGCGACCACACGGCGGCAAATTAAAGGGGACGTACCTGTACACCCATCTGCCTGTCTGTGCCATTCTGCCGACGTATAAGTGCATGCGGCGGTCCTTAAATGGTTAATACATGCACTTATAGTATGCACTTAATACTTGGTCGGGGCTCCTTTTGCATGAATTACTGCATCAATGCGGCGTGACTTGGATGATCAGCCTGTGGCACTGCTGAGGTGTTATGGAACCCCAGGTTTCTTTGATAGCGGCCTTCAGCTTGTCTGCATTGTTGGGTCTGGTGTCTCTCATCTTCCACTTGACAATACCCTGCAGATTCTCTATGGGGTTTAGGTCAGGCGAGTTTGCTAGCCAATCAAGCACAGTGATACCATGATCATGTGACCAGGTATCAGTACTTTTGGCAGTGTGGGCAGATGACAAGTCCTGCTGGAACATGAAATCAGCATCTCCATAATGCGCTAGAATTTCCTGGTAGAGGGCTGAGCTAACTTTGGACATGATAAAAACACAGTGGACCAACACCAGCAGATGACATGGCTCTGCAAATCATCACTGACTGTGGAAAATGTTGCATTTCATTTGGAAATAAGGGTCCCAGAGTCTGGAGGAAGAGTGGAGAGGCACAGAATCCAAGTTGCATGAGGTCCAGTGTGAAGTTTCCACAGTCAGTGATGATGGGGTTCCCCAGGGTGTGGAGTCTAAGCCCTAGCCTGCCTCTTCCCCAGGGACCCTGATGGTAGGGATGGACTTGCAGCAGGCTGGAACCAGGTCACGGCCCCCAGGTACACCCAGTTAGGAATGCAGAGCCTACTCGCATGAGCAGAGTACAGTTGGCAGGAGACAGAAGAAAATCCAGGAAACAAACTGAGGTCAGGGCGGCGGCAAAGAAGGAACAAATTGTTGATGAAGTGGGCCAGGAAGAGATGAAGGGAAGTGTTTCCCTGAGCACCTAATAGAAAGGGCACATGACAGGGTGGGCTACAAGGCAGGAGAAGGATAAGGAATGGGTGGGAAATGATTTGAGGATATGACTTAGGGAGCAGGGAGGAGTTGGTCAGAGCTTTGGGAAACTTTGGAGGAGAAACAGACAGCGTGGTGAGCAGTTTGGCCCACCCGTCCACCTTCTTGTTCAATGTGTGAATATGGATACATTTAGTTGTGCATATGTTTGGGGACTTGTTTACCCCCTTCATGACCAGGCCATTTTTTGCGATACAGCACTGTGTTATTTTAACTGACAATTGCGCGGTCATGCGACACTGTACCCAAATAAAATGCATGTCCTTTTTTTCCCACAAATAGAGCTTCTTTCTTTTGGTGGTATTTGATAACCTCTGCGGTTTCTATTTTTTGTGCTATAAACAAAAAAATAAAAAGCGATAACTTTGTTTGAAAAATAAAAACATTTCTTACTTTCTGCTATAAAACGTATCCAATGAAAAAATCGAATTTCTTTATCAGTTTAGGCCAGTATGTATTCTGCTACATATTTTTGGTAAAAAAAAAAATCCCAATAAGCATATATGTTTATTGGTTTACGCAAAAGTTATTGCGTCTACAAACTATGGGATATTTTTATGGAATTTTTGAGTTTTTTACTAGTAATAGCTGCAATCAGTGACTTATAGTGGGACTGTGACATTGCAGTGGACAAATCGGACACTAAGTGACACGTTTTGGGGACTAGTGACACCTTTTAGTGCTAAAAAATATGCACTGTCACTGTACTAGTGATTTCACCTGTAGAGCCGCCGGCCCGCAGTATATGTAAGTGGGGCAGTCGGCAAGCAGTTAACCATAATGGTCACAAATATGTATGATTGGTGTTCATGAAGGAAGTACTAAGGTTTATTCCATGTTAATAATGGTGATAAATTACTGGTGTGTACCCATCAAGCTGGTTGTGAATGGCTGGTGGCTGGTATGGGTTTCCAACGCAACATGACATTGGGTGGCACTGTCGAGGACCTGGCTTTAATGGTTGTATTTGAATTCTTGTATCTGTTTTGAAGAATTGGTGTCTAAATTATGTTATTATTCTTTTATCCAATAAAAGCTGTGGCCATAATACTCCAATAAAAAATTACTGGTGTCCTATTGTATTATTTAGGACATTTATTGTATTTGTTTGATGTTCAATATCACTTCGCCCTCTCAGCCCAACCCGAGTCAAGGAAATATTAACACACAAAATCGCAGGTGACACCCATAGGTGAGCACAGGAGCCAAACAACACGTGAAAGGAATCAGAGGACTAGGAGAAGCACTGCAGCAAGGAGGTAAGAATTACACAGGCAGGAAAATTGCCAGAATCATGGCAGGAAGGAGATGAAACTGCCCTATAGACCAAGGGCGCCGCTCCCCTAATCCATGTGCCCGGCCCCTAATCAACATGCAGCGTGTCAGACACATGGATTTCAATGTTTTTTTTTTTTTCTGAAGCACATGATTAGAGCGGGAGGCTCTAGTTGGCTTTAAAAAAGGGTGGGCTCGGGGTGCAGAGCACTGCGCCCTGAGCCCACTCAGTTGTGTGACATTAGTGAAATTAGTGACATTAGTGAATCAATATTCGCTATTGCCTTCCTGATTCTCCTCCCGACCAATCAGGAATCGGGTCCTAAGACCCAATTGGTCGAGAGGAGAAGCGACTGCATTGGCCGCGGAGGAGGAGATGCAGGGGGAAGCCGGCGATGTTGAGGAGGAGACACAGGCCCGCAACCTAGATGGAGTAAGTGCGGAGTTTGGCAAGTGATGGGGCGGGTATTTTGACTGACGGACAGACCGAATGGGGGGCAGGTGTTGGGGGGTTTGTTTTCCGCCCACCCCCCAAAAATGGAGCACCACCTGCCACTTCTGTAGACTGACACTCAACTTGACACTTTAGCTCCGATAAGGAGAATACAAATAACTAATACAATATCAAGCATTCCTAAAACATAAGGTTGCACTATATTAACAGTTGAAGAATGGAGATTTGGATTATAACAGTAGCCAAGATGACTGGTTCTCCTTAAGTAAGTCGTGGTTATAACATACAAATCAGTACTGGATTCAGATCAGTTCATAAAAGGCCTTATGGACGGGAGAGGACATAATGGTGGCATTTCTGTTGGTGATCCGCTGCAGGATCCGCTGGTGAATATGGTTATCTCCCAACCTGAATAGCCAGGTGCGTGAATTTTCCATTCACTCTGTAGACAAGAAGCAGACCTTACAGCTTTGTTTGTTTGTTTTTTATTCAGGGGAAATTAACTTGGATGGGGAAGGGTTGTTATGTGATGTCCACTTGATCAGTAAGAAGTCTTCAGGGACTCAACTATATACATCCGTATATACACACTTCTCCTTCTAACTCCAGCACAGACTTGCTTGTTGAACTACAACTCCCAGGACTAGCTAGCACTGACAGGATGGTCTGATAAGAGCATAATCAGACCATAGCAAATGCCCTTTGCAGGCAGGGACCGTAGTCCCCTTTGGTAGTGCAGCAAAAATAGAGGTGCTAGCTGTCCTATTCCTGTGGCTACTGCTCCAAGTACCACCTCCTCGGGCCTGGCTGCAGCTGCCCCTCTCACTAGTCCTCCTGGCTACTTCTCCACAGTCCTCCCAGACTGAGTCTGCATCCATCTCAGACTGCTTGCACCCAGTCCCTTCCGGCATTCCTCTCATTCCTCTGACTGCAATACTCACCAGCCCTCCTGGCTGTCTTTCTCCCTGGAGATTTGCCTGGCAGTGTTCTCCTGCTGTCCTCTCCTTGCTCCTGTGCCTCCAGGTCAGGATCCCTCTGTGTGTCATGAACAGGGGTCCCTTCCGCACCCAAGTACAGGCCTGAGTTCACCCCCCCCCCCCCAGACTATGGAGCTACTCCCAAAGGCCCAGACTGCCTAACACTCCATCTCCATCTTCCACCCGGACTCCACCCCCCCCTACCTGTTCTGACCCTGAGTATTTGAGTTGGCCTGCCCCCTGCCAACTCTTCAGTTGGGAATTGGTCAGGGACCTCAGAATACTCCAGCCTGCTCCTCCTAGACCCCTCCCAACTGCTTCTGGAACCTTCTCCAAGTTTCATGCAAGCAGGGAGGAGTCACCAGAGAAGCTTCTGCTGAGTAATTCAACCTACCTGAGTCACTCAAAAACCTGACCCAGAAAAAACACACAGGCTTGGCTACCAACCAAGCCTGACAATTTACCTACACTAACAACAATCCTATCTTTAGCACGCTAGCCACGCTAGGGGATGCTACAGGGAAATATAATTCTACAGAATTATTAACACGCAGTGGGAGAGAGGCATCTTCCAGAATCCAAGCAAAATGGCAACATGGGCCAGATAAAGTGTAATGCTGGTAAATATAAGTTTGTATGTAACTAAGCCATGGTAATAGCATTGGCCCTGAAATATTTAATGGAACACAGCTGTGAAAAATAGACCTTGAAAAAGATTTGGGAATACTGCCTAACAGTATCTCAATGCCAACCAGTGGCTGAAAAAGCACATTAAATATTGGCTAGCATAAAACAATGTGATGGAGTTATTAATACTGCTCCTCTACAAATCACTTGTTAAGCCACATATTGAATATGAAATACAGTTTTGGGCAAACAAAGAAAATGTGATTTGGAGAGGATTGAAAGATGAGCAATTAAATAATGGGGAGTTATAGGAGGTCTTATTATAATATTAGAGCCAAAGAAGAAAAATGGATGGAGGGTCTAGGTGACTAATGAAATGGAACAGCAGAGTGTAGAGGGGCACAGTCCCTATAGATAGTAATTGCCTTTTTAGTGACAGACCTCTGGCATGATTGGATGTGAGGTACATAGTATTATAAGAGTATGTACACCCACCTTCCACTTTATTTGGTACACCTTGCTAGTACCGGGTTGGACCCACTTTTACCTTCAGAACTGCCTTCATTCTTCGTGGCGTAGATTCAACAAGGTGTTGGAAACATTCCTCAGAGATTTTGATCCATAGTGACATGATAGCCTCACACAGTTGATGTCCCACCACATCCCAAAGGTACTCTATTGGATGAGATCTGGTGACTGTGGAGGCCATTGGAGTACAATGACCTCATTGTCATGTGCAAGAAACCAGTGGTGAGATGATTTGAGCTTTGTGACATGGTGCATTATCCTGATGGAAGGAGCCATCAGAAGATGGGTACACTGTAGTCATAAAGGGATGGACATGGTCAGCAACAATACTCAGGTACGCCGTGGTGTTTAAATGATGCTCAATTGGTAATAAGGAGGCCGAAAGTGTGCCAAGAAAATATCCCCCACACCATTACTCCACCAGCCTGAACCGTTGATACAAGGCAGGATGGATCCATGCTTTCATGTTGTTTACGCCAAATTCTGACCCCACCATCTGAATGTTGCAGCTGAAATTGAGACTCATCAGACCAGGCAACGCTTTTCCAATCTTCTATTGTCCAATTTTGGTGAGCCTGTGCGAATTGTAGCCTCAGTTTCCTGTTCTTAGCTGAATGGGGTGGCACCCAGTTTGGTATTCTGCTGCTGTAGCCCATATGCTTCAAGGTTTGATGTGTTGTGCGTTAAGAGATGGTATTCTGCATACCTTGGTTTTAAGGAGTGGTTAGTTGAGTTACTGTTGCCTTTCTATTATCTGGAACCAGTCTGCCCATTCTCCTCAGACATCAAGAAGGCATTTTCCTCCACACAACCTCCGCTCACTGGATATTTTCTCTTTTTTCTCTGTAAATCTGAGAGATGGTTGTGTGTGAAAATCCCAGTAGATCAGCAGTTTTTGAAATACTCAGACCAGCCCGTCTGGCACCAACAACCATGCCACGTTCAAAGTCACTTAAATTCCCTTTCTTTCCCATTCTGATGCTCGGTTTGAACTTCAGCAAGTCATCTTCACCACTTCTAGATGTCTAAATGCATTGAGTTGCTGCCATATAAAATACAAGTGAAATATTCCTTTAAATATCGTGCCTGGGGGGTGTCTATAGTATGCCTGTAAAGTGGCGCGTGTTTCCCATGTTTAGAACTGTCCCTGCACAAAATGACATTTCTAAAGGAATAAAAGTCATTTAAAACTGCTTGCGGCTTTAATGTAATGTGTGGTCCCGGCAATATGGATGAAAATCATTGAGAAAAACGGCATGGGTACCCCCCCCCCCAGTCCATTACCAGCCCATTTGGTCTTGTATGGATATTAAGGGGAACCCCGCACCCAAATTAAAAAAAGGAAAGGCGTGGGGCCCTCTGAAGAGCAGTATACAGGCGGTGCAAACAAGACAGGGACTGTCAGCTATGATTAAGCACTGAATCGCAGTGCGAAACGTCAGCTCATACTTGCTGTTTTTTTGCTGTGGCATGTTGTTTGTGCTTTTGTTTTAAATAAAATAACCTTTTTTGGAGTGCGGCTGTCCAAGCGTTTTCCTCAGATTTTTTGCAGACAGGGACTGTAGGTTTGTTCTTCAGTAGACTCTGTTTGTAATTTTGAACTGGTACATTTTTAAAGTGTAGCTCCAGCCAAAAAATCTATTTTTAAGCTTTTTGGAAAACATAGGGAAGAGTTATCACCCCTGTAACATTTGTTTTGCTGTCTGTGCACCTGTTCAAAAGATTTCACCTCACTTTCTGTCCCAATGACAATTGGATTTTGAAAATTTGGGGTTTTTAGGGAAACAAGGGTCAGCTGTCCCTGTCGGAGGGTGGAGAGGAAGTTGGTGCCACTGTCGCAAACCACCATTCCTGGTTTAAACTGGCATAGCGTCAACCACCTCTGAGCCTGCCCCTGCATAGCTGACAGACTCTCTGCCCCAGTGTGGCTCCTGTCCCCCAAGCACACCAGTTTAAGCACCGCATCGCATCTTTTTGCCTGCATACTTGCATAGCCCATTGAACGCCTACGGAGCACCACTGGTTCCGAGGACAAATCAGCAGAGGAAGAGGCCATGGGAGGAAGAAGAAGAGGAGGGGGTGGAAGAGAGAGGTGTGTCAGAATCACCACTAGTAGCATTTTGGAGGCCTGGTGGCGGAACAACCTCCAACACTACTGCACCCTGTCCTGCATCCTTCCCAGCTGCCAGCAGAGTCACCCAGTGCACTGTGAAAGATAGGTAACGTCCCTGTCCATGCCTGCTGGACCATGAGTCAGCGGTAATATGCACCTTACCACTGACTGCCCTGTACAGCGAGGCCAAGACATTGCCTTCCACATGCCGGTAAGGAGCCAGAATCACCTTCCGTGAAAAAAAGTGCCGTTTGGGAACCTGCCACTGAGGTACCGCACATTCCACAAACTCACGGAAGGGGGCAGAGTCTACCAACTGAAAAGGCAGCAGTTGAAGTGCTAGCAATTTAGCCAAGCTAGCATTCAACCACTGGACATGTGGATGGCTGGGAGCAAATTTCTTTCGCCGGTGTAGCAACTGGGGCAGGGAAATTTGGTACAGATTGCCCGCAAGTACTTGGCAGTGGCACACCTAATTCTAAACCTTCATGCATCTCAGCGCAGGTTTCCGAGAGGACTGAAGGTATAGTGGGGTTGGAGATCCCAGCTGATGAGGAGAAAGGAGAGGTCCGCTTTGTTCTTTGGTGTGGGTCTTTTATGTACACTTGCCAACGGACTGCATGGCAGGTCGACATATGTCTGGTCAAGCATGTGGTGCCCAAGCGGCTGCTGTTTTGGCCACGCTTGATACTCTTCAGACATATGTTGCAAATAGCAATGGTGCGATCTGCTGCACACGTCTGAAAAAGGGCCCACACCAAAGAACTTTTGGAAAAACGTCAGCAGCGCCCTGCACATGCGGAGCACTGCGGTGTGATGCAGTCGGTTGGCTGCCCTTAAGCTGGCCCCTGGAGGGCATCATGCCTCATTGGAGATGTGCCTCCTCCTCCTCCTCTCTCCTATTAGGCACCCACGTAGAGTCAGTGACCTTATCATTTCCTCCCTCCTCGTCACTGGAGCAAACCTGGCAGTATGCTGCAGCTGGGGGAACATGACTGCCAGTTTTGTTGTCCTTCTTGGGCACCCCCTCTGTCTGGGCTCACGTTACTGCCTTCCTCAAGCTGGGTCCCATCATCGGAGCCTTCAAAACGCTGCGCATCCTCCTGCAGCATGTACCCAACACTGTGGTCAAACAGTTCGGGGGACTCCTCCGTGCATGATAGCGGGGCTAGGGAAGGAGTAACTGATGACCTTGAGCCGATGGAATAGGCTGCTTTGGCACCTGCATTGGTAGCCAAGGTAGCCTGCGTGACAGAGGATGAGGAGGAGGAGGACGGCTTGGTCATCCACTCTACCAACTCTTCTGCATATTGCGGCTCAACACGGCCAGCTGCCGAAAAAAAGGACAAGCGTGCCCCGCGGCCACATGCTGATGAGGGTGCACCGTGTCCACGACCAGCATTGTTGCCTCTAGACACAGAGCCTGCTTGCCCTCTTTTATTGGCTTGTGAGTGTCTGCCTCTCCTTGTTGGCCTTCCAGACATACTGTATTTGATGTATTGGAATAGGTACACAAGAAATGGCCTGCAGTGAGATGTAGCTGTACAAAGCTGGGATGCATATATATAATGATTATACTGCAGCTAACTGAATCAACTGCCTTCCTGTAGTATATTAGCAAGAGAACAACAGGAATGGTCTGCAGTGAGATCTAGCTGAACACTGTGAACAGGATATAGTACTTTATATACTGCAGCTTAGCTCAATCAACTGCCTGCCTGTATTATTAGGAAGAGAACAGGAATTGTCTGCAGTCAGCTTTACCTGCACACTGTGCCCAGTATACAGTACACTGACTTAATATACTGCAGCTTAGCTCAATCAACTGCCTGCCTGTATTATTAGGAAGAGAACAGGAATGGTCTGCAGTCAGCTTTACCTGCACACTGTGCCCAGTATACAGTACACTGACTTAATATACAAATTATCTTTGTTTCCATTGACTTTTATGGGGATACTCGCTTTGATATGCGAGTACTTTGGATTACAAGCATTCTCCTCGAACGGATTATGCTTGTAATCCAAGGTTCCACTGTACAATCACTTTAAAGTTCGTCTTTAAATGTCCATCAACGTTAAAGGATTTTGACAAATTCTCTATCATTAAAATAAATGCCATGAGTGCATAACCTAGACTGCAATAGGGAGGCTCTTTCTGAGAATGCTGGCTGTGCCCAGTCCTGATACTTTGGAGTCACTGGCATGGTACAAGCATGCAGCAAATTCAATTTAGAGACAATTCAGAATCCCTTATCTCTTTCTCTGTTCTGGGTCAGTGACTTTTGGAAGCCAAAGCATCATCATGACGGGTAGCCAGCTGGCAATCTCCGGAGAGGTCATCAATGGCAGCCTACATATTTCTTTCATGACAGATTTCTTAAAAATCCCTTTTTTTTAACATCAGCCAAACAACCTGGACATTCTGCAGGCCTCTTATCACCACGTTTCTGCTGAGTCTGGATTAATGGTTCAATGTCATATAGAATTCCCTCCTGGACACAGTCCTGTTGAATAATTCCAGGCACAGATCAGCATCCAGAGCTTTAAATTCCGTGCAGCTTTCTGCGTTGTGTCAGAGGTATGGAAAAAATAAATAAAAAAGGTGCATAAACTGAGGGATTTCCACTGCTGTCTACTCATACATAACCTCAATTTTGTGGGGCCTCTCAACCAGTGCTATATGTACCGCTATGGGTATAGCTCCCAACTGTCCCTGATTTCGAGGGACTGTCCCTAAATTTGGAACAAAGTCCCTCTTTCCTCCTCATTTGTCCCTTCATTTCGGTCTGATCTATATTGTATATAAAATGCACTTTTTATGTTTCAAAAAGTGTTTCACAGTGCTAAACCTTTCATCCAAATTCTAATTTGCTGCATTTGTAAATTTCAAAGTTTGTATAAAGGAATAGAAGTGGTAAAAAAAAAAAAAAACACTTGTGGGTTCAACTACTCTCTTTTTTTTGTACAATTCTCCTTTAAGGGGGTGTGGCAGGTGGTGTGTCCTATGCCTACTTACTTTTGCTAATAGGTGTCCCTCCTTTCTATCTCAAAAAGTTGTGAGGTACAGTGGGGAAAATAATTATTGTATTCCCTGCAGATTTTACAATACATGGCCCTGTCCATTGGCCCCTCAATGCGGCAAAGTCGGCCTGTACCTCTGCAGAGAAACAGCCCCAAAGCATAATGTTTCCACCTCCGTGCTTGACTGTAGGGATGGTGTTCTTAGGGTCATAGTTAGCATTTTTTTTCCTCCAAACATGGCGAGTCCCACTCCTCAAGAAGACACATGTACAGTCATGCCAATGAACATATAAATGATTTAGAAAAGGATTGGGAGAAAGTGCTGAGGTCAGAGGAGACCAAAATTTCGGCATTAACTTGACTCGCCGTGTTTGGAGGAAGAAAAATGCTGACTGTGACCCTAATAACACCATACCTACAGTCAAGCACAGAGGTGGAAACATGATGCTTTGGGGCTGTTTCTCTGCTAAAGGTACAGGCTGACTTTGCTGCATTGAGGGGCCAATGGACGGGCCATGTATTGCAAAATCTTGGATGAGAACCTTCTTCCCTCAGCCAGAACACTGACGATGGGTCGTGGATGGGTCTTCCAGCATGAATATGACCCTTCCAGCATGAATATGACCCAAAACATACCGCCAAGGCAACAAAAGAGTGGCTGAAGAAAAAGCACATTAAGGTCATCGAGTGACCTAGTCAGTCTCCAGACCTTAATCCTATAGAAAATTTATGGAGGGAGCTGAAACTTCGAGTTGCCAAGAGACAGCCAAGAAACCTTTTTAGAGATTTAAGCCGTGTACACACGATAGGTTTTATCGATGAAAACAGTCCGATGGACTTTTTTCATCGGACAAACCGATCGTGTATGGGCCCCATCGGTCTTTTTTCCATCGGTGTTTAAAAATAGAACATGTTTTAAATTTATCCGATGGGAAAAAAAAACGATAGCAAAATCCGATCGTCTGTGTGGAAATCCATCGGATAAAAATCCCACGCATGCTCAGAATCAAGTCGACGCATGCTCAGAAGCATTGAACTTAATTTTTCTCGGCTCATCGGAGTGTTTTACGTCACCGCGTTTGGAACGGTCGGTTTTTTGACTGATGGTGTGTAGGCAAGACTGATGGAAGTCAGATTCACCGGTTTTCCGATGGAAAAATCCATCGGTTTAAAAACCATAGGAAATCCGATCGTGTGTACAGGGCTTTAGAGAAGATTTAGAGAAGATCAGTAAAGAAGTGTGGACCAAAATCTCTCCTGAGATGTGCACAAACCTGGTAACCAACTACAAGAAATGTCTTACCTCTGTGGTTGCCAATGGGATGGGCCGAACACCCCCCGGTTCGGTTCGCATCCAGAAAATGCGAACAGGCAATAAATTTGTTCAAAAACGCAAACACTGTTAAAGTCTATGGGACACGAACATAAAAAATCAAAAGCGCTAATTTTAAAGGTTAATATTAGGGATGAGCCTAACACCCCCGGTTCGGTTCGCACCAGAACCTGCGAACGGACCAAAAGTTTGCACGAACTTTAGAACCCTATTAAATACAATGGACGCGAACGTTCGAAATCAAAAGTGCTAATTATAAAGGCTTATATGCAAGTTATTGTCCTAAAAAGGGTTTGGGGACCCGGGTATCAATGCAAAAAGAAGTTTTAAAAACTGCCGTTTTTTTGGGAGCAGTGATTTTAATGATGCATGAAGTGAAAAAAGTGAAATATTCCTTTAAATATCGTACCTGAGGGGTGTCTAAAGTATGCCTGTGAAGTGGCGCGTGTTTCCCGTGTTTGGAACTGTCCCTGCACAAAATGAAATTTCTAAAGGAAAAAAAGTCATTTAAAACTGCTTGCGGCTTTAATGTAATGTCTGGTCCCGGCTATATGGATGAAAATCATTGAGAAAAATGGCATGGGTACCCCCCCCACCCCAGCCCACTACCAGCCCCTTTGGGTCTTGCATAGATATTAAGGGGAACCCCGCACCCAAATTAAAAAAAGGCCCTATATACTCTGAACAGCAGTATACAGACGGTGCAAACAAGACAGGGACTGAAGGTTTGTTCTTAAGTACAATCTGTTTGTAATTTGGAACAGGTAAATTTTTTAAGTGTAACTCCAGCCAAAAAAAACAATATTTAAGCTTTTTGGAAAACATAGGGAAGGGTTATCACCATGTAACATTTGTTTTGCTGTCTGTGCACCTGTTCAGAAGATTTCACCTCACTTTCCGTCCCAATGACAAATGTTTTTTGAAAATTTTGGGTTTTTATTGAAACAAGGATTGGTGATAAAGCATCAGTAGAGAGGAGACACCTTTTTCCCATATTAACTCTTACAGGAGAGTCGTTTGTAAGTTGGATGTTTGAAAGTAGGGGCCTGCCGTATATACTCTGCAGAAATTTGTCCCTTAGGTGTTGGTGTCCTCACAGTTACTCTTGGTGGGCACAGGAATGGGCCCAGCTGTGTGAAATATTAGATCAAGAATTGTAATTACATGACATTGTTGAACAGTGGTAGGAAAAATTGGGCCTTTGGTGGTGGTGGTGGTGCTGGTGCCACAACACTGTAAGCCCTCACAGTTACTCTTGGTGGGCGCAGGAATGGGCCCTGCTGTGAATTATTAGATCTATAATTGTAATTACATGCCCCTGTTGAACAGGGGCATGTAATTACAATTATAGATCTAATAATTAGTGAATAGTCACTCAGCATAACAGGATAGTCACTCAGCATCAGCATAGGCAGTCTTGAAGGGATCTGACATTTCCCAAAAAATTATTCGGTTACATCAGCATCAAGTGCTTGGTAGTTGGTGGTGATCCAAGACTGATTCATTTTTATGAAGGTCAGTCGATCGACCGAGTCGGTGGACAGGCGCACCCTGTGATCGGTTACAAAGCCTCCAGCAGCTCTGAATGTGCGTTCCGAAAGAACGCTGGATGCAGGACAGGCCAGTACCTCAATTGCATACTGTGCAAGCTCTGGCCAGTGATCCATCCTCAAGACCCAGTAACCCAGAGGATTTTCGGTGGGAAAGGTGTCCAAGTCTGATCTTGCCCCTAGGTATTCCTGCACCATATAAACCAGACGCTGGCGATGGTTGCTGAAACCTTGAGGCTGAGTACTAAAAAATTGTCTGAACGCAACGGTCAGACGGCCACCTTCCCCACCGCTCCTTCTTTGACTGACCGGAGCCTCAGTAACACATTGTCCAGGACCAGGAATTTGTAACCTCCCAGTCTCTGGGAATGTGTTGCACAGACTTTTCAGCAAGGCCTCCCGAAGATGCTTCATCCTCTGCTCCCTCTGCGACGGCAAGATATGGTCCGCAACCCTAGCCTTGTAACGTGGATCAAGGAGGGTTGCCACCCAGTAATGATCCCTCTCCTTGATAGCACGAATACAAGGATCCTTCCGCAGGCTTTGCAGGATCAGGGAGGCCATGCAGCATAGGTTTGCTGAGGCATTCGGTGCAGAGTCCTCTGGGTCACTGAGGACAACATGATCCGCAGCCACCTCCTTCCAGCCACGTACAAGTCCATGGGTGTCTTGGGACTGTAATTGATCCCTTGAAGACTGCTGCTGATGCTGAGTGCTAGGCTCCACCTCAATGCTGACACAATAATCCTCCTCCTCCTTGTCCTCTTCCTGTGTGATAGCCGGGCCAGCAGGAACACTGTCTGGATAAAGGGGGTCTTGAGAGGTAAGGAAGTCCTCCTCTTCCTGCCTCTGTTCTGCCTCAAGTGCCCTGTCCATTATTCCACGCAGCGTGTGCTCCAACAGGTGGACAAGAGGGACAGTGTCACTGATGCATGCACTGTCACTGCTCACCATCCTCGTGGCCTCCTCAAATGGTGCCAGGACAGTGCATGCATCCCTGATCATGGCCCACTGGCGTGGGGAAAAAAATCCAAGCTCCCCTCACCCTGTCCTGGTGCCATATTGCAACAGATACTCATTGATGGCCCTCTGCTGACCCTCTTATATGACCGGCAGAAATGCCCACAGAGTTTCCTGGCCTGCTTCAGGACCACTTGTAAGCCCGGGTACCTGCCCAAGAACCGCTGCACCACCAAGTTAAGGACGTGAGCCAAACAGGGCACATTGGTCAGTTGTCTCTGTCGGAGGGCGGAGAGGAGGTTGGTGCCATTGTCGCAAACCACCTTTCCTGGCTTAAACTGGCATGGCGTCAACCACCTCTGAGCCTGCCCCTGCAGAGCTGACAGAATCTCTGCCCCAGTGTGGCTCCTGTCCCCCAAGCACACCAGCTCAAGCACCACATGGCATCTTTTTGCCTGCGTATTTGCGTAGCCCCTTGAACGCCTATGGAGCACCGCTGTTTCCGAGGACAAAGCACGGGTAGAGGCCATGAAGGAAGAAGAAGAGGAGGGGGTGGAGGAGAGAGGTGTGTCAGAATCACCAGTAGTAAAATTTTGGAGGAATGGTGGCGGAACAACCTCCAACACTACTGCACCTTGTCCTGCATCCTTCCCAGCTGCCAGCAGAGTCACCCAATGCGCCGTGAAAGATAGGTAATGTCCCTGTCCATGCCTGCTGGACCATGAGTCAGCGGTAATATGCACCTTACCGCTGACCGCCCTGTCCAGCGAGGCCAAGACATTGCCTTCCACATGCCGGTAGAGAGCCAGAATCGCCTTCCGTGAGAAAAAGTGGCATTTGCGAACCTGCCACTGAGGAACCGCACATTCCACAAACTCACGGAAGGGGGCAGAGTCTACCAACTGAAAAGGCAGTAGTTGAAGTTATAGCAATTTAGCCAAGCTAGCATTCAACCGCTGGGCATGTGGATGGCTGGGAGCAAATTTCTTTCGCCGGTGTAACAACTGAGGCAGGGAAATTTGCCTGGTACAATCGGACGTTGGTGTACCGATAGCAGATTGCCCGCAAGTACTTGGCAGTGGCACACCTAATTCTAAACCTTCATGCCTCTCAGCGCAGGTTTCCGAGAGGACTGAAGGTATAGTGGGGTTGGAGGAGCAAGGAGAGGTCCGCTTTGTTCTTTGGTGTGGGTCTTTTATGTACGCTTGCTAACGGACTGCATGGCAGGTCGACATATGTCTGGTCAAGCATGTGGTGCCCAAGCGGCTGCTGTTTTGGCCACGCTTGATACTCTTCAGACATATGTTGCAAATAGCAATGGTGCGATCTGCTGCACACGTCTGAAAAAGGGCCCACACCAAAGAACTTTTGGAAAAACGTCAGCAGCGCCCTGCACATGCGGAGCTCTGCGGTGTGATGCAGTCGGTTGGCTGCCCTTAAGCTGGCCCCTGGAGGGCATCATGCCTCATTGGAGATGTGCCTCCTCCTCCTCCTCTCTCCTATTAGGCAGCCACGTAGAGTCAGTGACCTTATCATCCCCTCCCTCCTCGTCACTGGAGCAAACCTGGCAGTATGCTGCAGCTGGGGGAACATGACTGCCAGTTTTGTTGTCCTTCTTGGGCACCCCCTCTGTCTGGGCTCACGTTACTGCCTTCCTCAAGCTGGGTCACATCATCGGAGCCTTCAAAACGCTGGGCATCCTCCAGGAGCATGTACGCTACACTGTGCTCAAACAGTTCGGGGGACTCCTTAAGAGGACATGGTGGGGCTAGGGAAGGAGTGACTGATGCCATTGAGCCGATGGAAGAGGCTGCTTTGGCAGCTGCTTTGCCAGACAACGTACCCTGAGCCTGGGTGAGAGAGGACGAGAAGGATGAGGACAGCTTGGTCATCCACTCTACTAAGTCTTGGGCATGTTGCGGCTCAACATGGCCAGCTGCCGAAAAGAAGGACAAGTGTGTCCCACGGCTACGTGCTGATGAGGATGCACCGTGTCCACGACCAGCAGCACTGTTGCCTCTAGACACAGAGCCTGCTTGCCCTCTTTTACTGCCTCGTGACTGCCTGCCTCTCCTTGTGTGCCTTCCAGACATACTAATGGCCTGCAGTGAGATGTAACTGCACAAAGGTGGGATGTGTGTATATATATATATATATTGTGAGGGGGCTAGCTCGGCAGCGGGTATGTGTGACCCCCGGGATGGGCTCCCCACCCAAAACAGGCCCAGCAGACGGAGGTTGTGGTTTTCAAAATCAAAAAGGTGCGGTTTATTTTCTATTTACAGTGACAAAAACACAGCAAGGCAAAAAAAACATAAACAAAATAAATCCTGGTCAACTTGACCTCTAACTAAACTTACAGGTTTCCTAACTAACGACTGGGATCAGCCTAGTGCTGTCCTAGTCCCTGGTTTTAAATGTCCAAGCAAAATATAGCCACACAGGCTTTCTCTCACCGCACAGGGGTTCACTCTCCCTAGACAGTCCACACAGGTCTGCTTCCAGGCATGAGCTAACATCTAATGAATCTGGGCTTTCTTATAGAGGCCTAAATGAGCTGACAAGGTTCAGCTGATCTCATCAACTCCCTGTTTGCACGACGCCCAGCCCTCTCCCTAGAGGTATGAGTCATCAATGAGCCCACTAGTCTCAGCTGGGCTTATACAACTCTCCACCTAGCTGTATAAGTCAGCGTAAAGCCTGAATCTGGGCGAAATATATCTACCCCCCTGGATGCAACCAGGTGACTTTACCTTCCTGCTGTCACATACCCCCCCCTCTTGTTTTAACCTCGGGGTTGGAACACCAGCAATCAGGCATTCATGTACTCGAGACAAAGCATCCACATTCCCCATTTGAACGCCAGGGCGATGCTTTACTGTGAAGTTGAATTCCTGGAGGGCCAGGAACCACCTATTCACTCTTCTATTTGTTTCCTTGTTTTGAGCCATCCACTTTAACGGAGCGTGATCCGTAACCATGTCAAAGTGCCTACCTAGCAGGTAGTACCGAAGGGAATCTAGAGCCCACTTCACCGCTAAACACTCCTTTTCAACGGTGGCGTAATTTACCTCATGGGACTTCAACTTCCTGCTGAGGTAAATGACTGGGTGCTCTTCCCCGTTCCAGACCTGGGACAATACTGCTCCTAACCCCACATCTGACGCATCACTTTGTACGACAAAGTCTCTAGAGAAGTCGGGTGAGTACAACACTGGCTGGCTACATAAGGCTTGTTTCAAGAATTGGAATGCTGCCTCAGCCTCGGGGGTCCATTTAATCATGACCGACCCTTTCCCCTTCGTCAGGTTGGTTAGGGGCACAGCCTTAGAAGCAAAGTGGGGAATGAATCGCCGATAATACCCAGCGATTCCCAGAAAGGCTCGTACCTGCTTCTTGCTGTTGGGACGTGGCCAACTCTGGATGGCCTCGACTTTGTTGAGTTGGGGTTTTATTACTCCCCTCCCAATGGTGTACCCAAGATATTTGGCCTCCTCCTGCCCAATGGTACACTTCTTGGGGTTAGCCGTAAACCCTGCTTCCCGAACAGAGTCCAGGACTGCTTGCACTTTTGGCAGATGTGAGGCCCAATCTGTGCTATGGACAATTATGTCATCCAGGTAAGCCGCAGCATACTTCCGATGGGGCCTCAGCATCTGGTCCATTTTCCGCTGGAATGTGGCCGGCGCATTCTGTAACCCGAACGGCATTCTTTTATATTGGAACGCCCCGTCTGGGGTTACAAATGCGGTTTTCTCTTTGGCCGACTTGGCCAGGGGGATTTGCCAATACCCTTTTGTGAGGTCAAGAGTCGTCATGTATCGGGCTGTTCCCAGCCGGTCGATCAACTCATCTATACGTGGCATGGGGTAGGTGTCAAATTTTGTAACTTTGTTCAACTGACGAAAATCGTTACAAAATCGCCAGCTCCCATCCGGTTTAGGCACCAACACAATGGGACTAGACCAATCACTTTGGGACTCCTCTATCACCCCTAAGTTCAGCATTCTCTGTACTTCCTCCCGTATTGCCTCCCGTCGGGCCTCTGGGATCCGATAGGGTTTTAACTTCACCCTTTCACCGGGCGGGGTAATAATGTCATGCTCTACCCCAGATGTTTGTCCCGGCAGCTCAGAGAATACCTCCTTGTTGCGAAGTACAAACTCCTTAACCTCCTGTTGTTGGGGTTGTGACAAGGTGGCTGCGATTCCAACCTCAGGAATCACGCAACCAGTTTGAGCTGGTGACCAAGTGTCTGCGACTAGGGACTCTCTATCCCTCCAGGCTTTCAACAGATTAACGTGATAGATCTGTTCGGGCTTTCGCCTTCCTGGTTGTCTGACCTTGTAATTCACTTCGCTCACTTTTTCCATTATCTCGTAGGGGCCTTGCCATTTGGCAAGGAATTTACTTTCAACCGTAGGGACAAGTACCAATATCCTATCCCCCGGGGAAAAGGTACGGGTCTTGGCTCCACGGTTGTACACTCTCTGCTGTGCCAACTGCGCTTGGGCCAAATGTTCCTTCACGATGGGCATTACCTGTGCAATTCGATCTTGCATCAGGGCGACATGCTCAATCACACTCCTGTGGGGAGAACTCTCACTTTCCCAAGTTTCCTTGGCAATATCCAACAGCCCTCTTGGGTGTCTCCCATACAGTAACTCAAAGGGGGAGAATCCCGTAGAGGATTGGGGCACCTCCCTAATAGCAAACATCAAATAAGGAAGTAGACAGTCCCAATCCCTTCCATCTCTATCCACCACTTTCTTCAACATTTGTTTTAGGGTTTTGTTGAATCTTTCAACCAGCCCATCGGTTTGGGGGTGATACACAGATGTACGCAATTGCGTCACTTTGAACAATTTACACAGCTCTTTCATAACCCGGGACATAAAGGGTGTACCTTGGTCCGTAAGCAGTTCTTTACAAATACCCACCCGGCTAAAAACAAGAGATAGCTCTTTGGCTATGGTTTTGGCCGAGGTATTTCTGAGAGGGATCGCTTCTGGATAACGGGTGGCATAGTCCATTATAACCAATATGTACTGGTGCCCCCTAGCGGACTTGATTATAGGACCTACCAAATCCATTGCGATTCTCTCAAACGGGACCTCAATGATGGGTAGAGGGACCAGCGGGCTACGGAAATGTGGCATCGGGGCCGATCTCTGACACACAGGGCAGGAGGAACAATAATTTTCTATGTCCTTCATCACCCCAGGCCAATAGAATCTCTGTAATACCCTCTCTCGGGTTTTCTCTGTCCCCAGATGACCTCCAAGAATGTGCCCATGGGCCAACTCCAACACCAACTTCCTGTAAGGTTTGGGCACCACAAGCTGCTCAACGGTTTCTTCTGCCCTTTTTGCCACCCGATACAGTAGGTCCTTCTCTACGCTGAAGTATGGGTAAGTGCCAGTATTATCTGGGTTCACTAACTCGCCATCTATTTTCACTACGTTTTCCCGTGCCTTTATTAGGGCGGGGTCTTTCAACTGTTCTGTGGCAAAGTTTTCCCTGTGAACCTCAAGATCAGAAAACTCCACAGACGGTAGGTTTTCGTCTGAGGAGGTGGGCTCCTCTCCAGTTTCTTGAGTCTCCCCTGCCAATACTGACAAGGGAAATTCCGGAGAGTCCTCACCACTCTCAGGGGAGTTCTGGCTATCACATTCCTGGTACATAGGGGCACCAGTGGGGGGCTCAGGATCATCCCACAGTTCCCAGAACTTCGGAAAATCCCTTCCCACAATGGCGTCATGCGGTAACTGAGATACTAAGCCCACTGGATGAGAGAGGGTACCTTTGGGGGTCTCGAAACACACCGTAGTCACTGGATACTCTCGGGTGTCCCCATGCACACAAATAACGGCTACCTTGCTATTCCCAGAGACCTCTGTTTTAACTAACTCAGCCTTTATCAGGGTCACAAGGCTACCTGAATCCAGCAATACCACAACATTTCTACCATTAATACACATTTTGCATAAATGTTTCTCAGTTCCCCGAATGGCAGTGCATGCGACTGTCGCACACAGCGACTGACGTCTGCCCGTCAGAAAGTCACACTGCATGGGTTCCTCCACAACCGGGCAATTTGCTGCAATATGTCCCGCTTGCCGGCAGCGGTAGCAAACGATCCTTCTTGCGGCCTCTTGAGCCGCTGATTTCCCAGGCTGTTCTCGCCAAACTTGGGGTAGAGCTCCCACCCTCTCACTCTCTCCACCCTCACCCCTTGGAATCCTCTTATCCGCCCCTGGGGATGGTCTGGTCTTAGGGTGGAAAGTCCGAGTGTCTCTGGAAGAGGCCGTCAGGTTCTCTGTAGCCAAGTATTTCTCCACACGATCCACAAGACCATCGGCCGTCTCTGGGTCTCCATGGCTTACCCACTTTTGGATGGCAGTAGGAAGAGCTCTCAAAAACCGATCCATTACAACACGTTCCACAATCTTTGGTGCGGACAAAGTCTCTGGCTGTAGCCACTTTCTGCTCAGGTGAATGAGATCATACATTTGAGACCTGGGGGGTTTTCCAAGCTGGAAAGTCCAGTTATGCACACGCTGAGCCCGGACAGCCTGGGTGACACCCAGCCTTGCCAATATCTCAGCTTTTAGCATCACATAGTCTTTTGCTTGGTCAGGCTCCAGGTCATAGTAAGCCTTCTGCGATTCACCAGTTAACAGAGGAGCCACCAGTCCAGCCCACTGCTCCTCAGGCCACTTTTCTCTTTCAGCAGTCCTTTCAAATGTGGTCAAAAATACCTCTGGATCATCCTCTCCAGTCATTTTTGTCAATAAACGACTCACCCCAAAGGACGCGGTATTAGTGGGACGGCTTTCCTCACTGGTCTGCGGACGTTGCTGCATTACTGCTTCCATTTGTTGTAGTCTCTGCTCTTGCTTCTGTAACAGGTCTATGAAGCGGGCCTCAGATTGCTGCTGGGCTTGTTGCTGAGCTTCCAGACTCTGTTGGTGAGCTTGCTGCTGGGCTGCAAGGCTCTGTTGATGAGCTTGCTGCTGGGCTGCGAAGTTCTGTTGTTGAGCTGCAAGGCTCTGTTGATGAGCTGCAAGGCTCTTTTGCAAACCTGCATTTGTCTGCTGTTGATTGGCATTTGCTAGAGCCAGCTGCTTCAGTATCTCCTCCATGCTGGCTTAAAAAAAACTGCCACTGGTTCTCCACCAACTGTGAGGGGGCTAGCTCGGCAGCGGGTATGTGTGACCCCCGGGATGGGCTCCCCACCCAAAACAGGCCCAGCAGACGGAGGTTGTGGTTTTCAAAATCAAAAAGGTGCGGTTTATTTTCTATTTACAGTGACAAAAACACAGCAAGGCAAAAAAAACATAAACAAAATAAATCCTGGTCAACTTGACCTCTAACTAAACTTACAGGTTTCCTAACTAACGACTGGGATCAGCCTAGTGCTGTCCTAGTCCCTGGTTTTAAATGTCCAAGCAAAATATAGCCACACAGGCTTTCTCTCACCGCACAGGGGTTCACTCTCCCTAGACAGTCCACACAGGTCTGCTTCCAGGCATGAGCTAACATCTAATGAATCTGGGCTTTCTTATAGAGGCCTAAATGAGCTGACAAGGTTCAGCTGATCTCATCAACTCCCTGTTTGCACGACGCCCAGCCCTCTCCCTAGAGGTATGAGTCATCAATGAGCCCACTAGTCTCAGCTGGGCTTATACAACTCTCCACCTAGCTGTATAAGTCAGCGTAAAGCCTGAATCTGGGCGAAATATATCTACCCCCCTGGATGCAACCAGGTGACTTTACCTTCCTGCTGTCACAATATATATATATATATATATATATATGCATTATCAATACATAATCAACTGCCTGCTGTGGTATTAGTATGGGAAAAGCAGCAATTGTCTTCAGTTAGTTTTAGGTGAAAACTGTGCAGAGAGGGACACAGTACACTAACTGAAAATACTTGCAGCTCTCTGCCTGTGGTTTAATTATGAGAACACCACTGTTAGTCACTAAATGTATTCAGGTAAGCTTTAGGTGAACGCTATGCAAAGCACACGGTACACTAAGTGAAACACTGACTGTCTGCAGCTAGC
The DNA here is from genome assembly GCA_029206835.1 of Rana muscosa. Taxonomy (NCBI): domain Eukaryota; kingdom Metazoa; phylum Chordata; class Amphibia; order Anura; family Ranidae; genus Rana; species Rana muscosa. The sequence goes on along the minus strand of CM055117.1, from coordinate 58,788,416 downwards.
ACAATCACCTGTCACAGTATAGAGAATAAGAGGAACGGATCTAGCTAAACTGAATACAGTGTATAAATATATACACAACACCTAGGATGCAGAGATATCCTCTACACACTGTAACTGCAGCTAACTGACTCGCCTGCCTGCTCTATCTAACTCAATATAAATGACACTGTCTGTCTCTGTAATCTCTCATTAAACAACTCCAACACACTACACAAGGCCGCCAAGCCGGCAGGCCTTATATAGTGTGGGGCGTTTACTAAACCCGTGAGCCATAATTGGCCAAATCCACCCTGGCTTTGGCCAATTACGGCTCTTCGTTTTTTCTGCGCTGTGATTGGCCAAAGCATGAGGGTCATAGTGCATGCTTGGCCAATCATTAGCAAGCAATGCACTGCGATGCCGCAGTGAATTATGGGCCATGACGCGCCACTCGAATTTGGCGCAAACGGCCCATAATGTTCGCAATTCGGCGAACAGCCGAACAGCCGATGTTCGAGTCGAACATGGGTTCGACTCAAACACAAAGCTCATCCCTAGTTAATATGCAAGTGTAGCGGCCTCTTCACTCCCCTCTCTTTCTTCAGCTCGTCTGTCTCTTGTCTAGGGGTATCTTTTAGAGGGGAAGGGAGCGGGGACACTACGCCAGGCCTTTATCACAGGTGTCAGTGTGATACAAGCAAAGTTCTTTTACCTTCGGGTCAGGGCTGTGCACCTGAAGCCTCCACCGAGAGTTACCTTGAACAATGTCTGTCAGGAAATGAGCCCCACACCATTAAAGTCCAACACTCCTTTATTCTTCTCGAATGAACACAATCAGTTGAACTCCCTTAGTAGAAACAGAACAGAAAAGGAGGTGTGGATGCGAATAGGCCCAGACACAATGTATTCTCCACTTTCCTTCCTTAAAGTGGGTTGCGGTCTCCGAACGAGGGGGATTTCCTTCCAAGCGGTCTCCGGTGAGAGACTCACCCGTCACTGGCAATCTGCTGCACCAGGTCTTCGAATGAGGAGCTCCCCCCGGTCCATTACGCTTCCCGGATTCGGGTACCCACTCCCGGGGTTCCCTAGGATCTCCTTCCCTCGCGGAACTCAGTGTTGGGCACTGAGCTCCGGACCTCTATCTGAGTACCTCACCCCAGGCTAAAGGTGCCTGGAATGGAACACGACCTCCGACTGTCCTCTAGGCCTAGGCCCGCCTAGAGAACCAACACGAACCACCGTCCACAGGCTGAAGGTGCCCTGGACTCTGACCCCGTGACAAAGATGGCCGGCCCCTTTATACCCTCTCCCAGCAAGCACGGCGGGTTCCCCGCCCCACCATACCGCTGCCGAGGGAGGACAAAAAGGAGGCACGACACACAGCAATGATTCAATCCCAGCCCAGGGCGACAGCGCCACCCGCTGGGCTGCAGGGAATTACACATCACCAATGTCTCTGTCAAGTTCAAATTTACACCCGGGAAAGTACATACCCGCTACAAAAGTTATTGTCATAAAAAGTTTTTTGGGACCCGGGACCTGCCCCAGGGGACATGTATCAATGCAAAAAAAGTTTTGAAAACGCAAGTTTTTTTTGGGAGCAGTGATTTTAATAATACTTAAAGTGAAACAATAAAAGTGAAATATTCCTTTAAATTTTGTACCTGGGGGGTGTCTATAGTATGCCTGAAAAGTAGCGCATGTTTCCCGTGTTTATAACAGTCTCTGCACAAAATGACATTTCTAAAGGAAAAAAAGTCATTTAAAACTACTCGCGGCTATAATGAATTGTCGGGTCCCGGCAATACAGATAAAAGTCATTGAAAGTCATTGAAAAATAATAAAAAATAATGGCGTGGGGGTCCCCCAAAATTCCATTACCAGGTCCTTCAGGTCTGGTATGGATATTAAGGGGAACCCTGCGCCAATTTTTTTACAAAAATTGTGTGGGGTTCCCCCCAAAAATCCATACCAGACCCTTCAAGTCTGGTATGGATTTTAAGGGGAACTCCGCGCCAAAATTAAAACAAAAATGGCGTGGGGTTCCCCCCAAAAATCAATACCAATTGAAAACAAAAACTATGGGTGGGACTTTAAATGAGACACAAAAGACGTGTCTCCATCCCAAATTGGGATATATAAGGAAAGAAAAAGTTCGGGACTTTAAATGAGGCATATGACAGACCATATATGAAATAAAGTATAAAAGTATTTATTGACACTGAGTATATTTGTACATGATACATACATGCAGAGTAAAATTGTATACATAACATAGATACATTAAATATATGTTAAAACATATATTGCATACGTGTCAAGACACAAGCTGGTAGCTAGTATAAGGTAATCCATGTAGTGGATATAAGATATATCCTTATGGTTTTACCTTTATATCCACTACATGGATTACCTTATACTAGCTACCAGCTTGTGTCTTGACACGTATGCAATATATGTTTTAACATATATATTTTTTTGTAAAATCTTTTTATTGAAGTTTTATAAAACACACACACATTTTGCCCACACGTAAGCACAACATCTGCCCACGTAGGGGCCGTTACCCTGTTTCGGCAACATACCGCCACAGGGCAACAAATAATACATACACTTAACTTAACCTATACTATAACCCCAAACTTGGGGAGAGGGTCCATTCAAGATAAGTCATGCTCAAAGTGATATCAATAGAGGAAGGCAACCTGGAAAAAGTATTTGGGTTAATAGAGTGATATTCCAACGATACAGCAGGAGTCTAGGCAGTGGTCACTGTATCACTTGCCGTGCTTCTGTCATCTAGCCAACAACTCCACACCTTTTCAAATTTGTGCGGACAACCTCTGGACAAGTACGTGGCTCTATACAAGGGCAAACTGGCATTAACTAAGCTTTTCGGTCCCGGTCACCCGATCGTGCCGATACCGGGACTCGCGGCTGGCTCTGTGCTCCCGGGACCCGCCGCCATCTTGCGGCCTGCTGTCATTCCCGGATCCTCTGGACTCTATTGCTGTGATTCGCGGGGTTGGAGGTGCCTCATCCACGCACACCGAGGGCACCAGTAGTGGGGAGGGTGCTCCGGACCTGTGCTACAACCGCCGGGGGCCTTGGGAAGCTGATTATCCAGGCCCAAGGCCTGCACCCATCTTGCGGCCTACCGCGATTTCAGCAGCCTCCGTCCTTGATTACCTTGTGCCGCGGGACGCGCGGCGGACGGCCACGTCCTCCTGAGCCACCATCTGTGCGGGGGGGGGTTGGCAGTACATCCGACGATCCTCGGAGGGTTGCTCCACCGCACCCACACCTGCGGCCCGCGGCCATCTTCCGGCCTCCAGTACCGGCCCCATCCACCGGACACAGGTATACCTCCCCTCCTCCTGGGATCCTTGGGTGTCCGACTGCTCCGCAATACTGCACCTCTCCACCCTGTCACTGCTGTGGCCTCCATCCTCCCCTTTGGACTGAGCCCCCTGCCACGAACCCCTCCCCCCCCAAACTCTCCCTAATCTTGGGGTGAGGCTTGGATGGGCCGCCCTAAGACCCGCTACTCCACAAATAAGGGCCCGAAGGCTCCTCACATACCCCCGTCAGCGGTTGTCTCGTCTGTACGGCGGTCCTCGGCTGGGATGGCGGCCAATACACAGATGGTTGCGGAGTCGGGGGTGGCGGCGCCCCCCACGGGAGTGGAGATCCTGGCAGCCATCACATCCTGTAAGGAAACTCTGACATCTAAGATTGATTTTTTGACAGTGGATGTTGGTCTTCTCCGTCAAGATATGGATAAATTTCGCTCTCGCATCGTGGAGGTGGAGGACAGGGTCTCCGTGGTGGAGGATACGGTCCGGTCGGACTCCAGGGAGATGCGGGCCCTCCAACTTCAAGTGAAAGCGCTGCAGGAGCGCGCAATAGACACGAGAACCGCCTCAGGCGGAACAACATCCGCATAATTGGACTGCTTGAGAGGGCCGAGGGCCCCAGGCCTGCTGAATTTACTGAGCAATTACTGACCACCCTGTTTGACCTAGGTGCCCCGACATCTACCTTTGTGGTTGAAAGAGCCCACAGGGTTCCGCCGCTCCCTCCGAGACCTGGGGCCCCTCCACGCCCCTTCCTGCTACGCATGCTGAACTACCGGGATCGGGACCGCATTCTTGCGGCAGCACGTGCCATGCCTGACATTAAGTATGAGAATACCAGACTACTTTTCTTCCCAGACTTCTCTCAGGAGGTACAGCAACGTCGCAAGTCCTTCACTGATGTGAGACGCCAGCTCTGGGAGAAGGGAATACGCTTTGGCCTGTTGTATCCCAGCAGGCTGCGAATCACCGAAGGTCGCGACACTCACTTCTTTGACACCCCGGAGGCGGCAGCGGCGTGGCTAGACGCCCGTTAACTATACAAAGCCGAGGACCAATGGTGGAATTCACCCGGCAGGGAACAGATGTGCATCAACTATCCCATCAATGAACATCTCTCCTGTCTCCTGATGAATCCCAGCACTGCCCCCTTCTGTGCCCCCAATCCTGCTTATCCCTGCTGGCTTCCACCTTTATTCCATCTACATAAGTGTTCACTTCGGCTGATTGAACTACCACTCACTCCTGCCTAAGGAGCTCCAACGGCAACTACCGAACTGCCCCGCCCATGAACCAAGGTGACCCCAGTTGTTCCCCTTTCCACACCTTGGACCCCCACCCAGAGTCGAGACGGACTTCCCCGGAAACTTCTCCCTCACCTGCGGTCCTACGGGCCGACTTCTTGAGGTCGCAGTGACCTAAAGATTTCATGTTTTTCTCAGTTATGGGACAAAACCCTGCATCAGTTTTTATGGCTCTTGGGCCCCTCTTTTTTTGGCCCTTGACGCTAGGTTTGTATGGTGTTTGGGTAGGGTGTTTTATGTTCTGGGGAGGAGGGTTTAAATGTTATGAAGGTCCAGATAATTACTGTGTTGCTCAATTACCTTATGGGTCTCTGACCCTATTGAATAGGTGTGCCAATGTTGTGTTTACTTATATGTGTCGGGTTAATGGTCTCATCCTGCTTCTATTTCCCCCTGGTGTTCCTTGATGGCTCCTCCGGATGCTGAGCTCCTGACCATTCTGTCATGGAATGTTCGGGGGCTCAACTCGAAGTTTAAGAGGTCACTCTTATTCCAATATCTGAAAATGCACAATCCCCACATAGTGCTACTGCAGGAGACACATTTAACCGGCAGCAAGGTTCTGGCTCTGAAGAAGCCCTGGGTGCAGAGGGCGCTTCATGCGACCTACTCTTCATATTCTCGTGGGGTATCTATCCTGATTAGCAAACGTGTACCGTGTGTGATTCATGATGTTCATCTAGACCCCCAGGGAAAATTCGTTATGGTAGTTCTGAGTGTATATACCCAAAAGTATGTCATAGTGAATGTATATCTGCCTCCCCCCAGTCAGATACAGACTCTGTACACTCTCTATGAGAGGTTGGCTCCGCATTGCCCAGCGCAGGTTCTGTTCATGGGAGATTTTAATGCTACGCTGTCCCGTGACCTGGACAGGCCTTCCCCCAATCCAATTTTAACTCTGATCTCGGAACGTGGGCTCAGGCCACGGAGTTCCAGGAGGCATGGAGGTGGCTTCATCCCCAAGATAGAACGTACTCATGCTTTTCGACCACATTTCGAACCTCCTTCCGCATTGATCTGGCTTTTGCTAATTCCACCATGCTGGCTAACGTTCAAGAGGCGTGTTACCTCCCCTCTGGCCTCTCTGACCATCACCCCCTTAACTTGACCATTAGGACCACCAGGTCGCGGAACAATGCCCTTTGGAGGTTACAACCCCATTGGATCAACAACGATGCTGTCCACGACAGAGTTCTCTCCCCCCTGGGGGAATATTGGGCGCACAATGCGGGGTCGGCTTCTCTGGAGACGACCTGGGACGCCTCCAAGGCTCACAGTAGGGGTCAGTATATCTCGGCTGTGGCGGCGGTAAAGGCGGAACTGGAAGACGGGGTATCTGACCTGCAGCGTAGGGTGGACGAGGCACTGAATCAGTATTCAGCCTCGCCAACGGTTTCCAATTTTGAGCACCTGTCATCGCTTAGGCGAGAACTACATCTCCATGTTTCAGATACCACTAGGCTTGGTATACAGGGTAGCAGACAGGCATACTTTGAACATGGAGACAAAAACAGCAAACTGCTAGCGCTGCTAGCGCAGCAGGACAGGCCCTCAGCGGTTATATCGGAGATCCTCACGGCAGATAGCGCTTTAGCCACCTCTCAGGAGGATATTCTGTCTGCGTTCAACACTTTTTACACCTCTCTTGATGTCTCTTCACTTCCTGACGGGTTTGATCCTACGCCTATGATCTCCCTGCTGGACACGTTGGCCCTGGGGTGGCTCTCTGACATGGAGAGGCAGCTCCTTGTCTCAGAGATCACCCCAGAAGAAGTCACACTGGCCATTAAATCTTTTCCGGCAGGTAAAACCCCAGGGCCGGACGGCCTGCCCATTGAGTACTATAGGGCCCACGCAGAATTGCTCGCCCCCAAATTAGCTCAGATGTTTCAAGCTTGCTTGAATCAAGACTCCTTGCCGCCCTCTATGAGAGAAGCCCACGTAGTTCTCATTCCAAAGCCTAATAGAGACCCTAAGTTATGCGCCTCCTACAGGCCAATTGCACTTCTCAACTGTGACCTTAAAATCTTGACCAAGTTATTGGCCACTAGACTTAACGTAGTAATAAAATCCCTGATTGACTCCGACCAAACGGTCTTTATGCCCGGTAGATCTACAGACATTAACATACGCAGATGATTCACTAATATTCATGCCCCCCATACTAACCAGGGTACTAGAACCATTGCCACCTTGGATATAGAGAAGGCATTCGACACAGTGGAATGGGTCTATCTATGGGAGGTGCTTAGACGAATGGGGTTCCCGTTGAAATTTATAGGTTGGATACGCACACTTTACACTGGTCCTACGGCACGCATTAAGCTGAATGGCTCCCTGTCTCCTCCGTTCCCCCTGCAGAGGGGCACCAGACAGGGATGCCCTCTCTCCCCGGCTCTTTTCGCCCTGGCCGTGGAGCCTATTGCTGAGGCCCTTAGGAGCTCGGCCGAGGTCCGTGGTCTTAGGGTGGGCTGGCTGGAGGAGAGAGTGGCTCTCTACGCGGACGATATGCTCCTGTTCCTGAATGACGCTGGTGACTCTCTGCGGGGCGCACTTGGTATCATGGATGCCTTCGCTGCCTTCACGGGGCTGAGGGTGAACTGGCACAAGTCGCAATTGTTTCCAGTGGATGCGGGGGCCAGGTCCTCCTCACCCTCCTCTCTCCCGCTTCAATGGGTTGAGCAGTTCACCTACTTAGGAATTGTTATCTCAAGAGAGACTGGGGATTTTGTGCGGCTCAATCTCGACCCTGTCCTGGTGACCATTAAAGCCAAACTTAAGGCGTGGAGTAATCTCCCCCTTTCTCGCATCGGGCGTATTAACTTGATAAAAATGAAAGTCCTCCCTAAACTCACGTACATTTTTCGGAACTCCCCTCACTGGCTGACTAAAGTCTTCTTTAATTCCCTCAGGCAACTCTTCCTTTCCTTTATTTGGGGGGGCAGGCCACCTAGATTCAAATATTCCACCTTGACCAGGCCCGTGGACGGTGGAGGCCTGGCTCTCCCTGATTGTTACAAGTATTATTTGGCCACTCAGCTTGTGACCGCCCATTGGTGGCTGCGACCGGACCTGACCAACTCCGCGACGGTGCTGGAGGCAGCCATAGTGGGGTCCCTGGAGGCACTGGAGGGGCTGCTATTCAGGGGGCCAAAAATGCCTCACAATCTCACCCCTTCCATGCGTACCACTATGCGGGCATGGAAGGCGGGTGAGGCACTAAGGGCACCCCAGCCGAACTCTTGGTCTCCTCACACCCCCCTGTGGCTGAATCCCAACCTATCGCAATTCTACACTATCCCCGATCCACAGGCCTGGGCCAAGTATAAAATACTGACCCTCAAACATATCATCACCAATGGAGATCTCACCCCCTTTCACACTTTATGCGCTAAATTTAACGTACCTGACCGAGCCCACTTTAGATATCTCCAAATTGCACATGCCTACAGGTGCCAATTTTTGGGCAGGCCAGTTGAACTGGTATACTCAGAGTTAGAATCTACCATCCGGGTGAGGGACCTGGAGAAACCCGCGTCCCAAATCTATGGATCCCTGCTGGTTGCTGCTGTCCCCGAGCTGTCTTCCCTCCGCAGGAAATGGGTGGAGGACATACCGGGGCTGGACGCGGACGACTGGAGGGAGGTTTGGGACTTTCCCTTCTCCCCCCTGATCTCGGCGAGGGATAAATTAGTCCAATATAAAATTGTGCACAGAGCTCACTACACACCTCATAGGCTGCGCCAGATGTCACCGGAGCATTCTCCGGAGTGCTGGCGCTGCTCCTACCGACCAGGGGGTTTCTTCCACATCTTCTGGGCTTGCCCATCAATTGTACAGTACTGGAGTGAAGTGCTACGGGTGATCACTAAGGCCACTGGGACTTGCGTCCCGTGTGAGCCCATATACTGTTTGCTAGGACTGGTTGACCAACTGCCAATGCTCAGAGCCAGAAAAACACTCATATCCCTGCTATTGTACTATGCACGCAAAGCCATTACAATGAACTGGAAACAAACGTCTCCCCCCTCTGTTAAATTCTGGAAAAGCTTAGTTAATGCCAGTTTGCCCCTGTATAGAGCCACGTACTTGTCCAGAGGTTGTCCGCACAAATTTGAAAAGGTGTGGAGTTGTTGGCTAGATGACAGAAGCACGGCAAGTGATACAGTGACCACTGCCTAGACTCCTGCTGTATCGTTGGAATATCACTCTATTAACCCAAATACTTTTTCCAGGTTGCCTTCCTCTATTGATATCACTTTGAGCATGACTTATCTTGAATGGACCCTCTCCCCAAGTTTGGGGTTATAGTATAGGTTAAGTTAAGTGTATGTATTATTTGTTGCCCTGTGGCGGTATGTTGCCGAAACAGGGTAACGGCCCCTACGTGGGCAGATGTTGTGCCTACGTGTGGGCAAAATGTGTGTGTGTTTTATAAAACTTCAATAAAAAGATTTTACAAAAAAATATATATATGTTAAAACATATATTGCATACGTGTCAAGACACAAGCTGGTAGCTAGTATAAGGTAATCCATGTAGTGGATATAAAGGTAAAACCATAAGGATATATCTTATATCCACTACATGGATTACCTTATACTAGCTACCAGCTTGTTAACATATATTTAATGTATCTATGTTATGTATACAATTTTACTCTGCATGTATGTATCATGTACAAATATACTCAGTGTCAATAAATACTTTTATACTTTTTTTCATATATGGTCTGTCATATGCCTCATTTAAAGTCCCGAACTTTTTCTTTCCTTATATAACAAAAATCAATACCAGACCCTTATCCGAGCACGCAACCTGGCAGGCCGCGGCCTCCCCCCTCCTGAACCGTACCAGGCCACATGCCCTCAACATGGCGAGGATGTCCCTATGTTGATGGGGACAAGGGCCTCATCCCACAACCCTTGCCCGGTGGTTGTGGGGGTCTGTGGGCGGGGGGGCTTATCGGAATCTGGAAGCCCCCTTTAACAAAGGGGACCCCCAGATCCCGCCCCCCCATGTGAATTGGTAAGGGGTACATTGTACCCCTACCATTTCACAAAAAAAGTGTCAAAATGTTAAAAACCACAGGAGACGGCTTGGGGCAAGTCCTTATCAAAAATAAAAAAATAAAAAATAAAAAAGAGATTCCAGCGATGTAATCCAGTAAATCCATTCCTCAATCTCCAGTGATGTAATCCAATTCTCGATCTCCAGCGATGGATGATCTCCAGCGACTCCAGCGAGGAACACGCACACGATCCTGCCTCCACCCCGCCAGAGGCAGGATCGGGGGAATGACGCGGTGCCAGCATGACAGCTCTTATGTAGCTGAGGGCGGGGCCACCCGTCACGTGATCCCATACCCCTCTGACGCAAGGGGAAACGCCAGGGTTTCCCAGTAACGTGTACGGGTGACCCGCCCTCCTCTGATGCAACGCAGGTTTCCCGGGCGATGTAAAACTTAAAGTGGACCTTCAGTTATTTTTTCAACTTTCCATCTATTAACCACTTGCCCACTGGGCACTTAAACCCCCTTCCTAATCACACCAATTTTCAGCTTTTGGTGTTCTCACATTTTGAATGACAATTACTTAGTCAGGCAACACTACCCATATGAAAATTGTATCCTATTTTCACACAAATAGAACTTTCTTTTGGTGGTATTTGATCACCTCTGGGATTTTTATTTTTTGCGTTATAAATGAAAAAAGACCGAAAATGTTGTAAAAAAATAAATACAATTCTCAGTTTCTGGTATAAAATTTTGCAAATTAGTAATATTTCTTCATAAATTTGGGCCAAAATTTATACTGCTACATATCTTTGGTAAAAACTAACCTAAATCAGTGTAAATTATTTGGTCTTTGTGAAAGTTATAGAGTTATAGACTTTAGTGCCGGTTCACACTTGCGTCAAACACAAACTAGATTCGCATGTCATCCAAAAAGTAATTGTTTTCAATGATGGTGGTTCACATCTATGCGTTGCGATTCCTCTCCGAATGCGATGCGATGAAAAAAAGGGTCTTGTGCGAGTTTAGACCGCTGCGTTGCGAATTTAGTCTCCATAGACATCAATGTAAATCGTTCTGGAATCGCATTGGTGGTTCACATATGTGCGAATACTTCACCTCCAGCTCCTCCTTCCAGTTCTGCCCCCTCACTTCCTGTTTCCTGTCTCGTGTCCATATGTAAACAGAGAAGATGGCCCCAAGGCGCCGAAACACCATTGATAATGAGGAGCTCATCAGGCTTGTCCGTGACAGGCCTTATATATGGGACAGCCGGATTGAAGAATACAAAAATCATGCCCGGAAGAGCAGAGGCTGGGTTGAAATTTGTCAATCTCTGTATGCAGACTGGGATGACTTCACACCTCATGTTCGCAAAATTAAACGTAAGTACATTCCTATTTATTCATCCCACTGACCACCAATGTAAGGACATGTATCCCACTGACCACCAATGTAAGGTGACCACCAATCCCACTGACCACCAAACAATCCCACTGACCACCAATCCCACTGACCACCAATGTAAGGGCATGCTTCCCACTGACCACCAATGTAAGGTGACCACCAATCCCAATGACCACCAATGTGAGGGCATGCATCCCACTGACCACCAATGTAAGGTGACCACCAATCCCACTGACCACCAATCCCACTGACTACCAATGTAAGGGCATGCATCCCACTGACCACCAATGTAAGGTGACCACCAATCCCACTGACCACCAAACAATCCCACTGACCACCAATCCCACTGACCACCAATGTAAGGGCATGCTTCCCACTGACCACCAATGTAAGGTGACCACCAATCCCAATGACCACCAATGTGAGGGCATGCATCCCACTGACCACCAATGTAAGGTGACCACCAATCCCACTGACTACCAATGTAAGGGCATGCATCCCACTGACCACCAATGTAAAGTGACCACCAATCCCACTGACCACCAAACAATCCCACTGACCACCAATCCCACTGACTACCAATGTAAGGGCATGCATCCCACTGACCACCAATGTAAAGTGACCACCAATCCCACTGACCACCAAACAATCCCACTGACCACCAATCCCACTGACTACCAATGTAAGGGCATGCATCCCACTGACCACCAATGTAAGGTGACCACCAATCCCACTGACCACCAAACAATCCCACTGACCACCAATCCCACTGACCACCAATGTAAGGGCATGCTTCCCACTGACCACCAATGTAAGGTGACCACCAATCCCAATGACCACCAATGTGAGGGCATGCATCCCACTGACCACCAATGTAAGGTGACCACCAATCCCACTGACTACCAATGTAAGGGCATGCATCCCACTGACCACCAATGTAAAGTGACCACCAATCCCACTGACCACCAAACAATCCCACTGACCACCAATCCCACTGACTACCAATGTAAGGGCATGCATCCCACTGACCACCAATGTAAGGTGACCACCAATCCCACTGACCACCAAACAATCCCACTGACCACCAATCCCACTGACTACCAATGTAAGGGCATGCATCCCACTGACCACCAATCCCACTGACTACGAATGTAAGGGCATGCATCCCACTGACCACCAATGTAATGTTGTGGGATGATATTGCATGCTCAGTATGTTGACACAAAGCAAAAAAAATACATGTACACACTGTTGAACAATAAAACATTATCACATTTATTGAAAAAAGTAAAAGATATGAGACGATGCAGCATTGACTGGTAAAAAAGTTATTGATCTTTATGCAATGGCATCAAGCTGCCATGATACTTGACCAGCAGGACTCATAAAGAAGTCAGTAAACTTCTCACGGACGCTGGCCCCTCTGTAATTGCCCCCTGTATGTGTCCAATCTGCGCCTTCCATCTCATCCAACAAAGAGTCCTCGAAAAGGTATCCATCTCTTTCCCGCACAAAATTGTGGAGTGCACAGGCAGCTTTTACGGCAATTATGGCGTTTTCCATGTTTAGAGTAATTGGGGTGTGCAGAAATCGCCATTTGTTTGCCATGATTCCGAAAGTACACTCCACAACTCTTCGGGCTCTTGTTAGCCGATAGTTAAAGACCCTTTTCTCCACAGACAGTGACCTGTTGGCATATGGCCTTAGCATTTTTTCCGAAAGAGCGAAAGCCTCATCACCGACAAATATTAAAGGGAGAGAGGGTTCAGATGTTCCAGGGAGTGGTCGTTCGTTTGGGAGGTCCAGTGTGTTCTCCCGAATCATTCTTCCAAAACTAGAGTGGGAAAAAATGCTGGAGTCAGAACTACTCCCATAAGAACCAATGTCTATGTATGTGAACGAGTAGTTTGCATCAGCCACTGCCAGAAGCACGAAAGAAAAATATTTTTTATAATTAAAATATTTTGTCCCACTACCGACTGGCCTAACAATTCTGATGTGCTTTCCGTCGATTGCCCCCACACAGTTAGGGAAGTTGCAGCGATCCCAAAATAACTGAGCTTTGGAGTTCCATTCGTCTTTGTTTGGTTTTCTCATGACCACATCTCTTAAGACCTCCCAGATGGCCATACAGGTGTCCCGTACAATTGTGCTGACCGTAGATTTTCCCAGTTTGAACTCGTATTGCAAGCTGGCAAATGAATTTCCCGTTGCTAGGTACCTGTAAAAGATAGAAAAATAATTAGTGTTATTTTTTTTTTACAGAAGGACTCATACGCACTAGGTGGCGGAGCCTTAAAGACACACTTCAGAGACACCAGAGACTGGAGCGTGAAGCAAGGAGTGGGTCTGGTGCCCCCCCCAAAGCGTCCCTACGCCTTCGCCAGATACATGGATTTTTTGAGGCCTGTTCTAGAATTGAGGAAGTAAGTTATCATTTATGAATCGGTCACTCTACCATCTCTATCTAATTATCCTGTCATAGCCCTAACCTTTACTTCTCCCCTTATCATCTTTTTATTTATTTTAAAAAAAGAGTTCTCATTTTTGTATTGCAGCACAGAAGCAAGTTGGGAGGAGGAGGAGGAAGAGAAGGAGGAGGGTGAGGAGCATGCTGCTACTGTTGACGTTGATGAAGGAGTATCATTTGCTAGCTCAAATCATGAGGATTTAGCTATGGAGCTCCAGGGTGAGGTGATTGAGGTTAACGAGTCCTCTTCTCATGAGCTGGATAACGAGGATACAGACGTTTCGACACCTTCCAGCAGAAGGCAAAGACAGGCATCTACTTCCCGCAGAAAGCAAAGCTGCAGGGCAGCTGAACAGGTTGAAGACCAAGACCAGACCAAGAAATTGCTACACATTGTGTCAGGGATCACTGAACAAATTGATGCCCAGCGATGCCCTCATACAATGTTTGCCATTAGTTTGGTGCCTCTTCTGAAAGAGGTCTTGCCAGACTATTACTTTAATATGAGGATTGCAGTGGAACATTGCATCCATTCATTTACTGTGCCACGCCATGTTTCTGTGCCAACGCACCAGAGTCTTTCTACTGCTTCAAACACTGCACCAAACCCTTACCCCTCTAGTTTTGCGGAACCCCCTAGCATCTATGAGACCCCCAGATCACGAATCCCATATCCCATTCCTTCACCAGTTGCCTCAGTAATTTCACCCCCAAATACAACCGCCGATATTAGTAGACCAATGGATATGAGACCACTTGAGTCAACATCTTACCATGTGCCATCACAAAACAGACCACAACAGCTCTACGAGCAAATACCGTCCGTGGCAAAGCAATTTCCACCTGTAGCAAGACCAATGGAACAGCACAAACCGATAATTCAAAATCATTATCTATATCACAATCAGTCGATTGAAGTTTCCTCTAATATGCATATGCCCTATAGACAATATGGGCCCCCAAGTATACCACCGGATACCGAGATATCCCCACCTGTGCCATTGAGGAAATATCCCTCAACACAAGATGAAGCCTTGCTAACACAACCGAGCTCTTCAACACTACAACGGCATGATTTCAACAAGCCTGGTGAACATAGTTCACCAAGTTTTTTGAATTTGTAGAGGACTACCTGCTAATTTCACTACCAACTTCATGTGGAAATTCAATACTTTCTTAGTAAACGTTATGTTTTTTGTTAAATTATATATCCTATTTTGAATATCTCAGGGAAAAAGAGACGGAGAGAAAAAAAGGTAGTGGGGAAAGTGGAGATGAAGATGCGAGGAAGGGAGGATGAGAGAGTTGGATATGACAGGGAGGATAAGGTGGAGAGGTAGAGTTAGTAAACTTTTGTAAGTTAGAATTAAAGTTACTTTAAGTTAAAGCTAGACAGTGAGAGCAAGTTATAGAGTCAGAGGAAGTTAGAGAGTCAGAGGAAGTTAGAGAGTCAGAGGAAGTTAGAAAGTCAGAGGAAGTTAGAAGGTCAGAGGAAGTTAGAAGGGCAGAGTAAGTTGTAGAGGCAGAGTAAGTTGTAGAGGCAGAGTAAGTTGTAGAGGCAGAGTAAGTTGGTGAGGTAGAGGAAGTTAGAGAGGCAGAGGAAGTTACAAAGTCAGAGGAAGTTGTAGAGGCAGAGAAACTTGGAGAGTCAGAGGAAGTTGTAGAGGCAGAGAAAGTTGTAGAGGCAGAGAAAGTTGTAGAGTCAGAGAAACTTGGAGAGTCAGAGGAAGTTGTAGAGGCAGAGAAAGTTGTAGAGGCAGAGAAAGTTGTAGAGGCAGAGAAACTTGGAGAGTCAGAGGAAGTTGTAGAGGCAGAGAAAGTTGTAGAGGCAGAGAAAGTTGTAGAGGCAGAGTAAGTTGGTGAGGTAGAGGAAGTTAGAGAGCCAGAGGAAGTTACAAAGTCAGAGGAAGTTAGAGAGTCAGAGGACGTTGGAGAGTCAGAGGAAGTTGTAGAGGCAGATAAAGTTGTAGAGTCAGAGGAAGTTGTAGAGGCAGAGAAACTTTGAGAGTCAGAGGAAGTTGTAGAGGCAGAGAAAGTTGTAGAGGCAGAGAAAGTTGTAGAGGCAGAGAAAGTTGGAGAGTCAGAGGAAGTTGTAGAGGCAGAGAAAGTTGTAGAGGCAGAGAAAGTTGTAGAGGCAGAGTAAGTTGGTGAGGTAGAGGAAGTTAGAGAGCCAGAGGAAGTTACAAAGTCAGAGGAAGTTAGAGAGTCAGAGGACGTTGGAGAGTCAGAGGAAGTTGTAGAGGCAGATAAAGTTGTAGAGTCAGAGGAAGTTGTAGAGGCAGAGAAACTTGGAGAGTCAGAGGAAGTTGTAGAGGCAGAGAAAGTTGTAGAGGCAGAGAAAGTTGTAGAGGCAGAGAAAGTTGGAGAGTCAGAGGAAGTTGTAGAGGCAGAGAAAGTTGTAGAGGCAGAGAAAGTTGTAGAGGCAGAGTAAGTTGGTGAGGTAGAGGAAGTTAGAGAGGCAGAGGAAGTTAGAAGGTGATGGAAAAAAATGCATAGTGTGTTTAAAAAGTAAAAAAAAAGTGAAGGAGAGTGTTGTCTCCTCTTTATGTTGTTCTTGATATGTAAGAAAAAATTTGAAAGTTTCTCCAATGGTTGGTGCAAAGCATGTAGTCACAAACTGATTAGAAGTTTTTGAAAAAAATAAATAAAATACTTATTTTGGAAGACAATTTTATTGTGATTTATGTCTGCATTCTTTGCATTCCTATAGCTTACTATGGTGCATAGCATAAAATTCACAAAGTATATCGATGAAATTTACCTTAATGTAACCAGCAACCTTTGCGCTGGCTCCACACTTTTCCGAAAGGTGGTGTTCTGATACTCCAATCGTGTACCAAGCAACCAAAGTAATTCATCAAAACTAAGAAATAAAACCACAAAACCAATGTAAGTGACAAGTTAAAGCCCATACAAAATGACATGGTAAGAGGCAAGAGTACTAGTGAAAGGATAAAAGAGATGGAAAGTTGGATTGGTGGTCATTGGGATTGGTGGTCAGTGGCATTGGTGGTCAGTGGGATGTATGCCCTTACATTGGTGGTCATTGGGATTGGTGGTCAGTAGCATTGGTGGTCAGTGGGATGTATGCCCTTACATTGGTGGTCAGTAGGATTGGTGGTCAGTGGGATTGGTGGTCAGTGGGATTGGTGGTCAGTGGGATTGGTGGTCATTGGGATTGCCCTTACATTGGTGGTCAGTGGGATTGGTGGTCAGTGGCATTGGTGGTCAGTTGGATTGGTGGTCATTGGGATTGCCCTTACATTGGTGGTCAGTGGGATTGGTGGTAATTGGAATTGGTGGTCAGTGGTATGCATGTCAGTGATAGATAGAAAAAAGGAGGGAGGAGGAGAAGGAAGTGGGGTACAGGTACTAACCTATTTACTGACATCCGGGAATAGTTGAAGAACTTCTCCTCATGCTGCCTGAGATGATTGTAGAGGATCCTAAACTGACCTCTCTCTTCCCTATTTAGAATAATTGGATGGACCCAATATCTTCTTGTACTCATCAGTCTCTTGGTCCTCCTCCTCCTCTTCCTCCGGGCTTTGTCCATCAGTACTGCAGCAGTAGCAGTAACAACTGCTGCCATTATCAACGGCACATGATGAAACATAATGACCAAAAAACAAAATCCTCACTGACTACTCACAAAAACCACACTCCTCCAACGACAATACTCTCCCCACAAGAGAAAACAGGGAAAGCACAGGAAGTTAACACCCATTTTTTTCTTGGTTTTTCAATTGGCCTGAGCAGAAATCGCATCTGTGCCTAATTTACATTGTAAGCGCATTACATTCGCATTGGATTCGCATTGCAATCGCGCTGGTAATTAATAAACAAACAATGAAAAAAAACCCCTCATAATCGCATCGCACAAGTGTGAACCGGCACTTAAGGAGTGAATGGGAGAAAAGACACAGCTCAGCGAGTACTTGCTACATTTTTACTATTGCAAACAAAGTAATAAAGTTGAGAAACACTCTTCCACAATGCGGTGATTTTGCCTCGTGTGACAGATTTGCTTTAAATTGTGCATGTGTTCTATCTACAACGTGATGAGACTGCAAAATGCATTAAAAAGTAAGAAATGTCGCAGAAAAGCGCATCTAGACTTCATCGCTTGCCGGGAATGCTCCAGAGCTGCAGCAAGCTTGGCTGAATGCGAGAATATATTCTTCGCCTTTTATAGGTGAAACTCATTTAAAGTTTTCTGCCAGACTTGGGCAGTTAAAATGAAGACGGGAAGGGCGGATGGACTTTAGTTGGCAGAAAATAGAGGAAGACAGAACAGGTCTTCCATCTTTCATTCTCCGTATAGTGTTTAGGGGCAAGATCACGCTGCCCGCTGGTACAGTGACAAATGACATTTGCTGCGTGTTTACAGCAGACGATTAAAGGGACTGTGCGAACAACATATTGAAACGCTTGAGGGACATAACAAACGGCTTAGGAAGGCTGTTAATCTGAATGTTAACAGCAATTATTTGCTGTTGAACTCCAGAATGTTTGGGGTTAAGGCATTTTTTACATTTTTATATAGAATAAGGGAGGTGTGACAGACCACCTGGCACCCAGCTTGGGTGCTTCCATCAAGATACAGCTTCCTTCAGTGGCGGCTGTTGTTTTTTTTTTTTGTGGGGGGGCGGGCGGCAAACAACCACCCCCCTCCTCCCCATCGGTTGGTCGGTCGGCGCGGTACCCCCCCAGGACTTACCCAAGCGGGTTGTGGGTTCCTATGGGCGGCGGGCCGGTTGTGGGCTCCTATGGGCGGCGGGCAGCGGCTCCTGTGTCCTGTCTGCATCATGGCGGCTTTCGCTGTGCGGCTCCTTCCTCCTCCTCCTAGGCGTCCAATAGGATCACCTGTCTTTTCACCTGTCCTTTCAGCCAATCGTGTGACAAGTCTCAAGACCCGCTTCCTGATTGGCCGGGAGGAGGATCAGTGTGGCGACAGCAAATATTAATTCGCTATTGTCACACAACTGGGTGGGATCGGGGCGCAGTGCTCTGGCTCTAATCACGTGCTTCAAAAAAACACATCCCCGCCATTGGAATCCATGTGTCCAACGTATGTAGATCAGGGGGCCTGATGCATGAATAGGGGGGGCGGCGCACGTGCGTCCCTAATGGACGGGCTGCCGCCGCCTTCCTCTACTCTGGAACCAGGTATTATAGCTGAATATTGCACCCAAGAACTAGAAGACACTAGCTTAGGTGCAAACTAGAACTGACTTTTCTGTAAATTCACACAGAATATATACCACATAAAATCAGGTAAGAAAAACTAATACATACTTTATAATGTAAATAGTGTATATAACGTAGTGCAGAGTATATAGTGCAGTGCGAGTATATAATACAGTGTATTGAAGTGGTTAAGGGGAACCCTATGACAGAATTTAAGAAAAAAACAGCATGGGGTACCCCCCAAAATCCATACCAGGCCTTTTGGATCTGGTATAGATTTTAAGGGGAACTCCACAGCAAAATGTAAAAAAAAATTGATGTGGGGTCCCTCTCAAAATCTATACCAGACACTTATCCGAACAAGCAGCCTGGCAGGCCAGGAAAGGGGATGGGAGCAAGCGCCCCCCCCCTCCCGAACCATACCAGGCCGCTTGCCCTCAACATGGGAAGGGTGCCCCCCAAAGCACCTTGTCCCCATGTTGATGGGGACAAGGGCCTCTTCCCGACAACTCTGGCCAATGGTTGTTGGAGTCTGCAAATGGGGGCTTATCGGAATCTGGAAGCCCCCTTTAACAAGGGGCCCCCAGATCCTGGGCCCCCTCCATGTGAATGGGTATCGGGTACATCGTACCCCTACCCTTTCACCAAAAGGTGTCAAAACAGTAAAAAACACAAGAGACAGTTTTTGACAAATCCTTTATTAAAAAAGAAAAAACAGGTGACCCCATTCCCTTCTGATGTCATGTGACATCTCATTACGTCAGAAGGGGCGGGTTCACGGTTATATCACTGAGTGGTCCCACCCTTGCCTATTTAAGAGCTGTTGAAGAGCGAGCATTCAGCGGGAGGCCTCCCATGGAGGCGGGGCGTTTTCATTTTTGCTATTTTTCGGGTCCACCGGGCGGGGTTTTCTACTTTTTTTACACCTCTCGGTGAATGGGTAGGGGTACGATGTACTGATACCCATTCACATAGGGAGGGCTGGGATCTGGGGGCCCCCTTCTTAAAGAGTGCTTCCAGATTCCGATAAGCCCACCGCCTGCAGACCCCAACAACCACCGGCTAGGGTTGTCGGAAAGAGGCCCTTGTCCCCATCAACATGGGGACAAGGTGCTTTGGGGAGCACCCCAAAGCACCCTCCCCATGTTGAGGGTAAGCAGCCTGGTTCAGGAGGCCTTGTTCAGGGGGGGTGCTCGTTTTTCAGCCCCTTTCCTGGCCTGCCAGGCTGCTTGCTCGGATAAGAGTCTGGTATGGATTTTGGGGGGCTCCACGTCAGTTTATTTTTTTATTTTGGCATGGGGTTCCCCCTTAAAATCCACACCAGACCGGCAATACATTACAGCCGCAAGCAAGTTTAAATTACATTTTTTCCTTTAGAAATGGCATTATTGCTGTGTTCTATACACAATACAGATGCGCCACTTTACAGGCATACTAAGGGGACCCTCCAGACACAATATTTAAAGGAATATTTCATTTTTATTGTTTCACTTTAAGCATCATTAAAATCACTGCTCCTTTAAAAACTATTGTTTAAAAAAAATATGTTTGCATAGATACCTGTCCCCTGGCGCAGTACCCAGGTCCCCATACACTTTTATTGGCAATAACTTGCATATAAGCCTTTAAAATTAGTGCTTTTGGTTTTCCATGTTCGTGTCCCATAGACTTTAATAGGGTTTTCATGTCTGCTAGAACTTTTTGCCTTTTTTAAAAGAGCAAGTGACCTGTTGGAAACCACAAATGCCTTAAAACATGCCTCCATCCCTAGTATAGTAGGAAAAGAAGAAATGGGCTATGGGACTTTAAATGAGGCGTATGGAATTGTTTGGGATATCAAGGGTAGGTACAGTATACCTGTCACAGTCCCGTCAGGGAAATCTCTGTGGCCATGAGGAATTGCTAAGTATTCAATCCAAAAAATTATAATGAAAATCAAAGAGTCAATTGTAAAATTCATAGTGTAATAATGCATCATAATATATAATACAAAGATCATGCAGACAAAGGCATAATACATGTAATAATGATCACATTGGCATATTTAATAATTCAAAATCCAGGACATGACTAGTAAAAGCAATCACAATGGATTTTTTGGAACGCTTGGGCTACCTTTTTGGGCTTCGCCATTGGTAATGTATCAAACCATCTGACTCTGTTGTTTTTTTGCAACTATGACTTAACCATTGAGACCTCATTGACTTACAGTACCTATTTATTCATCTATCCCTACTTTTTTTAGCTAAAATATATGCACCCCACTCCTGATGACTGGCTTTAAATGCCAAGAAACGTGTTGAGTCCATGCCCAGGGATGCCAAGCTAAGCTTGCCCAACTATGTATTTCATCAAACTGTTTTCTTTTACTCATTTAATTGGATAATCAGGTTCACTGTATCTGTATGCCCATCTATTGTGATTGCTTTTACTAGTCATGTCCTGGATTTTGAAGCATTAAATATGCCAATGTGATCATTATTACATGTATTATGCCTGATCTTTGCATTATATATTATAAAACATTATATTATATACTTAGCAATTCCTCATGGCCACAGAGATTTCCCTGATGGGACTGTGACAGGTATACCTACCCTTGATATCCCAAACAATTCCATATGCCCATCCATGCCTCAGTTAAAGTCCCATAGCCCATTTCTTCTTTTAGAACTTTTTGCCTGTTTGAGGTGTTCTGGTGCAAACCGAACCGGGGAGGGGTGTTCGGCCCATCCCTACTGACATAGCCCTCATCCAGGAAACATTGATGCTCCCCCCCCCCCCCAGGTACAGAGTGGCATAGTAAGAAAGCTGGTAAGCAGCTCATTTATTTGTTTGTGGTGATTCCTAGGGAGCACTTTTTCTTTGGTGGTGCACGTTATCATCATTCCTTTGCGGCAAAGACTGATGAACTATTGATGTTTAGAAAATCTGAGCACCTTTTTGCAACATATATTTTTTTTTTATATCATATATTTTTTTTGAATAGTGTTTGCACATTTTATATAAACTTTATTTGTTTAATGTATTCATATGTTTAATGCACTTTTATTGTGTCTCTTATGTGATTAATAACTTGTATCTAGCACAAGGAAAGAGCAATTTAAATTATTGTTTGGTTGGAACAGATTGGTATATGACAGGGCACAACAGGTGCCTGCTGCTACACCCTGCACCTGGAGGTAGTGTGACCTGTCAAAACTAAAGGCATCTTAAAGCGGAGGTCCAGCTGTAAAAATATTTTTTTTAAAGTCAGCAGCGAAAAACACTGTATCTGCTGACTTCTGACTTGTATCTGCTGACTTAATAAGCACACTTACCTGTCCAGAATGCCAGCGATGTCGGCCGCGGCGCTTTGCGAATGGCCGGCTGTCTTCTGGGACACACACAGGTCCCAGAAGACAGCGTGCACAAATGTCCCAGAAGAGAATGCGAGGAGGAGAAGAATGAAGACTACCGCGGAATATGAAGTGGGAGATTAGGACAATCTGCCTAGCAACAGCCATTTTTGGTAAGTATAACATTTTTTTCACATTTTTTTGAGCCTTTTTGTCCATTTTTTTTTTTTTAGGGTGGACCTCCGCTTTAAAATAAACTTACGAGGTTCCAAAATGAACAGGTTGTACTCCAATCCTTATTTATCTCTCTCTTGTAAAAAAACAAGTTTAGTTATTCCCTCTCCATCATTTTGGTTGCCTAGATATACCCAGTGGGTGCTGTCATATGCGCAATCATACCTCCCAACTTTTTGAGATGGGAATGAGGGACACTTATCAGCAAAAGTATGCAGGCATAGGACACACCCCTTGCCACGCCCCCTAAAAGGAGAATTGTACAAAAAAAAGATTGGTTAAACCCACAAGTACTTTTTTTCGTTATATTGACTTTTGGAATTTACAAATGCAGCAATTTAGAAATCAGATGAAAGGTTTAGCACTGGGAAACACTTTTTGAAGGATAAAAAGTGAATTTTATATACATCTATATAGATCAGACCAAAATGAGGGACAAATGGGGAGGAATGAGGGACAGAGGCACATTGCTCCAAATCAGGGACAGTCCCTCGAAATCAGGGACAGTTGGGCTCTGTGGGCGCAAGGACATCATCCCGTACGTACATCAGGCACATGGCAATGATATAGTGTTTCAGGTGACATGACCAATTGATGTGGCTGGTGGAAGAGAAAATAGCCTGATGTATGGGCCTTTTATATATTATGTGCTATAGATACCCTCCTCCATCAGGTACCCACCAAAGAAGTGGATCAGTTCATGAAAAGGTGTTGATAATATGTACAGCCTTCAAGTCATAAGTTGATACTGATGAATATATATTATT
This sequence comes from Rana muscosa, assembly GCA_029206835.1. Taxonomy (NCBI): domain Eukaryota; kingdom Metazoa; phylum Chordata; class Amphibia; order Anura; family Ranidae; genus Rana; species Rana muscosa. Next base: position 58,765,354 of record CM055117.1, on the reverse strand, counting down.
GTATTGTTGCATATGCAGAGAAAGAACATACTCGATAGGTGATAGGCAGAGATATGAGAATATATACTGATGAATAGGGATGAGCTTCGAGTTCGGTTGCCTGTTCGGTTGTTCGCCGAATTCCGAACTTTATGGGCCATTCGCGCCAAATTCGAGTGGCACATCACGGCCCATAATTCACTGCATCGCAGTGCATTGCTGGCTGATGATTGGCCAAGCATGCACTATGACCCGCATGCTTTGGCCAATCACAGTGCGGAAAAAACCGAGAGCCATAATTGGCCAAAGACAGGGTGGCTTTGGCCAATTATGCCTCAGGGGATTTAATACACGCCCCACACTATATGAGGCGGCCTGGAAGTTGGCCTTGTGTAGTGTGTTGCGGTGTTGGTTAAAATACAGACGGAGAGAGAGAGAGAGAGACAGTGTATTTTGATTTGAGTTAGATAGAGCAGGCAGGCGAGTCAGTTAGCTGCAGTTACAGCGTGTAGAGGATATATATGCATCCTAGGTGTTGTATATATATTTATACACTGTATTCAGTTTAGCTAGATCCATTCCTGTTATTCTCCATACTGTGACAGGCAGGCAGGTGATTGTGCTAGCTGCAGTGTTTCACTTAGTGTACTGTGTCCTTTGCACAGTGTGCACCAAAAGCTTACCTGAATACAATTGCTGGTGTTCTGATACAAATACAGGCAGGGAGCTGCAGTATTTCACTTTAGTGTCCTTTGCAGGGTGTGCACCTAAAGCTTACCTCAATACAATTGCTGGTGTTCTCATACTAATACCACAGGCAGGGAGTTCAAAGTTACAAACAGATTCTACGTAACAACAAACCTACAGTCCCTGTCTTGTTTGCACCGCCTGTATACTGCTGTTCAGAGTATATAGGACCTGGGGGCCCCACGCCTTTCCTTTTTTTTATTTTGGTGCGGGATTCCCCTTAATATCTATACAAGACCCAAAGGAGCTGGTAATGGGCTGGGGGTGGGGTGGGGGGGGTACCCATGCCATTTTTCTCAATGATTTTCATCCATATTACCGGGACCAGACATTACATTAAAGCCGCAAGCAGTTTTAAATGACTTTTTTTCCTTTAGAAATGTCATTTTGTGCAGGGACAGTTCTAAACACGGGAAACACGTGCCACTTCACAGGCATACTTTAGACACCCCCCAGGTACGATATTTAACCACTTAAGCCCCGGACCATTTGGTAGCTAGAGGACCAGAGGTGAATTCAGAATTTTGCACTGCGCTGCTTTAACTGTAAATTGTGCGGACATGCAATGTTGTACCCAAACAAAATTTGCGTCCTTTTCTTCCCACAAATAGAGCTTTCTTTTAATGGTATTTGATTGCCTCTGCGATTTTTATTTTTTGCGATATAAACGGAAAAAGACCAAAAATTTTGAAAAAAAATGATATTTTCTACTTTTTGTTATAAGAAAAATCGAATAAACTCAATTTTAGTCATACATTTAGGCCAAAATGTATTCAGCCACATGTCTTTAGTAAAAAAAATGTCAATAAGCGTATATTTATCGGTTTGCGCAAAAGTTATAGCGTTTACAAACTAGGGTACATTTTCTGGAATTTACACAGCTTTTAATTTATGACTGCCTATCTCATTTCTTGAGGTGCTAAAATGACAGGGCAGTACAAAACCCCCCCAAATGACCCCATTTTAGAACGTAGACACCCCAAGGAAATTGCTGAGAGGCATGTTGAGCCCATTGAATATTTTTTTTTTGTCCCAAGTGATTGAATAATGACAAAAAATAAAAATAAAAATAAAAATTACAAAAAGTTGTCACTAAATGATATATTGCTCACACATGCCATGGTTATATGTGGAATTGCACCCCAAAATACATTCTGCTGCTTCTCCTGAGTACAGGGATACCACATGTGTGGGACTTTTTAGGAGCCTAGCCACGTACGGGACCCCGGAAACCAAGCACCGCCTTCAGGATTTCTAAGGGCCCAAATTTTTGATTTCACGCCTCACTACCTATCACAGTTTTGAAGGCCATAAAATGCCAAAATAGCACAAAACCCCCCCAAATGACCCCATTTTAGAAAGTAGACACCCCAAGGAAATTGCTGAGAGGCCTGTTGAGCCCATTGAATATTTTTTTTTTTTGTCCCAAGTGATTGAATAATGACAAAAAAAAAAAAAAATACAAAAAGTTGTCACTAAATGATATATTGCTCACACATGCCATGGTTATATGTGGAATTGCACCCCAAAATACATTCTGCTGCTTCTCCTGAGTAAGGGGATACCACATGTGTGGGACTTTTTAGGAGCCTAGCCACGTACGGGACCCCGGAAACCAAGCACCGCCTCCAGGATTTCTAAGGGCGCAAATTTTTGATTTCACTCCTCACTACCTATCACAGTTTTGAAGGCCATAAAATGCCAAAATAGCACAAAACCCCCCCAAATGACCCCATTTTGGAAAGTAGACACCCCAAGCTGTTTGCTGAGAGGCATGGTGAGTATTTTACAGCTCTCATTTGTTTTTGAAAATTAAGAAAGAACATTTTTTTTTTTTTCTTTTTTTTTCAATTTTCAAAACTTTGTGACAAAAAGCGAGATCTGCAAAATACTCACAATACCTCTCAGCAAATAGCTTGGGGTGTCTACTTTCCAAAATGGGGTCATTTGGGGGGGTTTTGTGCCATCTGGGCATTCCATGGCCTCCGAAACTGTGATAGGCAGTGAGAAGTGAAATCAAAAATTGACACCCTTAGAAAGCCTGAAGGCGGTGCTTGGTTTTTGGGGTCCCGTACGCGGCTAGGCTCCCAAAAAGTCTCACACATGTGGTATCCCCGTACTCAGGAGAAGCAACAGAATGTATTTTGGGGTGTAATTCCACATATGCCCATGGCATGTTTGAGCAATATATCATTTAGTGACAACTTTGTGCAAAAAAAAAAAAAAAAAATTATTTTTTCCGCAACTTGTGTCAACATATAAAATATTCCATGGACTCGACATGCCTCTCAGTATATAGCTTGGGGTGTCTACTTTCCAAAATGGGGTCATTTGGGGGGGTTTGAACTGTTCTGGCAGTTTATACACAACATTAGGAAGCTTACATCCACTCTTCTAACCACTTGAAGACAAAGCCCTTTTTGACACTTTTTGTTTACATGAAAACATATTTTTTTTGCAAAAAAATTATGTTGAACCCCCAAACATTATATATATTTTTAAAGCAAAGGCCCTACAGAATAAAATGGTGGGTGTTGCATTTTTTTTTCTACACAGTATTTGCGCAGCGATTTTTCAAACGCATTTTTTGGGGAAAAAATACACTTTTTTTAATTTTAATGCACTAAAACACACTATATTGCCCAAATGTTTGATGAAATAAAAAAGATGATCTTAGGCCGAGTACATAGATACCAAACACGACATGCTTTAAAATTTCGCACAAACGCGCATTGGCGACAAACTACATACATTTTTAAAAGCCTTTAAAAGCATTTACAGGTTACCCCGTTAGATTTACAGAGGAGGTCTACTGCTAAAATTACTGCCCTCGATCTGACCTTCGCGGTGACACCTCACATGCATGGTGCAATTGCTGTTTACATATGACGCCAGACCGACGCTTGCGTTCGCCATTGGGCAAGAGCAGGGCAGGACAGGGGTGCTTTTTTTTTTTTTTTTTTTTTTTTTATTATTAATTTTGCTTTTTTATTTTATTTTTAAACTGTTGCTTCCATATTTATTTATTTTTATTACTTTTATTGTTATCTCAGGGAATGTAAATATCCCCTATGATAGCAATAGGTAATGACAGGTACTCTTTTTTGAAAAAACTGGGGTCTATTGGACCCTAGATCTTTCCTCTGCCCTCAAAGCATCTGACCACACCAAGATCGGTGTGATAAAATGCTTTCCCAATTTCCCAATGGCGCTTTTTATATCCGGGGGGGACATTCCCTCCCACTGCTTGTAAAAGCAGTCCAGAGGCTAATTAGCCACTAGGATTGCTTTTACATGAAAGCCGGCCGCTGGCTGAAAAGAATGATACCAAGATGATACCTAAACCCGCAGGCATCATTCTGGTATAAACATTCAAAGTCCAGCAACATACAAGTACGTTGCTGGTCCTTGTTGGACATGTATTGTAATCTTTTTTTTCATGCAGCCTGTTGGCTGAACGAAAAAAAAAGATTGATCGGTGGGTATGCCCACCATTAGAATACCGCCCTTCATCCACCCACTTCTAATGATGGGCATACATGCACCATTTATATATGCCGAAGCATGGGGGCATCCTCCCGCAAAAGTTATGCAGCACACACATGGTCAGACTTTTCCACGGGCAAGCCTCCGTCGGAATTTTGACCGTATGTACGCGGCATTAGGAGCAAAATCGCTCCTCCGCTCCTCCGCCCCTGCTGCCCCAATGCTTCGGCATATATGCTTTTTTTTTTTTAACTGTGGTGGTGAAATTACCTCCTACAGCACTGGAGTCGCAGGGATCAGGCCTGTCTCTGCGAACGCTGCAGTTATGTGTGTTCTGTTTTGCAAGTGACAGTGATCGATCGATACTGCACTTGGGTGGCCTGGGCTGGGCGAAGGGGCAAAACGCAGGTGCTAGCAGGTATCTGGGCTGATCCCGCTAACACTGCGTTTTTGGGAACCCTAAACTGCTGGGGACGCTAGTATAGATCTGATCAGATCAGATATTGAGCTGATCAGATACTATACCACTAAGGGGGGTGTATGCTTCACGCGTGGGTGTTAGCGCTACTGGCACTAACCTGACGCTGCCTGGGGTGTGACGCAGACCCTCTCTGACGCTAAAACCTAACTGATATCACCCGCCGGGCGATCAGGGGGTTAAACCTTTATTGGGTTATATACGGCGGGTGCCCTGACACTATAAAAAGCAAACTAACTAACCAGCGTCACCCGTAACACTTATATGATGATCACTGGTGAAAGGGTTAACTAGGGGCAATTAGGGGGTTAAAACCTTTATTAGGGTAATATATGGGGGTACCTGACGCTATATAAAAACCTGACGGCGAACCTAAAAAAAAATTACTGGCTACCTATCGGCATCACCGACACTAAGACAACGATCATAAAAACGATTGCTTAGCGACAGTGGTGATAGGGGGTGAAAGGGTTACCTGGGGGGCGATCAGGGGGTTAAACCTTTATTAGATAATATATGGGGGTACCTGACGCTATAAAAACCTGCGGCGAACCTAAAAAAAATTACTGGCTACCGATCAGCATCACCGACGCTAAGACATAGATCAGAAAAATGATCGCATAGTGACGGCGGTGCTAGGGGGTGAAAGGGTTACCTGGGGGGTGATCAAGGGGGTTACACCTTTATTAGGTAATATATGGGGGTACCCGACGCTATAAAAACCTGCGGCGAACCTAAAAAAAATTACTGGCTACCGATCAGCATCGCCGACGCTAAGACATCGATCAGAAAAATGATCGCTTAGTGACAGTGGTGATAGGGGGTGAAAGAGTTACCTGGGGGGCGATCAAGGGGGTTAAACCTTTATTAGGTAATATATGGGGGTACCCGACGCTATAAAAACCTGCGGCGAACCTAAAAAAAATTACTGGCTACCGATCAGCATCACCGACGCTAAGACATCGATCAGAAAAATGATTGCATAGCCACGGCGGTGCTAGGGGGTGAAAGGGTTACCTGGGGGGTGATCAAGGGGGTTAAACCTTTATTAGGTAATATATGGGGGTACCCGACGCTATAAAAACCTGCGGCGAACCTAAAAAAAATTACTGGCTACCGATCAGCATCGCCGACGCTAAGACATCGATCAGAAAAATTATAACTTAGTGACAGTGGTGATAGGGGGTGAAAGGGTTACCTGGGGGGCGATCAAGGGGGTTAAACCTTTATTAGGTAATATATGGGGGTACCCGACGCTATAAAAACCTGCGGCGAACCTAAAAAAAATTACTGGCTACCGATCAGCATCACCGACGCTAAGACATCGATCAGAAAAATGATTGCTTAGTGACAGTGGTGATAGGGGGTGAAAGGGTTATCTGGGGGGTGATCAGGGGGTTAAACCTTTATTAAGGGGGGGTTAGGGGGCTACACTGGACCTAAGACTAAACTTTGGTGACACTTTTACAGTCACAAATGTCACTGATTGCAGTGATCACTAAATAAATGGTCACTGCAATCAGTGACACTGTGACTGGGGGCTGGGGGGGGCTGGGGGGTGATCTGGGGGTGCGATTTATGTGCCTATGTGTCCTGGTGTCAGTGTAGTGTTGTGTGTACTAACCTGGCATCTTCTCCTGTACGGCGCTCGGTATATGTGAGCGCCCCAGGAGAGATGACATCACTTCCTCCTTCCTGGCAGGCAGGGGAAGCTCTCTCATTCGCCGGGAGCGATCGAGAGGGGGTGGCCGGAATCGAACGGCCGTCCCCTCATGCCGGATCGCTCCCGAAGGTAAAACGACCGCTCACTGTAAAGAAGGGGGGTCAGATCGGACCCCCCAACTATACAAAGGCAATCACGTATATATACGTGATTGTGCCTGTCGGTGCCATTCTGCCGACGTATATTTACAGTGGGCGGTCGTTAAGTGGTTAAAGGAATATTTCACTTTTTTTTTTCACTTTAAGCATCATTAAAATCACTGCTCCCGAAAAAACTACAGTTTTTAAAACTTATTTTTGCATTGATACATGTCCCCTGGGGCAGGACCCGTGTCCCCAAACCCTTTTTAGGACAATAACTTGCATATTAGCCTTTATAATTAGCACTTTTGATTTAGAACGTTCAAGTCCATTGTATTTAATAGGGTTCTAAAGTTTGCGCAAACTTTCGGTCCGTTCGCAGGTTCTGGTGCGAACCGAACCCGGGGGTGTTCGGCTCATCCCTACTGATGAATATACACTGATCAGCCATAACAATGATCATCTTGTTGCAATGGCATATGAAAGTCGGTGGGATATATTTTATATAAATATATACATACGGTATCTCACAGTACCTCACAAAAGTGAGTACACCCCTCACATTTGTTTACCGTAATTTTTTTATTCTATCTTTTCATGTGACAACACTGAAGAAATGCCACTTTGCTACAATGTAAAGTAGTGAGTGTACAGCTTGTATAACAGTGTAAATTTGCTGTCCCCTCAAAATAACTCAACACACAGCCATTAATGTCTAAACCGCTGGCAACAAAAGTGAGTACACCCCTAAGTGAAAATGTCCAAATTGGGCCCAAAGTGGCAATATTTGTGTGGCCACCATTATTTTCCAGCACTGCCTTAACCCTCTTGGGCATGGAGTTCACCAGAGCTTCACAGGTTACCACTGGAGTCTCTTCCACTTCTCCATGACGACATCACGGAGCTGGTGGATGTTAGAGACCTTGCGCTCCTCCACCTTCCATTTGAGGATGCCCCACAGATGCTCAATAGGGTTTAGGTCTGGAGACATGCTTGGCCAGTCCATCGCCTTTACCCTCAGCTTCTTTAGCAAGGCAGTGGTTGTCTTGGAGGTGTGTTTGGGGTTGTTATCATGTTGGAATACTGCCCTGCAGCCCAGTCTCTGAAGGGAGGGGATCATGCTCTGCTTCAGTATGTCACAGTGCATGTTGGCATTCATGGTTCCCTCAATGAACTGTAGCTCCCCAGTGCCGGCAGCACTCATGCAGCCCCAGACCATGACACTCCCACCACCATGCTTGACTGTAGGCAAGACAATGGGGCACTATTCCTTCTGCTGATACCAGCAATGGGGCACTATTCCTACCACTGACACCAACTGCCCTATTCTTCCCACTAATGCCAATGATGGGGCACAATTCCTTTCCCTAATATTATCAATGGGGCAACATTCCTTCCACTAATAACAATGATGGGGGGCATTGTTTACTCTCATTGGAGCCGGGGCATTTTCCACACACACTGGCCACAGTCCGGCCCCCTCAAAGTCTTAAAGACAGTAAACTGGCCCTTTGTTCAGAAAGTCTGCTGTAGACTATAGAAAGCCTCCCCTCTATAGTTTTGAAAAAAAATGAGAGAGGGAAGTGTTCTGGAGTCCTAACACACTTCCTGTCCCAGGGTGACAACGCCACCTCTCCATACAGTATGGTAAGTAAGCATTGTCACCCTAGGACAGGAAATGGATGGCTGGATAATCAGGTAAAAAAATAAATAAATAAAGCAAAAAATGCAGCCACCACATCCAAGGACTGGTAAGTTTCAACATATATATTTTTTCTTGGTTTTAGAAATATTTTAACTGTTCTGCAATAAAAAAAATGTGTGAATAACCTTTGCAGTAAGTTTACTAGACCCCAAGGAGATTTTTTTTTTTTTTTACCCGCTGGTACAAATCTGTATTAAAGCTTGTCAGTATCTCTACAATATATGTTGTAGACCCGAAGCCATGCGTTAAATGAAAAAAGGACGGAATCTGCAATAAAAGGTTTTGTGGGGACCCTTGGTGATATGTAGCACACCTGGAGATATCTTTTTTTTTTTTTTTTTTATTAAAGCAAAGGTAGAGATCCATGTAAACAGTTATATTTATATTAAAACACTCAGAGAAGCAGGTTTTATATCTCATCTCATCTTGTTTTATTATAACATCACATAAAATAGGAGGTTACAGATCGAACTGAGATAACCATTACCGCAGTTAGGTGCGCCAGTCATCTAATAGACTATAAATAAAACCTTTGTACATGCAGCCTAGAGATTTTTTTTAATTTCCTGATCAAATCATTCTATCCCCCTAGTGGTGAGAGGTAGGTACTACGAGTCCGACTGCTTCTTCTTCTGGAATTTCCTGAACTGAGATTGGATCGCCACCGCCGCTCGTTCTGTCTCTGGGGCTTCCATGTCGATGTCAAAATCCTCTTCGACTTTTTTCTGGTCATCTGAGGGAAAAAACAAAACAAAAAAAAAAAAACATGTTAAAATCTGCATTTATTTTTTTTTGCTAGAAAATTACTTACAGCCCCCAAACATATAATTTCTGAAAGCAAAGGGCATGGAGAATAAAATGGTGGATCTTGCAATTTTTTATGTTTCACGATATTTGCGCAGCCAATTATCAAATGTGTATTTCCAGAAAAATAAATAAACTTAAAGCGATATTAAAGGAATTTTTTTTATTTATTTATTTTTAAATAACAAACATGTTATACTTACCTGCTCTGTGCAGTGGTTTTGCACAGATCAGCCTGCATCCTCCTCTTCTCGGGTCCCTCGCCAGCGCTCCTGGCCCCTCCCTCCTGCCAAGTGCCCAAAAAGCTTGCAATGGGGGCACCAAGGCAAGCTCGCTCCCAAGTCACTACTCTGCATGTCCATTCAGAGCCCTCTCTCCTCATTAACTCACTGACTGGGATTGACAACAGCAGGAGCCAATGGCTCCTGCTGCTGCTTCAGCCAATGATGAGGGAGAGTCCCCGAAGTGCTGATGCTAAGTATTAGGAGGCTCTGGGGGGGGGGGGGCTGTTGCACACAGAAGGTTTTTTACCTTCATGCATTGAATGAGCTTTTAGAACCACTTTAAATTATTTTTTTGTGCACACAAACACAATACAATACCCAATTTTTTTTAGCAAAATATAAAAAATGATGGTGCATTGAGTAAATAGATGCTTAACATGTCTAGATTTCAAATTGCTCATACCTGTGAAATGACGACAAACTACGGTACCTAAAATTGACCATAGGTGATGCTTTAACCACTTGCCGACCGCCGCATGCAGATGTACGTCGACACAATGGCACGGGCAGGCAAATGGGCATACCTGTACGTCCCTTTAAATTTGCAGCCCAGCGCGCACGCCGCGTGCCTCGTGAGCGTGTTTGCGGGTCCCGGGAACTCGCTGTTCCCGGGTAGCCCGCGATTGCGGTCGGCAAAGGCAGTACAGGGGGATGCCTTTGTAAACAAGGTATTCCCCTATTCTGCCTAGTGATACGTCACTGATGACTGTTCCCCGTGATCGGGAATGGTCATCAGTGATGTGTCATGTGTAGCCACGCCCCCTAACAGTTAGAATCACTCTCTAGTACTGACTTAACCCCTTCAGCGCCACCTAGTGGTTAACCCCTTCACTGCCAGTGTCATTTTTACTGTAATCAGTGCTTTTTTATAGCACTGATCGCTGTAAAAATGACAATGGTCCCAAAAATGTGTCAAAGGTGTCCGATGTATCCGCCATAAAGTTGCAGTCACAATAAAAATCGCAGATCGCCACCATTACTAGTAAAAAAAAAATATATTAATAAAAATGCCATAAAACTATCCCCTATTTTGTAGATGCTATAACTTTTGCGCAAACCAATCAAAAAAAGCTTATTGCGATTTTTTTTTACCAAAAATATGTAGAAGAATACGTGTTGGCCTAAACTGAGGAAAAAATATGTTTTTTATATATTTTTTGGGGATATTTATTATAGCAAAAAGTAAAAAATATTGAATTTTTTTCAAAATTGTCGCTCTATTTTTGTTTATAGCGCAAAAAATAAATATGGCAGAGGTGATCAAATACCACCAAAAGAAAGCTCTATTTGTGGGAAAAAAAGGACGTCAATTTTGTTTGGGAGCCACGTCGCACGACCGCGCAATTGTCAGTTAAAGCGACGCAGTGCCGAATCGCAAAAAGTGGCCTGGTCTTTGGCCAGCCAAATGGTTCGGGGCTGAAGTGGTTAAAAGCCTTTACAGGTTATCAGTTTAGAGGTAATTATGAATTATTGCAGGGTCCGATTCTTCCCACTGATACCAATGATGGGGCACTATTCCTTTCCCTAATATTAACAACGGGGCAACATTCCTCCCACTAATAACAGTGATGAGACATTGTTTACTCCCATTGACGCCGGCACATTTTCTTCTCACACTGGCCACAGTCCGGCTCCCTCAGTTGTCTTAAAGTCAGTAAACTGGCTCTTTGTTCAGAAGGTTTGGAGACCCCTGATGTAGGCTATAGAAAGCCTCCCCTCTATAGTTTTGAAAGAAATGAGAGGGAAGTGTTCTGGAGTCCTAACACACTTCCTGTCCCAGGGTGACAACGCCACCTCTCCATACATTATGGTAGGTAAGCATTGTCACCCTAGGACAGGAAGTGAATGGCTGGATCATCAGGTGAAAAGAAAGGGGGAAAAAAAGCCCAAAAAATTAACACAAATGCAGCCACCACATCCAAGGACTGGTACGCTTCAACATATTAAATATTTTTTCTTGGTTTTAGAAATATTTTAACTATTCTGCAATAAAAAAAAATGTGTGAATAACCTTTGCAGTAAGTTTACTAGACCCCAAGGAGATTTGTTTGTTTTTTTCGGCTGGTACAAATCTGTAATAAAGCTTGTCAGTATCTCTACAATATATGTTGTAGACCCGAAGCCATGCGTTAAATGAAAAAATGATGGAATCTGCAATAAAAGTTTGTGGGGACCCTTGGTGATATGTAGTATACCCGGAGATATCTTTTTTTTTATTATTGAAGCAAAAGCAGAGATCAAATACCACCAAAAGAAAGACCTTATTGTGTGAAAAAAATTGACATGAATTAATTTGCGTACAGTGTCGCATGGCCGAGCAATTGCCAGTTAAAGCAGCACAGTGTAGGGTTGCCACCTGTCTGAGATTCACCCGGACAGTTCAGGTTTGGAATCACGCGTCCGGGTTTCAGACTGCCTGAAACCCGGACACATTATTCAGACTGGACTATGGCTTCCCAGCAGGGTTGCTGGCTCCAGTTGTCTAAGCTGAGAGTGTCTGTTAGACTCTCTTTCATGCTGCCCAAAGCCAGCACAACAATCCCCCCCCCAAAACACACACAGATGGGAGAGGACAGAGGGCTTGATCTGCACCTCTTTCTTCGCCCCTGCCCCTCTGTGTCTGCCCACACTTCAATCCCTGGCGCTGTGCCTCAGAAAAGGAAAGTAGGGGTTGGAAATTTGAAGTCCACCAGCCTCAGATACATCTGGATGAGAGGTGCTGACTGCCAAGGGGTGAGTGAGCTCACCATCCATCCCTGTCTGTGACTAAAGTCTCCACTTCCCCCTTTCTCTCTCCTGCCTCTGAGTGAGTACACTAAGGAAAATCAGGGTTCTCAGAGCACCCCTTACATCAGAGTTCCCCTTTACACCAGAGGCCACACTGTTCCCCCTTACATCAGAGTCCTCTCCATTCATCAGAGTTCTTAGTGTTCCCCCTTAAATCAGGGTTCCCAGAGCATCCCTTATGTCAGAGTCCCCAGAGTTCTCCCTTACATCAGAGTCTTCAGAGTCCCCCCTTATAGAGAAAGGGAACTCTGTGGACTCTGATATAAAGGGGAATTCTGTGGACTCTGATGTAAAGGGGAACTCTTGTTATTAACTTTATATGATTAGAAATGTTATTTACTATAAAAAAAAATTGCTGTGCGCCGCTAAAGTGTTCAGGTTTGACTTGAAGAAAAGGAGGCAACCCTAGCACAGTGCTGAATATCAAAAAAATGGTCTGGTCATGATGGGGGTAAAACCTTTCAGGGGTCAAGTAGTTATAGAGAATCTAGGCAAAGCAACAGGTTCTCTTGTAATTGACTTTGATGAGCCAGGTGCCCCCCCTGGAAGACTGCATGGGTGAGCATTTGGGTGTAAAACCCAAACTTAAAGGGTCCAGGTAATGGGTGTGTGGAGTCCATTTTTTTGGACCTTGGATACTTGACTCTAGTAGGGCCCCGCTCAGGTGGTGGTCCTTCAGCAATGCAACATCAGGGTGTCATGGGTGAGGAACACTATCTGCTACAAACCTTGGGTGTAAAATACAATTTCTTATTTTGGTAAGCCAATGCCTTTTGGGGGTTTAAAGCACTGCGCTCTCAATGGAAGGTATGCTGTCTATGGATTGCACATGTGCGGGAGTGATGTCCTCGCAGCTCGGCTATTCAAACGATCTGAGACTGCAAACCCAGAAGGAGGAATGGGTGAAGCTGGAAGCCCTGTCAGTGGTGACAGCACGCTGCTGGAGGGCTACATTCTAAGGTAAGTGTTTCATAATGTGCTAGTATGCGATGAATACTAGCACATTATCCTGCAGGGCACCATTGCTTTTTGTTTTTAGCCCCCCTTCAAAGCCTCACAAATACCTGCTGATTCTGGTAAGAAAGTCCACCTAAAAGGCTGGTGATTGTATGGCAACAATTCTGCACTGCTCACGAATTGACAGCAGAGTTGTCACTCACATGTTGGCTGTGCCTGTTTGCACTACAGTGGGAGGAGATGATGTTGCAGGGGGTGTGGCTATCAACATTGTCACTGATGATTCACAGACCTGTAGCTTGTCAATCAGCACCTGGCTACACCCAGTCCTGCTCATTGCTTCCCAGAATGGTAACACTGCCTCTGTTGCTAGAGCCCCCTCCTACTGTGAGCTGTAGTGTCTGGGAGGGGGAGTGTGTGAGACACAAATGATTGAGGATTTGGCTGCCTTAGACAGTTTAGGCAAAGGATGTTTTTTGAGTGCCATAATTGATGAATAAATCATCTGGTTGGACTGTCTCTTCAAAGTAAGGACCACCATGCAAATTTGCTCTTCAAAGGTTGTTCACCATGCCTGGAGTAATGGCACTGCTAGAGGCAGAGCTCTGCTCGGCTTTTCCATGATTACATCACCACCATGAACCGCATTTAGCCTATGCAACAGAATCCATCATATAGAAAATGCTTTCGTCTCACCAGCATTGTCATTATTTTTTGCTGTTGCCATGCAACAACTGCTTTTTGCAAAGGATGAGACTGATTTGAGCTTCTCTTGTCCTGACAGCATCTTAACAGAGCACTTCATATCTCTACCTCCCTAAGCTCAGAGGACTACTAATCCTATTGGCAATAACTGTTTTGTGTTTTTTTTTTTTTTTCACAAACACGCATGTGGAAATGTACAAGTCTGTGCAGCCAAAAGATGCTGCATGCAAGACTTATGGTCCATTGTAGTACATTGTAAGGGGGGTGCAGGGCTAATTTGTTTGGCCCTGGGATACTTGACCCCAGTATGGACCAGGTCGAGCAGTGGTCCTTAAGTAATGAAACATCAGGGTGTGATTGGGTGAGGAACACCACTGGCTACAAAACTTGGTTCTAACATCCTTTCCTTTCCAATGCTTTTGGGGTTTAAAGCACCCTTTTATTTTGGATTTGGTAATGTATGTCCCATATGCTGTGGTTTCTGCTGTGGATCAAAAAAGATGGAGGATGGGAAAGCACCAAGAAGGCGAGTATAAGTTGGTGGGGCAATGGAACAGTCTCTTTAAGGCTTACATCCCTAGGCTAAAAGACTACTAATCCAGTTGAGAATAACTGTTTATTTAGACGTCACAAACACGCATGTATAAAGTGGTAATGTAATAGTGTGTGCATGCATGATTTATGGTCCATTGGGGTGTGCTGTACAGTCCAATCAAAGGAATGGGCTGCCCCAGGGCAACGCACACTAAACCTTCGACACAATGTGTGATAATATGCTCCAGGCTGGTTTGCATAGGTCTTAAAGCGGAGTTCCGCCAAAATATATATTTTTTTTAAGTCAGCAGCTACAAATACTGCAGCTGCTGACTCTTAATATTAAGACACTTACCTGTCCAGGGCGCCCACGATGTCCTCATCCGAAGCCGTTCTGTACCTCTGCACTTCTAAAAACGAGCGCTGTAAGTACCTATTTAGAGCTATCTTCAGGCCGGTCACGTGACTCGCAGCCGCTTTACAGCTCCCATGCATGACTTCTGCGGGAGGGGCCGAGATCTCCCTCTGACCTCAGCCGGGGAGATTACGTGGCCTCCCGCAGAAACCCTGTCTTGGAGCTGTAAAGCGGTCGCGAGTCACGTGACCGGCCTGAAGATAGCTCCAAATAGGTATTTACAACGCTCAACTTTAGAAATGATTTACATAGAACCTGGCATACCACACTAATAGAGGGGCTGGCAGTGACCATTGTAGGTTTTTTATTTTCAATAATAGCGGTGGGGGGGAGGGAGGCAGAGACAGAGACACAGATAGGGAGCTGACAGGCAAGGAGGAGGGGGTGAGGGGGAGAAAGGAAAGCATAGAGGACAGCTGCATATGACAAAGGGACGCACTCTGACCACAGTGTTGTTTAATCTGCTTCAAGGGACTAGGATCTGAATTTTTTTTTTTTTTTAGGTTAACAAACACTTTAAGAGTTCCCTTCACTGGAATTAAGGGGCCAAGCCCAACCCCTAAAAACAACCCCCCATAATAATCCCTCCTCCACCAAATGATTTGGACCAGTGTACAAAGCAAGGTCCATAAATACATGGATGAGCGAGTTTGGAGTGGAGGATCTTGACTGGCCTGCGTCCTGACCTCAAGCTGATAGAACACCTTTGGGATGAATTAGAGTTGAGACTGCAAGCCAGACCTTCTCATCCAACATCAGTGCCTGACCTCCCAAATGCGCTTCTGGAAGAATAGTCAAACATTCCCATAGACACATTTATAAACCTTGTGGACAGCCTTCCCAGAAGAGTTGAAGCTGCAATAGCTGCAAAGGGTGGGCCAACTCAATATTGAACCCTACAGACTAAGACTGGGATGCCAATAAAGTTCATGTGCGTGTAAAGGTAGGTGTCCCAATCCCAATGCAGGTACACATGTGATTTCTGGGCCACTGAGGTGCACTGCAGCCCATTTATTTTGATACTGCCAGTAGATCAATTATTTTTTGATTTCCTTTAATAAACCAAGCTGTCCAGCAAAGATGGCAGTTACAGGAAGTCCCGTTCTCAGCGTCCAAATCAGGGGTGCCCAACTACTGGCCACATGTGGCCCAAAGAGCCCTCTGATGTGGCCCGCCACGTCTTGCTCTGAGATGGCGGATCGGCAAGCCCAGATCGCGGGTTCCTGACCCATTTCCGAGCATCAGCGCAAAGAACTGAGCCGCCGCTAGAGGAAGCAGAGCCGATGCTTCCTGCATAGCGCCGGCTCCTTCACAGGTGGAGTGATACCAAATGCACTCCGCCTGTGACAGGAAGCATCGGCTCTGCTCGCTACTGCAGCCGCATGCTTCTTTCTGTCATACATCTGATGTACAGGAACCCGCAAACTGGGACAGCAGCCAGCAGTGTCAGTACCAGCCACCAGTACCAGTCACCAGTACCAGCCAGCAGTACCCGCCAGCAGTACCCGCCAGCAGTACCAATACCAGCCAGCAGTACCAGTACCCACCAGCAGTACCTGCCAGCAGTACCAGTACCCACCAGCAGTACCAGTACCTGCCAGCAGTACTAGCCAGCAGTACCAGTACCTGCCAGCAGTACCAGTACCAGCCAGTAGTACCAGTACCCACGAGCAGTACCTGTCAGTAGTACCAGTACCCACCAGCAGTACCAGTACCAGCCAGCAGTACCAGTAACAGCCAGCAGTACCCACCAGCAGTACCAGCCAGCAGTACCAGTACCCACCAGCAGTACCCGCCAGCAGTACCAGTACCCGCCAGCAGTACCAGTAACAGCCAGCAGTACCCACCAGCAGTACCAGCCAGCAGCAGCCACCAGCCATAACCACCTGGGGGACAGCAGCAACCAGCTGCAGGAATCCTGAAGATTGAGGTCAGTTGAGTTGCAGGTAAACCGCTGTGCATCAGTGTGAAAGCAGCCTTAGGCCCCTTTCACACAATTAGTCCGATTGGGTCTGCCTGTCTGTTTTTCAGGCGGACCCAATCGGACCCTCCATTCACCTCTATAGAGCGGCAGATGTAAACAGACTCGTGTCCGTTTACACCCGCCTATCTGCAATCCAATCTGCTTAAAAAAACAGAAGTGGATCTGTCCCCTTCTGTCTGGGCGGATTGGAGGCCCCTTAGGGTAGAGCGGGCTGCGTCTGTGTCTGCTCTACATGTGCAGAGTGGACACAGACCTGCCATCCGCCCGCTACACTCATTGTGGCCTGTGACCGGTTACCAAGTCGCTAAAGTGGCCCTCGCTCCTCAAAAGGTTGGGCACCCCTGGTCTAAATAGTCAGAGCAAGTAAAAATCCACCAGCAGGGGGCGCAGACTGCAGCAGATTGGATGAAAGCACAGTTGCCTGAAGTTCGCTGGAAGGTGACAACACTCCTGCAACACTTGGAGCAGTTAGGATAACGTGGTCATCCTATTAAAGGACAGCCTCAGATACAGCAGAACCTAGCAGGGTCAAAAGGTGTTTATCAAATATTTATTCACCCCAGTATAAAAATTCTTCCACAACCACGGTAAGAATACCCAAAAGTACCTCGTCCTACAACAGCTGATTCCTGGGAATGCGCTTTGCTGGTATTAAAGCAATCCTTTTTGGATCAAATCGAAAACTAACATAATCTACTTTACTAAAAAAAATAAATGAATTGCTCCTAAATCTAACAGTGACTGTAATTTCATGAAGATAATGCCATGTCTGAAATTAAAAATCAAATACATTACCGTTACTTCAAAAAGATAAATAATACAATGATCCAAAAGTAGATACATTTTATGATGCTTCAAAGGTGTTTTGTGCATAGAATATGTGATCACATTCCGGGGAATGCATGAACAGTAGCTATGACACTCTTTAGGCCCCTTTCACACTACTGCAACTTCAAAGTCGCACGATTTTGCCGCGATTTTAGGGAATGCCTGTGTAAAGTTGGGTCAACTCGCATCAAAGTCGAACCAAAGTAGTGCAGGGACTACTTTGAAGTCGGTGCGACTTGAAGTCACACAGATATGAATGGTCCTCATTGGAAATCATGGGGTACGACTTGTCATGCAACTTTGCAGTCCCAAGTCGCAGGACAAGTCGCACAAGTGTGAAAGGGGCCTTAGGCTAGGTTCACATTTGTGCGTTGCGGGGCCTCGTTCAACATCGTACACGTTCCTGCAATGCACAAAAACGTGCATCCCTTTTGCAGGCTTGTGGTGGTGCCATTAATTCCTAACGGCATCCCAATGCACCTTGTTAACAAAGTTAGCGTGTTGGTGCGTCACAATTTAACCATTTCAATACTGGGCACTTTTACCCCCCTTCCTGCCCAGGGCAATTTTCAGCTTTCTGCGCTGTAGCACTTTGAATGACAATTGCGTGGTCATGCAATGCTGTACCCAAATTATTTTTTTTTGGGACAGATAGAGCTTTATTTTGGTGGTACTGAATCAACACTGGGGTTTTTATTTTTTGCTAAACAAATGAAAAAAGACTATTAATGAAAAAAAAATAATCTTGGTTTCTGTTATAAAATGTTATAAATAAGTAATTTTTCTCCTCCACTGATTGCGCTGATAAGGCTGCACTGACGGGCACTGACGGGCACTGATAGGCTGCACTGATGAGGCGGCACTGATGAGGAGGCAGATTTGTGCTAGGAAGGGGGATTTGGGAGGAATTTGTGCTGGGAGGGGGGACATTTGAAGTGTGTGTGTGTGTGTGTGGGGGGGGGGGGGATCATGAGTACTAGAAGAGGAAATCTTAGGGTAGAGGGTTAGGAGGGGGTGAATTTTTTTGGGAGGGGGGGGGTCATTTGATCTGGGGAGGGGAAAGATTTGTGCTGAGAGGAGGGATTTTAGCAGGGAGGCGGATTTGTACTGGGTGGAGGGGGAATTTATGCTTAGGGGGTAAGCATGCAAATAAGTGCTCAGTGTTTTACTGAGGGGATTTATGCTGATGCATAATGCTCATACATCTTGGGGGGCACAGTTTGGCATGTTCGCCCTGGGCTGTAGATGACCTTGTCCCAGCACTGGTTGTAGGTTACACCATCACTGCTCCTACCCTCTTCTACCAGCAGGGCTCTTTTCCTAACCTATTCGATCACTGACAGTATGCTGAATCACACAGAATCTGCTATTTAAGCACTTGTGTGAAGATGGCCACCCAAATCACAAGGGATTTCAGCATCCACTAAGATATGCTGTCCTCCCAAAGATGGCTGTCTGGAGCCCATAACAGGAGACAAATCAGTCCTCAATGGTCTCCTGCCAGCCTGAAAAAACGGCACATTGCCACCTGCAGCCCAACACTCGCCTACAATGTACTTGTGCTCCATTGAGGACTATGAGCCCTCCTGCCACAGTGGAAGATTGGACTTGTAGTCTTCACAGATCTGAGTGGTGGACACAACGCCATTAAAAAAAAAAAAAATCACCCCGTGCTGTCTCCAGAGATCTGCCCCGAAATGCTGCATCCAAGAGAGTTTCACAGGCAGCAAATTGTGAGGCTTGCCAGAGCTGTTCAGTGTAAGAAACTTTGAGTGTCACTGGTTGCAGGGAGAGACCAGCTGTCAAAAGTCAGCGGTGATGTCGGGGGTGGGTGGGACTGAACAGCTATCAAACACCAGCCAATGGGATGGGGTCTAGACAGGCCACTACATTTATGTGGCTCCGCCCCCTTTCTGAAGCAGCTTAATCATGGGCTGTTGTTGATAGCACTTGGTCCCGCCCCCCGCATCATCGCTTACTTTTGACAGCTGGTCTCTCCCTCTGCAAGCAGTGACGTTATCTGACAGTTTGAAACACTGAGCAGCTCTGGCAAGTCTCACGATCTCCTGAATGTGAAACTCCCCCTCTCCCCTATCAGTGCCAATCAGTGCTGCCTATCAGTGCCAACCAATGCTGCCTATCAGTGCCAGTGCTGCATATCAGTGCCAATAAATGCTGCCTATCAGTGCCAGTGCTGCTTATCAGTGCCAACCAGTGCTGCCTATCAGTGCTAATCAGTGCTGCCTATCAGTGCCAACAAATGCTGCCAATCAGTGCCAACCAATGCTGCCTATCAGTGCCAACCAATGCTGCCTATCAGTGCCAACCAGTGCTGCCTATCAGTGCCAATCAGTACTGCCTATCAGTGCCAACCAGTGCTGCCTATCAGTGCCAACCAATGCTGCCTATCAGTGCCAACCAATGCTGCCTATCAGTGCCAACCAGTGCCAACCAATGCTGCCTATCAGTGCCAATCAGTGCTGCATATCAGTGCCAACCAGTGCTGCCTATCAGTGCCAGTGCTGCTTATCAGTGCCAACCCATGCTGCCTATCAGTGCAAACCAGTGCCAATCAGTGCTGCCTATCAGTGCCAATCAATGCTGCCTGTTAGTGCCAACCAATGCTGCCAATCAGTGCCAACCGATGCTGGAACACAGGGCTGGAGTTGGAGCTTTCTTTTAAAAGCTTCCATCAGCTTTAATGGTGCCCCGGATAGCAGTAAAAATATTTTGGCCCCAGCATGTCAGGTGCCCACCCAGAAGACATCAGAAAAAGGTAAGTATAAAAAGCATATCATACTGCTGGTGAGGGCCTCAAGGGGGAAGGGGTCCTTGGTGGGTTGGAAGAAAGTAGACCTGAGGCTATAATTCCTTTTTGAAGGGACCTGACTGACCACAACCAGGTTTAAGAAATTCTGAGGACACTCAAAACGAGAGCACTGAGAATAGTCAGAATGTTCTAAAGATTCTGAAGGCCATGGAAAGAATTATGAAACACAGGGCTGGGGTTAGAGCTTTCCTTTAAAAGCCCCCATCGGCTTTTCCCTGGCGAGCTTTCATCTGATGAATTGCATCCCACAGTTATTAGTTACAGACTAGCTTCCAGCAAATTATTCCGTTTACCTTTATTTTTTTTCTTCCTCAGACCGAGTCGAAATGAACAATGACAGCTGGGGAAAATCTAATGGTTCAATCTCTCTTCCCTCAAGGGTCGCAGGGAAAAGGTTTTCTGTAAGTCTACGTTAAATTCACTGAGCCCTTCACCTGCTCAACAACTCGGTGTAATGGAGCTATTGAAGAAAAGGACAGAGATTTATGCCGCAGACAAGGCAGGATATTCAAGGGGAGCAGGGCAAAATGCTCGCGCTCTTTTCCTTCGCAGAACGCTGAAGGGAAATTGGCCATTAATACAATGAGGGGTATGATTATCCTGACACGGCTTTGAAGGAAGGCTTATTTAATGCTCACAATGAGGTTTCATAACACGGTATGAAATGTCCTTCTTTAGAATCGGGTGGCCTATAAGGAAAGGTGTTTTAGAAATAGCAGTGAAGGAAGATTAACCACTTCAATACCAGGCACTTATACACCTTCCTGCCCAAGCCAATTTTGAGCTTTCAGCGCTGTCGCAATTTGAATGACAATTGCGCGGTCATGCAACACTGTACCCAAACAATTTTTTTTATCATTTTGTTCCCACAAATAGAGCTTTCTTTCGGTGGTATTTGATCGCCTCTGCGATTTTTATTTTTTGCATAACAAATAAAAAAGAGCAATTTTTTTTTAAAATCTACGTTTTTCTTTGTTTCTGGTAATTTTTTTTGTAAATAAGTACCTTTTCTACTTCAATGACGGGCACTGATAAGGCGGCACTAACGGGCACTGATAAGGCGACACTGATGGGCACCGATGAGGTGGCACTGATGATGGGCACTGATAGGCGGCACTGATATGTGGCACTGGTATCCGGCACTGATGGGCACTGATATGTGGCACTGGTATCTGGCACTGATGGGCACTCATGGGCGGCACTGATGGGCACTCATATACAGCACTGATGGGCACTGATGGGCACTTATAGGCAGCACTGATGGATACTTATGGGTGGCACTGATAGGTGGCACGGACGGGCACTGATAGGTGGGCACTTTTGGGCACGGATGGGCACTGATAGGTGGCACTGATGGACACTGGTAGGTGGCACTGATGACACTGGTGGCTTGCATTGCTGGGCATCATACATTTTGGCTGTGCCATGATGGTGCCAGTCAGTGCCCATTTGTGGGCACTGATTGGCATATGTTTTTTATGTATTTGTGCATGTGGATGGCCATGGGGGACTTACCTGGCCATCCACATGCTTGGGGCTTCCCTGGTGGCCGATCGGCTCTCCTCTACTCACGTCTGTCAGACGCGAGTGGGGAAGAGCCGATCAACGACTCTTCCTGTTTAAATCGTGATCAGCCATGATTGGACACGGCTGATCACGTGGTAAAAAGCCTCCGCCGGAGGCTCTATACCGAGATCAGTGCAGTGGTGGGTCAGACTGACACACCGCTCCACCGATCGCCGAGATGCGCGCCCCCCCCGGGCGCGCGGCGGCTGTTATCCTGCAGGACGTCAATAGATGTCCAGTGTGGATAACAGAACCACTTCCCAGACGTCAATCTCCTATTGACTGGGCGGGAAGTGGTTAAACAGACATTACCATTTGGCATTTAAAGGGCCAATACTTAAGCCCTGTACACACGATCGGTTTTACAGATGAAAACAGTCCGATGGACTTTTTTTATCGGACAAACCGATCATGTATGGGACCCATCGGTCTTTTTTCCATCGGTTTTAAAAAATAGAACATGTTTTACATTTTTCCGATGGATCAAAAACCAATAGCAAATTCCGATTGTCTATGGGCAAGTCCATCGGATAAAAAACCCACGCATGCTCAGAATCAAGTCGACACATGCTCAGAAGCATTGAACTTAATTTTTCTCGGCACATCGGAGTGTTTTACGTCACGGCGTTTGGAACGGTCGGTTTTTGGACTGATGGTGTGTAGGCAAGACTGATGGAAGTCAGCTTCATCGGATTTCCGATGGACAAAACCATCGGATTAGAATCCATAGGATATCCAATCGTGTGTACGAGGCTTTAGAAATGATACCTTTCTTATATAGTGGTTGATAGAAAAAAAGAGTTTCTAATAACATTGGTGGAAAATTATGTAAATGTTTCAGGGGATCATTAATTCTGAATATATAGGCTCCATGTACACAGAAGCTCAAAAATAGGGATGAGCTTCGAGTTCGAGTCGAACTCATGTTCGACTCGAACATTGCCTGTTCGCCCGTTCGCCGAACAAATTGGGGTGTTCGCGGCAAATTCGAAAAGTCTATGGGAGAAATATAAAGTGCTAATTATAAAGGCTTATATGCAAGTTATTGTCCTAAAAAGTGTTTGGGGACCCGGGTCCTGCCCCAGGGGACATGTATCAATGCAATTTTTTTTTTTTAAAACTGACGTTTTTCCGGGAGCAGTGATTTTAATAATGCTTAAATTGAAACAATAAAAGTGAAATATTCCTTTAAATTTCGTACCTGGGGGGTGTGTATGATATGCATGTAAAGTGGCGCATGTTTCCCGTGCTTAGAACTGTCCCTGCAAAAAATGTCATTTTTGAAGGAAAAAAAGTCATTTAAAACTCACTCGCGGCTAATAATGAATTGTCGGCTTTTATCAATACATACAAAAGTCATTGATAAAAAATAAAAAAAAAGCGTGGGGGTCCCCCAGAATTCAATTACCAGGCCCTTCAGGTCTGGAATGGATATTAAGGGGAACCCCGCCGCAAATTTAAAAAAAAATGGCGTGGGGTTCCCCCAAATATCCATACCAGGCCCTTCGGATCTGGTATGGATTTTAAGGGGAACTCCACACCAAATTTTTAAAAAAATGGCGTGGAGTCCCCCCAAAAATCCATACCAGACCCTTATCCGAGCACACAACCTGGCCGGCCGCAGGGGAAAAGGGGGGGACGAGAGAGCGGCCCCCTCCCTCCTGAACCGTACCAGGCCACATGCCCTCAACATGGGGAGGATGTCCCCATGTTGATGGGGACAAGGGCCTCATCCCCACAACCCTTGCCCGGTGGTTGTGGGGGTCTGCGGGCGGGGGGCTTATCGGAATCTGGAAGACCCCTTTAACAAAGGGGACCCCCAGATCCCGCCCCCCCTATGTGAATTGGTAAGGGGTACATTGTACCCCTACCATTTCACGAAGAAAGCGTAAAAAAATGTAAAAAAAAAACACACAAACACCTTGAAAAGGTCCTTTATTAAAAAAAAACAAAAAAAAATTCCAGCGGTGAAATCCAGTGTCCCGCGGCGATCCGATGTCCAGCGCTACGTCATTGGCCTGAGCGGGGATCTTCCTTCACTGTGTAATTTAAATTTACACAGTGAAGGAAGTTCCCCGCTCAGGCCAATGACGTAGGCGGGTCGGACATACCGAGGGGGCGGACCTGATGGGGAACTTCTCTCACTGTGGTAATACATGTATAGACCCGCCCCTTCTCATGTTCCGCATCTGGTCCGCTGAGCGGACCTGATGGGGAACTTTAGAAGGGGCGGGTCTATACATTTAAAACACTGAGGAGGAAGTTCCCCATCAGGTCCGCTGAGGCACAACCAATGACAGACAGCGCTGGACATCGGATCGCCGTGGGACACTGGATTTCACCGCTGGAAAGTTTTTTTTTTATTATTTTTTTTTTTTAATAAAGGACTTTTTCAAGGTGTTTGTGTGTTTTTTTTTTTACATTTTTTTACGCTTTCTTTGTGAAATGGTAGGGGTACAATGTACCCCTTACCAATTCACATGGGGGGGCCGGGATCTGGGGGTCCCCTTTGTTAAAGGGGTCTTCCAGATTCCGATAAGGAATCCCCTTTGGGGGTCCCCTTTGTTAAAGGGGTCTTCCAGATTCCGATAAGCATCCTTTGTTAAAGGGGTCTTCCAGATTCCGATAAGGATTCCGATAAGCATCCTCCCCATGTTGAGGGCATGTGGCCTGGTACGGTTCAGGAGGGAGGGGGGGCCTCTCTCGTCCCCCCCTTTTCCCCTGCGGCCGGCCAGGTTGCGTGCTCGGATAAGGGTCTGGTATGGATTTTTGGGGAGACTCCACGCCATTTTATTTTTAAATTTGGGGCGGGGTTCCCCTTAATATCCATTCCAGACCTGAAGGGCCTGGTAATTGAATTCTGGGGGACCCCCACGCTTTTTTTTTTATTTTTTATCAATGACTTTTGTATGTATTGATAAAAGCCGACAATTCATTATTAGCCGCGAGTGAGTTTTAAATGACTTTTTTTCCTTCAAAAATGACACTTTGTGCAGGGACAGTTCTAAGCACGGGAAACATGCGCCACTTTACATGCATATCATACACCCCCCAGGTACGAAATTTAAAGGAATATTTCACTTTTATTTTTTCATTTTAAGCATTATTAAAATCACTGCTCCCGAAAAAACGGCCGTTTTTAAAATTTCTTTTTGCATTGATACATGTCCCCTGGGGCAGGACCCGGGTCCCCAAACACTTTTTAGGACAATAACTTGCATATCAGCCTTTATAATTAACACTTTAGATTTCGAACGTTCGAGTCCATTGTATTTAATAGGGTTCTAAAGTTCACACGAACATTTTGTCTGTTCGCAGGTTCTGGTGCGAACCGAACAGGGGGGTGTTCGGCTCATCCCTGCTCAAAAACTGTCGTTTTTAAAGCAGCAGAAAAAAGCTGGATTTATCAGAGTTTTTTTACTAGCTTTTATTAGCGTTTTTCAGTGTAGCTTTTATTAGCTTTTTTTTTTTTTTTTTCAATGGACCAAAAAACGCTAAAAAACAATCGCGGCCAGCGTTTTTGAGCGTTTATGAGCGTTTTTCTGCGTTTTTTCTGCTGAAAAACTGCACTTTGAATGCAAATTTCATGCGTTCAGAAAAAAGCCCATTAACTCCACTGCTCATTTAAAAGTAAGGTGATAAAACGAGGTCAGGGTCCTCCAGTAAATGTCTTCCTGGCCAGTAATGAAATAGAAGATTATTAATAGTTATTATCAAAGCACCAACCATTTATTCATTCACATCAGTCCCTGCGCTGAGGAGCTTACAATCTAAGGTCCATATCTTACTTGCTTACACATGCATAGCTAATTTAGAAAGGAACCAATTAACCTTTGTGGGAGGAAACCAGAGTACCTAAAGAACAAACAAATTTCATGCAGATCGTGTCCTGGTTAGGATTCACATCAAAGACCCTTGTGCTACAGGGCAGAAGTGCTAATCACTAAACCACTGTGCTGCCCCATTCTGCCATGATGGTAATTCACACAGACCAATAAGCTCAGCAACCACACTACATGCCCAGGATCTTCTGCGAGGTTCCCCACCTTCCCAGCATGCAGTTGCTACTTCTTTAAATGCAATGCAGCCAATCATGAAACCCAAATCTGTATAACAGGTTCATCAGACCAGACTACATTTTTCTAGTCTCCAGCTGTCCAGCTGTGGTGAACTGAGTGCATCTCAGCTTTCTGTTCTTGGCAGGCAGGTGTGGAACCCAGGGCAGGTGCTACCACTAGGCAAACTAGGCAGCCGCCTAGGGCGCCCTGCTGCCTAGGGCACCCGGCCACTGGTGTTCCTACTCTCTCCTCTCTGCAGCAAGCAATTAAGTCTCAGCATCAGCAGCGTAGAACTGTGTCTGTGTCCCGACTCCCAAATGAATGGAAGCAAGCAAACATTCATTGATGGGAGCTGGCGAGGCTGCATTTGATGGGCGCTGGTGAGGTTGCATTGATGGGTGCTGGTAGGATGCATTGATGGGAGTTGGTGAGGCTGCATTGATGGGTGCTGGTAGGCTGCATTTGATGGGCGTTGGTGAGGCTGCATTGATGGGTGCTGGTAGGCTGCATTGATGGGCACTGGTAGGCTGCATTTGATGGGTGTTGGTGAGGCTGCATTGATGGGCACTGGTAGGCTGCATTTGATGGGCGCTGGTGAGGCTGCATTGATGGGTGCTGGTAGGCTGCATTGATGGGCAGTGGTAGGCTGCATTTGATGGGCGCTGGTGAGGCTGCATTTAATGAGCGCTGGTGAGGCTGCATTTGATGGGCACTGGTAGGCTGCATTTGATGAGCGCTGGTGAGGCTGCATTTGATGGGCGCTGGTGAGGCTGCATTTGATGGGCGCTGGTAGGCTGCATTTGATGGGCGCTGGTGAGGCTGAATTTGATTGCTTTTGATGGGTGCTTCATTAAAAAGGTGGGGTTTACATAGGCAGGGGAAAGGGGGTGGAGTAAGGGGTGGAGCCAGGGGGCGGCAAAATTAGGTTTTACCTAGGGTGTCAAAAATCCTTGCACCAGCCCTGGAGGAACCCAACATATTCTTGTCCTATTGTAGCCCATCCTCCTCAAGGTTGGACATGTTCTGCATTCTGCTCAGCACAGTTGTTAAGAGTGGTTATCAGAGTTACTGGAGCTCTTCTTTCATCTTGAGCCAGTCTGGCTGGCCACCCTTCTCTGACCTCGCTCCACTGCAAGATGTTTACATCCTTAAGCTAACCATAGATAGATCGAAATTTTGCCAGTTTTGCAGGAAATAATTGAATTTCGATCAGTCTATAGGCAGGCTGGTTGTACTGAAGTCGATCCACTGAGTTTTTTTTTTTCACCCAATCACTGCCGGTGACTATAGCCACTAGCAGTGATCGTTGTATTCTACGGGTGAGGAAGGCTTCCCTCCGGCAGAACACAATGGAGCTACGGGAGGAATTTTTCCATCAACCCTGACTGTGTTGCTGGGGGAAACCAAGCAACTTTCTTTCCTTCAACTCGAGGTTAAAGAAAATAAAATTGCATAATGTGTGGCTTGCCTTAGAACTTACGTTCACTAAATATTTCTTGTTTTTCCCACCATTATGGATGAACTTTAGAGACTTTTGTATGTGAATACCCAGGAGGTCAGCAGTTATAGAAAAAAATCAAACCAACTAATCTAGCATTAACAGTCTTGCCACATTTTTTCCTGCATTCTTGTGTTTCATGTGAACATTAGCTGAAGCTTCTAAATTGTTTCTGAATATTTGAAGTATTGCACTGCTGTCACATGATAGGCTGATTAGACAGTTAGTTGCATGATTATGCAGGCAAACAATACATTGCAAAATAAGTGTTTACCAACTATATAAAAAATGCTGATAAACTTAAGCCTCGTACATACTAGTGTAGCGGGGTGTTCAATTTAAGGGAAGTGTCTGAGTGGTAACCAGGCTCAGACACATTAAATTGATAGGATTCATGGACCATTTTTGATCTCAGGGGTTAATGCTGGTGATGTGTTCCCTGTGGCCTGTGGGTGGCGCTGCCATTCTGGGCCAGGGTTGAACCGCGAGCGCAGTGCTGTGCCTTTTGTGTCCCCTCTCAGCAGCCGTAAAGTGGGGCGGGGAACCTGCTGTGCATGCCGGGAGAGGGTATAAAAGGGGCAGACATCTTCGGAGAAGGGTCTTCGTCCGTCCACACCCAGGCACCTTCAGCCTGGGTGTGTGTGTGTGTGTGGTTCGTCATCTCCGGGTGTCCTAGGCCCGGAGGCCTTGTTCCGGTTCCACCTCAGGCACCTTTAGCCTGGGGTGAGGTACTACCTCACCGTTTCTGTTCGCCTGGGCATGGAGGCCCAGGAGTTGCAGTGACGGCCTGGAGCCCAGCAGCCTTCGGCTGGGGTCCGCAAGGGGTCGAGGAGTCCAGGGTGCCGTCTTGCAAGGGGACCCGCACCCTAACAGAAGGGAGGACCTGTTCCGAAGGACCGGTGCTGTGAACACGGTGAAGGAAAGGGTCTGTGGACACTCTGGGGGGGATGTCTTCTACCTGAAAGGGGCTATGTCCTAGGAAGGAAATCAAGATTCACTCGGTCAGTGGCAGTGACCATATTCACTCGGTCAGTGGCAGTGACCCTATTCACCAGGTCAGTGGGAGACCAACCTCATGGTCTGTGGCAGAGACCATGCGCCAAAACTGTTTGAGAATCTGAACAGTCCTAAGAGTTTGAGCTACGTTTCTGCCTGGACCTCCTCCACACCTAAAAGATGTCCTGTGTCTTTGCTCCAACCTTTCGCCTATCCAAGAGAATATGTGTTGTGCAAGCGGAAAATAAATATTGAGTTGGACTTTCAGCTGGTGTGGACATTTACGTTCCTGGGGAAATCAAGGACTTGCATCTACACACTGTAGAGGTGAGAATCATTCTCAGGAGGACTTTATACTCCGGCTGCAGACAAGGCCCAAAAACAACACCACCTAACCTCTTAACACAGGAGGGTACGGGCTTGTGGTGCGGTGTGCCCCTTTCTCCTGAGAGGAGCCGCAGCAGACAAGGAGAAGGGGGTGTGTGCGCTACACTAGTAAAGTTTTTTTTGTTCAAGCCATGCTGAACAAAAAAAACTGACAGCTCAGGAGGAGCTGCTGTCCTGACTATCCGATGTTATTACAGCGATCACCCCTGCTGTTCTATTGTGTTCTGACAGGGAAACATACTGCAGTACATGCGGGCCGAATGTCCGACAGTTTTTATTGAAGCGGCCGATGCCACCCGACATTTGGCCCGTGTGTACTAGGTTTTACAGAACAAAAAATAATAAGTCGGAAAAATACCCCAATAATACAGCATGTACATGATTACTAGAGCAAAGAGAAAGAAACAACCAAAAGAAGGGGGATGGTTTCTATTAACATATATTATTTTTTCATATGGAATTATTTGGTTTACCAAAAGGATGCATTGGTGTAGAGTAGGGGGGAGTAGATTGCATCCACCTCAAAGTAATAGCCTTATCGGCCAAAAATGCTGTAGTTTGCCTAAAAAAAAAAAAAAAAGCTATATATAATGGTGCCAAAACTCCTCATCTAGGATATTAGAAGAACTGGCAAATTTTTGGGGTGCACAGTAGGGGCATGGTAGTTAAGGTTGACAGTGTCTGCCTATTTCTATTTCTTGTTCATACATCACGGGACACAGAGCAGCATAGTCATTACTATGTGGGTTATATAGAATTACCTTCAGGTGCTGGCACTGGCAACTTCCAAAACAGGAAGTACCCTCCCCTATATAAGCCCCTCCCATCCAGGAGCACCTCAGTTTTTTGCCAGTGTCTAAGGTGTTGGCCAAGGTTAACATGTATTCATCTGGGCTTGTGTACAGGTTCTCTGGGCCTTAGCAAGCTATTCCGGATCCGACCAAAAAAGCTTCATAGCTAAACGGTCGGTACCCGGGCCTTGCAGAGAAGAGCAGGGTTTTGCCTGTAATGCCTCTCTTAGGAGGGCTGGACCCTGGGATCCAGAGCTCTGGTCATACCCAAAACCAAGAGGCTATCTGTGCAGGGTGCTATACAGGTCCAGGGGAGTGGAATCCTTGGGAACCCGGTCCCTGAAGGTCTAGTACTATGCCTGCCGTGAGAGGTGAAGTTTGGGCTTCTGTGGACCAAACAAAGTCCTGCGGCGGGGAAAAGGTAAGTGGGGGCCCCTCAGGAACTTGGTTCTATTGAGGGGACCCCCAAGCCTAATATGTCTTTCTGCCTGTTACCTAAAGGGTATTCCCGCTAATAGCTGTATATGCCTAAGAAATCCTAGAAATGTTTTTTCATAAGGGAAGTTTTAAAAAAACTGTAAACCTGGAAATGTTTTTTCATAAAGGAGGTTTTAAAAAAAAAAAAAAAAAGACAAAGGTGCGGTACCTGTGTTTGTCCACTAGAGGCCGCTGTGGAACGTCTTTTTTCTTGGGACTATTCCTTCCATGGTGAAAGTCCAGGCAGATGAGTGAGCTCTCTATCAGGGAAGCTGCATTCCTCTGTCATGCTGCCAAGTAGTTTCCTTCCATCCCCGAGTCCTGGTGAAACAGGGACCCTGGCTCCTCTCCCTACATGGCGCCAAGAGCGCACACGTGCACGCGCGCGCGCGCGCACACATGCTTTCCTTTTATAAGGTTTAGCTTCAAAAAAGGGGGCGGAGCCTGGCGGATGACACGCTCTGTGCGCCCAGCGCTTCTGCGCATGTGCGGGCGTCCCAGCAAGATAAAAGGACTCAGTCCACGCTGCTTGCTATGGACACAGAGCATGAAAAGGAGCTGGTAGCATGGTATAGGGGCTTACAGCGGGCGGTTGATACAGGCATCCCCAGAAAGACGCATTAGTAGACACCCACTGATGTACATAGCAGCAAATTGCATTAGACTATTTCAGTAAGGGGTGTATTGCGGCTGGAATACCTCAGCTTTGAACTAAGGAATATGCCGCCTAAAAAACTCAGAGATATACCTCTCAGGAAGTGTAGGGGGTCTCCATCGGGCTCTGAGGATCTGGAGCAGTCATCTGCACCCTCCTCCCCTGAGAAATCAGAGGTTAATACCCATAAGGAACCCCCGGGAGTGCCAGGTACTGCGGCTGTCCTCAGTCCAACTGCTCCTGCAGATATAACAGAGGAGGTTTTTTCCTCAACTCTGGAGGGATTGGAGCAGAGATTGGCAGCATTGATCGCTTCTTCTCTACAGGAAAGAAAGCGCGCCAGATCTCCATCACCTCCATTAGAGTGCCTGTTGGCAGAGCAACAGTCCCAGGAAGGGACCGACCTACCTGAAGGGGATCAGGAGGAGGTTAGCTCTGTTTTTGAGGAATCGACAGTAGATGAACCATTTTCAGCATCACAGACTGAAAGATTGTGGGTCCAGACCCTAACTGACATGGTTCGATCTGCATTTAAAATGCCTCTTGTTGAACCATCAACTACTGCTGTCTCCTCATTGGGGTCGCTAAAAGCTCCCCAGGTTAATTGCTCCTTTCCAATACATCCATTATTGGAAGGACTTATATACCAGGACTGGGAACATCCTGATAAACTATTTGTTCCGCCTAAAAGGTTTCCGGTGATCTATCCCATGGAGGAAAAGTTCACCCAGAGATGGAATGTTCCTACGGTGGATGCAGCCATCTCTTCTGTGAACAAATCACTGACATGTCCAGTAGATAATGTTCAAATGTTCAAAGATCCAGTGGATAAAAAATTGGAATCTTTATTAAAATCTGCTTTTTCCACAGCAGGGGCTGTTACACAGCCAGCAGTGGCAGCTATTGGGGTCTGCCAAGCTTTAAAGGATCAAATGAAAATGGTCCTGAGGGATTTGCCAGACCAGCAGGCCCAGGCTCTGGCTGATCTGCCTAGAGCATTATGCTTTGCGGTTGACGCCATCAAGGATTCTATCCATCAGGCCTCCCGCCTCACGCTGTCTTTGGTACATATGCGTAGGCTTCTGTGGCTCAAAAACTGGTCTGCTGAAGCTCCCTGTAAGAAGCTCTTAGTTAGCTTCCCATTTCATGGGGAACGCCTTTTTGGCGAAGACCTGGATAAGTATATCCAGAAGATTTCCAGTGGTAAAAGTACTCTCTTACCGAGTAAAAAGCGGTCTAGGGGTCCATCTTTTAAGAGGACTACCTCTCCTATCCCTGCGACGTCTGCTACTAAGCAGTTCCGACGGCCTCCTCGGTCAAACTCAGGAGGTAAAAATCAGGGACAGCCACAGGGTAATAAAAAGCCCTGGATCCGAAGAGGTACTAAACCAGCCTCCAAGTCAAGCCTATGAAGGGCTGCCCCCACTCAAACGGGTGGGGGGAAGACTTCAGTTGTTCGCAGAGACCTGGCGGGAGACGATCAAAGACAGATGGGTGCTCTCCGCAGTAACTCTGGGATACAAGTTGGAGTTAAAAGAGTCTCCTCCGTCCCATTTTATGTGGTCAGGCATGCCAAGAGACCCTCTGAAAAGAGGGTCTCTCCTATTGGCGTTAGAACAACTATTGCTCCAAGGAGTAATTATGGAGGTTCCTATGGAAGAGTGGGGGTTGGGTTTCTACTCAAACCTTTTCACAGTCCCGAAGCCAAACGGGGACATAAGACCCATATTGGACCTAAAGAGTCTAAACAAATTTCTAAACGTCCGGTCTTTCCGGATGGAGTCGATCCGATCGGTCACCGCTGCCCTACAAGGGGAGGAATGGTTAGCCTCGATCGACATCAAAGATGCTTACTTGCATGTTCCCATCTTTCCAGGTCATCAAAAATTCCTACGCTTTGCAGTAGAAGGGCGCCATTTTCAGTTCAGAGCCTTACCATTCGGTCTGGCCACAGCACCACGAGTGTTCACAAAAATTCTGGCCCCACTGTTGGCCGATCTAAGAACACGGGGTGTAACGATAATGGCATACCTAGACGACCTGTTGTTGATGGACCACTCAGTTGCCAAGCTAGAAGTGGTAATTGTCGATACAATCAAGTATCTAGAGTCTCACGGTTGGGTCATCAACCTGGACAAGTCAGCCCTACAGCCAGTGAAAAACCTGGTATATCTAGGGCTACGGCTGGATTCAGACCAGAGGAAGATTTTCTTACCTCTAGACAAGGTATCCTCTTTGAGGGCCTTGGTCCGTCTGCTTTGTGCAAAAAGACAGCCGTCCATACGCCTGTGCATGAGGCTGCTAGGAAAGATGGTAGCATCATTCGAAGCTGTACCATACGCCCAATTCCACTCAAGGAATTTACAAAGGGCCATATTGTCAGCCTGGAACGGAAAAGTTCAGGCTCTAGACTTCCCGATGGCTTTGTCCCCTTCCGTTCGGAAGAGTCTCTGCTGGTGGTTGATCCCCCAGAATCTCCAGAAGGGAAAACCCTTCAGCCCGATATCTTGGAAGGTGGTCACTACAGATGCCAGCCTTATAGGCTGGGGGGCAGTACTGGAGCAATGGTCTCTCCAGGGCAGATGGTCAAATGTAGTAAAAACCCTGCCCATCAATCTCTTAGAGATACGAGCAGCCCGGTACGCCCTAGTAGCCTGGACATCCAGACTCCAAGGGTCCCCTGTCAGAATTCAATCAGACAATGCCACAGCAGTGGCATATATCAATCATCAGGGAGGCACCAGGAGTCGTGCAGCCCAGAGGGAAGTAAGTCACATCCTGGAATGGGCAGAAAAGCATGTCCCATGTATATCAGCTGTCTTCATTCCAGGGGTGGAGAATTGGAAGGCGGACTTTCTGAGTCGCCAACAGTTATGCCCAGGGGAATGGTCCCTTCATCCCGAGGTCTTCCGAGCAATATGTCAGCGGTGGGGAACACCGGATGTAGATCTGCTAGCATCCAGATTCAACGCAAAGGTGGACAGATTTGTCTCCCGGACAAGGGATCCCCTCGCTTGCGGCTCGGATGCTCTGGTGTTCCCTTGGGATCAGTTCAGACTGATATATGCATTCCCTCCGCTACAATTGTTGCCTCGACTCCTTCGCAGAGTCAGGTTGGAGAAGAAGCCGGTGATCCTGGTGGCTCCAGCGTGGCCCCGAAGGGCCTGGTACGCGGAGATCATCAAAATGTCTGTGGGGAGTCCTTGGACCCTTCCACGTCGTCCGGACCTGCTTTCGCAAGGACCGATATACCACCCTTCCTTACTAACTCTAAGTTTAACGGCCTGGCTATTGAATCCCACATCCTAAAGAAGAGAGGTCTCTCTAACTCTGTGGTATCAACTATAATCAATGCCAGGAAGCCTGTATCCAGGCAGATCTACTATAGAGTTTGGAAGGCGTACATCACTTGGTGCGAGGCCAGAAAATGGCATCCACGTAAGTACGTTATAGGCAGAATTCTGGACTTCCTGCAGTGGGCTGTAGACAGGAAGTTTGCCTTAAGTACTATCAAGGGCCAGGTTTCGGCCTTGTCAATACTATTTCAAAGGCCCCTGGCTATGCATTCACTTGTCAAATCCTTTATGCAAGGTGTGACTCGTATTATTCCACCGATTAAGGCTCCCATATGCCCATGGGATCTAAATTTGGTTCTGTCGGTTCTGCAGAAGCAGCCATTTGAACCTTTGCGGCACATTTCCTTGGTTCTACTCACCAGGAAATTGATATTTTTAGTAGCCATATGCTCGGCTAGAAGAGTGTCGGAATTAGCCGCCATGTCCTGTAAAGAGCCATATCTGGTTATCCATAAGGACAGAGTAGTATTACGTCCTCACCCAGCCTTTCTTCCTAAGGTGGTATCGAGGTTTCACTTGAACCAGGATGTGGTTCTTCCTTCTTTTTTCCCCAAACCAAGCTCGGTAGAGGAAAAGTTATTGCATTCTTTGGATGTAGTAAGAGCAGTTAAAGCTTATCTAAAAGCCACTGCTCAGATTCGTAGAACGGATTCTTTGTTTGTTCTGCCGGAAGGCCCCAGAAAGGGTCAGGCAGCATCAAAATCTACTTTAGCCAAGTGGATTCGACAGGTCATAATACAAGCCTATGGCTTGAGAAGTAGACCGCCTCCGTTCAAAGTTAGGGCGCACTCCACGAGAGCAGTTGGAACTTCATGGGCAGTGCATCACCAGGCCTCCCTGGCGCAAATCTGTAAGGCCGCAACATGGTCTTCAGTACACACGTTTACTAGGTTCTACCAGGTGGACATTAGAAGTCAGGAGGATGTCGCCTTTGGGCGCAGTGTGTTGCAGGCCGCAAAAGATCCTCATGCCTGATGGCGCCCAGCTTATGTATGGTGTATCCCCCCCCTCATGTGGCATTGCTTTGGGACGTCCCACATAGTAATGACTATGCTGCTCTGTGTCCCGTGATGTATGAACAAGAAAGTAGGATTTTTAAAACAGCTTACCTGTAAAATCCTTTTCTTGGAGTACATCACGGGACACAGAGCTCCCACCCCTCTTTTGGGGACACGTATTGCTTTGCTACAAAACTGAGGTACTCCCGGATGGGAGGGGCTTATATAGGGGAGGGTACTTCCTGTTTTGGAAGTTGCCAGTGCCAGCACCTGAAGGTAATTCTATATAACCCACATAGTAATGACTATGCTGCTCTGTGTCCCGTGATGTACTCCAAGAAAAGGATTTTACAGGTAAGCTGTTTTAAAAATCCTACTTTTTTATTCTATTTTCAGTATCGATTGCTTAAACTCGTGAATTCTCATGATTATTGAGCCCGGTACCCATGGGCTGAATGTCGGGTGGCCCATGTGTACTGGAGTCGGACCGACAGAAGCCAAACATTCGCCCGGCTTCTGTCGAAGGGGCATGACCAAAAAAGGTCTGCCGATCGGCTCCTGCTCATCGATCTCAGCCATTGGCTGAGAGTGCTGACTTGAGTGTTCTGGTGAAAAGATAAAGGTGAAGCCCAAGCATGTCTCCAGATCTAAACCCTATTGAGCACCTGTGGGGCATCTGCAAACGGAAGGTGGAGGAGCGCAAGGTCTCCAACATCCACCAGCTCTGTGATGTCATCATGGAGGAGTGGAAGTGACTCCAGTGGCAACCTGTGAAGCTCTGGTGACCTCCATGCCCAAGAGGGTTAAGGCAGTGCTGGAAAATAATGGTGGCCACACAAAATATTGACACTTTGGCCCCAATTTGGACATTTTCACTTAGGGGTGTACTCACTTTTGTTTCCAGCAGTTTAGACATTAATGGAAGTGTGTTGAGTTATTTTGAGGGGACAGCAAATTTACACTGTTATAGACATGTGCGCCGTCAATAAATTAGTTTTGTTTCGTTCCGTTTCGTATTAGCCGTTAATTCGTATTTTGTAATTCGTGTCCGAAATTCAATTTGGATTCGTACGAAATGAATTTAAAAAGCAAAAAATACCTTTATCAATATGGCAGTCATCGACTCATTATGAGGGGCTCCCACCATCCCTGTGCTGACTGCCTGGGTTTTTAACTTCATCATAACGAATAATTGTAATTATTATGACAATAATCAAATGATATTAACGAACATTCTTATTTTGCCCGATTCTGAATCTCCCATCGACTACCAGTCCCAGTCTCCCACTCCCATATTAAAAAAGGTAATTTTCCCAACCCTCACTCAGCAGCAGAAGAAAACCTCTGATTGGTCAACAAAACACCAGTCATGTTTCCGTTGTAACGGAATTTGGATCCGAAATTTGTCAATGAAATTTCGTATACAAATCGGAAGCATAGCAATTCGGATTTCGAATGCTTCCGAATGTACGAATTTTCGGAAATTCGTACGAATTTTCGATTTGTACGAAACAAACCGCACCACACATGTCT
Organism: Rana muscosa; assembly: GCA_029206835.1. Taxonomy (NCBI): domain Eukaryota; kingdom Metazoa; phylum Chordata; class Amphibia; order Anura; family Ranidae; genus Rana; species Rana muscosa. The sequence continues at coordinate 58,728,713 of CM055117.1, read as the reverse complement.
ACACTGTTATACAAGCTGTACACTCACTACTTTACATTGTTGCAAAGTGTAATTTCTTCAGTGTTGTCACATGAAAAGATATAATAAAATATTTACAAAAATGTGAGGGGTGTACTCACTTTTGTGAGATACTGTATATAATATATATATATATATATATATATATATATATATATATATATATATATATATATATTATTATTATTATTATTATAATATATATATATATATATATATATATATATATATTATGTCACAGAGAACTTGAAAAAAATAAATCAGTACATTTCTGCAATATGTGCACACTTCCCTATTTTTATCTCTGATCCGCAATGAGCTCCTAACTTCCTGTCGGGCTGACAAACACAATGAGGTGGTTTTCTGAAGGCAAATAGACTATGCACCTTGCAAGTGTCCTTGCACATGATTGTAAAAAAAAACAAAAAAAAACAAAGTTCACTACATCACTAAGCTTTAGGTAAAATTCCTTTGCAACGTGAATAACCCATTTGCCTTTAATAAAATAACTCCTTTTATTTTGATTCCCAGCAAAACAGTGCAACTTTCAGTAGGAGAAAAGGCTCCTGGGAGGTGTAGCTCTGGGGGCTGTGCCAAAAAGGAACTGGGCTCCCACCACCTGCAAGAATTTCACAAGCCTGGTACAATCTGTTTCTCACTATAGAAACAAGGTTAATAAGATAAATAAGTAAAATAAACAAATATATAAACAAATAATGATGGGACGTAATCGAAGGGGGAAGGTTTGGGACGTAATCGAAGGGGGAAGGTTTGGGACTACATCTAGGCAAGGCTTTTTTTCTCAAACAATAGGTGCTGGAACTAAACCATGACCCCACAAAACACCTCCCCCTACACACACCCTCCAAATCACATCAAATAGTGAGTGTGGTCAGTCAAATTTCACGAACAGTAGGAGGGTCTTAACCTCCCTGGCGGCGGTATGATTATTTCAGATTTTAGGTGCTGAAAGCGGTACAATTATTTTGCATGGAAATTTGGCGTTTTATATTGTAGGCCTGTAATTCTTAGTAATTACTTACTTAAACCTGACCAAACAAGAGTCTAGTAGACATCCCGGGTATGATAAAGTTTGAAACACAAAATCATGAATTATAATATAATAAATAACTATAAATAATTATAACAAATAGTAATGTAATTATAATAAAAATTATTCAATAATGTAATCAAATCAAAAACACTGAAATTTTCTCAGTTGCAGAATTGTCGCTGTCATTAGATTTAGTGTTTGATGACGAATTTCCCCACAAATCGCTATCGCTCAATTCTGCGAGTGATTCTAATTTATTATCGCTGTTTTCTAGCTGGTCTAAAACCACTTTTGACATAAAGGGACACTTTTTGGTTGCTATGGACAATCTCCAGTTTTCAGGCAGAAAAAACAACAGTATTTATAATATAAAACTGCATGCAGGGCACTGGGCAGACCACTAGGGACAAAGGGGGTGTGTAATTATTTTATACAGTACTGTAATCAGTAAGATTACAGTGTACTGTATGTGTTTTTTTTATTTTTTATTTGGCACCGATTTCTGCCCCGTGAGCCGCAACGTCGCAGGGAACGGAGCTCGGGCGGCACTCGGGCACTGTGTGAATTGAGCGAGGAAACAGCTCGCACACACAGCGGGGAGACATCGCAGAATCCAGGGGACGAGGTAAGTAACTTTCCCTGTATCCTGCGATGCGATCCCGAGTCTGGCTCGGGGTTACCGCTAATGGTACTGAAATTCCACCCCGAGCCAGACTCGGGAATACCGCTAGGCAGGTTAAAGGGGCATTAAATACCAGGATTGCATTACATACAGAGTGCAGAGTTCAGGGGGGTTACACACAGAGTGCAGAGTTCAGGAGGGTTGCACACAGAGTGCAGAGCTGTCACTTGTAAACATAGAAACCAGACTTCTGTGTTTACAAGTGATTGTGGTGAGCAGGCACCAAAGGGTCTGAGCCAGAGGTGGTGGAACTGAGTTCCACCAAAGTTCCCCCTGAAAACAAGCCCTGTATCTAGGTAATATGTGGACTTACAGTTTTATATATTCTTATCTTTTGCGGTGTATTTAGCACTTTTTTTTTTCTTGTGGCTCATTATGCAGATCCTGGTCTAATGATGTGATGGAATATCATGCCTGCATTGTAGGTGGGTTTTCTGAGCAGAAACTGTGTCTTTAATTTCGGGAAACGGAGAAGATTAATGATTTTAATAAAACCAAAGAACTTTGTGGAATAATATTTCTGTGATAAATTTTTCTCTGTCTGCTTTTGTACTTTGCCATAATATATAGGAGCGCATGTTCTCTCTTTTGTTCAAGATGTATTTATAACTTTTATTGTGCGATTAAAAATGGGTTTTGGCATTGATTGCACTTTCCCTTAATGTGTGGGAGGCAGTGGCATAACTAGAACCTTCAGGGCCCCGGTGCAAGAAACCACGAAGGACCCCACTGACCCCAGCGCAGGGTCCTTCCCTCTGAACTCCAGGGCCTGGTAGCAAGTGCGACCTTTGTGACCCTGGTAGTTCCGCTACTGGTGTCAGTAGTTTTTTATTTATTTTATTTGATTTATTACCCTTTTTTTTTTTATGTTATTTTTTTTTATATATTTTTTTCAGTTTTTTAAGAAACCCCATTGGGGGTATTTGGTGATATAATCTGGGGTCTAAACAGACCTCTGATGTTCCACCTTTGAGACAGAGAAAAGAGATTGAGGACACAGCCTCCAATCTCCATCTCTGCAGCCTCAGCTGCACAGAATGAATGTATAGGAATAGCTCTGTACAGAGCTTCCCCTTCATTCACAAACTGAAGCATAGTAAACACAGTTTTCAATGCTTCAGTTATGAATGGACAGTCCATGATTGGTAAGGATCACTGACTCTCCATTCAGAAAAGGAAGGGGCCGGTAAATGACACATTTACTGGCCCCCTTCCCTGCTTTCCATCCTGAAAAATCCCCCCCAGCAGCTGGTGGGAGGGGGGGAGCCCAGCAGAGCTGTGGGGGGGCGAGGGACAGGAGAAAGCACACAAGGGGGCAGCAAAAAGAAGTAGGATAGGAGGAGCGGTGGGGGGAAGCTGCATATAGATGAACCGATTCCCTCCATTTTCCTCCTGCAGCCGCTGAATGCCTACGGGAGGGAGAGGAGGAGGAGCGGGCATTCAGCGGCTGCAGGATGAAAATGGAGGGAATCGGTTCATCTATATGCAGCCTCTGCTCTTCCTATCCAGGTGTACAGGGGTGCCACAGCATTGGGCTGGGTCGCAATTGAGACCCCTGCGACCCCTGTAGGAACGCCCCTGGTGGGAGGCATTGTTTGGAAAACTCGTAGGGCCCATTTTTGCAGTGCGTTAATGTGCATTATGTAGCACATTAACGTGCATTGCATTAAGGCAGCCTGTTAAAAATAATCGCCTGCCAATGCACCAAAATGTCTAAAAAATTTGAAACTGTGTAACACAATGCACCAGAGCACACAATATTGTGTCGCACTGCAATCTATGTCTGTTACCTTAGTAAAATAAGATGCCAATTAGATTATGGCAGCACAGTGGCTAAGTGGTCAGCCCTTCCGCCTAGCAGCACTAGGGTTGCCAGGTCGAATCCCAGCCACGGCATAGCCTGCCTAGAGTTTGCCTGTTGGAAAGATTTACCCATAGGTCCCATTCACATGTGTGCATCGCATGAATGTGCGTTTTTCTGCCTTTTTTTTTTTTTTTTTGCACCTTTTCGCATGAAATGCATACAGCAGCCCATTTACTCGACAAATTAACCAAAAGAGGCTCTGTTACCTTCTTGGGCATTGAGATTCATGTGTTTTTCTAACCAATCGTTTCGGTGAGTTTGTTGTGCATTTTGCCACGTGCAAAAACGTACGTTTGCTAGCTGCATTTGGGGTGCCATTAACAATTAATGACACCATTGGTGAGACATGCATTTTTCATGCGTTCCGGGAACACGTGTGGCAATGCACCTCTGGAATGCAATTCCTTGCCCCTGAAAAGGGGAGATACAAAAAATTCTGAAACGCGTCGGGCTTAATGAGAAGATATTGTCACTGCAGCATTGACTCTCGTATCAGCCATTACCTTACTGCGGTCTGCTATGTGTGTTTTTAAATGGAGATGTATGCACCAACTTTTTATATATGTATCCAATAAAGTTTTACAATTTATACAATTTTGGTTCAATAAGAGTTGCCCTTAAAGTCCCACTGTACCGGGGGGGGGGGGGGCTACCTATTTGCATACTTTCCAATTCCTAGGGATGTTGGCAACAATTTATGTCTTTCTCTGGTGGTTCTTATTCACATTCACTTCACTAAGGGGCAGTAAAAATGCAACTCAACCATGTGGTTTTATTCCCCTTTCTTCCTCCCCAACCACTAGTATAAGGCTGGGTTCACATACAGTATCTCACAAAATTGAGTACACCCCTCACATTTTTGTAAATATTTTATTCTATCTTTTCATGTGACAACACTGAAGAAATGACACTTTGCTACAATGTAAAGTAGTGAGTGTACAGCTTGTATATGTAAATTTTCTGTCCCCTCAAAATAACTCAACACACAGCCATTAATGTGAAAATGTCCAAATTGGGCCAAATTCGCCATTTTCCCTCCCCGGTGTCATGTGACTCGTTATGGTTACAAGGTCTCAGGTGTGAATGGGGAGCAGGTGTGTTAAAGTTAAGAACTCTGAGGATCTGAAAAAAAGAATTGTTGCTCTACATAAAGATGGCCTAGGCCAGGGGTGTCCAAACTTTTTTCAAAGAGGGCCAGATTTGATGAAGTGAACATGCGCGGGGCTGACCATTTTGCCTGATATTCTTTGAATCATTAAAATTCGGTCTAAGTGTGTTAGTTCGAGCACTAATACACCGCCCAACAAGAATTCTCTTGCCTTTGTCGCACTCGTTCCCGACACACAGATGAATGCTCTGCTCATTAGGGGTACCGTTAATTCTTAATGGTACCCCACACATTGGAAAACGTGGGGTGCTTTTGGTGCAGTGCAATAAAAAAAAAAAAAGGTCTGGGACTTTTCTCTGCATTTTTGTGGGTAGGGAAGCCCATTGAAATTAATGGGCTGCCCTACACGCAGCACGCAGTCACACAGATGTGAACCAAGGGCTTGTTCACATGTCTGGTTGGAGGGGCAGTAAAACCACATGGTTGAGCTGTTTTTACCACCCCCAATTTCCCATTTTTAGCTGCAGGGGCAGCAGCTGGGGGTGTACACATGCTGTGGCTGCAGCTGGAGGTATACCCAGGCTGAATGGTGCTGCACTGAAACCATGCCTCCCAACAGGCACGGATTCTGCGGGTTTTTCCCGCACAGCACCCTCATTCCCGCGAGACTTGATATTAATTCCCGCACAGCAGGAAGTGGAGTAACAATGATCGAAGCAGCGGTGGAAGCAGATAACCCCCCCCCTCCGCGATCGTCGAAAAATGTTCCGCGGCACATCCCCCCCCCCCCGCGATCGGCGGCAGCAGCAAAAAATGCGACCTCCCACTCAACAACTTTCGTTGGCGTGGACAAATTTATTTATTTCTTAAATTCCCGCGGCACGCCCCCCCCCCCCGCTTAACAACTGTCGTTGGCAGGGAAGAGGGGAGATCTGAATGTCCCGCGGTGGGACTTTTAAAAGTTGGGAGGTATGCTGAAACTACCCTGCAACTGCATACCTCCCAACTGGCACGGATTGTGCGGGTTTTACCTGCAGAGGCTCCTCCTTCCCGCACTCCCGCGAGACTATCATGTTACCCGCACAGCAGGAAACATGAAGAGAAGAAGAGGAGCAGCAGCAGCAGGTGAGAGCCCCCCCCCCGCGATCGGCGCACTAGTATGTCCCCCCCCGATCGACGGCCCCCCGCCGCGCCCCAAACCCCCCCTACCCGCTTAAATTTTATTTTTTTTATTTTTTTTGCAAGTCCTTTTTTTTTTAAAATGTTCCGGCGGCAACCATCACCCCCCCCCCCCCTGCTCAACAACTTCTGTGGCAATTCCCGTTTTTTTTTGCCAATGTCCCGCCCCCCCCCCCCCCGCTCAACAACTCTGGTTGGCAGGGGAGAGGGGACATCAGAATGTCCCGCGAAGGGACTTTACAAAGTTGTGAGGTATGCAACTGTGTGCATTGCACTGTTGCGGTATCTTTACTGCCTGTCAAATGCCTCTGTGCATGGATTGCTTTTCAGAGGAGCAGCAGTCCTTTACAAACAAGCCCTACAAAAGCAGTTCTGATGGTACAGGCATTAAAAGTAACATACACACAGACACATGCACACACACGCAGACGCATGCAGACACAAACATACAGACACAGGCACACGCACACATGCAGACACATGCACACACACACATACACACACGCATGCAGACACAAACATACAGACACAGGCACACAAACACATACAGACACAGGCACTCACATGTATACAGCCCTTTTAAAAGGAATCTAGCTTCTAAGTACCTTTGTAGTTTCCTCATTCAGCCGGGTACTGCACCCTAGGGGGAAGCAGAGAGCACAGCACACTCCCCTGCACTTTCACTTTTGAAGCTCAAGGAGCTTTTCACAGTGCCGATGTACAGTTCGGCAGGGGATCGGGAGATCGGGCTCATCTGACAGCCCTTCTCTCCCCTCATCCCGCGGCACACCTGAGAACCAGGGGGGGTCGTTCAAAACCGGGCCGCGGGCCGCGATTGGCCCGCAGGCCGGACTTTGGACATGCCTGGTCTAGGCTATAAGAAGATGGACAAGACCCTGAAACTGAGCTGCAGCACGTTGGCCAAGACCATACAGCGGTTTAAAGTGGTTGTAAACCCACTTTTGCAACTTGCACCTACAGTAAGGTGACCATATTTTTAAAATGAAATCCGGGGACATATTTTTTTTCACTAGTAATGGCGGCAATCAGCGACTCTCTGCCTGCCGCCTCACAGCCTGTCAAGTCTCACTCTCCGGGCCCCGGCTACTACTGGGTGGGGAGCGGAGGAAGATCACTCCGCCAGGGAAGGCAAGGAGATAAGCAGGCAGGCGGCTGGCCGGGACTTGAGCCAAGGCAGAAGAACATGTGGAGGGAGCTGAATGGGCACCCGAAACTGAAGAAATATTCCCTCTGCTCCGACCAGCACATGATCATCAGAAAGGGGCACAGATAATGGAAAAAATACACCCCCCTAAGCTAGTAGGAGCGGCGGAGCGGGGGTGTAATTCAGAATTTTTTTTTATTTTTTTATTCTGCACTGACTGTCTTTAAAATTGCCCCAGCTCCTATTCAAATCCAATCCGGGGACAAAACCGGGGACAGACTTGGTCCGGGGACAGTGTCCTCAATCAGGGGACTGTCCCCTGAAACTGGGGATGTCTGGTCACCCTAACCTACAGGTAAGCCTATATTAAGGCTTACCTGTAGGTGCAAGAAATATCTCCTAAACCTACACGGTTTAGGAGATACTTGCTAAAAACGACATGCATCCGTGTCTACGGCGCATGCGCGCCGTAGACAACGGCGCATTCATGGGGTTAATCCCATTCACAAATCCGGCTAAGTCCCATCATTCGACGACTTAGCCGGATTCGACGGCTCATGTGCGCATGCACGGAGTCACGTCTTCGCTGCTCCGGCCAATCAAAGCGCCAGAGCGGCGCTGTCATTGGCTGGAGCGGCGATAGCCGGAAGTAACCTTCCGGCTATCGCCGCAGCGATGGCTGCGGCTGGAGAGGGAGACCAGGATGGCTTCGGGGGCCCCGATCTAAGGTAAGTGATGCATAATGAGCTATTATGCTAGTCATATTAGCTCATTATGGCTTTCTCTTACAGGTGGTTTAAAAAAATAATAATTTCACATGGGTTTACAACCACTTTAACAGGACAGGTTCCACTCAGAACAGGCCTTGCCATGGTCGACCAAAGAAGTTGCGTGCACGTGTCATATCCAGAGGTTGTCTTTGGGAAATAGACATATGAGTGCTGCCAGCATTGCTGCAGAGGTTAAAGGGGTGAGGGGTCAGCCTGTCAGTGCTCAGACCATACGCTGCACGCTGCATTAAATTGGTCTGCATGGCTGTCATCCCAGAAGGAAGGAACAGTTTGCTGAAGACAAGCAGACTAAGGACATGGATTAGTGGAACCATGTCCTGTGGTCTGATGAGACCAAGATAAACATATTTGGTTCAGATGGTGTCAAGCATGTGTGGCGGCAACCAGGTGAGGAGTACAAAGACAAGAGTATCTTGCCTACAGTCAAGCATGGTGGTGGGAGTGTCATGGTCTGGGGCTGCATGAGTGCTGCCGGAACTGGGGAACTACAGTTCATTGAGGGAACCATGAATGCCAACATGTACTGTGACATACTAAAGCAGAGCATGATCCCCTCCCTTCCTTCGGAGACTGGGCCGCAGGGCAGTATTCCAACATGATAACCACCCCAAACACACCTCCAAGATGATCTCTTCCTTGGTAAAGAAGCTGAGGGTAAAGGTGATGGACTGGCCAAGCATGTCTCCAGACCTAAACCCTACTGAGCACCTGTGGGACATCCTCAAACGGAATGTGGAGGAGCGCAAGGTCTCTAACATCCACCAGCTCTGTGATGTCGTCATGGAGGAGTGGAAGAGACTCCAGTGGCAACCTGTGAAGCTCTGGTGAACTCCATGCCCATGAGGGTTAAGGCAGTGCTGGAAAATGATGGGGCCCACACAAAATATTGACACTTTTGGTCCAATTTGGACATTTTCACTTAGGGGTGCACTCACTTTTGTTGCCAGCGGTTTAGACATTAAAGCGGTGTTCCATCCACGATTTTTTTTTCTTAAAAGTCAGCAGCTACAAACACTGTAGCTGCTGACTTTTTAATAAGGACACTTACCTGTCCTAGGCGCCCGTGATGTCGGTCCCCCGAGGCCGATCCCTCGATCGTGGCAGGTCCCGGCGCCGCCATCCTCACTAAGGGAAACAGGCAGTGGAGCCTTGCGGCTTCACTGCCCGTTTCCTACTGCGCATGCGCGAGTCGCGCAGCGTTTTCTGAATGGGCGGCTGTTCTCTGGGATACACACAGTTCCCAGAAAACACCGCGCGCCATTCCCCAGCAGACAACGCGAGGAAGACGAGGAAGAAGACCAGCCGCAGACTAGGAAGAGGCAGATTAGGAAGATCTGCCTAGCAACCGCCATTTCTGGTAAGTAAAAATTTTTTTTTTCTTTTTTTTTTTTTTGGAGCATTTTTATGTAATTTTTTTTTAGGGTGGACCTCCGCTTTTATGGCTGTGTGTTGAGTTATTTTAAGGGGACAGCAAATTTACACTGTTATACAAGCTGTACACTCACTACTTTACATTGTAGCAAAGTGTCATTTCTTCAGTGTTGTCACATGAAAAGATAGAATAAAATATTTACAAATCTGTGAGGGGTGTACTCACTTTTGTGAGATACTGTGTATTTAAAGTAGATTTTCGCATCCAATTTGCATGACAGGGGCAAGCGTGACCGGCTGTCGATGGAGCCGGTTCACACAGGTCTGGGACGGCCGCAGTCTGCATTCAAAAAGGGTCCTCTGCGTCTTTGGGTCAGATTCAGATGCAAATTCAGGCAAAATCTGGACCTGAATCGCACCTGAACCGGAGAACAGAAACGCACCGAACCCCAGGCACGAACCCGCGGCCGCAACATATGTGAACCCGGCCTTAATGAGTCGTACTTACTGCCAATAGCAATGGTTGCACCGGACATTCACAGGCTGGGGGAGGGACTAGACCTGTTACTACAGCACAGAACTCTTTTGACATATAAAATAGCTCCTTTAGATGTTTTTTTAAATTTTTGTATTCAGCTGTTTCCATGGAGATCAGCTTCAACATAATAATATGATGTGTTGAAGTGGAAGTAAACTCTCCTATCGTTTTCAGCCAAGGAAGCTGCCATCTTGACCTCTGTTTAATCTTCAACTGCCATGATGCTGCACATGTGATCAGGTATGACACCAGCCATTGGATGGTTTGACAGTTTGGTTGAGAGCACAACCAATGTGGCAGTTAGCATTCCTGGCATGCCGGGAATTTAACTGTTTTTTTAAACTGTTAAATCAATGGGTTTACTTCCGCTTTAAATGCACGTTTAACTGGCAATGCACCAGAACAGCGACGGATTTATGTAATATTTCCAGTACAACGTTTTTATGGGAGTCAGAGTCTAACGTGACCTTTGATGAGAAATCTTTGCTGTTTTTTCCTCCGCCGGGGATTTGATAAGTCAGTCTTGGAGGAAGAGTGTCTCTTGGAGACCTGCTAAAGGTTAGGCTGCCATTATAAAGGTATGTTCGAGCCACTTACAGGCTTCTGGGGCTCTTCACACTCAGTGTTTTAGTGCTTCCAGATTGAAGGTGTAATGTCATATCCTTGGTAACAAGGTCATAGAGCGAGAAAGGTTTTTATTGGGAGCCTCTCCATTTACTTTTCTAAAAACAGACTGTACAGTAAAAGCATTATAAACATTCAGGGGGCCATTAACCACTTAAGCCCCGGACCATTTCGCTGGCCAAAGACCAGGCCACTTTTTGCGATTCGACACTGCGTCGCTTTAACTGACAATTGTGCGGTCGTGCGACGTGGCTCCCAAACAAAATTGACAAATAGAGCTTTCTTTTGGTGGTATTTGATCGCCTCTGCGGTTTTTATTTTTTGTGCTATAAACAAAAAAAGAGCGACAATTTTGAAAAAAAAAGCAATATTTTTTACTTTTTGCTATAATAAATATCCCCAAAAAATATATAAAAAAAATTTCCTCAGTTTAGGCCGATACGTATTCTTCTACATATTTTTGGTAACAAAAAAGCGCAATAAGCGTTTATTGATTGGTTTGCGCAAAAGTTATAGCGTCTACAAAATAGGGGATAGTTTTATGGCATTTTTATTAATATTTTTTTTTTTTACTAGTAATGGCGGCGATAAGATTTTTATCGTGACTGCAACATTATGGCGGACACATCGGACACCATTTTGGGACCATTGTCATTTTAACAGCGATCAGTGCTATAAAAATGCACTGGTTACAGTAAAAATGACACTGGCAGTGAAGGGGTTAAGCTGTAGGGGCCGATGAAAGGGGTTAAGTGTGACCTAGGGAGTGATTCTAACTGTTAAGGGGCGTGGCTTGCCGTGACACATCACTGATCACTGTTACCGATGAGAGGGAACAGACGATCAGTGACATGTCACTAGGAAGAACGGGGAGATGTTGTGTTTACACTGACATCTCCCCGTTCTTCAGCTCTGTGACCCGATCGCGGGACACCGGCGGACATCGAGTTTGCGGGTCCCGTGGGCACGGTCACGGAGCTTGCAGCAGGGTCACGAGCGCGCCGCCGGTGGCGCGTGCATGTCCACACGTCAGCAAATTAAAGGAGACGTATATATATATATACGCCCATTTGCGTAGCCGTGCCATTCTGTCAACGTAAATACTCGTGCGGTGGTCGGCAAGCAGTTAAAGTGATTGTAAAGGCAAGACCATTTTTACCCTAATTTATTGCCTGCATTAACCACTTGCCACCTGCGCTATAGCCGGAAGACAGCTACAGCCTGGGCCCAAATTGCCAGGAGGACGTACGTGGATGGGATGTTTACATTCCTTGTGACAGCAATAAAACTGATTAAAAAAAATTAAAGCAACAGTGTAAAAAATAAATAAATAAATAAATAAAATTAAAGTGCCCCTGCCCCCCCTGTGCTGGCAAAGGCGTACACGTGCGTCAGTCCTGCACACACGCAAAACAGCGACCGTCCTACACATGTGAGGTATCGCCATGAATGTCAGATCATGGGCAATACTTCTGGCACTAGACCTCCTCTGTAGATATAAAGTGGTAACCTGTAAAGGCTTTTAGAGTGTAATTTGTGCCCCTAACCCACGGACATTTAGCGCTCCCCGAGTCCCTTCCACTCGTACAGTATTAAAACCCCTTATGGTACATTTTAGGATGTACCACTCCCTCTTTGTTTTCCTTTCTTTCCCTTTTATCTCTCTCTATCCTAATTTCTTTTTTTTCTTTTTTTTTCCCCATCCCTCTCTCTAGCCGTCTTTCTTGTTCTTCCTCTTATTTTTTTCTCCCTTTTTCTTTGTTCCTCCCACTCTTTTCCTCTCCCTTCCATGTATTCTCTATTTTTATTCCTTCTCTTACTCCTTGGTGGGGGGGTGGGGGGAATGGGATGAGTGGCAGTGCTGGCGGGGAGTTGGGATGAGTGGCAATGCTGGGGGGAGTTCTGATTGGCCAACTTAGGTGCTCTTGATCAAGGTCATCTGCTGATCTGAGAACTGTAGTGGGGACTTTTAATGGCAACTCTAATCACAGGTAGTGTTACTCAGTGTGTCTCCAGCTCTGTGGTGTCTCGCAGCAGTGACACCTATGCCAAAATCAGGAGATGGGGTCTCCTCCAGCCCCTCCCACTTCACATTCCTCACCAGTCAGCTGACCTCTAGTCTCTGCCCCCCAGCCATGCCGTGAACTGAATGGGCGGCTGCCAAGAGGCTGAGTGGGCAGCCGCGGGCTCCAGGGACAGCCCTGCTGGACAGCTGTGAAAAGGCTGGGAGAGTGGTGCAGGCTTCAGGAACAGCCCAGGATTTGGTGACCCCTGGCAAATTGTCATTCGACCCCCGAGGGTGTCCCGACCTCCAGGTTGAGAACCACTGCTCTAGGGCCTCTGCTTTAAAAGAATATATAATGTTTGGGGGTTCCAAGTAATTTTCTAGCAAAAAAAAAAACTGGTTGTTACATGTGAACCAAAAGTGCCAGAAAAAGTCTGGTCTTCAAGTGGTTAGGTCAAAGGGATTTGCCATTTCCAGCAAGATGACCCCTTCACATTCCAGACCTGGTTCGGTGGATTTCTATTTTTCTAAGAAAGGCTAAGCAGTACCAAGAACTACAAAAGACTCAGAGATACTTTTGCAAACTCAACAGAGGATTAGGAATTCCCTACAAACGACAAAGAAAGAAACCAAATAAGGCACTAATCATTAAAAAAATTAAATACATTTTTCCTATCTTTATTGCTTGTTTAATGCTTATTACCAAAGTAAATGTCTAATTCCCACAAAACAAAAACAAAAAAATTGTAAGTAACTTGGTATGTGACCCAAGTCTCTATGGAAGGAGAAGAGAATTTCAATCACATTCAGAGATAATATAAGGATACTAGAGATTCTCCTGAAAGGTTAGTGTGTGAACAGCACATAACGTAGAGTTATTTATCCTTCTACTGAGAGACGCTGGATCAATCTCACTTCATCCGGTGATGATTGATGTGTGTGTGCAAAGGTAATTTTGAAAAGAACAAAAATGACAGAGATTAATGGGTGTTAAAAGAAAGAAAAATGTATAGACTTTCCAGCAAGAGAAGAAATACAGGTCCAAGATGATGCTGTATTTTCATTCAGTGGTGGACTGTCCATACGGGGCGCAGGGGCGCCGCCCCCCTAATCTATGCGCCCGGCCCCTAATCTACATGCAGGGTGCCGGACGCATGGATTTCAACTGTTTTTTTTCTGAAGCACGTGATTAGAGCCTGATGCTCTAATTGGCTTCAAAAAAGGGTGGGCTCGGGCCACTTGTGTGACAATAGCAAATTAATATTCGCTGTTGTCTTCCTGCTTCTACTCCTGGCCAATCAGGAAGCGGGTCCTGAGACCCAATTGACCAGGGAATCTCAGTACCCACTTCCTGTTTGGTCGGGAGGAGCAGCAACGAGGAGCGAGATCCTTGTTATCTGCCTCAGGGGTCATCTGCCCCGTCTGTCTCCCGCGGGTGGGGGGGTTGTGGGTGTGGGGATCGCCACCTTCTCGTCCGTCTCCTGCGAGTTGGTGGCATTGGTTTGCTGCTCCCCAAAATATTGAGCACCAGCGTTAGGGGAGGACTGAGAACCAGCTGGCCCTTTCATGGTAGGGACAGACTTCTGTGTGCTAAAGAAAGTGTACCATGCCAAGTGTGCCACTTTGATTCATGGGCATGATGAAAGGTTGCATTCCTAAAAGACATAGTTTAATGGCACACCATCAGAAATTTTTAAGCTTATTGCATTGGTTACCATGACATTCCAGAGCTACAAAGGAAGTTGGTGTTGGATGACTTTCCTGTGCCGGGACCTGTAGAGCCAGACTGTGGAGGGGGGCTACTGGCTCCTGCTCTCAGCGGCGTGCTGATAGACTGAGCCAGCTGCCAATCAGGCGCATGGGTAGATCCCAACAATATAGTCAGAAATCTTCCAGAGCCTGGAGCAGCTCTGTGACATCAGCTGATAGTGGGCTCCTGTGAACCAGAAGAGAAGTATGGCCAAAAAAGCTCTTTTAAAATGGTTCTAAAGGCAGAAGGGTTTTTACCTTAAAAGAGAAGTATGTTTTTTTATTTTTTTTATTCATACTTACCTAGGTGGATGCAGCATCTGTCCCCCATGGCGTCTCTGGCAAACACACTCTCAAACACCGCTGATCTCTCGGTTCTCACTGCTCCCTGAGCAGAGAGTTGCTGACTGTCAGTCAGCAGCACTCTGCTCTGCCCCCTCCTCGCTCACTGGAGCAATGGGCTGTGGAGGGGGCGGGAGCGGCCAACTCAGGCTCTCAGTGGCTCGCTGAGAGGTGCCAGTCAAGGGATCTGGGCAGACCTGATCCTGTATGCACAGATCCTCCTATTCCTGCTTGTCCCCATAACATAGTCAGTCTGCACATGCTCAGTTTGGTCTCTATTGCTGGAGAGAACATTTCCTGTTTGACTCGAGCTAGTTAGGTCACATGGCATTAACACATTTTGGCGTGTATACATATCATAATTGACAGCCCAGTCCCTCAGCTCTGGCCAGACAGAGGGTCTCGCCTGGACACTGCTATATGTCACGTGACCACTGTATACCGCTTGTCAGAAAAGGTATATAGCGTTTTTATTTTAATGGAAAAAATAAATAAAAGGGTTATGTGTACTGCGAGGGTTCTGATGCATTATTTGTACATTCCTGGGTTTAGTAACACTTTAAGATAAAAAACCTTCTGTGCTCTGCACTACCCCCCAGCCTACCCTAATAGTTACCTTAGCTGATCTCGATCCAGAGCTCTCCCAGCTCTCCCTCTCCTCATAGGCTCATAGGCTTCTGCTGTTGTCAATCACAGCCTGTTAGGAGAGAGCAGGGGCAGGGTCGAGCCTGCACATGTGCACCCATAGCATACTTGCTAAGGGGGCGCTCAGCAGGGTGGAGGAGCCAGGAGCACCGGCAGTTGACCCAAGAAGAGAAAGGGCTGCTCTGTGCAAAACCACTGCACAGAGTGAGTAAATTATTATTATTATTATACACGATTTATATAGCGCCAACAGTTTACGCAGCACTTTACAATGTATAGGGGGGACAGTACAATTACAATACAGTTCAATACAGAAATAACAGGAGGGCCCTGCTCGTAGAGCTTACATTCTACAAAAGGTAATAGCTGCTGGGGGGGATGATTTGATGGGGGTGGCTCGGGTACAGTCCTTAGGTGGGTGTAGGATAGGCTTCCCTCCCTGAATAGATGAGTTTTCAGGGATCTCCTAAAGGTGGACAGGGTAGGGGCTGATCAGACATACCTAGGGTTGCCACCTTTTCTTTAAGCCAAACCCAAACACTTTAGCAGCCTGGGACACCAGTGCATGCCCCAAGGAGAGTAGTAATGTGGTGCGCATAGCGGCATTGTGGCCAATTTGCTATTGCTGAAATCATCACCCTGCATCCCAGTGATGCCGAACCTGCCCCCAGACAGCAGCCCACAGCTCCCGAACGGCAACAGATTTTAGTGTATCTATCTTGGTTACTTGAGGAGCGACAGCCTGGTCTAAATAATGTGTCCGGGTTTCAGTCCGCTTGAAACCTGGACACATGATTCAAAACCCGAACTGTCGAGGTGAATCCTGGACAGGGGGCAAACCTAGACATACCGGGGCAGGGAGTTCCAGAGGATGGGAGAGGCTCTAGTGAAGTCCTGTAGACGAGCGTGGGAGAAGGTAACAAGGGAGCTAAAGAGAAGGAGGTCCTGGGTGGAGTAAAGAGGACAATTTGGCCAATATCTGCAGATGGGGTTGGTGATGTAGATGGGGGCGATGTTGTGGATGGCCTTGTATATTGTGGTTAGCATTTTTAATTTTATACGGTGGGGTAGGGGAAGCCAGTGAAGGGATTGGCAGAGAGGGGCAGCAGTCATGGAGTTAGTGAGGTGTATTAGTCTAGCAGCAGCATTTATAATCAGGGCCATCTTTTTTATTTTTTAAGTATTTTTTATTTTTATTTTTTTGTTATTGCTTATTCCATACAAACATTTTAAACAGATAAGGTTAATCGTATGAGGAAAATACAATTATTTCATTTGGTTTCTAAGTATATACAAAGGGGTAATAAGTCAATCACACACTGTAAGATTTAAAGGGGTTGTAAAGGCAAAAAAAAATTCACCTTGAAGGTGAAAAAACATCTCTAGATTAGCGCCCCCCCCCCCCCCGAGCCTCCCGTTTATTTACCTGACCCCTCGAAAGTCCCGCACCATGAACGCGCAGGCATCTCGGCCGGCTTCTCGGTTCATTCATTGGTTGATTGAAAGCAGCGCAGCCATTGGCTTGCGCTGCTGTCAAGCACATCCAATGACGCAGCGCGCCGGGGGCGGGGCCGAGTGATACAGTGAGCGGCTATGGCCGCCGGCTGTATCACTGGAGCGCGCCCACAATCACTCACCACTATGCGAGCTCGCTCGCATGAAGGTGATGAGTTCTTGCGGGGAGGAGCTGAGACAGCTGCCGAGGGACCCCAGAAGACCAGGTTCGGGGCCACTCTGTGCAAAACGAGCTGCACAGTGAAGGTAAGTATAACATGTTTGTTATTTTAAAAAAAATATATATATCTTTAGTGTTTCTTTAAAGTGGAAGTAAACCCATTGATTTAAGTTTCAAAAAGCAGTTACATTCCCGGCATGCCAGGAATGCCAACTGTCACATTGGTAGTGCTCTCAACCAAACTGTCAAACCATCCAATGGCTGGTGTCATAACTGACCACATGTGCAGCATCATGGCAGTTGAAGATTAAACAGAGGCCAGAATGGCAGCTTCCTTGCCTGAAAATGATAGGAGGGTTTACTTCCACTTTAAGTAATCCACATAAAACATCAAACAAGACATACAAAAGACAGACCCACATCTCTAGGTTAGTCTCGGATTCCATTTATATTGCACCATTCTCCTCCTCTTGGTTTGAGATATATCAGTCTCCTCATCCCCTCCCATCTCTTCCCTCCTCCTCCCTTCCCTCCTCTCCACAAGAACCATCATACATTAAATTGCTGGTGTTAAGCCAATAGGACCAAATTTTGTAAAATTTTTGGGAAGCTCCTCTGTGTTTATATGCCAATTTTTCTCTTTTTAATATATAATTTATTTTATTAGCCCATTGTTTATGAGTTGGCAGGTTAGTATCAATCCACTTTTGTAAGATAAGTTTGCGGGCTAAGTAGAGAGATCTGGTCCACATTGTATATGTAGCGACCTTGCCCCTTTCTTCCCGTCTATTTTGGCTTACTCATGAGAGGAAAAGGCGTAAGGTGCCACCATGCCCGTACCCTCTGGTTTTCAGAGGTTAAGCAAATTTGTTTCACTTACGGGTCTTGCAGCGACGTTCTCCTCAAAGTTGGTTTCTGTCCTCAGTGTGCCAGGACAGAGTCTCTATACCCCAAGTAACTCCAAGGTCCACACAAGTATATCACTCCAACGTAGAGCTTTATTTTTCATTGCATGAAGAGAGAAAGGTGTTAGAAGGATAGACAGCATTCAGGCACTTCTGGCTTCGTTACCACTCGGTCCCGAGTGGGTATAGCTCACCCGGATAGCCACCTATGGTGCTAGCAGCCGGCGTGCAGCTCGAACAGTCAATCTAGATCCCTAATAGATGTGTCTAGGTGATCCTCTGCCACAGGATCTATAGTGTCCCAAACCTCCTGATGGTCCAGATTGTTAGGCCCCTGGGTTCCGGATGAATGACATCCCCCTGGAGAGTTACTGGGCCCCTTCCTTCACTGTGATGGCTCACCAGTCCTTCGGAACGGTCCTCCCCCAGCCTCCTCATCCAGAAACGGGTCTCCTCGCAAGGCAGCACCCTGAGATTCTTCCTTCCGAAGCGGGCTCCAGCTAAAGGTGCTGGGCCCAGGGCTGAAGTTGCAGTCCCAGGACTAAAGGTGCCTGGGACTGAGGCGTACTTGGCCCCATGGCCTGGAAGGCCACGCACTCGACTCCCGAACCCGCAGGTTCCCTCGGGTACAGGTCCCCGGATCACTCTCCTGGATCTCCCCTTGAACAATGGCGTCCGCCCTTTTTGTATCCTCTCCCAACATGCACAGCAGGCCGACTCCGCCCACCGCACGGCTGCCGAGAGAGGACACCAAATCGCCACTCCAACACCTGTGGTTCAACACTGAGTACAAGTGACAGCACCACCCATACTGCTTAGGGGAACTGCAAGCCAGGTGAAGAAGCAGCAAGGCAGAGTCCAGTAATTGAAAGACTTGAGCCAACTATCACTCAAGTCACCCCTAAATTTGGCATAACATAACCTCAATTTAGGACCCCGCTACATATACATCTCAACAGGTAGAGCTCCATCTGGAATTATACCCAGAATGGCTAATTTAGAGATATTTGTTATTTCTGTCAAGCATATTGTATTTAAAGTGGAGTTCCACCCAGAAAAAAAAAATTTCACCAAAAACCCTAAAAAAAATAGAAAAGAAAAAATAGACTTTTTTTTTTATATACTCACCCGAAATACCCGTTGCTATGCAGAAGTCCGTAATCTGCCTCTTCCGTAACCGCGGTCTGTTTTCTTCCCCATCCTCTTCTAGTGAATGGGGCACGCTGCTTTCTGGGAACTGTGTGTAATCCCAGAGAGCAGCCGCCCATTCACAAGTCGGCGCGAGACTCGCGCATGCGCAGTAGGAAAAGGGCAGTGAAGCCGTAAGTCTTCACTGCCTGTTTCCCTTAGTGTGGATGGAGGCGCAGGACCTGCACCGATCGAGGGATCGGCATCGGGGGGCTATCAGCGCGGGAGAGTAGGACAGGTAAGTGTCCTGATTAAAAGTCAGCAGCTACAGTGTTAGTAGCTGCTGACTTTAAAAATAAAAAAAAATTGCGGGTGGAGCTCCGCTTTAAGGTCATAAACACTTTCTCCCAGTATCTATGTAACTTGGGGCAATGCCATAGCATATGAATAAGGGAGCCATTAGATATTGAGCATCGCGGGCATAAGGGCGAAGTATATTTACCCCAGGCAAATCGTTTTTGAGGAGTATAATGGGTTCTATGTAAGATAAAGAGCTGGGTCAGTTGCTGAGACGGTGAGATAGATACCTCAGGTAGTATCTCCATAGCCCGTATCCATTCTTCTTCGTTCAGATTGGTCAAATCTTTTTGCCAATGGTTAAAGCTATTTACCTGGGCATCTAATTTCTCTACCTTTAATAAAATTAGATAAAGATCCCCTATTAATCCTCGTTTAGTAGTCCGTACTGTGGTTGATTTCAGCAATATCCCTGATGGATTGTATTGTAATTGGAATAATAGGGCCTGATGTTGTAGTGTGTGACGTATTTGGAGATATTGATAGAAATTGCTATTTAATAGTTGGAAGCGCTCTCTGAACTTATCAAAGGGTAATAAAGTATCCCCTTCAAATAACTGATAAAGAAAAATTCCCATAGTTCTCGTATTTTATTCAGCTCGGGCAGACAGTAATTTTCCCACATTGGCATATGTTTTGTGTAACCCTAATCAGGGCCGTCTTTAATGTTGATTGGACCCTGGGCAAAAGTTTTCTTGCCCCCCCCCCCCAATGCAATTTTGCTCTCCACCTGCTCCGGGACACAAAATAAATATCAACTAGACTTAAAATCAGTTTACTGTATCAGATCAGGCAGTGATTGTGATTGGTTGCCAGAGGTTACAGCATATCATTACCACTTACTGACTGGTTGCTAGAGGTTACAGCACACATTACGGCTCACTGATTAGTTGCTAGAGGTTACAGCACATGATTTCTTCTTGTTGATTGGTTGCTAGAGATTACTGTACTGTAATACTGCTCACTGATTGGTTGCTAGAGGTTACAGCATATCATCTCTTCACTGCAGAGGGGCATGATAT
This sequence comes from Rana muscosa, assembly GCA_029206835.1. NCBI lineage: Eukaryota > Metazoa > Chordata > Amphibia > Anura > Ranidae > Rana > Rana muscosa. The sequence goes on along the minus strand of CM055117.1, from coordinate 58,708,491 downwards.
ACATATGAATGTCGCCTTTATTTACATATGAATGCCACCAACCTCAGCTATTTACATATGAATCCCGCCGCTTTTTACATATGAATGCTCCCGTTATATACATATGAATGACGGTTATTTACATGTAAACACAGGGTCTACAGTTGAGTCATCTGTACACAACAATAGGGCAGAGCTGGGCAGCATTAGTAGCAGCACTTCACACTGAGATATCAGGACACAGCACAGGACTAAAACTTCAAGGGACATAGGAAATTAAAATTGGGATAGTTGGCAAGTATGAGGCAGCTGCTTTGGGCCCCAAAACAATGACAGGGCCCTTCCCTAAAAATGGCCCTGTTTATAATAGACTAAAGGGGGGCAGCCTGTGTAAGGATGGGCAGAAAATAACCAAGGAGTGAGATGACAGAGTAAATATTAATATTAAAAAAAAATCAGGTTTACAATCACTTTAAGCAAACGTGTTGTGGAGTGTTGTTTGGGGTTCAGGCCTTTAGATAACAAATTGAAAGTATCCTCTTACTCTCTCGACAGATATCAACAAAAAACACATTAAAAAATATTGAGCTCCTACGATTGATCTGCACATTTTCATTATAACCGGGCCGCACTTATCACTTGACAGCGAAAGTCTATCTATCCTCCCTCCAGCTGACCTTTTCTTCGATAATGTGACGTTCTTATCTCTGCCGTGAAAAATGGCTCAGCATACCGAAAACAGCAGCTTGTTTATATGAGTTTTCCAAATGTTACTTCAGTGTAGGGAAAGTAAAATTGCTTGATGAATCTCTCTTTCCTCCGCTTGTAATAACGTAAAAGAACAGTCATATTTTTACCCTGACACCTGAGAAATGGCTCTCTAAGAAGGCATGATGATTATTAAAGAACAGCATAATGGGGAAGCGAGAGGCTCCCTTTATTACAATATATTTCTTCCCACCAAGCAATGTCTGCTCCGCAGCATATAATATATTGATTTGTTTCCTGGCAATTAACTAGCTGAACAAATTATTTGTACTTGTGTTGTTTTATTTCTTAATTAATGTCCCGCCTTTAGCGGTCATTTATTTACCTAGTTTACGATGAAAACCTTGCTACTGCAACTCAAGTAAGAGGTACACTTTATTGTCAAAAGTATTGGGACGCCTGCTTTGACTATGGTATAGCATATGAAAACCTCTTATTATATCTTAAAGCGGAGTTTCACCCAAAAGTGGAACTTCTGCTTAAACCACTCCTCACCCCCTTACATGCCACATTTGGCATGTCATTTTTTTGGGGAGTGGGGGCTTCAGTAGGAGTGGGACTTCCTGTCCCACTCGCTCCTTCCACCCAGGGACCGCTTAGGCGACTCGTCATATCGCCTTGTGGCGGCCCCTCCCTGTAGGCGATCACCTGGGACACGTGACAGGTCCCAGGCGATCGCCTGTCCACTCAGATTGCGCAGCACCGCTCGCGCATGCACAGTGAGTGCCCGGCCGTGAAGCCGAAAGCTGTCACGGCTGGGTGCCCACAGTTAGAATGGAGGCGCCGGCGGAGAGGGGGGAGAGGAGCGAAGCTCCGGGCGTCGCGTCGCTGGACAGTGGAACAGGTAAGTGTCTGTTTATTAAAAGCCAGCAGCTACACTTTTTGTAGCTGCTGACTTTTAATAAACATAAAAAAGGCTGGAACTCCCCTTTAATACTACCCCCCCCCACCCACATAAACTGTTAAATAACCAAACAACACCTGTTTTGGAGTAAAGTGGCCGCACCGGCCATTTTATTAAACATTTCAAAACCATAACCTTTATTAATGTAGCAAGGTTCCACTTTGCAATGTAGATATAGACTACAGTTTGACAATTAAGAAGGAACTTAGCTCCCTCCGGTGTTCAATTTGTTATATTGCAGTAACTTATTTGCTTCAATGATATTAAAACAATGCATTGTGAATCAGACTGTACTACCCACAGTCATACCTCCCAACCCGCACGGATTCTGCGGGTTTTTCCCGCAGTGACATCACTTTCCCGCGGTCCCGCGATACCATGGGAGTTCCCGCACAGCAGGAGACAGGAGGCAGAGGAAGGTGGAGGAGGTAAGATGTCCCTGTGCAGTGAAGTCCGCCCCCCCCCCCCTTGTCGTGCCGCCCCCCCCCCGCTCAACAACAAATGACTGCCCCCCCTCAACAACTGAGCCGCCCTTTATGTTAAAAAAAAAGTCCTGCCAAACCCCCCCTTTAATGGTAGGGAAAAAAATATGAATGAATGTCTCGCAGTGGACATTTGAAAAGTTGGGAGGTATGCCCACAGTGCCGCTTTTCTACCAGGGTGCACTGCATCAGCCTGCTGGGAGAGGTTATTTTAAAGGAAGGGAGGAGTTACATTCGGTCTCTTGGGACGCGGCCATCTATCAAGAAGGAAGCCTGCAATGAGGCCGGCTTCCAGTGTGTCTAGGCCCAAGAAGCCTGGGCCCACCGTCGCCAGAACCTGCCTGTCTAATCTTGTGAGAGGGATCCTCATCGTGAGTGTCCAGCTCACACTCCACAGCAACCAGAGTCGTCCATCCATCGACACCTACTACAGCTCTGCGGAGGATCGGAGGCTGCAAGTTGCGGAGCATACCGGAGAACCGAGGCCTTGTTTGGTGAGAAGGGCACCTGCCCAACGACAATTAACTGAATCACAGGGAGGTGGACCTTATAGACTTGCCACCATTGTTTCTTTGGAAAGTTAACACGCCATGTGCAAGGACACATTGCATCCCGCAGTGGCAGTGTATTTAAAGTATTGGCGCCTGTGCCGCCCGCAAGTCATATACATTGGTCATTACTTCGGATGTTGTTTCTGACTTTCCCATACTTGTTGGATTACAAAAGTTATGTGCACCAACGATTTCTAGCGAAGACTCCTACTACTGAAGGATCTGTACACTGAACTTAGTCAGGCCTGACTAGAACTGATAGTGACGGGACACGGGTACAATATTGCCCATTAGGGGGAGCTCACGAGCATAGGTCTGTTACTTATGTAGAAAGTGCGCTTTAAGACTGTGTTTTATTAGGCCCCATGCACACGAGACGCCGGTGCAAACTCTGCTGAACACACGTTTTTAAAGGCTAAAACCGGAGTTTAAAAACGCCCGTTTTGCCGCGATTTTAGCGGCGTTTTACCGCGTTTTACCGCGTTTGCGTCTATAGGCGTTTAGTTAAGAAACATCATAAGACCCTCCCTAAGCTCAAAAAACATTATTATTTAACCATTTCAGCCATTTTGGGAGACCAGCAGCTGAGAGAGCAGCAGTGTACTTGTATTTAGCGTATCACTTGCCACATCATCTGCCACAAGCTGTGGATTGTCCACTTGCCACGTCACCTGCCACAAGTTGTGAATTGTCCACTTGCCACGTCACCTGCCACGTCACCTGGCCACAAGTTGTGGATTGTCCACTTGCCACATCACCTGGCCACGTCACCTGGCCACGTCACCTGCCACAAGTTGTGGAATGTTCACTTGCCACGTCACCTGCCACGTCACCTGGCCACGTCACCTGGCCATGTCACCTGCCACAAGTTGTGCATTGTCCACTTGCCACGTCACCTGGCCACATCACCTGCCACGTCACCTGGCCACGTCACCTGCCACAATTTGTGGATTTCCACCTGCCACGTCACCTGGCCACAAGTTGTGGATTGTCCACTTGCCACGTCACCTGCCACATCACCTGCCATGTCACCTGGCCACGTCACATGCCACGACACCTGGCCACGTCACCTGCCACAAGTTGTGGATTGTCCACTTGCCACGTCACCTGCCATGTCACCTGGCCACGTCACATGCCACGTCACCTGCCACAATTTGTGGCTTTCCACCTGCCACGTCACCTGGCCACGTCACCTGGCACAAGTTGTGGATTGTCCACTTGCCACATCACCTGCCATGTCACCTGACCACGTCACATGCCACGTCACCTGCCACAAGTTTTGGATTGTCCACTTGCCACGTCACCTGCCACGTCACCTGCCACAATTTGTGGATTGTCCACCTGCCACGTCACCTGCCATGTCACCTGGCCACGTTACCTGCCACAAGTTGTGGATTGTCCACTTGCCACGTCACCTGGCCACGTCACCTGCCACAATTTGTGGATTTCCACCTGCCACGTCACCTGGCAACATCACCTGCCACAAGTTGTGGATTGTCCACTTGCCACGTCACCTGCCACAAGTTGTGGATTGTCTACAGTGCAATGCAAGCAATTACAGTTTTTTTTCATATTTTTTTGATGGTTTTTCATCATTTGCCATCATTTTTGAGATTTCTAATGTAAAAAAATAGGTCACCTTTAAAAACGCTAATAAACGAAATCGCGGCAAAACGCCGGTACCGCGTTTTGCCACGTTTAGCGGCGTTTAGCGGCGTTTAGCCGCGTTTTGCGTCTGAAACGTGGAAAACTTTTGCGTCTGAACCCATTTTTTTGCTTCTGGAAAAACGAGGTTAAACGCAACTTCCTAAAAACGGCAATAAACGAGACTGTGTGCATGGACACATAGGATAACATTGAATGGGTTCAGGAGCAGTTGAAAAAAGTGTCCAACTGCCTCTGAACGCTAGGGATGAGCTTCGTGTTCGAGTCGAACATACGTTCGACTCGAACATCGGCTGTTCGATCGTTCGACGAAGATCGAACGATTTGGGCCGTTCGCGCCAAATTCGAGTGACGCGAACGGCCCACAATGCACTACGCCATCGCAGTGTCATCCAGGCGCTGTGATTGGCCAAGCATGCACTGTGACCCCGCATGCTTGGCCAATCACAGCTCCGGCAGCGAGGAGAGCAATGATTGGCCACAGGCAGGATGCCTGTGGCCAATTATTGCTGAGGGTGTTTAGTACACGCCCCACACTATAAAAGGCCGCCAGCACGGCGGCCTAGTGTAGTGTGTTCCGGAGCAGGGAAAGACAAGCATAGGCAGGGACAGTGACATTTATTTCTTTCTTGCTTAACCTGGATTCCTTTAGTTTAGGGAAAGAGAAGGATAGGTAGGGAGAGTGTCAGTGTGTTTTACTGTGCGAGTCCTTGTTTCTAGGGACAAAGAAGGAAAGTGAGGGGATTTCTCCTTGTGCTATAGTGTGCTTTAAAAAAACATTTTTTCTAGGGACAGAAAACTGTAGGTAGGGAGAGTGTCAGTTTCTTTCACTGTGCCAGTCCTTGTTTCTAGGGACAAAGAAGGAAAGTGAGGGGAATTCTCCTTGTGCTATAGTGTGCTTTAAAAAAACATTTTTTCTAGGGACAGAAAACTGTAGGTAGGGAGAGTGTCAGTTTCTTTCACTGTGCCAGTCCTTGTTTCTAGGGACAAAGAAGGAAAGTGCGACTACGGCACCAGGACAGGGTCAGGGGAGCTTGGTTTTTTTTCTCCACGCCAGTGGGGCATGATCAGGGATGCATGCACTGTCCTGGCACCATTTGAGGAGGCCACGAGGATGGTGAGCAGTGACAGTGCATGCATCAGTGACACTGTATCTCTTGTCCACCTGTTGGAGCACACGCTGCGTGGAATAATGGACAGGGCACTTGAGGCAGAACAGAGGCAGGAAGAGGAGGACTTCCTTGCCTCTCAAGGCCCCCTTTACCCAGACAGTGTTCCTTCTGTCCCACCCATCGCACAGGAAGAGGAAGAGGAGGAGGAGGAGGAGGAGGAGGAGGATTGTGTCAGCATGGAGGTGGAGGCTGGCACTCAGCATCATCAGCAGCAGTCTTTTAGGGATGATTTACAGTCCCAAGAAACCAGTGGACTTGTACGTGGCTGGGAGGAGGTGGCTGCGGATCATGTCGTCCTTAGTGACCCAGAGGACTCCGGAGCGAATGCCTCAGCAAACCTACGCTGCATGGCCTCCCTGATCCTGCAAAGTCTGCGGAAGGATCCTCGTATTCTTCGGATCAAGGAGAGGGACCATTACTGGCTGGCCACTCTCCTTGATCCACGGTACAAGGGTAAGGTTGCGGACCTTATGTTACCTTCGCAGAGGGAGCAGAGGATGAGACAACTCCGGGAGGCCTTGCAGAAAGGTCTGTGCAACGCGTTCCCAGAGACTGGGAGGTTACAAACTCCTGGTCCTGGACAACGAGTTGCTGAGGCTTCGGCCAGTCAAAGAAGGAGCGGTGGGGAAGGTGGCCGTCTGACCGATGCGTTCAGACAATTCTTTAGTCCGCAGCCCCAAAGTATGATCGGTTCCAGCAACCATCGCCAGCGTCTGATAAACATGGTGCAGGAATATCTAGGGGCAAGGTCAGACTTGGACACCTTCCCCACCGAAAATCCTCTGGCTTACTGGGTCTTGAGGATGGATCACTGGGCAGAGCTTGCACAGTATGCAATTGAGCTACTGGCCTGTCCTGCATCCAGCGTTCTTTCGGAACGCACATTCAGTGCTGCTGGAGGATTTGTCACGGATCACAGGGTGCGCCTGTCCACCGACTCGGTTGATCGACTGACTTTCATCAAGATGAACCAGTCTTGGATCACCACCAGCTACCACACACCTGATGCTGATATAACAGACTAATTGATTTTAACATGTCACATCCCTTCAAGACTGATGCTGATGCTGAGTGCCTGTGCTGTTATGTTGACTGGCTATCCTCCTCCTCCGAGTCCTCAATGATACGATTGATGATGATAGCTTGGAAGATCATTTTTGTTTATGGGTGCCGCCACCAGTGGCTAAGGCCCAATTTTTCAGCCCCTGTTTTACAGGGGCGTGTAATTACAATTTTTTTAGCAATAATTTGCCATAGGGCTCATTGCTGTGCTCCAAGTACAGTATCTGTGAGGGGTTGGAGTGTTGTGGCACCAGTGCCTAAGGCCCAATTTTTCAGCCCCTGTTTAACAGGGGCGTGTCATTACAATTTTTGAAGCAATACTTTGCAACAGGGCTCATTGCTGTGCTCCAAGTACAGTATCTGTGAGGGGTTGTAGTGTTGTGCCACCAGTGCCTAAGGCCCAATTTTTCAGCCCCTGTTCAACAGGGGCATGCAATTACAATTCTTGATCTAATAATTCACAGCAGGGCCCATTGCTGCACCCACCAAGAGTAACTCTGAGGGCTTACAGTGTTGTGGCAACGCCACCACCACCACCACCACGAAAGGCCCAATTTTTCAGCCCCTGTTCAAAAGGGGCATGTAATTACAATTCTTGATCTAATAATTCACAGCAGGGCCCATTGCTGCACCCACCAAGAGTAACTCTGAGGGCTTACAGTGTTGTGGCAACACCACCACCACCACCACCACCACGAAAGGCCCAATTTTTCAGCCCCTGTTCAACAGGGGCATGCAATTACAATTCTTGATCTAATATTTCACAGCAGGGCCCATTGCTGCACCCACCAAGAGTAACTCTGAGGGCTTACAGTGTTGTGGCAACGCCACCACCACCACCACCACGAAAGGCCCAATTTTTCAGCCCCTGTTCAAAAGGGGCATGTAATTACAATTCTTGATCTAATAATTCACAGCAGGGCCCATTCCTGCACCCACCAAGAGTAACTCTGAGGGCTTACAGTGTTGTGGCAACACCACCACCACCACCACCACGAAAGGCCCAATTTTTCAGCCCCTGTTCAACAGGGGCATGCAATTACAATTCTTGATCTAATAATTCACAGCAGGGCCCATTGCTGCACCCACCAAGAGTAACTGTCAGGGCTTACAGTGTTGTGGCACCAGCACCACCATCAAAGGCCCAATTTTTACTACCACTGTTCAACAATTATATGTAATTAAAATTCCTGATATAATAGTTGACAGCAGGGCGTTCCAGCACCAACCAAGAGTAACTGTGAGTGCTTACAGTGTTGTGCCAACACCAACAACTAAGGGGCCTATTTCTGCAGAGTATATACGGCAGGTCCCTACTTTCAAACATCCAACTTACAAACGACTCCTACTTGCAAACGCAAGAAGACAACAGGAAGTGAGAGGAAATCTACCACTAGGAAGGAAAATTCTCTCCTGTAAGAATAAATATGGGAGAAAGGTGTCTCCTCTGTACTGATGCTTTATCAGCAATCCTTGTTTCAAGAAAAACACCACATTTCAAAAACAGTTGTCATTAGGACGGAAAGTGAGGTGAAATGTTCTGAACAGGGGCACAGACAGCAAAACAAATGTTACAGGGGTGATAACCCTTACCTATGTTTTCCAAAAAGTTTAAAAATAGATTTTTGGGCTGGAGCTACACTTCAACAATGTACCTGTTCAAAATTACAAACAGATTCTACATAAGAACAAACCTACAGTCCCTGTCTTGTATGCACCGCCTGTATACGGCTGTTCAGAGTATATAGGGCCTTTTTTATTTTATGTGCGGGGTTCCCCTTAATATCCATACAAGACCCAAAGGGGCTGGTAATGGGCTGGGGTAGGGGGGGGGGGTCATGGGGTAGCTATGCCATTTTTCTTAAAGATTTTCATCCATATTACCGGGACCAGACATTACATTAAAGCCGCAAGCAGTTTTAAATGGCTTTTTTTTCCTTTAGAAGTGTCATTTTGTGCAGGGACAGTTCTAAACACGGGAAACACGTGGCACTTCACAGGCATACTTTAGACACCCCCCAGGTACGATATTTAAAGGAATATTTGACTTTTTTTTTTTCACTTTATGCATCATTAAAATGACTGCTCCCGAAAAACGACAGTTTTTAAAACTTCTTTTTGCATTGATACATGTCCCCTGGTGCAGAACCCGGGTTCCCAAACCCTTTTTAGGACAATAACATGCATAATAGTTGTTATAATTAGCACTTTAGAATTCGAACGTTCGCATCCATTGTATTTAATAGGGTTCTAATGTTCGTACAAACTTTCGGTCCGTTTGCGGGTTCTGGTGCGAACCGAACCCGGGGGTGTTCGGCTCATCACTACTGAACGCGCGTTTAACAGCAAATAACAGCGTCTCGTGTGCATGGGGCCTTACTGTCATATATATATTTACATCAGGGCCCTGCACAAGTCAACTGTGCCTCTGTTTAATTTTCCTGTCTTTTACCACTGAGTAAAATTGATTCTAATTAAGCAGGAAACTGTGTGGAGTTCTCTATTACTCGTTGTGGACAAGTGGCCAGCATAAGGTAACCATATCTAATTGTAAGTTATATCATTTTATGATATCATTGTGGTTCCCAGTCAACAGTGGGTTTCACAATCATTGTGTGGTCCAGTTGTGCCAAGGGAGGGTCCGAGCCAAACTTTGGGGTTGATAGGCAGAACGTAGACCCAAACAAAACCAGCAGCTCCTTCGGGGGTGGTGCTACATTAACAACAAACAATATTCCCCCAGATACATCTTAACCAATGTTGAGGATCCTTGGAGGCACTAACCAAATTTATCACTGTATCAGCGTGTCCACACAAGGTCCCCAGTCGTGGCCGCACCGACTCGGGGACGACACCACTCTACACCTTACACGCTGATACCCATCTCCAGATGCCAGTTAAACCTTGGTTAATTGGCATCAACCGAGGCTACCATACCAAGATGGTTCCCCACTTCTGCCATGTTGTTCTTACTTCCTAATGCCTCCAAAGATCCCCAACCGCCAACCCAAAATCAAAATCAGCATAAAACATCACCCATAACCTGAAACAAAATGAAGGGCGGGAGGGTGGGAGCTGCTTCTTCTTCCGGTGGCAAGAGACTGAGCCTCGGACCTTGGGCCCTCCTACCACCCCGGGAATAAACTTCAAAGCCACCCCCTCCCTAGCCAGTACACTCCCCTTCTTCTTAATTCCCTAGCTGCTGGTTTTCTCTGCTACCCTGTCATGTCAGCCCTGCGCCTAGCCTCCATCCCACTCCGGGCTTCTCTTTACACGCACATAAACGTTAATGGCATGCCAGTGTAAAGCCTCGTACACACGATCGGATTTTCCGACAACAAATGTGTGATGGCAGGGTTTTGTCGGATAATCCGACCGTTTGTACACTCCATCGGGCAATTGATGTTGGAATTTCCAACAAACAAATGTTTTATAGCATGCTTTCAAATTTTCTGACAACAAATGTGTATTGTCGGATGATCCGATCGTGTGTACACAAGTCCGTCAGAAAAAAATCCAAAGCACAAACACGCATGCTCCGAACCAATGCTAACCATAAGCAGAAGTTGTCCAAAGGGTAGTGCTAAAGAGCTGAAAAAACACGTAGTTTCATGTATGTTGGCTGAAAAAGTTCTGCCATCTGTATGCATACCTAGTTCACGGCCAACGCCCTTCGCACAAAATTCCACGGATTTGTCCAATGAAAATCCGATCGTGTGTACGAGGCTTTAGTCTGTAGGGTTCAATATTGAGTTGGCCCACCCTTTTCAGCTCTAACAGCTTCAATTCTGGGAAGTCTGTCCACAAGGTTTAGGAGTGTCTATGGGAATATTTGATCATTCTTCCAGAAGTGCATTTGTGAGGTCAGGCACTGACGTTGGATGAGAAGGCCTGACTCGCAGTCTCTGCTCTAATTCATCCCAAAGGTGTTCTACCGGGTTGAGATCAGGACTCTGTGCAGGCCAGTCAAGTTCCTGTTAAAGTTAATGTGCATGTAAACAGGGCTGGTGGAAGGATTTTTGACACCCCAGGCAAAACCTAATTTTGCCACCCCCATTGGCTTAACCCTTGACTCCAGCCCCTTTGCCCTGCCTATGTGACAGGAGGCGGCACTATACAAGAAGCATCGGCTCTGCTTTCTCTAGCGCTGGCTCCAGTGCTGCACTGTGCCTCTAATTACACTACCAGGTGGACGGAGCAGCTGCCTGAGACTGAGTTAGTTACATGCTGCAGCCTGCAGAGCATGCAAATGCGGAGGAAAACCAGTGGCCGGGCGCCCCTAGGCAGCAGTGCGCCCTAGGGGGCTGCCTAGTTTGCCTAGTGGTAGCACCGGCCCTGCATGTAAAGGCAGGTGTCCTAATACTTTTGACAATATAGTGTATGTCTAAACACTGCATGGACATTCTTTAATCTTATTCTATATAACCTTTTCTTAGACTTTCATCCTATAGAGCAGGGGTCTCCAAACTTTCTTAACAGAGGGCCAGTTTACTGTCCTTCAGACTGTAGGGGGGCAATTGGCAGTACAAAATGTCCCAGGATCAGTGGGAGCAAACAATCGCACAACATTGGTGTCATTGGGAGGAATTGTGCCCCATTTTTCGTGTCACTGGGAGCAATTGTACCCTCTATTTGTGTCATTGGGAAGAATAGTTCCCCATCATTGGTGTCATTGGGAAGAATAGTTCCCCATCATTGGTGTCATTGGGAAGAATAGTTCCCCATCATTGGTGTCATTGGGAGGAATAGTGTCCCATCATTGGTGCCATTGGGAGGAATAGTGTCCCATCACTGGTGCCATTGGGAGGAATAGTGTCCCATCACTGGTGCCATTGGGAGGAATAGTGTCCCATCACTGGTGCCATTGGGAGGAATAGTGTCCCATCACTGGTGCCATTGGGAGGAATAGTGTCCCATCACTGGTGCCATTGGGAGGAATAGTGTCCCATCACTGGTGCCATTGGGAGGAATAGTGTCCCATCACTGGTGCCATTGGAAGGAATAGTACCCCACTTTTGGTGTCATTGGGAGGAATTGTGAACCTTTGTTGATGTCAGTGAATAAAATAATTCTCCAAGAGCTAAAAGCAAGCAAAGGGCAGCATCCGGTCCCAGGGCCACAGATAGGAGACCACTGCTATAGAAGAACCTCTCTCAGACTTTGTTACTCTAGAGCAGGGGGTTACCAAACATTCTAAACGAGGAGCCAGATCACCGTCCCTCAGTCCCTTAGTTGGAATGCCACCCTTACAAATAGCTAAAAAAAGTGCATTCTAATGGGATTATGAGCTCCCAGCTCCGCTGGAATGCAGAGAGATGTCACCCGTGCCTCTTAAGCCCCGTACACACGGTCGGACTTTTGCCCAACAAACTTCGTTTTGAGCAAGTTGGACCAACAATCCGACCGTGTGTACGCTCCATCGGACAAACTTTTTTCGTTTGGTTTTGGATTTCATCGGACAAAAGTTGGGTCTGCAAACGGACAAACTTTTGCCCAACAAAAGTCCGATGGAGCAAAGTCCGACCGTGTGTACAGAAAACCATCGGACTTTTGTCCGATGGACAAAACAACTAATGTTAAAATCAACCAACAATAGCAGAAGTTGACCAAAGGGTGGCAGTAAAGAGCAGAAAAGAGCAGAAAAAACACCCGATGTTGTAAGAAGTTTTAAGAAAGTTTGCAGAAAAGTCCGGTGGTGTGTATGCTATGGGTGTTCCCAACCAACTCCGTTCGGACAAAAAACCACGGAAAAGTCTGATGGAAGTCCGACCGTGTGTACGGGGCTTAAGAAGCGCCAGAGGCCAGGCTGAGGATTTTTTTTCTTTTTCTTTTTGGAAAATGGTTTCTTTACAAAGCCATTTGTGTTGGGAGAGCAGGGGTCTCACAAAAAAATCTGACCTTAGGTTTAACATGGAAGGTCCACTTCAAAGCTACAGCCAGCCCTCTTGTTAACATCTGTATTTAACCCTCCTAAAGAGAGCCTGGTGTGCTTCAGGATGATGCCATTCTGATGGGGAAACTCTATACAGTAAAACCTTGGTTTGAGAGTAACTTGGTTTGAGAGCTTTTTGCAAGACAAGCAAATTGTTTTTATACATTTTGACTTAATATACAAGCGATGTCTTGATTTACAAGTAGCGTCATGTCACAACTGAGTATAAAAGAGAAGAGAGGCGCCTCTAAGTGTAGCAATATGGTTACATTTAATGAAGGTACAACATTTAGAAACTCACATGGTTGATGATTAACCACTTCAATACCAGGCACTTACTCCCCTTTCCTGCCAAGGCCAATTTTCAGCTTTCAGCACTGTCGCACTTTGAATGACAATTGCGCGGTCGTGCTACACTGTACCCAAACAGAATTTTTATCATTTTGTTCCCACAAATAGAGCTTTATTTCGGTGGTATTTGATCACCACTGTGGTTTTTATTTTTTGTTAAACAAAAAAAAAATACATTTTTTTTTTAAAGTTTTTCTTTTGTTTCTGTTTTGTAAATAAGTAAGTTTTGTCCTTCACTGATGGGCACTGATAAGGCGGCACTGACGGGCACTGATAAGGTGGCACTGATGGGCACCGACGATGGGCACTGGTAGACGGCACTGATGGGTGGCACTGATATGCAGCACTGATGGGCATTGATAGGCGGCACTGTTGGGCACTCATGGGTGGCACTGGTGGACACTGATGGGCACTGATAAGCGACACTGATGGGCACTTAAAGGCTGCACTGATGGGTACTTATGGGTGGCACTGATAAGCGGCACTGCTGGGCACTGATAGGCACTGCTGGGCACTGATACGAGGCACTGATGGGCACTAGTATGCGGCACTGATAGATGGCACTGATAGGCATCCCTGGTAGCACTGGTACTGGCAGGCATTGTGGATGGGCACTGATTGGCAGCTGCATGGACATTGATTGGCAGCTGTCTGGGCACTTATTGGCATATCCCTGGTGGTCTAGGGGGGGCATACCTGGTGGTCCAGTGTGAGTGGCCATCCCTGGTGGTCCTGGTGGCCTCCTGGTGGTCCTGGGCAGGCATCCGAGGGGGGGCTGTTCTTATAAATAATCAGCACAGACCCCCCTGTCAGGAGAGCAGCCGATCGTCTCTCCTCTACTCGTGTCTGACATGCACGAGTGAAGAAAAGCCGATCAACGTCTCTTCCTGTTTACATCGTGATCAGCCGTAATTCGACATGGCTGATCACGTGGTAAAGAGCCTCCGTCGCTTTTTACCGAGATCGGTGTAGCTGTGTGTCAGACTGACACACCGCACCACCAATCGCCGCGATGCGTGCCCCCCACGGGCGCCCGGCGGCTGTTATCCTGCTGGACGTCATATGACGCCCAGTCAGGATAACTGAACCACTGCCCGGGCCAGGCCGGGCGGGCGGGAAGTGGTCAAAACAGGCACATATAAATATGCAGACATCTGGGGTAAAGATGTCCACGTAGACCGCCCTCCTCACCACCATTGACGGCGTCCCTTCCACGCTGCGCTCCACGAGCGGTTCAAGCCTCGCTTTCAGATCAGATCTTTAAGGCCACACTCCCACCTGCGCGTTCTGGGAAGCCGCACAGAAACACGCATTTCTGTGCAGGTTCCTTAAAACACATCAAAATGTGCATCATGCTTGCAGTGTTATTATTTCTTCACATGAATGGGCTTCCCTATTATGTTGCCGGACAAACATGCAAAAAAAAAGCTTACATTTAAAAAAAAAGGCACATAAGCACTTTGCGCAGGTGTGAATGGGGCCTTAAATGCTCATTTTAACACATCTGAATGAAGCACCATGGTGTAACAAGCACTGTTCCACTTCAATAGAACACACAAAATACATTCACTTGCTGATTCAGAGTGATTCTCTTTGGCGGCGTGCACTGCCATGGACTTTTCAGCCACATTGCACACACTGCGGAGGAGGTAATGTGGATGAATGAGCTTCTTTTTTTCAGCACCTGTTTTTACAATTCTCAGTTTTAGATAAGATCACATATTTCCAAAGGCAAAAAGTGGCTACACAGTGCAGAAATCCCCCCTAACGACCAATCCGAAATCATGTTGGGTTTAATGCAAGTCAGAAATATTAGATTTTTCTGTGTTTTTATTTTTTTATTTTTCTGTGAAGTCAATGGGGTCAATTTACTAAGACCTAAATAACGGGAAATAAAATGCGGTAAAATAATGCATGTGGTCAATCAGTTGTGAAAGTTCAATTCACTAAGAAACTAGCGCATTTTCCCGTGCGGTAATTTATCGCACGTGTCGGTGGTTAAGGGTTGTTTAACCACTTCAGCCCGGACCATTTGGCTGGCCAAAGACCAGGCCACTTTTTGCGATTCGGTACCGCGTCGCTTTAACTGACAATTGCGTGGTCGTGCGACGTGGCTCCCAAACAAAATTGACGTCCTTTTTTTGCCACAAATAGAGCTTTCTTTTGGTGGTATTTGATCACCCCTGCGGTTTTTATTTTTTGCACTAGAAACAAAAATAGAGCGTCAATTTTGAAAAAAATTCTATATTTTTTTTACTTTTTGCTATAATAAATATCCCCAAAAAATATATTAAAAAAATATTTTTTTCCTCAGTTTAGGCCGATACATATTTTTGGTAAAAAAAATATCCAAATAAACGTCTATTGATTGGTTTGCGCAAACATTATAGCGTCTACAATATAGGGGATAGTTTTATGGCATTTTTATTAATATTTTTTTTTTTACTAGTAATGGCGGCGATCAGCGATTTTTATCGTGACTGCGACCTTATAGCGGACACATCGGACACTTTTGACACATTTTTGGGACCATTGTCATTTATACAGCGATCAGTGCTATAAAACTGCACTGATTACTGTAAAAATGTCACTGGCAGGGAAGGGGTTAACACTAGGAGGCGATCAAGGGGTTAATTATGTTCCCTAAAGTGTGTTCTAACTGAAGGGGGGATGGGACTTACTAGGGGAAATGACAGATCGCTGTTCATACTTTGTATAAACAACGATCAGTCATTTCTCCCCCTGAAAGAAGCGGGAGCTGTGTGTTTACACACACAGCTCCCGATTCTCGCTCTGTCACGAGTGATCGCGGGTGCCCGGCGGTCATCGCGCCCAGCCGGGCACTCGCATCGGCACCGGGGGCAAGCAGGAGGCGCGCGTGCCCCTAGTGGCCACAGAACGAAATGAAGTTATATAACGTGATTTTGCACAGCCGAGCCAACCTGCCGAAGTAAAACTGCGGCGGGTGGTCCAGAACTGGTTAAGGTTATTTCCTTATAATATTTTACTTTTTAACATGTTTGTTATTTTTCTTTTGAAAAAAAACAACAATTTTTTAATCTAATTTTTTTTTTGCAATACTCTATATTTGAAGGCATTGAAATCTGAACTACCTTCTCAAATGTATGTCTCCTGATGCTTGGTAATCCAAGCTCCCTTACAAAAACCATCAGGCCATACGTTCATAAAAAATCTTTTTTTGTAAATGTATGGCCTACTAGAGTTGTTGAAAGTGCTCTTTTCTTTGTTTTTGGCACAATACTGTGCTGCTGCCTATTTTTATATTGTAGAAACTACAGAAAACTTTATATATTTTTTTATAATTTTTTTAAACATTTTCAAGTTCCTATCCAAGTTTAACTTGTTGTACAAAAAGTCGGGGGGGGGCAGCAAACAACAAAACCCCCCTCTCCCCCAAACTGCTCTAGGTCAGCCTTTCGGCACTTACCCCATAGGTTGCAGGTGGGCAGCGCTCTGGCAGGCGACGGGCAGCGCTCCGGCGGGCAGCGGCTCCTGTGTCCTCTCCTCCCCTTCTGCATCACGTGCGTCTTCTCCCTCCTCCTAGGCCTCCAATAGGATCATTTCAGCCAATCAGGTGACGGGTCTCAAGACCCACTTTCTGATTGGCCAGGACCTGATTGGGCACTATTGTCACACAACTGGGTGGGCTCGGAGCACAGTGCTCTGCACCTCGAGCCCACCCTTTTTAGAAGCCTATTAGAGCCTCAGGCTCTAATCACGTGCTTCAAAAAAAACACCACCCCCATTGGAATCCATGGTCTGGTGCCCTGCATGTAGATCATGGGACCGGACGCATGGATGGGGGGGGGGGGGGGCGGCCTTAATGGATGAGCTGCTTCTGGTATATAAGCAAAAGTATTACAGTGGCCATTTCAAGAGGTCACGTCTAGCTGGAGTAATTGTCATGGTTGACATTCTCCATTGTTGCACTTTTGTAAATGTTTACTTTGGGGAGAAAAAAAAAAATTAAGTTCATGAGGTTAAATTTCAGCCGATGTTTGCTTTTAATTTGCACTGTACATCAGGCCTCTTTGATTTAATAAAATAAAAATTTAATACTTGTGAACTCGGGAGGTATAATGCCACATTTTTGTGTGTCCACTGCTGGTGGAATAGTGTCAACTTTCTGTGGGTCCTCTTTTGGGTGGAATGCCCCTTGGGTCTTCTGTGGGTTGAATTAGGCTCTCTGTGGGTGGAATGCCCCTTTCTGAGGGTTTGCATAGGCCCCTCTTTCTGGCACCGCACTGGTTACCATCACCAAAAGGGTGGTGTTAAATATTGCACCTTTTTTTTTGTTCCAGTTTCGTTTGTAAATAGGATTTATCAGATTACTGCACGATTTTTTTCAATATTTATCGTCAAAATTGTTATTTGTTTAAAAAAAAAAAGGTTTTGGGTGAATTGTACTTAACTTACCGCATGCAATAATTTATGCAAATAAGTAACATGATACCCTTATCGCATGCGGTAAACGTTATTCAATCTACCCCATGTCCTCTACTCTGGAGGTAGTGTGCAACGAAGTCAGCATATCTACATCATTTGTTCTGTGAGTTCCTGTGTCCCCTCAGTGTGGTAGGAGATGAGGCTCCTCTCAGTAGGTAGCACAGAAGTTATTGTACCCTGTACCATGATAGAGCCAGACACCCTGGCACTGACAATTTGGAATTGAATGTGTATTTGGAAGGCCTGTTATAACAATCCAATCTATGGACAGACAGTCAAATAGGCCCTCTTACTACATGACGTTAAAGGAACTGGGATTGTAAGATGTGTGGCCAGTTCCTACAAGGGCTGCTCAAGATTCCATCTTTCCTTAGACCGTTATTTAATGTCTATTGCCAAAAAGTGACCGTAAACAATGTATGACAGTTTCCTGATCTGGTTTTTGGCTGGATTCTGTGACAATTTAATATCTGCATGGCAGCACACAGTAAATTCAAATGACCGTTCTCAGGGTACAAAGTAATTGGATAGATTAGAAAGAATTGCTCAGCGGATGTTGTTCCACTAAAGCCGTGTACACACGATCGGTTTTACCGATGAAAACAGTCTGATGGACTGTTTTCATCGGACAAACCAATCGTGTATGGGCCCCATCTGTCTTTTTTCCATCGGTGTTTAAAAATAGAACATGTTTTAAATTTATCCAATGGTTAAAAAAACGATAGCAAATTAATATCGTCTGTGGGGAACTCCATCAGATAAAAAACCCACGCATGTTTAGAATCAAGTCGACTTATGCTCAGAAGCATTGAACTTCATTTTTCTCGGCTCATCGGAGTGTTTTACGTCACCGCATTTGATTTTGTTGGTTTTTTGACTGATGGTGTGTGGGCAAGACTGATGGAAGACAGTTTCATCAGATTAGAATCCATATGTAGCGGGTAGTCATATTTAGGGGAGGCATCTGAGTGGTATCAAGCTCAGATGCAACAATTGTTAGGATTCCTGGATAGGGTTGAGCGAACCCGAACTGTAAAGTTCGGGTCCGTACCGAACTTTAGCTTTTTCCCGAACCCGAACCCGGACTTTGCGTGAAAGTCCGTGTTCGAGTTCGGGTTCGGCAATCTAATGGCGCAGTTAGAAATGCTTCAGGGGCCAGCCAATCACCTTTTGATTAGCTGGTGTGCCCTTAGAAGCCATCATAGCCATGCCTACTAATGGCATGGCTGTGATTGGTCAGTGCAACATGTGACCCAGCTTCTATATAAGCTAGAGGCACACAGCACACACGTCACTCTGCTTCAGAATAGATAGGGAGAGGATCTTGTCTGCTGCTGTTGCTTATTGGGAGAGATTGAAAATACATGAGTTAGTCCTGATTCTGGAATCTGAGGGAAAAGATAGAGAGACAGTGTAGTGTAGGGCCAGGTTCCTGTTGGTGCTTTCAGGGAGAGAGATTTATTATATAGGAATAGGAGTCCAGATTCAGAGATATAACTCAGCGATCTGCATAGGTTTACCTGTTTGTGTTGCAGTGCACAGTCTTTTTACACTGCCATGAGCCCAGTGTCAGAGAAAATCTACCTTTTATCTGCAAGCTCAGTGCACCAGCACTGCATATATTACATTGAGAGATACACCGTTTCCATACTGTGGGTGCATTCTGCTCTTGGAAAAAGACCCATTTAGGGCAAAAAAAAAGGCACTTTATTGTGCTCTTTTCCAAAAGTCCCATTTAGGGCAAAAAAAAAAATTGCATTTTATTTTGCTCGTGCAAAAAAAGACCCATTTAGGGCAAAAAAATAAATAAAAATTTGCACTTTAATGTACTCTTGCAAAAAGACCCATTTAGGGCCACAAAAAATATTTTGCAGTGTGTTATACATATGTGGAGGCGTGTGAAATAAACCATTTCTATATATTTGTCTTCTACTGTGCTATGCTAAAAAAACAACATTTTTTTTGAATAGCATTTTCTGCAGTTCTGCAGCTGTGCGATTCAGCAGTTACGTACTGTGGGTGTGTTCTGCTCTTCCAAAAAACGCCTTTTAGGGCCACAAAAAATATTTTGCAGTGTGTTATACATATGTGGAGGCGTGTGAAATAAACCATTTCTATATATTTGTCTTCTACTGTGCTATGCTAAAAAAACAACATTTTTTTTGAATAGCATTTTCTGCAGTTCTGCAGCTGTGCGATTCAGCGGTTACGTACTGTGGGTGTGTTGTGGTCTTCCAAAAAACGCCTTTTAGGGCCACAAAAAATATTTTGCAGTGTGTTATACATATGTGGAGGCGTGTGAAATAAACCATTTCTATATATTTGTCTTCTACTGTGCTATACTAAAAAAACTAAAACATTTTTGAATAGCATTTTCTGCAGTTCTGTAGCTGTGCAATTCAGCAGTTACGTACTGTGGGTGTGTTGTGGTCTTCCAAAAAACGCCATTTAGGGCCACAAAAAATATTTTGCAATGTGTTATACATATGTGGAGGTGTGTGAAATAAAAAATTTCTATATATTTGTCTTCTACTGTGCTATACTACTGTAGGTAGAGGCAAGTCCTTTAATTCCCAGTAAAGTCAATGTCCACACCAGCTGAAACTACAACTCTTATTCTCTCATGGCAAAATAAACTCTACTCGGATAGAAAAGGTTAGAGCAAAGAAACAGGACAGCTTAAGGTGTGGAGGAGGTCCAGGCACAAACGTAGCACATTCACTTCACTGCTTAGGTTTCTCAAACAGTTTTAGGTGCACGGTCTCTGCCACAGACCTTGAGGTTGGTCTCTGCCACAGACCAGGTGTACAAGGCCCCTGCCACGGACCTGGAGAACTTTGGTCTCTGCCACAGACCAGGGTGTATAAGGCCCCTGCCACGGGCCGGGTGAATAAGGCCTCTGATACAGTCAAGATGACCTTGAGCTTCTCCTTCTACGAACCTAGCCCATATCAAGGGGAAGACATCTCTCCAGGGAGTCAACAGACCCTTCCTTCACCGTGAATCCCGCATCGGTCCATCAGAATGTTCCTCCCTTCCCTGGAACAGGGTCCCCTACACGAGGCGGCACCCTAAGACTCCTCGACCCTTAGCAGACTCCAGATGAAGGCTCTGGACTCCAGGCTTTACTCCCGCCCCTAGGCCTCCATACCCAGGGCAGCAGGAACTCCAGGATAGTACCTCACCCCAGGCTAAAGGTGCCCGAGATGGAACAGGAACACATGCACCCAGGCCGAAGGCACCTGGGCGCGGACCCCACTGGACATCAGCCCCCAGGCCAAAGGTCTGCCCCTTTTATATGCTCTCCCGGCATGCACAGCAGGTTCCCCGCCCCGCTGTACTACTGCCAAGAGGGGACACAAAAGGCACAGCCCTGTATCGGCGGTTCAACCCTAGCCTAACATGGCAGTGCCACCTGTAGGCCGCAGGGAACTGCACACCAATACTGTCCCCCGAGGACAAAATGGTCCATGAATCCTACAGAATTAGGGTGTTTGAGCCTATTTACCACTCAAGCACTTCCCTTAAATTTAGCACCCCGCTACATTTTTATTTCAAAGTATTTTATTTTCCCACTAGCTTATCCATTAAATTGAATAATTTATTCCAGAAAGGGCGTATTCTGGGGCATTCCCACCATATGTGTGGCATTGTGCCGTTGAGTTTCTGAGGTTCTTAATGACTTCCTGTACCTCTTCTGCTGAAAAGGGGGCCTCCAGCATATTTTTTTTTTTTTTTTTTTTTATGTTATTTTAAGTTATTTCCCTATCCACATTTGTTTGCAGAGCACTTGCCATGCTCTTAACAACATTTTGCTGCCATTTGCAGCCCTCTAGCCCTTTCCATTACTTTTTTAGAGCTTTTTTAGTCCTTAGAAGTCCGGGTCCCCATTGACTTTAATGGGGTTCGGGTTCGGGTTCGGGTTAAAGTTCGGTCCCGAACCCGAACTTTTTTCCGAAGTTCGGCCGAAACCGTCGAACTCGAACATCCAGGTGTCCGCTCAACTCTATTCCTGGACCAATTTATGTCAGTGGAGGATATCAATGGTGTCTAGTTCCCTGCGGCCTATAGGTGGCATTATTGCTATAGGCTGGGGTTGAACCACCATTGGAGGGCTGTGCCCTTTGTGTCCTCTTGCGGCAGTAGTACAGCGGGGCGGGGAACCCGCTGTGCATGCTGGGAGAGGGGATAAAGGGGGCAGACATCTTCCGCACCTTCAGCCTGGGTGCATGTGCGTGGGGTCTCCGGGTGCCCTAGACCCGGGGACGGAGCTGCGGTTCCACCCCAGACACCTTTAGTCTGGGGCGAGGTACTCTCTGGAGGCCTGGGGCCCAGTACCTTCGACTGGGTCCCGCAAGGGATCAAGGGCTCCTAGGGTGTCCTCCGGGTGTCCTCCGGTGTTGGACACCCGAATCTGGGACGAGGAAGCCAGGGAGGTGACCCTTCCGAAGACCCAGTGCAGCATTTGCTGGTGACGGCGGGGCCTCTGGTAACTGTCCGGATGGATGTCCTCTCTCTGACCGGGGCCATTTCCTATAGAAGGTAGTCCACGTTCTCATGGTCTGTGGCAGGGACCCATCGTGAATCAGGTCGGTGGCAGAGACCCAACAAACAGGTCTGTGGCAGAGGCCTTATTCGTCTGGTCTGTGGCAGAGACCCCCTCACGGTCGGTGGCAGCGACTGTGCGCCAAGCCTGTTCGCGCTATAACGGAACAGGAGAAAACCCAAGTTCAAGTTTGTGCCTGGAGCTCCTCTTCACTGTGTTCTGTTCTATGTCTGACCAGACGCTCTTAAAGGACTATTTATTGCTCTGAAGAATAAATAAGTGTTGGACTTTCAGCGGTGTGAAACTTGACTTTCTGGGAGTTAAAAGGTCATTCTCAAGGGAAGTTTTGGCTCTGGACAGGGGCACAGGCCCGAAGGTAAATGGTTCACACCTCTGCACATAAGAGGATATGAGCTGGTGGTACGCCACACTCTCCTCCCTGGTCCCCTAGACGAGAGCCATTGATCGAGAAGAGAAGGAGGAAGTGAGAGGTGAGGTCGCTACACATAGGATATCCGATCGTGTGTACAGGGCTTAAGACATCGGCACATGCAGAGGATCAGGAGATATGTCCTAAACTGTGCAGGTTTAGGAGATATACTGGGTAGCTACAGGTAAGCCTTATTATAGGCTTATAGGCTTACCTGTAGCACAAAGTGATTGTAAAGGGTTTACAACCACTTTAAAAGCAATCAAAACGCTAAGTATGCCTGTTTTGAATGCTTTCATTTTTTTTTAAATTTGGCGTCTTTAAGTCTTCCATAAACCGTAAGTGATGGCATGACATCGCTTTCGGGTTACTAGATCCGAGACCCGATCAAAGCCAATTCAGGATGTGCTGGCTGGTCGTGCGGGCCTCCCAGTGGGATGGGAGCAGTGGCGGCTGGAGCAGTTGGTCGGTCACCAGCCCCATCTAGGTCGCAGGTGGCGTCTCCTACTCCTCGACTTTATGGTGGCTTCCCCTGTGTCTCCTCCTCCTCTCTCTCTTCTCCTCCAATACCAGCGCCTCTCCTCTTGGCCAATCGCGTCTCAGGACCCGCTTCCTGGTTTTCCTGCTGGCAAGGAGGAGAATCAGGAAGACAAAAGCCAATATTAATTCGCTATTGTCACACAACTGGGTGGGCTCAGGGCACAGTGCTCTGCGCCCCGAGCCCACCCTTTTTTGAAGCCAATTAGAGCCTTAGGCTCTAATCATGTGCTTCTAAAAAAAAAAAAAGAATTGGAATCCATGCGTCCGGCGCCCTGCTTGTGGATTAGGGGCTGGGCGCAAGGATTAGGGGGCCATCCGTATGAACAGGCCGCCACTGGACTGGAGAGTCCGGGAGAGCCGCAGAAGGTGGCGGGGGGGTCATCCCCTCTAGCTGCTTGGGATAACAGCCGAACGGCTCTAAAAAATGGTACTGGGGTTATGCGTGCAGCTACATGCATCACCACGGTACAGCCCCTTCAAGCTGAAGGACGCATATTTGCGTTACGTTGGCGTGAATTGAACAAGCTGAAGTTAGAAGCTGATTGGTTAAAATGCGCAGCTGCACCAGATTCTGTGTGCACCAGTTTTAGTAAATCACCCCAATGTTTTTTCTGCTCATGTCAATGAGCTCTTATAGGTAATGATAAAAGGGTCACACCATTTTATTCTGAAAAATTAAACAGTTGCTTGTATATTTTGATATATCAACTGTATATTTATGAAGACAGGTAATAGGTCAACTTTACATATGTGCAGGTAGATTGTTCTGCTCTGCAGACAGTCATGCCGCTGAGAAATCCAGGCAGTCGTGTCTCGATAATTGTACGGTTTTCTGCTGACTGTGCACGTTTTGAAAGCCTACATTCAGAAGAATCAAACAATTCCCAGTCCAATGATTTGCTTCATTTTCCAACCAAAGCCACTCATCACTATTTACCGCCTAGGCCAGCTTCAGGCAGCCTGATATTTAATGGCAGCGACTGTTGAAGCCATACTGGAATCATCACGTCAAATCTCAAGATACAGACACGGCAAACAGTCCAGGGCTGCAGAGACTTCAAATGGAAAAGTCAATGTTTATCCCAAATGATTAATGCGATTCCCTACTAAGCACCGATGTCTCGGTCTGCCGGAGTGGCACTCTTCAGTGTTGTGAGTTGTGGATCCATTCACATAAAACACTTGCAAATGTTTCCAAAAATCAGTCTTTAGGACTAAATAGCTTCAAAGACCGTTTACACAGAAGAGCTATTATTAACATTTTAAAGAAATATAAGTAAACAGGAGCTTGTCGGAGCTGTAGATCTATGGAAGAGGACAGATACAAAACAGACCTCGTATGGAGAGATCCCAATTAAAGACATTGCTGGTAGACTCTCGTTGATCAAAATGCCTGTTGAAAGAGCTTCCCCTGTCACTGTTTTTATTGAAAGTGGACCTGCTCTTAAATGTTATTATAAATCTATGTTAACAGTCTTGCTGGAATAGATAAATATGAGTACCATCACAACTAGGGTGACCACGTGTCCCGGATGGCCCGGGACAGTCCCGCATTTTGCAGATCTGTCCCGGGCACCTTCATTCCAGGACAATACAGTGTCCCGAAATGAAACTGACACAGCCACCCCCCGGGCCAATCTAATGCCCCCAAAAAAGGCCGTCACATCACCGCTTTACTCACTGACAGTACTTGTCCTGGCCGGGAATGTCTGGAGGAGCACAATCCCCACCCTCTGCTTGTGATTGGAGAAATCATAAATCCCACCTCTTGTATCCAATCACTGTGCTGTGATTCGTTACAGCACAAGCTGATTTTTTGTAAGGGGGGGGGGGTGTCCCTGAATGGTAGTTTAAAAATGTGGTCACCCTAATCACAACTGAAATACACTATACACTATATTACCAAAAGTATTGGGGCGCCTGCCTTTACACGGACATGAACTTTAATGGCATCCCAGTCTAATGCCGCGTACACACGATCGGGCATGCCGACAACAAAACCTATTCCGAACATGTTCGCTCAAACTTGTCTTGCATACACACGGTCACACAAATGTTGTCGGAAATTGCAAACGTCGAGAACGCGGTGACGTACAACACTACGACGAAGTTCAATGATTCCGAGCATGCGTAGAATTTTTGTGCGTTGAATTGTGTACACACGGTCGGAATTTCCGACAACAACTTTTGTTGTCAAAAAATTTGAGAACCAGCTCTCAAATTTTTCTTGTCGGAAATTCCGACAGCAAATGTCCGATGGAGCCTACACACGGTCGGATTTTCCGACAACAAGCTCACTTCCAACATTTGTTGTCGGAAATTCCGACCGTGTGTACACAGCATTAGTCCGTATTTCTCAATATTGAGTTGGTCCACCCTTTGCAGCTATAACAGCTTCAAATCTTCTGGGAAGTCTGTCCACAAGGTTTAGGAGTGTGTCTATGGGAATGTTTGACCATTCTTCCAGAAGTGCATTTGTATGGTCAGGCACTGATGTGGATGACAAGACCTGGCTCGTAGTCTCTGCTCTAATTCAACCAAAATGTGTTCTATCTGGTTGAGGTCAGGACTCTGTGCAGGCAAGCCAAGTTCCTCCACCCCAAACTCTCTTATCCATGTTTTTATGGACCTTGCTTTGTGTACTGGTCCAAATCATTTGGTGGAGGGGGGATTATGGTGTGGAGTTTTTTCAAGGGTTGGGCTTGGCCCCTTAGTTCCAATGAAGGGAACTCTTAAGGCTTCAGCATACCAAGACATTTTGGATAATTTCATGCTCTCAACTTTGTGGGAACAGTTTGGGGATGGTCCCTTCCTGTTAATAAACATGATCAGTGCAGAAAGCAAGGTCCATAAAGACATGGATGAGCGAGTTTGGGGTGGAGGAACTTGACCTCAACCCAATAGAACAGAATAGATTAATTAGAGTAGATACTGCAGAGACTGCGAGGCAGGTCTTCTCGCCCAAAATCAATGCCTGACCTTACAAATGCACTTCTGGAAGAATGGTCAAACATTCCCATAGACACCCTCATAAACCTTGTGGACAGCCTTCCCAGAAGAGTTGAAGCTGGTATAACTTTAAAGGGTGGGCCAACTCAATATTGAACCCTACAGACTAAGACTGGGATGCCATTAACCCCCTTGGCGGTATTCCCGAGTCTGGCTCGGGGTGAGTTTTTAATGCTAAGAGCGGTAACCCCGAGCCAGACTCGGGCTGCATCGCAGTATCCAGGGGAAGATACTTACCTTGTTCCCTGGATCCTGTGATGTCTCGAGCCGTGTCTCGCTCGATCCACACTGCCAGGTGCCGAGCTCCATTACCGGCGACGTTGCGGCGCACGGGGGTGGAGTTCAGCGCCAAATTCAAAAAGTGAAAAACACAGTATAGATACAGTATACTGTAATCTTACTGATTACAGTACTGTATCAAATAATTACACACCCCCTAGTGGTCTGTCCAGTGTCCTGCATGTAGTTTTATATTATAAAAACTGTTCTTTCTACCTAGAAACTGGAGATTGTCCATAGCAACCAAAAAGTGTCCCTTTATGTCAAAAGTGGTTTTAGACCAGCTAGAAAACAGCGATAATAAATTAGAATCACTCGCAGAATTGAGCGATAGCGATTTGTGGGGAAATTCGTCGTCAAACACTAAATCTAATGACAGCGACAATTCTGCAACTGAGCAAATTTCTGTGTTTTTGATTTGATTACATTATTGAATAATTTTTATTATAATTACATTATTATTTGTTATAATTATTTATAGTTATTTATTATATTATAATTTATGATTTTGTGTTTCAAACTTTATCATACCCGGGATGTCTACTAGACTCTTGTTTGGTCTGATTTAAGTAAGTAATTACTGAGAATTGCAGGCCTATAATACATAACACCAAATTTCCATGCAAAATAATTGTACCGCTTTTGGTACATAATTCCAGACAGAATCATACCGCCAGGGAGGTTAAAGTTCACGTGTGTGTAAAGGCAGGTGTCTCAATACTTTTGACAATATGATGTATGTAACTGTTTTAGCAAGGCGTTCATAGGTCATTGTGAAGTATTTTCTTTCTCCAAACCTCAAGATGAGAATGTCCTTTGGAAATGAAAGGGTGCTGGATGAAGTTGCTGTTGGGATCCATTGCTATGAAGCCTGAGGAAGGTATGGAACGGGGCAACTGGAGGATTCTGATAAGTGCAGGCCAGGGGCCTCCCAGGGGGATGCCTTTGAATTGGCACTCAGGGGAGGATCCCTCGCCCATAGGACCTCAGGGAGTCTAAGAAGAGCAACCTATGCTGGGCAGGGGTAGGTTAAAGAGTTTAGGTGCTCCCTCACCCCATGGCTGTACACGTGCAGGACATGCATGCAGCTAGGCCATGACACAACACCAGAACAAAGAGAGAAACACGCACCCACCCACACAGTTTTCCATACTGCAGAGATAATAAAGTCATAAAGCATTATTTATGTACACTATACAATCTCTGCTAAATTCTGTACATAATCCCAATGCAAATATCTGTATCTTATAAGGTTTCCATAGGCAAATATAAAACATCCATCACTCTGACTGGGATTTGAATAGATTTAAATAGAAACATTAAAATACATCTGATACATGCTAAGTAAACAGACAATCCTTGTCAAGCTCTAATTTAATATATGAAGGAACCGGACGATGGTAAAGAGCCATTAAAGTGGTTGTAAACCCACTTTTTAAACAAAGCCCTACAGGTAAGCCTAGATTAAGGCTTACCTGTAGGTGCAAGAAATATCTCCTTAACCTACACGGTTAAGGAGATATTTGTATGTAAATGCGGCGACGCTGACGTCACCCCATTCACAAATTCGGCTAGATCGCAACATTCGACGACGTAGCCGAATTCGACAGCTCACGCGCGCATGCGCGGAGTCACGTCTTCTCCGCTCCGGCCAATCACAGCGCCGGAGCGGCGCTGTGATTGGCTGCAGCGGTGATACCCGGAAGTAACATTCCGGCTATCGCCGCAGCAATGGATGCGGCTAGAGGAGGGACACGGACGACTTCGGGGGCCCCGATCGAAGGTAAGTGGTACATAATGAGCTAGTATGCTAGTCATACTAGCTCATTATAGCTTTGTCTTGCAGGTTAGTCAAAAAAAAAAAAGGGTTTACAACCACTTTAAGGGCCGAGCCTCTTTCTGAGATTTGTTGTTTACAAGTTAAAAGTTTTATTTTTTTGCTAAAAAATTACTTAGAACCCCCAAACAATATAAAAACAAATTCTAACACCCTAAAGAATAAAATGGCGGTCGTTGCAAAACGTTCCGTCACACCGTACTTGCGCAGCGGTCTAACAAGCGCACTTTTTTGGGAAAAAAATACACTTTTTTTTATTAAATAATAAGACAACAGTAAACTTAGCCAAATTTTTTTTTTTTCATATTGTGAAAGATAATGTTACACCAAGTAAATTGATAGCCAACATGTCATGCTTCAAAATTGCGCCCGCACGTGGAATGGTGACAAACTTTTACCCTTTAAAATCTCCACAGGCGACGTTTAAAAAATTCTACAGGTTGCATGTTTTGAGTTACAGAGGAGGTCTAGTGCTAGAATTATTGCTCTCGCTCTAACGATCACGGCGATACCTCACATGTGTGGTTTGAACACCGTTTCTCATATGTGGGCGCTGCTCATGTATGCGTTCGCTTCTGCACGCGAGCTCGATGGGACGGGCGCGTTTAATTTTTTTTTTTTCTTATTTATTTTAGCTTTTATTTTTATTTTTTACACTGTTCTTTTAAAAAAAAAATTGTCACTTGTACAGTATTCCTATCCTATCACAAGGAATGTAAACATCCCTTATAATAGAAAAAAGCATGACAGAACCTCTTAAATATGACATCTGGGGTCAAAAAGACCTCAGATCTCATATTTAGACTAAAATGCAAAAAAAAAATTGTCATTTGAAAAAATTACAAAAAAAAGGCCCTTTAAGAGCTATGGGCGGAAGTGACGTTTTGGCGTTGCTTCTGCCCTGCAATGATATGGAGACGGGTGGGGGCCATCTTCTTCTTACTTGTCTCCATACCAAGCAGCAGAGAGGACCTGATCGCCTCCGCCGCTGGCGACGGCTCCGGTAAGCTGGCGGAGGGCACCGAAGAGCGGCGGGAGGGGGGGGCCCTCTCCCGCCGCCGATAAAAGTGATCTCGCGGTGAATCCGCCATAGAGACCACTTTTATCTGAAAGAGGACTGCTCACTGAATAAGCGGATATCTGGGTATGGCAGCTAGCTGCTACCATACCAAAGATATCCCTCTTGAAAATGCTGACGTATATCGGCGTGAGCCGGTCCGTAAGTGATTATAAAATGCCATTTTCTCTGTCTCAGCGATGTCCCCTTCAGAAGCTCTGCTCTGCTATTGGTGCTCTTCCAGTTGAATTACGGCCTGTGTCCTTCCTGTGAACATAGACACACCCCCGAGGGGTGCAATATCACAGTGTTTCTCAACCTTCTTTCAGTCAAGGCACCCTTTAAAAATGATGGACAGTCTCGAGGCACTCCATTCTAAAACGTAAAAACTATTCTAATAGTTTTGCATAACGCAGAAACATCCACAAAAGTAGGACGCCCAACATGAGAGGGGATTTATTCTTACAAAGCAAATAAACTTTTGTAAACTGGTACTGACTTGTATTCCAATGTTTCTCTTCTCCCTCAGTTTTTCTCCATCACTCAGCTAAGTTGTCCTTAAAGGAGTGGTAAAGTTACATGTTTTTTCACCTTAATGCATCCTATGCATTAAGGTGAAAAAACATTCGACAATACCGCCCCCCCCCCCGAGCCCCCGTTTTTCTTACCTGGCCCCTCGAAAGTCCCATGCTCGTCCCCGTCATCCTCTTCGTTTTTCAGCCTGGCCGCCGATTGGCTACACTGGATGGATTGAAAGCAGCGCAGCCATTGGCTGGCGCTGCTGTCAATCACATCCAATGACGCGGCACGCCGGGGGGCGGGGCCGAGTGATACAGTCGGCGGCTATGGCTGTATCACGGGAGCGCGCCCGCAATCACTCCACACCATGCGAGCTCACTCGCATTAAGGTGTGGAGTCCTTGCGGGGAGGAGCCAAGACAGCCGCCGAGGGACCCCAGAAGACCAGGATCGGGGCCACTGTGTGCAAAACGAGCTGCACAGTGGAGGTAAGTATAACATGTTTGTTATTTTTAAGCAAAAAAAAAAAAAGCTTTAGTGCTCCTTTAATGCTGATGGAGAGGGGCGGGGGAGGGTCAAACAAGAATGCCATTGGTCATTGTCTTTGTATTGATGATTCATAATAAATATCTGTTTTTATCAATTTATCTGTTATGTGTATGAAGTGCCTATAAAGTCCCACAACTGGGGAACCTATATGTCTATATTCGTATTTAGGGATGTGGCACAAAAAAGTTGTCCTTTTCCTTTGAGCCCTCAGTATTTAAAATGGACTGTCACGCTTTCTCTGCACTCTTCTCCTCTCCATCCTGCTCCCCCTCCACAGAGCTGATATCAGGTTTTTTGGGGGCTTTTATGTTTTCACACATGTTTTTTCCCCATCAAAGGCTCGGCCGCCCCCTGGTTTCTAGAATGCACCTAGGATTGTGAAGTGGTGCCTCCTGGGATGCATGATGTGCAGTCCCATTCAGCAAAGAAGAGGGGGGCAGGTTAAGCAGTGCCTGCTCCCGGAAGGACCAGCAGCTGATCTGATAACATGGCGGCGCTGGACCCGTGCAGAAAGGAGGATCCCAGCGGCTCAACGCTGCATTGCATCAAGTAAAAAATCTCCTTTGTGATCACAAAAGCATAAAATTCAAAAAGGCGCAATGGCATGGAAAGGACTCATCAAACCGACGCGTTTCGTCCATATAGACTACTGGAGATATATTATTACATTAATTCCTTGTATGCAATAAATGAATCCAGAAATAAGGAAATCCCAGAAGGCAGATCAGGTAACAAAACCAGGTGACCTGCCTGTCCACTGTTAACTCTTTCCTGTGAGGACGGGAAATTCAGGGAAGGAGTACTGAGTGAACAGGAGCCAGCAACAACTGCAATGGGTGGGGTAAGAATCTCACCAAAAAGTTTACCAGGGAATAATTATTTTATTGTGCTTATTGTTGCTCAGCTGTAAAGCTTTCCAGCCATTTTGTAGGACAGTAGCTTTGCTATAAATATTAAACGATCAATTTTGTGTACAAGAGATAATAAACTTGTTATCACCAAGAAACACCATACAAGAAAAGATCTGTAAGGAGGAATATGAATCCTTCCCCAGCAATCCTTCTGCTCTCTGGGCACGTACTCTGCACCACTCCACCGTACCGCCACCAACCCCGCCACATTCATAATTATTAAACTATCGACTCGGAGACATCACAGGGCTGAGCTGCAGCGGCAGTAGCTATATTGTCTCCCATCGATTCCTGAAACACCTTACTGGGAACAGCGCCAACCTCCGCTCCCGTCCTGATCCCAATCTTGGCAGCGTGTCCGATTCAGCAATTATCTATGATTTAGGGTATAGATTTTTTTCTGCCTGACCTTCACAAGATTTAAGGAACTCTGCGTTCCGTAAATACTACTTAATTCAGTTTGTACTGTTTTTTAGTGTTTACTGATACACATAGCTGCGGTTTTGTTTTATGGCCAGTCACTTAGACTTGTACTGTAGGCCGCGTAAGGAGCGCTGAGGAGCCGCAAGGCTAGAATTGGAGGCTGTGGGTTTGTACACCACCATTGTTCTTTGCCGTGTCTTACTGAATAAACACAATAGACTGCCAAGTTCAGTCTAATAAGTATGAGATCTTTGCCGGCATTCACACCTTTGCGCTGCAGTAATACATGGTAACATGCATAACCTTTTTTTTCATATTTTTTTTTTTCACGATTAACACTTGGATATACATATACGCACACATTATATATATATATATATATATATATATATATAATACACATGTAAAAACACTGCAGATCCCGAAATTTAGAGATACTTCAGCACATGAGATAGGTCCTTTGCTTTGGGCGGTAGATTCTTCCCCCACGTCCCACTTTTCCTTTTTAATTTTTTAATTTTTTTTGCTTCCTTTCCCTTTATCTCTGCCTCTCTTGCTGAGGATTTGTCCATTCCCTTTCCTGTCCCCCTACCGCCCCCCCCCCCTTTTTTTTTTTTTTATTAGGTATGGGTGGATCGATTGGTTTTGTATATTATATAGAATTAACATTTATGCAGTAATATACAAGATACTACGTATAAGATTAGGAATGGAAGTACATGTATAACTGTTTACTTATTTTTTTATTTATTTTTTTCTTCTCTTTTTTTTGTATTAAATGTTGTGTTTTTTCTAATGATAAAGCTTAATAAAAATTGAATAATAATAAAAAAAACAAAAATGCACAACCACAACCTATGGCTATACTGTGCTGCTATTCATTTTGAAGAACATTCCAATGCACATATACCGTAACGCAGTTGTATTATAGCGTACCGCAACGCACACTTTTCTTTATTATTATTAATAGTTTATTAAATAGAAGTTAACAAAACAAAAAAATTAGCTGGAAAATAATTAAATGAAGGAGAACAAGGAGTTGTAAAGGCAGAAGGTTTTTTTTTTTTTTTATCCTAATGCATTCTATGCATTTAGATGAAAAACCTTTTGTGTGTAGCAGCCCCCTCAGTCCCCCTAATAATTACCTGATCCCTATCTCTCTCCAGCGTGTCCAAGAATGTCTAAGCTTTCTAGGACACTCTTCCTGATTGGCTGAGACACAGCAGCGGCGCCATTGGCTCCTGCGGCTGTCAATCAAAATCAGTCAGCCAATCAGGGGAGAGAGGGGGCGGGGCCGGGTCAGGGCTCTGTGTCTGAATGGACACAGAGATCGGTGACTCGGCTCCAGTGCCCCCATAGGAAGCTGCTGACTGTGAGGGCACTTGATAGGAGGGAAGGTCCAGGAGCAGCAAAGAGGGACCCTAGAAGAGGAGGATCTGGGCTGCTCTGTGCAAAAACAACTGCACATAGAAGGTAAGTATAATATGCTTGTTATTTATTTAAATTTTTTTAAACGTGACTTTTCAATCACTTTCATCTGCAGATGGAAGATCATCCGTTTTATCTGTAGATAAATAAACAGAAAGATACAAAAAGAAACAATGTTTATTTTTATGTTTCTAAAGTATAATGTTTGTTATTTTTTTTTATTTTTTTTAAACAAGACTTTACAATCACTTTCATCTGCAGATGGAAGTTCATCCCTTTGATCTGTAGATGAATAAACAGAAAGATACAAAAAGAAACAATGTTTCAGCAGCTGAGCAATGTTGTTGACAAACATTGCAGGCTGTTTTTCTTTTTTTTGACAGCTTTAATTGCCAGGACTTTGTTTACACTTCAGCCGTCAACAGGGGAACCCCACTGACAGCTGAATGAATGATCAGTTATTAGGGACGGGGCGGCCCCTCTCCTCAACAATCGATCATTGCTGGCTTTTTTTTTTTAAATTTCAGCTGTCAGTGGGGGAAGCCTGCTGACAACTGAAAGAACCGAGCCTGAAATTATCGGTTTCAGGTACCAATACTCATGCAAATAGTATCGGCACCAATACGGGTATCGGTGCAAAACTAGTTTTAATGAAAACCTGCACTTTTCTTTTAACGCAAGGCATGTTAACACACCACAACAAAGTGAATGGTCACTTTCTGTTTTTAGTTGTGAATGCAAAGTCAGGCAGGCCATAGATGATGCCTTTTTTTCTCTTCAACCAGCGGATGTAAAAAAAAAAAAAGATATGATTCCCCAATCAACACACTTGGTGTTGATGGGGGGAATCCCTCCTGCGGACTTTCGACTTCCCCGCTATCAGAATACAATGATCAATGTTGCCGGCTATAGCCGACGGCACTGGTCAAGCAAAAAAAAACCCGACCCTGCTGAACCGACCGAATTTTGATCCATCTATGGCCCAGCTTAATCCATAAACTATGTTTTTCACTAATAGAATTGTCCCTCTTTGTTTCAGTCTCTGTGAAGAGTTGACGAAGCAGCTAAAAACATTCGATCGCCGCGAGCGGACATTTACGGTCAAACGCTCCGCCCATAGGCTATAGAAGAATTTGAATGTTGTTTGACTAGTAATAATAATAACTAAATATTTGTAATTATTACTAGTCATACATCATTAAAATTCTACTATAGCTTGTGGGCGGAGCATTCCACCAGAAATGTACAATCCTGGCGTCGCACAGTTTAGCTGCATCGCTGAATCTTCTTAGAATATTCGACAGACACCATACGCCTTTAATTGACAGATTCAACCTTAATTAATTTGAATTTTTGTAGGAATGCATTTTTTAGCGAAACAAAATAAATAAAAATGAATTTCGGGAGTAACTAAATGAATAAATGTCTCGGACAAAACCAAAATTCTGAAACAAAATATATCAGTGTGCACATGTCTAGAAACAACACGTATAGAAAAGTGATGCAACCCAAAGTGCCTAGTTAAAGAGTGCAATTATCTACAGCAGTGCTGGTCTTCTACTTTATTGATGCAGAGCTCTGGTGCGTCCCCTGACATCAGCAAAGGGCTGCACATAACATGTCATGATTGTAATGCTATAGAAAGCTCTCAGACATGCAGCAGGAGCCAGGTAAAGACTATAGACATTCTACAAGTGATGGTCACAGACTGACAACATGCCATAGGAGTTGTTGGAGATTGGTGGAGTCATAGACTGGAGACACATTACATGAGACTGCTAGAGACCACTGCTGTTTTAGCCCTTTGCTACCACAATTGTGCTCCCTACAGACCCCTTAACATTTATTTGTGCTACATTTGATGTTTCATGGTACAGTATATACAGTATGTCCACCTAGCTATCAGTCTATTGGTCTGTTTACTGCATATTTTTACTTCTACTTTCCCCTAAACACTGTGGAAATACAGTTGAAATATATTCTTGTGCTTTTCCATCTACGACTTAATGGAGTGCACAGTAATTGTTCATATAGCAAGAGCAGAAAATCACTGACTAGGAACTTAAGAGAGATAAGACACTGAATGAAGGAAGAGCTGACCTTGGATGATAAAGTGGCCTATTCATCTGCAGCCTCAGCTAATCCTATAACATTATGTAAAGACAAAGAATATTTCAACCCCTAGTTGGACACGTTCATATTAATACTATTGAACTCTATATAGACACAAACCACCACAGTATACTGGACATCATGATAATACAATTCTATTACATTATAATCATTCAACACTAGACTTCCAACATGACCGACCACTGGACATGATCATAATACAATTCTATTACTCTCTACATAGAGCACTACACCTCCAACATGACCCACCACTAGACATGACCATAATACACTTCTAATACACTATAATCATTCAACACCAGAATTCCAACATGGCCGATCACTGGACCTGATCATTATGCAATTCTTTTACACTCTATTCATGGAACACTACACCTCCAACATGACCGACCACTGGACATGATCATAATACGATTCTATTACACTCTATACATAGAACACTACACCTCCAACATGACCGACCACTGGACATGATCATAATACAATTCTATTACACTATACATAGAACACGACCGACCACTGGATACACTCTATACATAGAACACTACACCTTTTTTTTCCTAACACCCTAGAGAATAAAATGGCGGTCATTGCAATACTTTTTGTCACACCTTATTTGCGCAGCGGTCTTACAATCGCACTTTTTTTGGAAAATAAATAAATAAAATTATTAAAAAATAAGACAACAGTAAAGTTAGCCAAATTTATTTTTATATTGTGAAAGATAATGTTACGCCGAGTAAATTGATACCCAACATGTCACGCTTCAAAATTGCGCCCGTTCGTGGAATGGAGACAAACTTTTACCCTTAAAAATCTCCGTAGGCGAGGTTTACAAAATTCTATAGGTTGCATGTTTTGAGTTAGTGTAGGTCTAGGGCCATAATTATTGCTCTCGCACTAATGATCGCGGCGATACCTCACATGTATGGTTTGAACACCGTTTTCATATGTGGGCGCTGCTCATGTATGCGTTCGCTTCTGCGCACAAGCTCGTCGGGACGGGGCGCTTTAAAATATAATATTTTTTCTTATTTATTTTACTTTATTTTATTTATTTTTACACTGTTTTAAAAAAAGAAAAGCATGACAGGTCCTCTTAAATAAGAGATCTGGGGTCAAAAAGACCATAGATCTCATATTTACACTTAAATGCAATAAAATTAAAAAAAACTAATATTTTTGAAAAAATGGCCCTTTAGGAGCTATAAGTGTAAGTGACGTTTTAACGTCGCTTCCGCCCTGCAATGATATGGAGACGGGTGGGGGCCATCTTCCCCTCACTCGTATCCATACCCAGCCACGGACAGGACCTGATCGCCTCTGCCGCTACCGTAAGCGGCGAAGGGCGCGGGAGGGGGTGGCGCTCTCCTGCCGCCGATAACGGTAATCTCACGCCAAATCCGCCACAGACAACACCATTACCGGAAACTGGACCGCCGCCTGATGTCCCGCTTCAAAATGCCGACGTATATAGTCGTGTGGCGGTCCGGAAGTGGTTAAAGAAAAAAAAATAAGCATTTAGAACCACTTTAAGTGTTGACCATTATGCACACCATGTCTACTTTTAGTCATTATTAGTAAAGCATTTTCACATCTAGAAAATTAAAAGAAAACCTGCATTGAAAGAATGTGGAAGTCTCCATTGCTGACATACTTGGCAAGATATCTAACTGTTATGCTGATCCATTGGCTTCATGTAGGCCCAATTGAATTTACAGTTTAAATAAGCTAAGTACATTCAAGGTGCAATAATACAAAAGGTGTGCAAAGTCCTATGCCCTGTACACACGATCAGATTTCCGATGAAATAAAATCCGATGGAATTTTCTGTCGGAATTCCGATGAAGCTGACTTCCATCAGTCTTGCCTAGACACCATCAGACAAAATTCAGACCGTCCAAAACGCTGTGACATAAAACTCTCTGACAAGCCAAGAAAAATTAAGTTCAATGCTTCTGAGCATGCGTCGACTTGATTCTGAGCATGCGTGGGTTTTTTCTCCGATGGAGTTCCACACAGACGATCGGAATTTCCCATTGTTTTTTTTTCCATCGACAAAATTTAAAACATGTTCTATTTTTTTACACCTGAAAAAAGTCAGATGGGGCCCACACACAGTCGTTTTTTCCGATGAAAAAAGTCCATCAGACTTTTTTCATCGGAAAAACCGATCGTTACATTACAGTTCCTTTTCATCAGAACGGTTGAATGGTTGAATCGTACGGTTCAGGAGGGGGGGTGCCGCTCGCTAGTCCCCACCCCCTTTCCTGACCTGCCGGGCTGCATGCTCGGATAAGGGTCTGGTATGGATTTTGGGGGGACCCCCACGCCGTTTTTTCGGGGTGGGGGGTTCCCCTTAAAATCCATACCAGGCCGAAGGGCCTTTTATGCTCTTGGAGGGGGAACCCATGCTGTTTTTTTTTTTTTTTTAATTGTCGTGGAGTTTCCCCTAATTATTCAGGGATTAAAGTCGGATCCCTGGTCATTGAAGTCGGACTTCAAGTCGCAGGGCAAAGTTGGATCAACAGCCGTTTGACTGTTTTCTCATAATCGCAGCCGCGAAATCGCGGCAAAATCTCGTGACTTTGGAATCGCACAAGTGTGAAAGGGGCCTAAGTCTGACTAAGCAGGGAGCATGTCACATGTCTGGCGAGAGGCCACTGCTTCCACACACAGAGCAAGGGTACTTCTCTAAAGCAGCGTTTCTCAACTCCAGTCCTCAAGGCGCCCCAACAGGTCATGTTTTCAGGATTTCCCTCAGATGAAACGGCTGTGGTAATGACTTGTGCAGTGAAACTGATCAAATCATCTGTGCAAAATAATGGAAGGGCTGAAAACATGACCTGTTGGAGCGCCTTGAGGACTGGAGTTAAGGAACACTGCTCTAAAGCATGCAGAAGGAGCTCTGTCTTCACAATGTGCTTATTTGGTTTTGGCAACTCAGATAAGTATTGAAGTCAGGAACAGCCATGGCTGTCTTAATGAATGGGCACACTTGGGCACTGCCCAGGGGCCCCAGATGCATGGGGGGCCCATGATCAGGGCATGGAAAAGGTGGTGGGGCGGGTGCTGCGTACTCTTCTTTGACAGGAAGAGCTACAATGTCACTCCTGTCAGAAGGAGCACACAGCTGGCTTCTGCTTCAGAGAGGATTCAGCTTTCTCCTTCCTCCTGTAGGGGGCGGAAGAGAGCAGGCACTGAGACTGAGAACTCACCTCAATCTCAGCGCGTGAGAGAGGAAGAAGAAGCTGCCTTCATTGTAGATGGGAACAGCATTTGTGATCTGTGAGTACAAGGGGGGCACAACTCTGATGTATGGGGACACTGTGATGGGGGAACCTGATGTATGGCGACACCTGATGTATATGGGCACAGTGATAGGGAAACATGATGTAAGGGGGTACTGAAGCAGACTTGTAGGGGTCCCAGCGAATTACTTTGCCCAGGGGCCCATGATGCTATTAAGATGACACTGGGAACAGCTAGACAAAAAGTATTTCTAGAAGGTCACCAATGGCTCCCCACCATATTTCCTACAGTACAGTTTTCTGTTAATTATTCAAATAATTTCCAAAACACAAAGTAGAATCTTACCATTCCCACCTGATTTGTTGTCCTTGCCACTTGTTGGTCCTGAACTCTGTCTCTATAAAAAAAAAAGAAGAAAATAAACATTTTTAGCACAAATATCTTTACAAGGGTGAGAAAAAAAAAATGCAGATACATAATATATATATGTATATATCTTTGGGCCACACAGTGGCTAAGTGGTTAGTACATTTTCTTAGAAGCACCAGTGATTGCCGGTTCAAATCCCCACCACGGCACTACCTGCTTGGAGCTTGCATGTTCTCCCTGTGCCTGCGTGGGCTTCCTACCACACTCCAAAGACATCATGGGAGGTTAATTGGCCCTAGTTATATGTATGTGTGAATGTGAGTGAGGGACCTTAGATTGTAAGCTCCTTGAGGGCGGGGACTGATATGAATATACAATATATAGGTAAAGCGCTGCGTAACTTGATGGTGCTATACAAGTACCTGTAATAACACAATACATATACAATCATCATAGGGCTCTGTACAGAGGGAACAATCTCTCTGTTTCTTATCCCTGCAAAGCAGGGATAAGAAACAAAGAGATATTTATTAAAAATCAGCACACATTACACATTGTTAGGCACACAATTAGCCCCTTAGATGTTAACCCCTTCCCAGCCAGTGTCATAAGTACTGTGACAGTGTATATTATTAGCACCGATCACTGTATTAGTGTCACTCAGGGCTGGTGCAAGGATTTTTGACACCCTAGGCAAAACCAAATTTTTTCGCCCCGTTGGCTCCACCCCTGACTCCACCCCCTTTGTCCTGCCCATGTTACAGGAGGTGGCGTTTTACAGGAAGCATTTGGCTCTGCTTCCTCTAGCGCTGGCTCCAGTGCTGCACTGCGCCTCTAATTACAATACCGGACAGAGCAGCTGCCTAAGACTGAGTTAGTTACATGCTGCAGCCTGCAGAGCATGCAGACACGGAGGGAAATCAGTGGCCGGGTGCCCCTAGGCAGCAGTGCGCCATAGGCGGTTGCCTAGTTTGCCTAGTGGTAGCACCGGCCCTGGTGTCACTGGTCATGTCAGTGGCAGTTAGTCAGTCCTTACTCAGCGTTAGTTAGTGTCAAATGGTCTGCTGCACTATCACATCCCATTATAAGTCGCTGATCACTGCCATTATTAGTATAAAAAAAATAATAATAAAAATTCCAATATATGTACCATAGTTTATAGATGCTACAACTTTCACGTAAACCAGCCAATATACACTTTTTGGGATTCTTCTTTTCCAAAGACATGTAGCAGAATACATTTTGACCTAAATTTATGAAGATATTGGATTTTTTTTTTTTTTATTGAATATGTTTTATAGCAGAAAAGTATTGTTTTATTTTTTCCAAAATGATGGTCTTCTTTTTTTTTATCTACAGCCGTGGCCAAACGTTTTGAGAATGACACAAATATTAAATTTCACAAAGTCTGCTGCCTCAGTTTTTATGGTGGAAATTTGCATATACTCCAGAATGTTATGAAGAGGAATCAGATGAGTTGAAATTAATAGCAAAGTCCCTCTGCAATGAAAATGAACTTAAGTCCAGTAAGTGCCAGGACCGTCTCCGACAGCTGATTGAGCTGTGGGATCGGGGCACCACCACTGCAGAGCTTGCTCAGGAATGGCAGCAGGAAGGTGTGAGACATCTACATGCACAGTGAGGAGCAGTGGCGGTGTGTCCATAGAGGGCACAGTAGCGCCGCCCCCTCTCGCTCCTGCACCGCCACTGAAAAACAATACATAGATTCATGCATTGCATGAATCTATGTATCATCGCCGCTGCTGCCCACTATTCAGATGGCCGGGCCCCTGGCGAGCGCCAGCCATCTGAATAATGGCAGCTGGTTGGCTGTGGAAGTGTCTATCAGAGCCAGCGGCTCTGATGGGCTTTCCGATTACAGCCTGAGGGCTGTAATCGGCTTCCAAATAGTTAACCAGGGGACGCATCTCAGCCAATCAGGTTCACCGGATCTGGATACCGGTAACCTGATTGGCTGAAGCGACATCGAGGGCGGGACTACATCGAGAGATCGTACATCGAGGATGGCTGACCGAGAAAGGTAAGTGCCCGGGGGGGCAATCTGGCGGCATTTTAGGGGCAAACTGGCGGTAATTGATGGGCACAGTGGCGACAATGGCATGACACAGTGGCTGCGTTTGGCATGGCACAGTGGCGACAATTGATGGGCACAGTGGCAACAATGGCATGGCACAGTGGCTGCGTTTGGCATTGCACAGTGGGGACAATTGATGGGCACAGTGACGACAATGGCATGGCACAGTGACTGCGTTTGGCATGGCACAGTGGCGACAATTGATGGCACAGTGGCTGCGTTTGGCATGGCACAGTGGCGACAATTGATGGGCACAGTGGCGACAATGGCATGGCACAGTAGCGACAATTGATGGCATGGCACAGCACAGTGGTGGCATGGCACAGTGGCGACAATTGATGGGCACAGTTGTGACAATTGATGGCACAGTGGCTGCGTTTGATGGCATGGCACAGTGGCGATAATTGATGGCCACAGTGGCTGCGTTTGATGGCATGGCACAGTGGCTGCGTTTGATGGCATGGCACAGTGGCGACAATTTTATGGCACAGTGGCGAAAATTTTATGACACAGTGGCTGCGTTTGATGGGCACAGTGGCTGCGTTTGATAGGCACAGTGGTGGCAATTGATAGGCACAGTGGCGGCAATTGATGGGCACAGTGAGGCTGCAATTGATTTTATAATTTTTTTCGTTTGTTTGCGCCCCCCCAAAGATTTTGAGCACCAGCCGCCACTGGTGAGGAGAAGACTTTTGGAGGATGGCCTGGTGTCAAGAAGGGCAGCAAAGAATCCACTTCTCTCCAAGAAAAACATCAGGGACAGACTGATATTCTGCAAAAGGTACAGGGATTGGACTGCTGAGGACTGGGGTAAAGTCATTTCCTCTGATGAATCCCCTTTCCGATTGTTTGGGGCATCCAGAAAAAACCTTGTCCGAGGAAGCAAAGGTGAGTGCTACCATCAGTCCTGGGACATGCCAACAGTAAAGTATCCTGAGACCATTCATGTGTGGGGTTGCTTCTCAGCCAAGGGAGGGGGCTCACTCACAATTATGCCTAAGAACACCGCCATGAATAAAGAATGATACAAAAACATCCTCCGAGAGCAACTTCTCCCAACCATCCAAGAACAGTTTGGTGAGGAACATTTCCTTTTCCAGCATGAAGGAGCACCTTGCCATATGGAAAAAGTGATAACTAAGGGGC
This sequence comes from Rana muscosa, assembly GCA_029206835.1. Classification (NCBI taxonomy): domain Eukaryota; kingdom Metazoa; phylum Chordata; class Amphibia; order Anura; family Ranidae; genus Rana; species Rana muscosa. The sequence goes on along the minus strand of CM055117.1, from coordinate 58,666,636 downwards.
TAGGGGAACAAAACATGGACATTTTGGGTTCACGGTCAGGAAACTCCCCAGACCTTAATCCTATTGAGAACTTGTGACAAACTCCAAGCATTGATTATGTAAGAATGGGCTTCCATCAGTCAGGATGTGACCCAGAAGTTGACTGACAGCATGCAGGGAGAATTGCAGAGGTCTTGAAAAAGAAGGATCAACACTGCAAATATTGACTCTTTGCATAAACTTCATGTCATTGTCAATAAAAGCCTTTGACACATATGCAATGCTTGTAATTATACTTCAGTATACCGTAGTAACATCTGACAAGAAAGATCTAAAAACACTCAAGCAACAGACTTTGTGAAAAATAATATTTGTTTCATTCTCTTTTGGCCAAGACTGTATATAACATCAAATAAAAAGCCCAGTGGTGATACAATACAGCCAAAATAAAGCTCTATTTAAAAAATTATATAAGTTATATAAATTTGGTTTGGGTACAGTGTTGCATGACCGTGCAATTACCAGTTAAAATAGCGCAGTGCTAAATAGCAACAAATGGCCTGGTCATGAAGGGGATAAAACCTTCCGGAGCTGAGGAAGAAAGGAGTCATTGGGGTTAAATCTGGTGCAGCTCTGCATAGAAACCAATCAGATTCCAGGTTTTATTGTCAAAGCTTAATTGAACAAGCTAAAGCTAGAAGCTGATTGGCTACCATGTACAGCTTTACCAGATTTTGCACTCTCCAGTTATAATAAATCAATCTCAATGTCCTTGAAATGTTTGCTTACTTAATGCATGGAAGGTTGCACTTTGTCTTGGTAAATAAAGAAGGTATCCTTGTCACTGGGTGTAGAGGGAAATGGGGATCTTGGTAAATCCCTGCTGTTGGCTTCCAGCAGTGAGATGATCCACAGCTCCCAATTACCAGCGTGGAGTTCCCGGTGTGTCCGTGGGGTAATATTCTAAAAGGATAAACAGTTTTGCTGCTGTGTAGGAGGACGCATCATTTGTGCACAGCTCCGAGGCATATTAATGTTTAATAGGCTGCTATAGCTCAGACTGACAAAACTCCCTGAAAACGACCATAATTATATGAGAATACATTTATTTTATTTTTTTGTTGGTGTCATTCTTTTCCTACTGAAAAAAAATCCTATACAGTATACAGGGCAAAGAATTTGTCAAAAAATCCTATACAGGGCAATAGATTTGCCTAAATACTCCCTCTCCAGCAGCATATGCTCATTCACAGCTAAGCGTTCCAGAATCACGGCGTTTGCGATGCCATTACTTCTAATGGCCCCCCAATTGCGGTGCGATTCTGCCGCAGTTGTCGCACAATTGATCGCGCTGCAATCACTGCAAAATCGTAGCGCACAAAGCTTGTCACTCAAAAAGGAGCAGAAGCTTCATTTGGGAGACAGCGTCGCACGTTGCGATTTGATGTGATTTATCGCACGACAGCTGCGGGTATAGGTGTGCGCATAGCTCCCAACTGTCACTGATTTCGAGGGACTGTCCCTGATTTGGAACAATGTCCCTCTGTCCCTCATTCCTCCTCATTTGTCCCTCATTTTGGTCTGATCGATATAGTTGTATATAAAATGCACTTTTTAGCCCTCAAAAAAATGTTTCCCAACGCTAAACCTTTCATCTGATTTCTAAATTGCTGCATTTGTAAATTCCAAAAGTCAATATAAAGGAATAGTAGTGGTAAAAAAAAAAGCACTTGTGGGTTTAACTAATCTTGTTTTTTGTACAATTCTCCTTTAAGGGGCGTGGCAAGGGGTGTGTCTTATGCCTGCATACTTTTGCTGATAGGTGTCCCTCATTCCCATCTCAAAAAGTTGGGAGGTATGGTCAACGTTAAGGTGGAACCCCAGGCTAGGGATAAGCTGTACACTGGGGTTTATTTACTAAAGCTGGAGAGTGCAAAATCAGGCTCACTTCTGCATAGAAACCAATCAGCTTTCAGGTTTTATTGCAAAAAGCTTAATTGAACAAGCTGAGGTTAGAAGCTGATTGGTTTCTATACAGAAGTGAGCCTGATTTTGCACTCTCCAGCTTTAGTAAATAAACCCCACTGTGTGCAGTGATGTAACTTACTGAGTTCCTCTGTGAAGTGTTCATCCCAAGTCACTACACACCTTCCACGTTCCTGTGCTGGATCAGTTCTAGCATCTGCAACCCCATCCTCCTGCTTTCCACCCCAGCACCCCTTTTCCCCTATGCCTATGACCTTGAAACCTGCGTGCAGCGATCCCGCCCAGAAGCTGATCATTGTAGGCACCCCTGCCAGTAAAGAAGAAAGTAACTACTCATCTTTCTTTCCACCGGAATTGCCAAACATCTCTCCATTGAAGAGAAATTGGCAAGTCCAAAGTGTTATTCTCCTGGTCTCCTACAGCACTCTGTGGTCCTCTTGTCCCTACTAGACATGTGCATTAGTTTTCGTCCGAATGCATTTTCGTATGAATTTGGGGGTTTTCGCGTTCGTTTTAACAAACGATAACGAATGCGCAGAATCCCAAATCTGAAAGATCCGGAATAAAAAATGCTTTATTTTCGTTTCGTTGCGACAACAGTTCGATTTAGATAGAAGATTCGACATGACGGGGACAATAGCGATCTGTGTCTATAGAACCTGCGGTTGAATGTGCCTAACCTAACTCTATTAGTCCAAGATTATTTGTCATAGAGAGAAAAGATTTGACATTCTAGAGACATTATAGAGACATGAAGATTCAGCGAAGCAGCTAAAAACATACGATCGCCGCGAGCCGACATTTATGGTCAAATGCTTGGCCCATAGGCTATAGAAGAATTCTAATGTTGACTAGTAATAATAATTAATAAATATAATTATTACTAGTCATACAACATTAGAATTCCACTATAGCTTGCGGGCGGAGCATTCGACCAGAAATGTACGATTGCGGCAATCGTACAGTTTAGCTGCTTCGTCAAATCTTCTTAGAACATCCCACAGACACCATAAGCCTTCAATTGACAGATTCGACCTTAATTCTGATTTTTGGACGAATGCATTTTTTAACAAAACAAAATAAATAAAAACTAATTTTGGGAGTAACAAAATAATTATTTTTTTTGGACGAAACCAAAATTCCGAAACAAAATATTTCAGTGTGCACGTGTCTAGTCCCTACATATCTGCTGTGTCCTGTAGTGATGTAGACATTGGTGGGAGAAACTACTAAGCGCTATGCAGGGCCTGGACACTACAGCCAGCAATTTATGTTCTTTTTTACATGCACTTCTTCTTCTTTTTTTTTTGGGAGTTTGTGTTTGGTGACAGGCACAGGCGTTGCTAGGGGGGTGCGGGGGGTGCGGTCCGCACCCGGGTGACACCCGCTAGAGGGGTGACACCTTTCCGACTCTCCCGAGGGTGAGGAAAGCCCTGGTATTTTTTTTTTTTTACAGCTGACCCCTGATCACCCCGCTGGAACAACGCCTCCAGCACCGCGGCCGCGCCTGGTGTGCGGGCTTCTCCTACTTCCTCCTCCAGCCTGTCACAACATCTCACACCGCCGGGGCGGCGCGGCGCGACTGCATGCTGTGACGCTGTCCTCGTCTCCTCTCCAGACTCCCGGCCGGAAGAGGTGTGAGTACAGTACAGGCAGGAGGGTGACACTCAGCTTGCGAGGGGGTGTCGTGTCCTGGTGTCCATCGCCGGCCCGAGCCCAAGGTAAGGTGCGTGATAGGTGGGGGGGTTTCCATGGTACCGGCAGGCCACCTGAGAGCTGGTGTGGGAGGACTCTCAGACAGTGTCTGGCGCCCTGTGCTAGTCTGATAACGAGGGGGGGTGCAAGGTGGTCTGCCGGACACAGGTATATATATTATTGCTGTGTCCAGCCACCCCCCTCCCCCACCAGACCAGCTCACTCAGCTACTGTGCCTATTATATCTAATATACCACCCCAGCCTGCTGTATACAACCCCAGCCTGCCCTATACCACCCCAGCCTGCCCACTCCAGCCTGCCCCATACCCCCCCAGCCTGCCCAATACCACCCCAGCCTGCCCTATACCACCCCAGCCCGCCCTGTGCCACCCCAGCCTGCCCCGTACCACCCCAGCCTGCTGTATACCACCCGAGCCTGCCCTGTGCCACGCCAGCCTGCCCTGTACCACCCCAGCCTGCCCTGTGCTGCCCCATACCACCCCAGCCTGCCCTGTGCCACCCCAGCCTGCCCCGTACCACCCCAGCCTGCCCCGTACCACCCGAGCCTGCCCCGTGCCACGCCAGACTGCCCTGTGCCAGCCTGCCCTATGCCACCCCAGCCTGCCCACTCCAGCCTGCCCCATACCCCCCCCCAGCCTGTTGTATACCACCCCAGTCTGCCCTTTACCCCCTCAGCCTGCCCCGTACCCCCCCCAGCCTGCTGTATACCACCCCAGCCTGCCCTATACCACCCCAGCCTGCCCCGTACCACCCCAGCCTGTTGTATACCACCCGAGCCTGCCCTGTGCCACGCCAGCCTGCCCTGTGCCACCCCAGCCTGCCCTGTACCACCCTGCCCTATACCACCCCAGCCTGCCCACTTCAGCCTGCCCCATACCCCCTCAGCCTGCTGTATACCACTGCAGCCTGCCCTGTGCCACCCCAGCCTGCCCCATACCACCCCAGCCTGCTGTATACCACCCGAGCCTGCCCTGTGCCACCCTGCCCTATACCACCCCAGCCTGCCCACTCCAGCCTGCCGTATACCACCCCAGCCTGCCGTATACCACCCCAGCCTGCCCTGTGCCACCCCAGCCTGCCCCGTACCACCCCAGCCTGCTGTATACCACCCGAGCCTACCCTGTGACATGCCAGCCTGCCCTGTACCACCCCAGCCTGCCCTGTGCTGCCCCATACCACCCCAGCCTGCCCTGTGCCACCCCAGCCTGCCGTATACCACCCCATCTTGCCCCATGCCACCCCAACATGCCCTATACCCCCCCAACCTGCCTTTTCCCACCCTAATTTTCCTGTACCACCCTAGCTTTCCCTATACCAGGGATATGCAATTAGCGGACCTCCAGCTGTTGCCAAACTACAAGTCCCATTAGGCATAGCGAGACTCTGACAGCAGCAAGCATGACACCCAGAGGCAGAGGCATGATGGGACTTGTAGTTTTGCAACAGCTGGAGGTCCGCTAATTGCATATCCATGCCCTATACCACCACAACCTGCCCTATGCCACCCTAACTTGCCCTGTACCACCCCAACCTGCCCTATGCCACCCTTATTTGCCCTATACCACCCCAACCTGCCCTGTGCCACGCTAACTTGCACTATAACACCCCAACCTGCCCCATACCGCCTTAACCTGCCATATACCACCCCAACCTGCCACTATACCACCCTATACTACCCTAACCTGCCACTATACCGCCCTATACTATCATTTACAGGGGCTGGTTTGGGGTGCGCCCTGTGACTGTGCGCTGCTTGCATGGTGCTGGCAGCCTAGATGGGGGGGGGGGGGGTGACACCATGTTTTACCGCACCGGGTGACACCAACCCTAGTGACGCCACTGGTGACAGGGTCGCTTTAACTGTTTTTGCTGAACAACAAACATAAGGAACGCGTTGAATGCTGGAATAAAGTGCACTTGGCAGCCCACCACCAGATGCTGAGAAATTTCGTTTGGCGTCCTGCAGAATATCAATACATCAATCAGGCAAAGATATATAGGATGAGATGGTTTTCTCAGCGTGCCGCCATGGTGCGCACGCGGGACCTTGCTGTTTTATATCTGTCACATTCTGTTTTATGGCCGCTGTCAGACTGCGAGTGGAACAATTTAGTGACAATGGGGGAGAGGGCTTGTAATAATAATACAAAGTTGTCATCCATTCAGACTACATTACCGCAGCAGTGATAGACCTAACAGGAATCCATGCTGTTAGGCAATTTTGTGCCATTGTATTTCCGAACACATATGACAAGCAGGAACTCAATCTACTGTCTTCTCTTAAAAAGAAAAAAAAACAAAAGACCTTTTCGAAAATAGTTTTTTGCGTTACTTTAAAAGCAGGCAACCTCTCCATGCAACAAATGAACATTTTACCCTTAAAGGGCAGGTTCACTTTTAGGCCTCGTGCAAAATTGGACATTTTTGGACGTTTTTACAGCAGCTGTTTTTGGCTGTAGACGTTTTTTTTCTACAGTCATTAAACTCTCCATCATGTTATCCTATGTGTCCGTGCACACATAGGCTGTTATCAGCAGTTTTGGGCAGTGGCGTTTTTGAGCAGTAAAAAAAAAAAAACGAGTGTGTTCTGAGCGACATTTTTCAGCTGTAAAAACACTCTAACGCTGATAAACGTCGATAAACGCTAAAAAACGTTGCTCACCAGCATTTTTTTATGTTTTTGATCCATTGAAATAAAAATAAAATAAAAAATGTCTTAAAAAAAACGCGGAAAAACGCTAATAAACGCTAATAAACGCCACAAAACGATATTGCAAAAATGTTGTGTAGCGCCCTGCCCACGGTGATTGGGGCGCTATTGTAAATTTAGGGGGTGCCTGAGCCAATAGTTGGGCTCAGACTTATGTAATTACATACAAATTGCCTCTGTCCTGGCTATAGTGGTGCCTGAAAGTGTTTTCCCTTGTTGCCTGGAGGTGGCGGTACCACCTCAGGTCCCTGTTGGAACGCAGGCAGACCATGGTGTATTGGGTGTCCCTTCTCAGAAGTGGTTCAGTGGGAGTGGTGCCCTGCTGTGCATGCTGGGAGGGATACTTAAGGGGCAGATGACATTGTGCGGGGCTCTTCTTTGCCTCGTGGCCCTCCTGGCGCGAGGTGTGTGTGTGTGTTCTCAGCCCGGGGCCACGTTGGCCCGAGGCTGCATCTCTAGCGAGTAGGCCCAGTTATGATGACTGGGGCCTACAATCCTAAAGGGGATCCAAGCTGTCCACCAAGAGGGAGAAAGCTGCTTAACGAAGGAAACCGGGGGAGGACCTGCCCTGGAGGAGACCAGCAAAGTGCTAATGTCTCGAGATAGGCCTGGTGACCTCGTTAAGAAGGGATCCACTACTTTAAAAGCCCAGCAGTTTGCCAGGTCAGCTTAAAGCCCTGTACACACGATCGGTTTTACCGATAAAAACAGTCCGATGGACTTTTTTCATCGGACAAACCGATCGTGTATGGGCCCCATCGGTCTTTTTTCCATCTGTGTTAAAAAATAGAACATGTTTTAAATTTATCCGATGGAAAAAAAAAACAATAGCAAATTACTATCGTCTGTGGGGAACTCCATCTGATAAAAAACCCACGCATGCTCAGAATCAAGTCGACGCATGCTCAGAAGCATAGAACTTCATTTTTCTTGGCTCGTCTGAGTGTTTTACGTCACGGCGTTTGGGACAATCGGTTTTTTGACTGATGGTGTGTAGGCAAGACTGATGGAAGTCAGCTTCACCGGATTTCCGATGGAAAAATGCATCGGTTTAAAATCCATAGGAAATCCAATCGTGTGTACAGGACTTTAAGGTTCTTTTACTGCACGGCTGGAAGTTCGGGACTGAAATCCTGTGGCAGAGGATTCCTGGCTATCCATATTTGTTCTCAAACGGTCTGTGGCAGAGACTGTTCTCATACTGGTTCGTGCGTCATCCCGGCTGCTAGAGTCTAGACCAGGTGAGAGGGGTCTATCCGGGTGACCAATACCCACTCAAAAGAGAGAGTGGTGAATCACTTTAGACATTTTTGTGTGTTCTGCAACGAGTACCTGAACCTTCCCCTCTCTTCTCATACCTTCTAATTTCTCTACAAGTTACTGCAGCAAAAATAAAACCCAACAGTTGAAGGTTTTACATCTCGTGTGGCAACATCTCGTCTGACAACGAACCTAGAGGTATCAGTCTATCCAATGAAGAGCTGAGAACCCATGGAGAGAGCGACGCGGGATCGCGCCCATGGAAATTCGCTTTCAATCTATCCAATGAAGAGCCGAGAACCCGTGGAGAGAGCGACGTGGGATCGAGCCCATGGAAATTCGCTATCAATCTATCCAATGAAGAGCCGAGAACCCGTGGAGAGTGCGACGTGGGATCGAGCCCACGGAAATTCGGGGCCGGACACCGCAAGGTGTTTTTTCACCTTAATGCAGAGTGTGATGATGTGTATGCTTTATGCTATAATTCAAGTTCAATTGCTATGCCTAGTTCCTTATGCATGTGTAGCGGGGTCCTCAAATTGATGGGATACACCTGGGGAATAGTGTGACCCAGGTGTATAATTGTGTTAGGGTTCAGACCCCTTTTTGTTTCGTGGAGGATTGGAGGATGTAGTATTCTCCTTTGCCTGTGGGTGGCGGGGTACCCACAGGCTTCAGGTAGAATCATCTCCTGCAGTGCTCCCTGTTTTGTCCCTTCCCGGAGATGGTATGGCTGGGGCGGGGAACCCGCCGGGCCGTTGATGGGAGGAGATAAAAGGGGGAGACGCCCTTACCACGAGGTCTTGCGGAGAAGGAGGTCCTCGGAGGAGGAGGGTTGCGGTCCGCACCCAGGCCCCTTAGGCCTGGGTGCTGGAGATCCAGGAGTCTGGTCCAGGTGCCCATGGCCTGGTCCGGAGTCATGTTGGCGTCCATCCCAGGCACCTTTAGCCTGGGGTGAGGTACTATCGAGGAGGCCTGGGGCCCAGTACCTTCGACTGGGTCCCGCTAGGGTGGACTGTCCGAGGGTCCCTGAGCGGAGGGACTCGTATCTGAGGTGAGGAGGCCAGAGAGGTTACCCACTGGAGACCCGGAGCAGCACCAACCCGGTGACAGTGGGCCTCTGGGAACTCTCTTGGGAGGACACATCCCCCTGATAGGGGCCACAGCGTATCGAAGAGGGCTCCATTGCTGTTCATAGGGGTTGCTGGAAGAGACCCCATCTTTCCTGTTCTGTAACAGCCGGATTGGCTTAGGCGCCGCTGGTCATAGTACAGTGGCATAGAACTTAAACTTTAGGAAGTGCCTCGATCTGCTCGCCCCACCGTTGGCAAGGTTATAGGTCCCAACCAGTTTGCTGCAAAAGAACTGTTTATTGTGCTTTGCTTATTGGAGTGTCAAATAAACAAGTGTTGGACCTTTCTCCGGTGTGTGAACTCCAGTTACTGGAAGCAAAGGGGAGGCTGGTGAATTTGCAATTACAGACTCGGTGCATTCACAGAACACACCGGCCCGAGGAAACATCAGTAAGTGGCCTTCACCTCCCTACTACAATGGGGAGGACATGGGCCGTGGCGCATCTCACTCTCACAACCCAGGAACCCCTAGACATGAGTTGGTGTGTAACCGGCAAAGATAGAGAGAGAGTGAGGCTGCTACACGTGGGGGCTCGTGAGTCCGGGATAGAGTGTGTTCTAGAGATGGACTTGAGAATGTCTACATTTGAACTTTGCTGCCCAGAGGAGTTCCGAGCAGATCGGCCATATTACTGGCCAAAGTGCGTCCCTGCTCGGAGTTGTGGAAATGACCCTAACATGGGAAAGGCCCATGCGGAGGAGCGGAAAAAGGGAGAGGTCCAGCCGTGTGACGTACTGCACGTGGGGACTGTTAACGCACTGCGCCACGAGGCACCCCATGGCGACATAGTTCGTGGGCGGAGTCAAGAGGAAGCCCGCGAAAATGTACAGCTCATGGGAGGAGTCTGGCCAAGTGTGGGAATACACGTGGAGACTCCGGCGCGGGGTCAGTGCATGATGGAGCAGCAGATAGTCGGGATGACCTCAAGTGCCCCGTGGATTATGGTTCCTCACCCCACGAGAATGACTTCCTTTGCTGCCCCCATCACAGACACGGGGATAAGACTTAGGCCCCGAGGGCGGTTGGCTCTGTACACTTGCAGAGACACTGAGGCCCTCGGTGTGATCTGTCCCGGCTGCTCGGGACTGGTGGTCACCCTGAAGCCATTCGGGCGATGTGAGGAGTGCAGAGAATTCCTTTTTGAGGTCGAGTCGTCCACAGCAAGGCCCCGGGCCCTTCGCCTCAACCACCTCACGGGTACCGCTACTCCGGAAGGGGAGATCAAGGCCTTTGTCGAGGTTCCCGTGCGCGCTGACCAGGGCGATGGACTGCCCAACAGAGAAAAATCCGAGGATGCTGCCTCGGTCGCCACAAGTTCTCTGCTCCCACCCCCGAAGAGGAAAGTTGGCCTAGTACAGGCATCCTATGGACGTGGTCGAGCTTCACCCCGCTGCTTGCCTGGCCTGGATGGCGCCGGTCGAGAAGGAAGTCCCGGACATCCCAGTCCTCTACAAGGGTCAGGTGAGCCAGGGGCTGGGACTGTGGTGGTGGTTGGAGGTGTCGGGGGCCCATTGGAGGTGGAGCCCCCCAGGGAGGATGATTCTGTGTCCACCGGAAGATATCTGCCTGCGGAGATGTATGACACCTCCGACCTAGAGTCGCTGTCTGACTGCGGAGAAGATGGCGAGATAGACGAACTGTTCAGCCGCAAGGGCTGGGATAGAATGCCACTTCTTGCTTCCCGTGCGGTACGGGATTCACCTATGTACACAGGAGACAGCACACCTCGGGTGGAAGACCCGCAGCTTACGAGGGAACCTACCCCTCCACCGGTGTCCTCATCTACTGTTACCTCACCTGCTTTGGTTGTGGGGACACCCCGCGCTTTTTTGAGAGCGCCGAAAGTCAGTTTCAGGGAGCTGGTAAAGGCACCTCGGCATCCGGAAGCTATTGTGCTGCCTGGAACTGGAGAGAAAGCCACTATGCCACCTTTGGCCCGCTTGCAGAGACTGTTTTGCCACAAAGTAGCTCGGGAATATGGGTGGGAGTACCCGTATCTGCCCCGGGACTTGCTGTTTGAGGTGGAAGTCTGGAGAGCAAGATGGTATGACGAGTTTGTGTGGGACAAGTTGAAGGTGCCTCATGCTCGCAGGTACCTGGAATGTGTGCCGGCAGTGTCTAAGAGGTTTGAGGACTGCAGAGCTGAATGGAAATTGGGGCGCCATATCCATGCTGACAAGATAGTCATTTGCAGAAGAGAAGGAGAAGATGTCGAGTATTCGATAGAGGCATTTGACAAACACCTGAAACCCCTGTATCTGCCGGATCCAAAGTTTTATTTATAGGAGAAAAGAACTCCTGTTTATTTCCTTTGTGCACTTGAACTTTCTGGAAGAGCCATTCCCAGACACCCAGGACTGTGCCCTGCTTTTGTTTTTATTTGGGCTTTTCTTTTTCTCATTGGAGACTTGGGGCTGTTGTGTTTTTGTGTTTCCCCTTTTCTTCATGTGCCAAAGGCAAGGACATTTGGGAATAGTGGCAGAGTAGGGAAAAGCTGGAAGAACGAAGATTCGTTGAGTGTCATGACCGCGGCGCTGTCACCAGGTGGCAGTGTTGCGCAACAAATGTTTGAAAATGTTTCACACACACATCACCTTGCTTGTTGGAGTGAGTGGGTCTCTCGGCTGACGGGCCCACTCATGCCAAATGGCAAGAAATTATGTTAGGATGTTGTTTTTTTCTTTCCCCTGCAGGAGAATCGTCAATCAAGATCATTGAGAGTGGGTGGCTCTTAGACAGTGTGGGAGAGGGGTTGTGATTATGCAGGTGTTTAAAGTGTTTTATGACATAAGTTGTTTTATATGTTCCCCATTCCCTGAGCAGGTCTTGGCACTTGGGAAAAATTTAGAGGAACTGCCTCAGGGGTTTCACTCCATGTCACCACTTTATGGGAGGCATGGGTGTGCACCTGACGCTGGGGACCAGCGTCCAATCACAGGGGGAATGTGTAGCGGGGTCCTCAAATTGATGGGATACACCTGGGGAATAGTGTGACCCAGGTGTATAATTGTGTTAGGGTTCAGACCCCTTTTTGTTTCGTGGAGGATTGGAGGATGTAGTATTCTCCTTTGCCTGTGGGTGGCGGGGTACCCACAGGCTTCAGGTAGAATCATCTCCTGCAGTGCTCCCTGTTTTGTCCCTTCCCGGAGATGGTATGGCTGGGGCGGGGAACCCGCCGGGCCGTTGATGGGAGGAGATAAAAGGGGGAGACGCCCTTACCACGAGGTCTTGCGGAGAAGGAGGTCCTCGGAGGAGGAGGGTTGCGGTCCGCACCCAGGCCCCTTAGGCCTGGGTGCTGGAGATCCAGGAGTCTGGTCCAGGTGCCCATGGCCTGGTCCGGAGTCATGTTGGCATCCATCCCAGGCACCTTTAGCCTGGGGTGAGGTACTATCGAGGAGGCCTGGGGCCCAGTACCTTCGACTGGGTCCCGCTAGGGTGGACTGTCCGAGGGTCCCTGAGCGGAGGGACTCGTATCTGAGGTGAGGAGGCCAGAGAGGTTACCCACTGGAGACCCGGAGCAGCACCAACCCGGTGACAGTGGGCCTCTGGGAACTCTCTTGGGAGGACACATCCCCCTGATAGGGGCCACAGCGTATCGAAGAGGGCTCCATTGCTGTTCATAGGGGTTGCTGGAAGAGACCCCATCTTTCCTGTTCTGTAACAGCCGGATTGGCTTAGGCGCCGCTGGTCATAGTACAGTGGCATAGAACTTAAACTTTAGGAAGTGCCTCGATCTGCTCGCCCCACCGTTGGCAAGGTTATAGGTCCCAACCAGTTTGCTGCAAAAGAACTGTTTATTGTGCTTTGCTTATTGGAGTGTCAAATAAACAAGTGTTGGACCTTTCTCCGGTGTGTGAACTCCAGTTACTGGAAGCAAAGGGGAGGCTGGTGAGCTTGCAATTACAGACTCGGTGCATTCACAGAACACACCGGCCCGAGGAAACATCAGTAAGTGGCCTTCACCTCCCTACTACAATGGGGAGGACATGGGCCGTGGCGCATCTCACTCTCACAACCCAGGAACCCCTAGACATGAGTTGGTGTGTAACCGGCAAAGATAGAGAGAGAGTGAGGCTGCTACACATGTTAGGAAACAGTTAACAGTTTTGGTCATGTGATCTGGGGGCGGGAAGCTGTGGTTAGTTCTAAGATGGATGCTACTGAATAAAGTCCAGGCTTATGTTCAAGCTCATGCTGTCTGCCTATCCTTCATGCTAAATCTTTTAAATCTTTTACAAGAGTCATGGCAGCAAACAGCAACACAAGGAACATTCCTTCACTGGATTTGGAATCAGGGAATGTATCTGAAAACTGGTCACAGTGGAGGGAGCTGATAGAGCTTGTGTTTGCAGGACCAGATGCAGACAGATGGTCTGATCAGCAGAAAGCATCTCACTTTCTGATATGTGTGGGACAAAAAGGACGTGATGTGTGCAGAGCCTGGCAAGCAAGTGGGGAGATCACTGCAGAGGACAAAAAGAAAACAGAGGTACTGTTTGCAAAGTTTGAGGCATACTGCAACCCAAGGAGAAACTCCACAGTGCAAAGGAAATTGTTTTATGAGAGGAACCAGTGTGAAGGTGAGTCTGTGGATGAATGGGTGACACAGTTGCGCTTGCTTGCCAAAGACTGTGCTTTCTATGATGCTGGAGATATGATAAAAGACCACATTCTGATGGGCAGTAAGTTTAAGGAAGTTCAGGGAAAGCTGCTGCAAGAAGAAGACTTAAAGCGGAGGTTCACCTTACATATAAACGTTGTATTCCTAATATCGTTATAACAGTTACATTAGTATGTCACCAACCTTTTCTCGTTTCGGAGGCTGTAATTGAAGAAAATTCGTTTTCATTACTTGCACTTCCTGGTTTTACTCCCGCGGGAGTAGGCGGGTCTTTCTTTCCCCGGCGACGCTGTGTGTTCTGGGATGTCAGCGCAATGTCTCCTGGGAGCAAAGTGTCATGCTTCCCAGGAGACGCCCTCCAGCGAAATCCCATTCATTAACCACTACCCGGAAGTCTGGCGGAACTCTGTGCTTGTGGGCTTCACGATGCCCACAAGCAAAATGGAAAAGACAGGAACAGTTTTTCTAAATATTTCTTTTAAACGAAAACAAACGGGGGACGATTGAAAACGCAGGACGAGTGAGTACTTATTAGTAATATGTAAGGACATGCAATAGACATAAAAAAAAAATAAGTATGGACCGTGGAACCTCCGCTTTAAATCTTGAGAAAGCCATAAGGATTGCCAGAGCATATGAAATGTTGAGAAAGGACATGCAGGTACTGGAAGGAACGCAGCTCCAGATTAATGCTATAGAAAATCACAGCAGCAGATATGGGCAAGAAAGAACACACAAAGGTATAAAGAGCCCTTATGGCACTGGGACAAGTAACACACAAGAAGCGTGTGGATATTGTGGAAACATGCACCATAAAAATAGTGTCTGTCCGGCAAGGGGGCAGATATGCAATAAATGCAAGAAAAGAGGACATTTTGCCAGGGTCTTCACAAACCGGAAGGTCAAAAACACGTTCTGTACATGCCATAGAGGACAATGATGACAATGCAGGGTCAGACTCAGACTGCACTCCAATATATCTTGCAGCAGTACAAAAAACACATCAGTCTGCAGATGAAGCAACTGTAACATTACAGATAGGGGCTAACAAAACTCCAATCACATTCAAAATAGATACAGGAGCACAAGTACAGTAAATTGTGTGCCAAGCCACATATACCTGGAACACCTTAGTAATGAATCCCCCTTAGAGACTCAGGACCTACCAAAACAAATGGGATATGGGGGTGAAAAGCTGAAAGTAATGGGTCGCTGTCATGCAAAATGTTCTTACAAGGGATCTGAAAAGGTTTTACAATTGTTTGTGATAGAAACACAAGCCCCAGCCGTGCTAGGTCTCAGAACAAGAAAAGAGATTGGACTTGTGAAGATCATAATGACTGTGGATGGTGGGCACATAGGACTGACAGAGGCTGACATTAAACGTGAGTACTGTGATCTATTCAAGGGCCTGGGGTGCCTCTCAGGTGTAAGCCGCATACGCATAAAAGAGGGTGCACAGCCTGTCATTCACGCCCCAAGGAGAATACCTTTGACTTTGTGGATAAAGTCAGACAAGAACTCACTAGGATGGAAAAGCTGGGAGTAGTAAAAAAGGTCACATAACCATCGGAATGGGTCAGTTCTATGGTTGTGGTGGAGAAGAAGAACACGGGTGCAATTCGTATATGCATTGACCCACGTGATTTGAACAAAGTCATAATGAGAGAACACTACAAACTCCCCACCATACAGGATATAGCGCACAAGCTAGTAGGAGCAACAGTATTTAGTGTACTAGACGCCCATTTGGGTTACTGGCAATTGCGTCTTGATGAAGCCAGCAGTTACTTGACCACTTTTAACTCCCCTTTGGGTCGATGGCGCTTCACAAGGGTACCTTTCGGCATAGCATCCGCACAGGAAATATTTCAAAAGAAATCACACGAATTGATCGCTGGTCTACAGGGTGTTGAAGTAATAGTTGATGATATGCTGGTCTATGGAAAGGATCAAATGGAACATGACAAAAACCTTACTGCTTTGCTCAATCGGTGTCGTGAGAAGAATCTCACACTCAATCCAAACAAAATGCAAATTGGGGTAGTAGAAGTTACATATTTTGGACACTTACTAACCAAAGAGGGTTTGAAGCCTGATCCAAAGAAGATTACAGCAGTTCTCAACATGAAGGCCCCAACCTCCAGAAAGGAGTTGGAGACATCACTAGACATTTTCAACTATCTATCCAAATTCTCTCAGGGCCTTGCTCAACAGGTACGTACACTGCTACAGAAGGATGCTGTTTGGTGTTGGGATGCAAACATGGAAAATACTTTCGACAAAGTGAAAAAACTGATCACTAAACATCCAGGGCCAATACTGAAATATTTTGATGCAAACTGTGACACTGTACTTCAGGTGGATGAATCCCAGTTTGGGTTAGGTGCTGTACTGACTCAACAAGGACATCCTGTGGCATATGCTTCACGAGCACTGACCCCAACGCAAGCCAATTATGCCCAAATTTAGAAAGAGATGCTGGCTATTGTGAATGGATGTGAGAAATTTCACCAGTACATATATGGTCGCCCGGTAGTTGTGGAAACAGACCACAAGCCATTGGAGTACATCCTACAGAAACCGCTAGCTTCTACACCTCCACGTCTGCAGCGGATGGTTATGAAATACAGAAGTATGATCTCACAGTAAAGTACAAGCCTGGAAAGGAAATTCCCATGGCAGATGCCCTGTCTAGGGTGTTTCTAGAAGGACATGAAGCACGGGATGAACCTGAGTTGGAAGAACAGGTACATACATTACTAGCAAACATTCCAATATCGGATGTACGGCTGGAGAAGATAAGACAAGACACCAAACAGGATAACGTCCTAGGAAAAGTGTGTGAAGAACTTGTGTCCGATAATGGCCCACAATTCTCGTGTTCTGAGTTCCAGTGCTTCCTGTGTGAATGGGGAATCAGGCACAAACCCACAAGCCCCTATCACCCACAGGCCAATGGTCTAGCAGAGAAGTATGTTGGCATAGCCAAATCCATTATACTGAAAGCACAATCATCAGGGCAGGATGTGTACCTAGGACTGTTAAACTATTGTGCAACACCTATTGAAGGTTTATGCTCACCTGCACAGCTGCTAATGGGTAGAACACTGAGGACCACAGCGCCTATTGCACCACAGAAATTGCAGCCTCAGTCTATTCCACAGGATCGAGTAACAGCTCATAGGATCATAAACATGAAAAGGCAAAAACTGTATTTTGATAAATCTACAAAATCCCTTCGTCCACTCTGGGCAAGCTGTGCGCCACAGAGTCACTGGGAATACATGGGAACCTGCTCGAATTGTCAAAGAAGCCAATTCACCAAAATCATACATAATCAAGACCAAGTGTGGACCGAAACTGAGACGAAACAGGTGTCATCTTCGTCCAGACACTGCTACAGATACCTCATTAGAGGAACCGGATGACAATGGAGATAATGAACAAGCCCATGATGGCACAGAAGTCCTAAACACGGATATTGGGTCTACTAAGGATACAGAGGACAGCGTAAACATATCAGCATATGATAATGCTGGGAGTGACTCTCAACTGGACACCAATCCTACGGATGATGAGCCAGCGGTTACTTTCTCTCGCTATGGTCGAGCTATTAAACCAAAGATATGGAGGGACTTTGTCTCATATTAAATGTTTCATGCTTGAGTGGGAAGATGTGATGATGTGTATGCTTTATGTTATAATTCAAGTTCAATTGTTATGCCTAGTTCCTTCTGCATGTTAGGAAACAGTTAACAGTTTTGGTCATGTGATCTGGGGGCAGGGAGCTGTGGTCAGTTCTAAGATGGATGCTACTGAATAAAGTCCAGGCTCGTGTTCAAGATCATGCTGTCTGCCCATCCTTCATGCTAAATCTTTTACACATAGGGTGCATCAGTGTTGCCAACCGTACGTAGATTTACGTACAGCCCGCAAATTTAACCCCTTTTTCGGGGTGTACGTTAAAGTCCGTTATGGGCACCGGCGCCCATAAAAAAGATGGCTGCGAGCCGGTCATACAACTGCGCATGCGCCTTTCCGAAAGCCGGCCGAGCTCAGGGAAACTTGTTCACGCTCGGCCGGACGGCGCACGCGCGGTAACGTGATGGCACCGCTGGCGCTATTTTTGAAAAGGCCACAGCGGCTGGCGCGACACCTGTAGTGAGTGCATTGCATGCCATGCACTCATCATAGGTGGAGGAGGACTCGGAGCGAGCGGACTCGGAGCACTGACAGGGCCCAGGGCCCAGGCCCCAGGGCCCAGGGGTGAGGAGGACGGACTCGACTCGAGTTTCAAGGTCAGTGAAACTGGGGGGGATACAAGCGAGTGAGAGCCTGGCGTCCTGGGAGCCTGAAGCCGTGCCATGCAGGGGAGAGACTGATGTGCTCTGTCCACCACCATATTACTTCTCAAAATCATCAGTGTGTGCTGTGTCCTCCTCTGGTTCCTGTGCCCCTTTCACCTCTCCACAGGTCAGGGCAGCACAGTGCAGCACTGACCTGTGGAATGGTGAAAGGGGCACAGGAGGAGGACACAGCACACTGATGATGTGGAGAAGTAATATGGTGGTGGACAGAGGAGGAGGCTACTGTGAGGGGGTGAGGAGGGCACCATCATGTCCACAGCCTGTCTCCACCGGCACCTCCTATAGTATGTCCGCAGCCTCTGTCCCCCTCCTGTAGTATGTCCGCAGCCTCTGTCCCCCTCCTCTATTATGTCCGCAGCCTCTGTCCCCCTCCTGTAGTATGTCCGCAGCCTCTGTCCACCTCCCTGTAGTATGCCCGCAGCCTCTGTCCCCCTCCTGTAGTATGTCCGCAGCCTCTGTCCCCCTCCTGTAGTATGTCCGCAGCCTCTGTCACCCTCCTGTAGTATGTCCGCAGCCTCTGTCCACCTCCTGTAGTATGTCCGCAGCCTCTGTCCCCCTCCTGTAGTATGTCCGCAGCCTCTGTCCCCCTCCTGTAGTATGTCCGCAGCCTCTGTCCCCCTCCTGTAGTATGTCCGCAGCCTCTGTCCCCCTCCTGTAGTATGTCCGCAGCCTCTGTCCCCCTCCTGTAGTATGTCCGCAGCCTCTGTCCACCTCCTGTAGTATGTCCGCAGCCTCTGTCCACCTCCTGTAGTATGTCCGCAGCCTCTGTCCACCTCCTGTAGTATGTCCGCAGCCTCTGTCCACCTCCTGTAGTATGTCCGCAGTCTCTGTCCACCTCCTGTAGTATGTCCGCAGTCTCTGTCCACCTCCTGTAGTATGTCCGCAGCCTCTGACCACCTCCTGTAGTGTGTCCGCAGTCTCTGTCCACCTCCTGTAGTATGTCCGCAGTCTCTGTCCACCTCCTGTAGTATGTCCGCAGCCTCTGTCCACCTCCTGTAGTATGTCCGCAGTCTCTGTCCACCTCCTGTAGTATGTCCGCAGTCTCTGTCCACCTCCTGTAGTATGTCCACAGTCTCTGTCCACCTCCTGTAGTATGTCCGCAGTCTCTGACCACCTCCTGTATCGTGTCCGCAGCCTCTGACCATCTCTTGTCTTTTATCATGTCTGCGGTCTCTGAGGGGATCCCAGAAAGGAGTCAAGAGTGGAAGTGCTGCCGGGATGGGGGTTACGGCCCGGGAAGAAACAGACGTGTGGACTGGGGAGAGGAGATCAGAGCCACCAAGCTGGAGCCGTCTGACTGAGCCCCGCACGGTGCACCTGAGAGGAGGTCAGTGACAGTGCCGCCAGGCCATTCTGAGGGGGGGGGGGGTCACTGATGTAAGGAGGTGAATGAATACAATAATGTAAGGGGACACTGATATAAAGGTTTCCCCCTTATATTAGTACCCCCCCCCCTTACCTTAGTGTATTCACTCTGCGGAAGGTGGTCTCTATTCACCAGAGCCCCCCTCCACATCAGAGTTCCCCCTTACATCATGATCTGCAGCGTTCCCCTTTACATAAGAGTTTCCTTGCACTGTAAGGGGGATCCCTGCAGACTCTGATGTAGGAGGGAACTCTGTGCTGGCTGGGTTATAGTATTATAGTAACCTAACCTTCATGTAAATTGAGAAAAATGTTTTTTTACTTTTGTTTAACTTAAACACATTGATAAATAGCATTAGCTGTGTGTTTATAGTTCAAATATTGATATTTGCACTGTTTAGCACTAAAAACAGTGATTGTAGGTACTTTTTTGCAGTGTCAGTAAAAAATGCGGCTCTGCCAGCAATTTTCATGATTTTTGCCAGTAAAACATTGGTGCCGTACAGAAATTTTGGCATCCTTGCCAGTAAATTTCACTTCAGGGGGTTGGCAACACTGGGGTGCATTAAGGTGAAAAAACATAAAAACATGTAGGTTTACAACCCCTTTAAGGCTAGCCATACATGCATAGCTTTCACATGTTTAGGCCACGTAAAATCTTTGTGTGCGCACAGGGTGTGCCATGTGTGACTGGGCACACCCTAATCACTCTGTGTGGTGCAGATTCCCATTGTTTAGATCCCTGCTATTTCACTAAAGCCCCCTAATGGGGCTTCTAAAAAAAATTGCAAAAAAAAATTTAATTAAAAAAATAGAATTTAAAAAAATTATTAAAAAAATTGAATAATAAAAATGAAAAAATACTGACACCATTCACTGCCATAATGACACCATCAGTATATATACACTTGCACACACATGCATATGTAATGAATACCTGCACGTTGGACAGATTGATGATTTCCATCATAAAGTTGCAGTCGTACTTCAGCAGGTGACCACACTGTCCGATCAGACTCGGTCTAAGGAGGTATGTCAATGCATAAAGCCACATTTGAAACAGAACAGCTGCTAATGTACTCTAATGTGCGTAAAAAAATTGCATCTGAAACCTTTTTTGTAACTATTGTGTGTTGCCATGTGTTGTGGTACACTACAATGCAGGCGCTTTGCATTAGTCTTCACATGGATGATGATTAAAACAGGTAGATCTAAGTATGCAGGCATCTGGGGTAAAGCTGTCGACGTAGACCATCCTCCGCACCGACATTGATGTCATCCCTTCCACGCTGCGCTCCATGAGCGGTTCAAGCCTCGCTTTCAGATCGCTCTACTGCAGGGTAGTCTTCCCGGTCATGATTGCAGACTGACAGCGGTGAGAGCCGGCGGTGCGGGATGGTCTATGTGAACAGCTTTACCCCGGAAGCCTGCATACTTAGATGTGCCTCTTTTAATCATCAACCATGTGAGTTGCTAAATGTTGTACCTTCATTAAGGCCTCTTTCACACTGAGGCGCTTGAAAAACTGCCAGTAAAACACTGAGTGCTTTTGAAGTGCTTTTCAGGCGCCTTTGAAGCGCTTTCAATTCATTTCAATGGAGAGGGGCGTTTTTTCAACGCACTGCCCCAGTGTGAAAGCATTCATTGATTTTAATGGAAATACGTTTTCGTAAGCTTTTCAGGCGCTTTTTTTAGCTTGAAATCGCCTGAAAAGCGCCTCAGTGTGAAAGTGGTCTAAATGTAACCATGTGTTCCAGTCTAAATGTAACCATATTGCTACACTTAGAGGCGCCTCTCTTCTCTTTTATATTCTGTAGTTCTAACGGGTCACCTAATCTGACGTAACACCGGGGTCCCAAGAGAGTGATCTAGTCCACGACTAGCCTTTTTATATCCTCTCCCAGCAGTCTGTTCTTCTCTCCTCAGCAGTCTGGAAGTTGTAGTCCTAAAACAGTGAGATCTCAATGTGAAACTTGAGTCCCTGTATGCTTTGCTTCCTGGTGTTAATCACTCTGCTGGCAGGATGTGATGACAGTCTTTGCTGCCACTAGAGGGAAACAGTTTCACTGCAGCAATGTTGCAGAGTGTCTTCTGATCCTCCAGGTAAGATAGCCAGCTCCCTGCTACATTTGTGACCTCAAAGTGCACTGAGATAGGTAGGAGGAGAACCAGGAAAGAGCAGGGTCACAGAGGCCAAGGGAGTGGAGTTTATTGAGAAGGAGTTGATGGTCAACTGTGTCAAAGGCAGCAGAAAGGTCTAAGAGTATAGAGTAACAGTATGGAGTACTGGCCATGGTTTTTGGCAGTTAGAAGGTCGTTGGTGAGTTTTAGTAGGGCGGTTTCAGTGGAATGTTGTGTGTGGGTGGAAGCCGGACAGTGGGGGATTGAGATGGTTGTTGTCAGTGAGGTAGGTTGTGGACAAGGCATTTAAGAAGCTTTGAGGCAAACAGGAGCAGGGAAATGGGTTTTAAGTTCTTCAAACAGGTGGGGTCCAGTGAGGGTTTTTTAAGTATTGGGTTAACAGTGCATGTTTGAGCGGAGAGGGAAAGGTGCCGGTAGACAGGGAGAGGTTGAAGATGTGGGTTAGAGAGTTTAGGATAGAGCAGGAAGGTGGTCACAGTAGTTGCGAGGGGACAGGGTCCAGGGGACAGGTGGTGAGGTGAGCTGTGGAAAGGAGTTTAGCAACTTCCTCAGTGGTAACAGGGTTGAAGGAGGAAAGTGTTGAGTGTGGTGTTAGACCTGGTGTGTTTGTTGGTGGTGGAAGCTGGACGCTGGATATCTCATCCCGCATTGTGTCGATTTTGTTTTTGAAGTGATTGGCAATCTCCTGGGCAGTAAGCAAGTTGGTGGGTGGAGGCAGTGGGCGGTGAAATAAGGAATTTGGGTAGAAAACAGTTGAGGTTTGGATGAGAGGGTTTTGATGAGAGTGGTGTTTTAGGTTTGTTTAGCGGAGTGGAGGCAGGAGTTGTATTTGAGAAGGGCAGATTTGTAGAGGGTGAAGTCTTGTAGGGATTACCATCTCTGAATGCACAACACATCGAACCATGAAGCAGATGGGCTACAGCAGCAGAAGACCACACCGGGCGCCACTCCTGTCAGCCAATACCAGATAACTGAGGCTACAATTCGCACAAACCCACCGAAATTTGACAATAGAAGATTGGAAAAACGTTGCCTGGTCTGATGAGTCTCCATTTCAGCTGCAACATTCAGATGTTAGGGTCAGAATTTGGCATAAACAACATGAAAGCATGGATCCATCCTGCCTTGTATCAATGGTTTAGGCTGGTGGTGGTGGTTAAATGGTGTGGGGAATATTTTTTTGACCCACTTTGGGCCCCTTAGTACCAATTGAGCATCGTTTAAATGCCACGGCCTACCTGAGTATTGTTGCTGACCATGTCCATCCCTTTATGATTACAGTGTACCCATCTTCTGATGGCTCCTTCCAGCAGGATAATGCACCATGTCACAAAGCAGTACTAGCAAGGTGTACCTAATAAAGTGGCCGGTGAGTGTATGTGGCTGCTCGGCAGTAAAGCCCACCCACCGAGAGGAGGTGGACATGCTGGTGTAATCCAAAGGCTTCAATTCTTTCTGAGTACCCGAGACCAGAACAATTAGGCAGAACAAGAGCTCTGATCTTTTGACTTCACTAGAAACACCCTTGTGTTTCCCTTCTGAAATTACTCATTGCCTGGCTGCCTCTGGTTTAGATCAAACGATGGGAAGTTCAGAATGTTACAGAACAGTAATAGTTTTGAAGTGAACAGGGAAGGTGGAATTAAGGATATAATAGCTGCATAACCATACAATGTGCAAATTAAGGTAATGGAGACACTATAATTGATGGTTTAACTAAATGTTAATATAAGCCTGTCAACAGCTGAAGGTGGACCCAGCAGTGTTTTTATAGATTATTTTATACTCCATTTCAATATGTTTCTTGAAGCTTTGAGGAACCGTACAAAACAATGGACAAGTACGTAAGGCAGCCAGTATAAGGCCCCATGCACACTGGGTGTCTAGTCCCGGTACATGGGGCTCTGGAGTTTATCTGCGGGCGCAGGGCACAGGTGCACCATTCAGCCCTTTCTGCTGGCAACCTATCAAACTCTATGGGGTCCTAACTTCCACAAAATACAACATAGACATCTTCACAATGATACAAATCTAGCAGTACATGAGAACGAAACAGAGAAACACAAAAGCTATTTCAGTATCAATGTGGGCATGTAGTACAGGCAAGAAGCTGAGAAGTCCTAGAATAGCTGAATATAAAAGACAAGAACCGGGAAAAAAAAAAGGGGGGGTATATTTGTAGAATATCTTATATTTTGTATCCGTATACTTCACTATTTAACCACTTAAGGACCGCCACACGACCATGTACATCGACAGAATGGCACGGACAGGCACAAGGGCGTACAGGTACGTCCCCTTTAAGAACTTGTCCACGGGACTTGCACGCGCTGCCGGCGGCGCGCTCGCGACCCAGTCCGAATCTCCATGACCGCGCCCGCGGGACCCGATCACTGTCACAGAGCTGAAGAACGGGGAGAGGTAAGTGTAAACAAACCTTTCCCCGTTCTTCCTAGTGGCAGTATCACTGATCGTCTGTTCCCTGTCATAGGGAACGACGATCAGTGACGTCACATGCCAAGCCACGCCCCCCTTCAGTTAGAATCACTCATTATATCACACTTAACCCCCTACAGTGCCACCTAGAGGTTAAACCCTTCACTGCCAGTGTCATTTTCACAGTAATCAGTGCATTTTTATAGCACTGATCGCTGTAAAAATTACAGTGGTCCCAAAAATGTGTCAAAAGTGTCCGATGTGTCCGCCATAATGTTGCAGTCATGATAAAAATCGCTGATTGCCGCCATTACTAGTAAAAAAAAAAATATTAATAAAAATGCCATAAAACAACCCCCTATTTTGTAGATACTATAACTTTTGCACAAACCAAACGCTTGTTGCGATTTTTTTTTACCAAAAATATGTAGAAGAATACGTATCGGCCTAAACTGAGGAAAAAAAATGTTGTTTTGTATATGTTTTGGGGATATTTATTATAACAAAAAATATGTCATTTTTTTCAAAATTATCGCTCTATTTTTGTTTATAGCGCAAAAAAAAAAAAAAACGCAGAGGTGATCAAATACCACCAAAAGAAAGCTCTATTTCTGGGAAAAAAAGGACGTCAATTTTGTTTGGGAGCCACGTCGCACGACCGCGCAATTGTCAGTTAAAGCGACGCAGTGCCGAATCACAAAAAGGGGCCTGGTCTTTAACCAGCCAAAATGGTCCGGGGCTGAAGTGGTTAAAGAGTAAGCAAGTAGCAGTCAAAAGGCACTCACCATTCCCACTGCTGGGGACCCAATCTTCATCCAACACTGTGGGCTTCACCACAAGGGCCTTCAGTAACTCAACTCCCCCGCAGTGGACCTCTGCCCTGGACCTGCAGAGCACCCTACCAGTCCACAAGGCAATATATTATTTTATAAGGTCCTGTTATGCAAGGTCTAGTGCCGACTTCCAACATTACAGATAATTCGGATAAATTCATATTCGTTACGTTCACTAAAAGCCAAATTTGAAAGGAAATTCCAATACAGGCGGTTCCCTAGTTACAAACATCCGACTTACAAACGACTCCTACTTACAAACGGAAGGAGACAACAGGAAGTGAGAGGAAATCTACCCCTAGGAAGGGAAATTCTCTCCAGTAAGTTATTATAGGAAAAAGGTGTCTCCACTGCTGCTTTATCACCAATCCTTCTTTCCACAACAACCCAAAATGTTCAAGATCCCAATTGTCATTGGGACAGAAAGTGAGGTGAAATGTTCTGAACAGGGGCACAGACAGCAAAACAAACATTACAGGGGTGATAACCCTTCCCTATGTTTTCCAAAAAGCTTAAACATAGATTTTTTGGCTGGAGCTACACTTACAAAATTTACCTGTTCCAAATTACTAACAGATTCTACTTAAGAACAAACCTACAGTCCCTGTCTTGTTTGTAAACCGGGGGACCGCCTGTACCATAATTTAATAGTTAGTAATAGTTAAGGTGTTATTAGTTACCGTACTTATTATTTCAGATTTTAGAATTTTCAGGGTTTTTGGATTTTTGAATTTCCGAATTTTCGAAATTCCGAATTTAGGAATTTTTTAATATTCTAATTTCTGAATTTTCTAATTTTCTAAATTACGAATTTAGGAATTTTCGAATATTCGAATTTACAAATTTTTAAATTTACGAATTATTGAAATGACAAATTAACTAATTTTCAAATATTTAAATTCACGAATATTCAGAAAAATTCTTTAAACTGTTTTTTGTTAATTTGGATATTTCCGATTTTAACAAATTTGTAGAAATTCGTTAAAAAACTAATTAGAAACAAAACGAATTGTACATGTCTATTGGGGGCTTTGGTGAAATATCAGGGGTCTAAACCAGTGTTTCCCAACTCCAGGCCTCAAGGCGCCCCAACAGGTCATGTTTTCAGGATTTCCAATATTTTGCACAGGTGATTTGATCAGTTTTACTGTCTTAGTAATTACCACAGCTGTTTCATCTGAGGGAAATCCTGAAAACATGACCTGTTAAGGCACCTTGAGGACTGGAGTTAAGAAACACTGGTCTAAACAGATCCCTGATGTCCCACTTTTGAGGACAGATATTCTCTGCAGTCTCAGCTGCACTGGACAGTGAATAAATGGGATGTGCTCTGAGCTGAGTGGCTTCTTAATCATACACAAACAAAAGCATACTTCAGTTATGAATGAACACAGTGAGTGATGATCAGTACTGATTTACTCACTGTGTTCATTCAGAAAAGGAAGGGACCAGTAAATGACATTAGACATGTGCAGAACGAAAAAATTTGTTTTGTTTCGTTCCGATTCATTACTTACATAAATTAGTTAAGTTAAATTTGTTTTATTCGTTTTCGGGATTCGTTTTGTTTATTCGTTTTTGAATCGATTCAATTTTTTTTTTTAAAGAGTTTGGAATAGTTTTCGAATTTGAAATGTTTTCGAATGAATTTCGAATAGTTTTCGAGTTTGAAAAGTTTTCAAATTTTTAAAGTTTTCGAATAGTTTTCAAATTCATATGTAATTTCCAAAAAGAATAGAATAGAAAATAAAGGAATAGAATAGAAAAAAATATATATTTTTTTCTATTCTATTCCTTTATTTTCTATTCTATTTTATTCTCTTTGTATATTATAATGAAGTGCTGTAAGTATAGAAAAGATTGTAGGTGGTACCTTCGTCCTATCAAAATGTAGATAAAGAGAGGGAGAGGCTATATTTGGACTTTGATGGTACCATATTTAACCTGATATTGCACAGTCAAGATTAAGATAATTACAAAAGTTTTTTATTACAAAAATATATATAATAACATATTCACAGAATAAAAATAAATCATGACAATTGAGTAAGAATTGTTTTTACATCCTATCATCACAGATAGATAGATACCATCCATATACGGGTTGCTCTACATGTTTTGCAGGTTTATATTCTTTAGGAGCTTGTTTAGATGGTATGCAGAAAAATATTGTCATGTAACTACAAGAGTAGAAAAAACATGTACATATTATTAATAAATAAAGTACATTTTGTGCGTACACATGGTCGTAGTTCATATTAAGCCCTGTACACACGATCGGATTTCCTATGGTTTTTTATCCGATGGATTTTTCCATCAGAAAACCGATGAAGCTGACTTCCATCAGTCTTGCCTACACACCATCAGTCAAAAAACCGACCGTTCCAAACGCGGTGATGTAAAACACTCCGATGAGCCGAGAAAAATTAAGTTCAATGCTTCTGAGCATGTGTCGACTTGATTCTGAGCATGCGTGTGTTTTTTCTCCGATGGAGTTCCACACAGACGATAGGAATTTGCTATCGTTTTTTTTCCATCGGATAAATTTAAAACATGTTCTGTTTTTAAACACCGATGGAAAAAAGACCGATGGGGCCCATACACGATCGGTTTGTCCGATGAAAAAAGTCCATCGGACTGTTTTCATCGGTAAAACCTATCGTGTGTACAGGGCTTCATTCTCTTTGTATTCTCTTTGTAAATTGGAAAACTATCGAATTCAAAACATTTTCGAATTCGAATTTGAAAACTATTTGAATTCGAAAATTATTCGAAAAGTATTCGAAAACTATATGAATTTCATCTGAATTTGAATTCTGTTATTTCGGATTCGTTTAAATTCGGTACTATTCTAATTTGGAAATTCAAAAACATCCGAATTTCTGAATAACGAAAATTTGTCCGAAATTTATTTTCGGAACCAAGCGAACCACACGTGTCTAAATGACATATTTATTGGCCCCTTCCCCCTGCTCTCCATTCTGAAATGTCCCCCCACAGCAGCCGGTAGGGGAGGAGAGGAGGGGAAGCTGGCATTGCAGCAGAGGAAGGCGGGGGTCGCAGGGGCCAAGGCAGCAGGGGCAGCCTGCACCTCATGGGGTAATTAGGGTGTGCCCAGGCACACCCAGCACACTCCATGCTCACACCTATGCTCAGAACTATATAGAGAGAAATACAAATCAATTGGCAGGTTAAATGGCTTCTTTATGTGAATTCCATCTGTTTGTTTAGTTGTGTCCTGGAGTTTAGCTTTAAAGCTTTCTTAGAGTGCCCACGTCACTGCCAGGGCCCATTATTGTTGAGCTGACAGTGGCACTTCCCTTTGAGTGTTCACAGTCGGGTTTATCAGGTCTCCAGACATGCAATGTATCGCTCAGAAGACAAGAGTGACTCTGGGTGTTTATGTAAGGATACATTAGTGAAGTAGAGGAGACTGACAATACCAGGAAACCCTCCAACATACACACACCGTCATCACAAAGGTATTTTCACCTTTGAATCTACTGGATATACATGGAGATAAATGTAAACGTACTTTTAGCAGTGGATCCCCGATATGTCGCCCCAGCTCTGTTCCATCATCACATCACAAAGCTCAGCATTAGGGATGAGCTTCGTGTTCGAGTCGAACATACGTTCGACTCGAACATCGGCTGTTCGATCGTTCGACGAAGATCGAACGATTTGGGCCGTTCGCGCCAAATTCGAGTGACGCGAACGGCCCACAATGCACTACGCCATCGCAGTGTCATCCAGGCGCTGTGATTGGCCAAGCATGCACTGTGACCCCGCATGCTTGGCCAATCACAGCGCCGGCAGCGAGGAGAGCAATGATTGGCCACAGGCAGGATGCCTGTGGCCAATTATTGCTGAGGGTGTTTAGTACACGCCCCACACTATAAAAGGCCGCCAGCACGGCGGCCTAGTGTAGTGTGTTCCGGAGCAGGGAAAGAGCAGCATAGGCAGGGACAGTGACTTTTATTTCTTTCTTGCTTAACCTGGATTCCTTTAGTTTAGGGAAAGAGAAGGATAGGTAGGGAGAGTGTCAGTGTGTTTTGTGCTTGTGCTATAGTGTGCTTAAAAAAAACATTTTTTCTAGGGACAGAAAACTGTAGGTAGGGAGAGTGTCAGTTTCTTTCACTGTGCAAGTCCTTGTTTCTAGGGACTGGGAAGGACAGTGAGTGAATTCTCCTTGTGCTATAGTGTGCTTAAAAAAAACATTTTTTCTAGGGACAGAAAACTGTAGGTAGGGAGAGTGTCAGTTTCTTTCACTGTGCAAGTCCTTGTTTCTAGGGACTGGGAAGGACAGTGAGTGAATTCTCCTTGTGCTATAGTGTGCTTAAAAAAAACATTTTTTCTAGGGACAGAAAACTGTAGGTAGGGAGAGTGTCAGTTTCTTTCACTGTGCAAGTCCTTGTTTCTAGGGACTGGGAAGGACAGTGAGTGAATTCTCCTTGTGCTATAGTGTGCTTAAAAAAAACATTTTTTCTAGGGACAGAAAACTCTAGGTAGGGAGAGTGTCAGTTTCTTTCACTGTGCAAGTCCTTGTTTCTAGGGACTGGGAAGGACAGTGAGTGAATTCTCCTTGTGCTATAGTGTGCTTAAAAAAAACATTTTTTCTAGGGACAGAAAACTGTAGGTAGGGAGAGTGTCAGTTTCTTTCACTGTGCAAGTCCTTGTTTCTAGGGACTGGGAAGGACAGTGAGTGAATTCTCCTTGTGCTATAGTGTGCTTAAAAAAAACATTTTTTCTAGGGACAGAAAACTGTAGGTAGGGAGAGTGTCAGTTTCTTTCACTGTGCAAGTCCTTGTTTCTAGGGACTGGGAAGGACAGTGAGTGAATTCTCCTTGTGCTATAGTGTGCTTAAAAAAAACATTTTTTCTAGGGACAGAAAACTGTAGGTAGGGAGAGTGTCAGTTTCTTTCACTGTGCAAGTCCTTGTTTCTAGGGACTGGGAAGGACAGTGAGTGAATTCTCCTTGTGCTATAGTGTGCTTAAAAAAAACATTTTTTCTAGGGACAGAAAACTGTAGGTAGGGAGAGTGTCAGTTTCTTTCACTGTGCAAGTCCTTGTTTCTAGGGACTGGGAAGGACAGTGAGTGAATTCTCCTTGTGCTATAGTGTGCTTAAAAAAAACATTTTTTCTAGGGACAGAAAACTGTAGGTAGGGAGAGTGTCAGTTTCTTTCACTGTGCAAGTCCTTGTTTCTAGGGACTGGGAAGGACAGTGAGTGAATTCTCCTTGTGCTATAGTGTGCTTAAAAAAATCATTTTTTCTAGGGACAGAAAACTCTAGGTAGGGAGAGTGTCAGTTTCTTTCACTGTGCAAGTCCTTGTTTCTAGGGACTGGGAAGGACAGTGAGTGAATTCTCCTTGTGCTATAGTGTGCTTAAAAAAAACATTTTTTCTAGGGACAGAAAACTGTAGGTAGGGAGAGTGTCAGTTTCTTTCACTGTGCAAGTCCTTGTTTCTAGGGACTGGGAAGGACAGTGAGTGAATTCTCCTTGTGCTATAGTGTGCTTAAAAAAAACATTTTTTCTAGGGACAGAAAACTCTAGGTAGGGAGAGTGTCAGTTTCTTTCACTGTGCAAGTCCTTGTTTCTAGGGACTGGGAAGGACAGTGAGTGAATTCTCCTTGTGCTATAGTGTGCTTAAAAAAAACATTTTTTCTAGGGACAGAAAACTCTAGGTAGGGAGAGTGTCAGTTTCTTTCACTGTGCAAGTCCTTGTTTCTAGGGACTGGGAAGGACAGTGAGTGAATTCTCCTTGTGCTATAGTGTGCTTAAAAAAAGCATTTTTTCTAGGGACAGAAAACTGTAGGTAGGGAGAGTGTCAGTTTCTTTCACTGTGCAAGTCCTTGTTTCTAGGGACTGGGAAGGACAGTGAGTGAATTCTCCTTGTGCTATAGTGTGCTTAAAAAAAACATTTTTTCTAGGGACAGAAAACTGTAGGTAGGGAGAGTGTCAGTTTCTTTCACTGTGCAAGTCCTTGTTTCTAGTGACTGGGAAGGACAGTGAGTGAATTCTCCTTGTGCTATAGTGTGCTTAAAAAAAACATTTTTTCTAGGGACAGAAAACTCTAGGTAGGGAGAGTGTCAGTTTCTTTCACTGTGCAAGTCCTTGTTTCTAGGGACTGGGAAGGACAGTGAGTGAATTCTCCTTGTGCTATAGTGTGCTTAAAAAAAACATTTTTTCTAGGGACAGAAAACTCTAGGTAGGGAGAGTGTCAGTTTCTTTCACTGTGCAAGTCCTTGTTTCTAGGGACTGGGAAGGACAGTGAGTGAATTATCCTTGTGCTATAGTGTGCTTAAAAAAAACATTTTTTCTAGGGACAGAAAACTGTAGGTAGGGAGAGTGTCAGTTTCTTTCACTGTGCAAGTCCTTGTTTCTAGGGACTGGGAAGGACAGTGAGTGAATTCTCCTTGTGCTATAGTGTGCTTAAAAAAAACATTTTTTCTAGGGACAGAAAACTCTAGGTAGGGAGAGTGTGAGTTTCTTTCACTGTGCAAGTCCTTGTTTCTAGGGACTGGGAAGGACAGTGAGTGAATTCTCCTTGTGCTATAGTGTGCTTAAAAAAAACATTTTTTCTAGGGACAGAAAACTCTAGGTAGGGAGAGTGTCAGTTTCTTTCACTGTGCAAGTCCTTGTTTCTAGGGACTGGGAAGGACAGTGAGTGAATTCTCCTTGTGCTATAGTGTGCTTAAAAAAAGCATTTTTTCTAGGGACAGAAAACTGTAGGTAGGGAGAGTGTCAGTTTCTTTCACTGTGCAAGTCCTTGTTTCTAGGGACTGGGAAGGACAGTGAGTGAATTCTCCTTGTGCTATAGTGTGCTTAAAAAAAACATTTTTTCTAGGGACAGAAAACTGTAGGTAGGGAGAGTGTCAGTTTCTTTCACTGTGCAAGTCCTTGTTTCTAGGGACTGGGAAGGACAGTGAGTGAATTCTCCTTGTGCTATAGTGTGCTTAAAAAAAACATTTTTTCTAGGGACAGAAAACTGTAGGTAGGGAGAGTGTCAGTTTCTTTCACTGTGCAAGTTCTTGTTTCTAGGGACTGGGAAGGACAGTGAGTGAATTCTCCTTGTGCTATAGTGTGCTTAAAAAAAACATTTTTTCTAGGGACAGAAAACTGTAGGTAGGGAGAGTGTCAGTTTCTTTCACTGTGCAAGTCCTTGTTTCTAGGGACTGGGAAGGACAGTGAGTGAATTCTCCTTGTGCTATAGTGTGCTTAAAAAAAACATTTTTTCTAGGGACAGAAAACTGTAGGTAGGGAGAGTGTCAGTTTCTTTCACTGTGCAAGTCCTTGTTTCTAGGGACTGGGAAGGACAGTGAGTGAATTCTCCTTGTGCTATAGTGTGCTTAAAAAAAACATTTTTTCTAGGGACAGAAAACTGTAGGTAGGGAGAGTGTCAGTTTCTTTCACTGTGCAAGTCCTTGTTTCTAGGGACTGGGAAGGACAGTGAGTGAATTCTCCTTGTGCTATAGTGTGCTAAAGCATTCCTCATCAACCATCTTTGAAATCCTTGTTTTTTGGACAGTCAGGGAAATTGTCGTTGTGCTATTCTGTGCAAAAGCAATCATCCTGAACCATATTTAGAAATCCTTAAGTAAAGGGACAGAGAAGGACACCTGAAGGTAGCCCTTATTGCTTTTTTCCCATCTCCCTGCAGGCCATCTATTAGAATGTCTGGAAGGCAAACAAGGAGAGGCAGACAGTCAGGAGGCAATAAAAGAGGGCAAGCAGGCTCTGTGTCTGGGGGCAACAGTGCTGGTCGTGGACGCGGTGCATTGTCATCAGCACATGGCCATGGGACACGCTTGTCCTTCTTTTCGGCAGCTGGACATGTTGAGCCACATCATGCCGAAGACTTGGTAGAGTGGATGACCAAGCCCTCCTCCTCCTCCTCATCCTCTCTCACCCAGGCTCAGGGTACTGGCAAAGCAGCTGCCAAAGCGTCCTCTTCCCTGGTATCAATGTCAGACTCATCATCAGTCACTCCTTCCCTAGACCCACCATGTCCTCCTCCTGAGGAGTCCCCCGAACTGTTTGAGCACAGTGTTGGGTACATGCTCCAGGAGGATGCCCAGCGTTTCGAAGGGTCTGATGATGAAACCCAGCTACAGGAAGGCAGTAGGGTGAGAGCAGACAGAGGGGATGCTCAAGAAGGACACCAATCTGGCAGTCATGTTCCAGCAGCTGCAGCATACTGCCAGATTGGCTCCAGTGATGAGGAGGGAGGGGATGATGAGGTCACTGACTCCACATGGGTGCCTAATAGGAGAGAGGAGGAGGAGGAGGATGAGGAGGAGGCACATCTCCAACGAGGCAGGATGCCCCTTTGGTGGCCAGCGTAAGGGCAGTACACCGACGGAATCACACCGCAGAGCTCCGCCTGTGCAGGGCGCTGCCTCTGCCCGTCATTCAAAAAGTTCCTTGGTGTGGGCCTTTTTTGAGGCTAGTGCATCAGATCGCACAGCTGCTGTTTGCAACATATGTCTCAAGCGTATATCGCGTGGCCAAAACATCAGCCGCTTGGGTACCACATGCCTGACCAGACATATGTTGACCTGCCATGCAGCTCGTTGGCAAGCCTACCTCAAAGACCCACACCAAAGAACAAAGCGGACCTCTCCTTGCACCGCATCAGCTGGGATCTCCAACCCCACTATAACTTCAGTCCTCTCTGAAACATGCACTGAGAGGAATGAAGGTGTAGAATTAGGTGTGTCACAGCCAAGTACTTGCGGCCACTCTGCTAGCAGTACACCGACGTCCGATTCTAGCAGGCAAATTTCCCTGCCCCAGCTGCTGGACCGTCAAAAGAAGTTCACTCCCAGCCATCCACATGCCCAGCGGTTGAATGCTAGCTTGGCTAAATTGCTAGCGCTTCAACTGCTGCCTTTTCAGTTGGTAGACTCGGCCCCCTTCCGTGAGTTTGTGCAATGTGCGGTTCCTCAGTGGCAGGTTCCCAAACGCCACTTTTTCTCACGGAAGGCTATTCCGGCTCTCTACCGGCATGTGGAAGGCAATGTCTTGGCCTCGCTGGACAGGGCGGTCAGCGGTAAGGTGCATATTACCGCTGACTCATGGTCCAGCAGGCATGGACAGGGACGTTACCTTTCTTTCACGGCCCATTGGGTCACTCTTTTGGCAGCTGGGAAGGATGCAGGACAAGGTGCAGTAGTGTTGGAGGTTGTCCCACCGCCGCGCCTCCAAAATGCTACTACTGGTTGTGACACACCTCTCTCCTCCACCCCCTCCTCTTCTTCTTCCTCCATGGCCTCTTCCTGTGGTTTGTCCTATGAACCAGCGGTGCTCCGTAGCCGTTCACGGGGCTACGCAAGTACGCAGGCAAAAAGATGCCATGCCGTGCTTGCGCTGGTGTGTTTGGGGGACAGAAGCCACACTGGGGCAGAGGTCCTGTCTGCTCTGCAGGGCCAGGCCGAGAGGTGGTTGATGCCACGCCAGCTTAAGCCAGGAATGGTGGTTTGCGACAATGGCACCAACCTCCTCTCCGCCCTTCGACAGGGACAACTGACCCATGTGCCCTGTGTGGCTCACGTCCTTAACCTGGTGGTGCAGCGTTTCTTGGGCAGGTACCCGGGCTTACAGGATGTCCTGAGGCAGGCCAGGAAAGTCTGTGTGCATTTCCGCAGATCTTATAATGCCAGTGCTCGCCTGGCTGAGCTGCAAAAGGAGTTGAACCTGCCCAAGAACCGCCTTATATGTGACATGCCCACCAGGTGGAACTCAACGTTGGCCATGCTGCAGCGGCTGCACACGCAGCAGAGGGCCATCAATGAGTACCTGTGCGACTACGGCACCAGGACAGGGTCAGGGGAGCTTGGTTTTTTTTCTCCACGCCAGTGGGGCATGATCAGGGATGCATGCACTGTCCTGGCACCATTTGAGGAGGCCACGAGGATGGTGAGCAGTGACAGTGCATGCATCAGTGACACTGTACCTCTTGTCCACCTGTTGGAGCACACGCTGCGTGGAATAATGGACAGGGCACTTGAGGCAGAACAGAGGCAGGAAGAGGAGGACTTCCTTGCCTCTCAAGGCCCCCTTTACCACCCATCGCACAGGAAGAGGAGGAGGAGGAGGAGGAGGAGGAGGAGGATTGTGTCAGCATGGAGGTGGAGGCTGGCACTCAGCATCATCAGCAGCAGTCTTTTAGGGATGATTTACAGTCCCAAGAAACCAGTGGACTTGTACGTGGCTGGGAGGAGGTGACTGCGGATCATGTCGTCCTTAGTGACCCAGAGGACTCCGGAGCGAATGCCTCAGCAAACCTACGCTGCATGGCCTCCCTGATCCTGCAAAGTCTGCGGAAGGATCCTCGTATTCTTCGGATCAAGGAGAGGGACCATTACTGGCTGGCCACTCTCCTTGATCCACGGTACAAGGGTAAGGTTGCGGACCTTATGTTACCGTCGCAGAGGGAGCAGAGGATGAGACAACTCCGGGAGGCCTTGCAGAAAGGTCTGTGCAACGCGTTCCCAGAGACTGGGAGGTTACAAACTCCTGGTCCTGGACAACGAGTTGCTGAGGCTTCGGCCAGTCAAAGAAGGAGCGGTGGGGAAGGTGGCCGTCTGACCGATGCGTTCAGACAATTCTTTAGTCCGCAGCCCCAAAGTATGATCGGTTCCAGCAACCATCGCCAGCGTCTGATAAACATGGTGCAGGAATATCTAGGGGCAAGGTCAGACTTGGACACCTTCCCCACCGAAAATCCTCTGGCTTACTGGGTCTTGAGGATGGATCACTGGCCAGAGATTGCACAGTATGCAATTGAGCTACTGGCCTGTCCTGCATCCAGCGTTCTTTCGGAACGCACATTCAGTGCTGCTGGAGGATTTGTCACGGATCACAGGGTGCGCCTGTCCACCGACTCGGTTGATCGACTGACTTTCATCAAGATGAACCAGTCTTGGATCACCACCAGCTACCACACACCTGATGCTGATATAACAGACTAATTGATTTTAACATGTCACATCCCTTCAAGACTGATGCTGATGCTGAGTGCCTGTGCTGTTATGTTGACTGGCTATCCTCCTCCTCCGAGTCCTCAATGATACGATTGATGATGATAGCTTGGAAGATAATTTTTGTTTATGGGTGCCGCCACCAGTGGCTAAGGCCCAATTTTTCAGCCCCTGTTTAACAGGGGCGTGTAATTACAATTTTTCAAGCAATACTTTGCAACAGGGCTCATTGCTGTGCTCCAAGTACAGTATGTGTGAGGGGTTGGAGTGTTGTGCCACCAGTGCCTAAGGCCCAATTTTTCAGCCCCTGTTTAACAGAGGCGTGTCATTACAATTTTTGAAGCAATACTTTGCAACAGGGCTCATTGCTGTGCTCCAAGTACAGTATCTGTGAGGGGTTGCAGTGTTGTGCCACCAGTGCCTAAGGCCCAATTTTTCAGCCCCTGTTCAACAGGGGCATGTAATTACAATTATTGATCTAATAATTCACAGCAGGGCCCATTCCTGCACCCACCAAGCAAGAGTAACTCTGAGGGCTTACAGTGTTGTGGCAACACCACCACCACCACCACGAAAGGCCCAATTTTTCAGCCCCTGTTCAACAGGGGCATGCAATTACAATTCTTGATCTAATAATTCACAGCAGGGCCCATTGCTGCACCCACCAAGAGTAACTGTCAGGGCTTACAGTGTTGTGGCACCAGCACCACCATCAAAGGCCCAATTTTTACTACCACTGTTCAACAATTATATGTAATTACAATTCCTGATATAATAGTTGACAGCAGGGCGTTCCAGCACCAACCAAGAGTAACTGTGAGTGCTTACAGTGTTGTGCCAACACCAACTAAGGGGCCTATTTCTGCAGATTATATACGGCAGGTCCCTACTTTCAAACATCCAACTTACAAACGACTCCTACTTGCAAACGCAAGAAGACAACAGGAAGTGAGAGGAAATCTACCCCTAGGAAGGAAAATTCTCTCCTGTAAGAATTAATATGGGAGAAAGGTGTCTCCTCTGTACTGATGCTTTATCAGCAATCCTTGTTTCAAGAAAAACACCACATTTCAAAAACAGTTGTCATTGGGACGGAAAGTGAGGTGAAATGTTCTGAACAGGGGCACAGACAGCAAAACAAATGTTACAGGGGTGATAACCCTTACCTATGTTTTCCAAAAAGTTTAAAAATAGATTTTTGGGCTGGAGCTACACTTAAACAATGTACCTGTTCAAAATTACAAACACATTCTACATAAGAACAAACATACAGTCCCTGTCTTGTATGCACCGCCTGTATACGGCTGTTCAGAGTATATAGGGCCTTTTTTATTTTATGTGCGGGGTTCCCCTTAATATCCATACAAGACCCAAAGGGGCTGGTAATGGGCTGGGGTAGGGGGGGGGGGGTCATGGGGTAGCTATGCCATTTTTCTTAAAGATTTTCATCCATATTACCGGGACCAGACATTACATTAAAGCCGCAAGCAGTTTTAAATGGCTTTTTTTTCCTTTAGAAGTGTCATTTTGTGCAGGGACAGTTCTAAACACGGGAAACACGTGGCACTTCACAGGCATACTTTAGACACCCCCCAGGTACGATATTTAAAGGAATATTTGACTTTTTTTTTTTCACTTTATGCATCATTAAAATGACTGCTCCCGAAAAACGACCGTTTTTAAAACTTCTTTTTGCATTGATACATGTCCCCTGGTGCAGAACCCGGGTTCCCAAACCCTTTTTAGGACAATAACATGCATAATAGTCGTTATAATTAGCACTTTAGAATTCGAACGTTCGCATCCATTGTATTTAATAGGGTTCTAATGTTCGTACGAACTTTCGGTCCGTTCGCGGGTTCTGGTGCGAACCGAACCCGGGGGTGTTCGGCTCATCACTACTCAGCATGCTTTGATATCCTTATGTTCTACTTATACAGTAATTAACCACTTAAGGACCGGGCCTCTTTCTGAGATTTAAGTTAAAAACAATTTTTTTTTGCTAGAAAATTACTTAGAACCCCCAAACATTATATATATATATATATATATATATATATATATATATATATATATATATATTCATTTATTTATTTAGTTTTTTCTAACATACTAGAGAATAAAATGGCGGTTGTTGCAATACATTTTGTCACACCGTATTTGCGCAGCGGTCTTACAAGCACACTTTTTTTTGGAAAAAAAATACACTTTTTTTAATTAAAAAATAAGACAACAGTAAAGTTAGCTCATTTTTTTTTATATTGTGAAAGATAATGTAACGCCGAGTAAATTGATACCCAACATGTCACACTTCAAAATTGCGCCCGCTCATGGAATGGCAACAAATTTTTACCCTTAAAAATCTCCATAGGCGACGTTTAAAAAAATCTACAGGTTGCATGTTTTGAGTTACAGAGGAAGTCTTGGCCTAGAATTATTGCTCTCGCTCTAACGAAAGCGGCAATACCTCACATGTGTGGTTTAAACGCTGTTTTCATTTGCGGGTGCTGCTCACGTATGCGTTCACCTCTGCACGCGAGCTCTTCGGGACAGGGCGCTTTTAAAAAAAATAAAAATTATTGTTTAGAGTTACAGAGGAGGTCTAGTGCTTGAATTATTGCTCTCGCTCCAACGATCGCGGTGTATGTAACCTGTGTGTATCTGGCTCTGATTCTAGCCACTGACCTCACCAGCCACTGACCTCACAGCACGTCCCTGCTGTATACACTATATTATACATTATACCCCTGACCACTGCACTGTATACACTATATTATACATTATACTCCTGACAACTGCACTGTATACACTATATTATACATTATACCGCTGACCACTGCACTGTATACACTATATTATACATTATACCCCTGACCACTGCACTGTATATACTATATTATACATTATACTCCTGACAACTGCACTGTATACACTATATTATACATTATACCCCTGACCACTGCACTGTATACACTATATTATACATTATACTTCTGACAACTGCACTGTATACATTATACCCCTGACCACTGCACTGTATACATTATACCCCTGACCACTGCACTGTATATACTATATTATACATTATACCCCTGACCACTGCACTGTATACATTATACCCCTGACCACTGCACTCTATACACTATATTATACATTATACTCCTGACAACTGCACTGTATACACTATACCCCTGACCTCTGCACTGTATACACTATATTATACATTATACCCCTGACCACTGCACTGTATACACTATACCCCTGACCACTGCACTGTATACACTATATTATACATTATACTCCTGACCACTGCACTGTATACACTATATTATACATTATACTCCTGACAACTGCACTGTATACACTATATTATACCCCTGACCACTGCACTGTATACACTATATTATACATTATACTCCTGACCACTGCACTGTATACACTATATTATACATTATACTCCTGACAACTGCACTGTATACACTATATTATACCCCTGACCACTGCACTGTATACACTATATTATACCCCTGACCACTGCACTGTATACATTATACCCCTGACCACTGCACTGTATACACTATATTGTACATTATGTTAAGGTGGGTAACTAATGTGTTTTATTACACAGAATTTATGACGCCTAAAAAAATCCTTCAATCCATCAGCAGGCACAACAAATGTTGCAGTAGAATGGTCATTGTCAGTTGATGTTTTCGAAACATTTTAAACCAATGGATGTAATGGAGCTGTTGGGTTTCCACACACACTTTTTACTGCTTGCACCACATTTTGCCCCTTTAAGAATTGCCCCTTTCTTTCTAATTCAAACGTTGGGAGGCATGCTATAATTACTTTATGTACATGTAAAGAATTTCTTTTAATATGTTAGCACATGAGCATAAAATGACACCAAGCTGATCTCAATATAGTAGGTTAAAAAAATGAAATGACTATGAAACACATCTTGATTTTTGCATGACTTGAATGCTATAAACACCCAGCCAAAAACAAACAAGGTATGCTGGTTAAGCAATAACTTTTTTTTTTTTTCCTGCATTTATTAACTGTCAAGAACAGAGCAAAATCTAATTTGTAAGAATAAACCACCCTCAGCAGTAAGTTAATTTACACCTACTTATGATGGATGGCATGATAATTAATGACTTGCTTTGGCAACACAAAATTGTTTTGTACCTAAGAGCATTGATTGATAGAAACATATTTTTTTAAGGGCCGAAGACGTATTACATTTATTTAGAAAGAATGAGGGGAATTTCCTAAGACCTGAGCATCCAGAATCTGAAGCAGCTGTGGATGGAAACCAATCAGCTTTTGGTTTCAATTTCAAAGCCTAACTGAACAAGCTGAAGCTAAAAGCTGATTGGTACATACTATACGGCTACTCCAGATTCTGTCTGTTACAGTTTTAGTAAATGTGTTCATAAATTGTAGAGATAACGTTCTCCTGGGCAATGTTCAGCCTATCCATTAATTAGAGACCAGTGACAACATTGAAAATGCACGTAACCATTCACTAGAGACCAGTGACATCACTGAGACTGAAGACTACCCCTCCCCTAGAGACCAGTGACATCACTGAGACTGAAGACTACCCCTCCCCTAGAGACCAGTGACATTACTGAAATTGAAGACTACCCCTCTCCTAGAGACCAGTGACATCACTGAAACTGAAGACTATCCCTCCCCTAGAGACCAGTGACATCACTGAGACTGAAGACTACCCCTCCCCTAGAGACCAGTGACATCACTGAGACCGAAGACTACCCCTCCCCTAGAGACCAGTGACATCACTGAGACTGAAGACTACCCCTCCCCTAGAGACCAGTGACATCACTGAGACTGAAGACTACCCCTCCCCTAGAGACCAGTGACATTACTGAAATTGAAGACTACCCCTCTCCTAGAGACCAGTGACATCACTGAGACTGAAGACTACCCCTCCCCTAGAGACCAGTGACATTACTGAAATTGAAGACTACCCCTCTCCTAGAGACCAGTGACATCACTGAAACTGAAGACTATCCCTCCCCTAGAGACCAGTGACATCACTGAGACTGAAGACTACCCCTCTCCTAGAGACCAGTGACA
This sequence comes from Rana muscosa, assembly GCA_029206835.1. Lineage (NCBI taxonomy): Eukaryota > Metazoa > Chordata > Amphibia > Anura > Ranidae > Rana > Rana muscosa. The sequence continues at coordinate 58,625,989 of CM055117.1, read as the reverse complement.
TCACTGAGACTGAAGACTACCCCTCCCCTAGAGACCAGTGACATCACTGAGACTGAAGACTACCCCTCCCCTAGAGACCAGTGACATTACTGAGACTGAAGACTACCCCTCTCCTAGAGACCAGTGACATCACTGAGAATGCAGCCTATCCATTCACTAGAGACTACTGACATCACTGAGAATGCAGCCTATCCATTCACTGGAGACCAGTGACATCACTAATGATGCAACCTATCCATTCACTAGAGACTAGTGACATCACTAAGAATGCAACCTATCCATTCACTAAAGACTAGTGACATCACTGAGACTGAAGACTATGCCTCCCCTAGAGACCAGTGACATCACTGAGACCGAAGACTACCCCTCCCCTAGAGAATAATGACATAACAGAGACTGAAGACTACCCCTCCCCTATAAAACAGTGACATCACTGAGACTGAAGACTACCCATCCCCTAGAGAACATTGACATCACTGGGACTGAAGACTACTCCTCCCATAGAGAACACTGACATCACTGAGACTGAAGACTACTCCTCCTCTAGAGACCAGTGACATCACTGAGACTGAAGACTACTCCTCCCCTAGAGAACACTGACATCACTGAGACTGAAGACTACCCCTCCCCTAGATAACAGTGACATAACAAAGATTGAAGACTTCCCCTCTTCTAGAGAACAGTGACATCACTGAGACAGAATACTACCCCTCCCTTAGAAAACAGCGACACTGCTGAAAATGTAGCCTATCCCTTTACTTGAGACCATTACCATACCTGACAATGTAGTCTACCAATTCAGTGACATAGCAGAGAATGCATCACTAGATATCTGTGCCATCACACAAAATGCAGCCTATCTATTCACTAGAGACCAGTGACATCACTAAGCCTGAAGACTACCCCTTCCCTAGGGAAGAGTGACACTGATCAAAATGTACGGTAGCCTATCCCTTCACTTGAGACCATTACCATAACTGACAATGTAGTCCACCTATTCAGTGACATAGCAGGGAATGCGTCACTAGATACCTATGTCAGTGACATCATTGAGCGTGCCGCCTATTCATTCATTAGAGACCAGTGACATCACTGAGAATTCAGCCTATTCATTCACTGGAGACCAGTGACATCACTGAGGCCTCGTACACACGACCGAGTTTCTCGGCAAGAACCAGCAAGAAACTTGCTGGCAGAGATGTCTTGCCGAGAAATTCGTTCGTGTGTATGGTTTCTCGTCGAGAAAACCGACAAGTAATCTCGACGAGAAAATAGAGAACCTGCTCTCTATTTTCTCGTCGAGATTCTCGTCGGCATGTTTCTCGATGAGAAAAGTGAGTGTGTGTACACTTACCTGTCCTCCGGGAAGCCCGCGCATGTTCGAAATGAATTCGACGCATGCGCGGTAGCTTCCTAGGCATACGTAGGGTATACCAAGATGGCGGCGACGGCATCGAATGTGACGAGCGCATGCTCGTCGTAGTCGATGACGTCACCACGTACGCTCCATTCAAAGAACCGCGGGTTCTTTGAATCGAGCGTGTGTACACTCGGCCGGGACAATTTTCTTGTCCAAGAATCTCGTCGAAAAAAACGACATGTTTTTTTCGACGAGAATCTCGGCCGTGTGTACGAGGCCTGAGACTGACGACTACCCCTCTCCTAGAGAAGAGTGGCACTGATGAAAATGTAGCCTATCCCTTCACTTGAGACCATTACCATAACTGACAATGTAGTCCACCTATTCAGTGACATCACAGGGAATGCATCACTAAATACCTGTGTCATCACACAAAATGCAGCCTATCCATTCACTAAAGACCATTGAAATCACTAAGAATGCAGCCAATCCATTCACTAAAGACTCAATACATTACTGAGAATTCAGCCTATTGATTCACTGAAGACCAGTGACATCATTGAGAGTGCATCCTATTCATTCCCTAGAGACCAGTGACATCACTGAAAATGCAGCCAATCCATTTACTAGAGACCAGTGATATCACTGAGAATGCAGCCAATCCATTTACTAGAGACCAGTGACCACTGAAAATGAAGACTACCCCTCTCCTAAAGAACAGTCACATTGCTCAAAGTGTAGTCTATCTCTTCACTCAAGACCAGCACCATACCTGACAATGTGGTCTACCTATTCAGTGACATCGCTGAGAATGCATCAATAGATACCTGTGTCATCACAAACAATGCAGCCTATCCATTCACTAGAGACAAGTTACATCACTGAAAGTACATGTTATCCATTCACCAGAGATTGATGACATCACTGAAAATGTAGCCTACCCAGGGCTTTTTTTCAGCTGGAACGCAGAGGAACGCAGTTCTGGCACCTCCATTACTGCATGTAGGTAATGGTAAAGGGTGGTGGGGTGTGCTGGAGGGTCTATTGAGGCTGGCTGCTGGGGATTCTATTGTTGCTGGAGGAGATCTATTCTTGTGTGGTGGTCTATTGTTGCTGTTGGAGGACTTATGTTGCTGGGGGGGACTTATGTTGCTGGGGGTCAACTGTTGCGGGAGGGATCTACTGTTGAGGCGAGGAGTCTTATGATGCTGGCTGCTCAGAGATCTGTTGTTGCTGCCGGTGGAATTTTGTTGCAGAGGCTTATTGTTTTTGGGGCGTGGGGTCTATTGTTTCTGGGGGGGGGGTCTTTTTATTGCTTGTTACTAACAAATTCCATATAAATTACTTTGCACCAGAAAATTATATTTGATTCTGTGTTCTCTAAAAGGAGCAGTACTGGGAGTTGGGTAGGGGATGGAAAAAAGGGATGGTGCTCGGAGGTTGGTTGGGGGCGGAGGCAAGATGTGACTCTGAAGGGAGAGTTCCTGCACCTATTCTCTGAGAAAAAAAGCCCTATCCATTCACTAGAGACTAGTTACATCACTGAGAATGTAGCCTATCCTTTCACTAAAGACCAGTGACATCACTGAGAGTGCAGTCTATTCATTCACTAGAGACCAGTAATATCACTGAGAATGCAGCCTATCCATGCACTAGAGACCAGTGACATCACTGGGACTGAAGACTACCCCTCCCCTAGAGAACAGTGACATTGCTCTAAATGTAGCCTATCCCTTCATTTGAGACCAGAACCATACCTGACAATGTAGTCCACCTATTTGGTGACATCGCTGAGAATGCATCACTAGACACCAATGTCATTAGCAAAAGTATAACCTATCCCTATACTAGGGACTTATGATATTAGTGTTATTTCATAATGTGCCGCCCCAATGGGGCATAGAATTTATATATGTTTCCCTGAACCATTTAATTTGGACGTTTATATTTTGTCCACATGCTGCCATCTAGTGACCTTTTGTGGTAATGCACTTGTTTTTTATACGTCTTTTCCCTGATGTTATGACACACTTCCTTTGTATGTAATGCTCCACCCTTTCTGCCTGTGATTGTACTTCCTGTGTCATGGATGCAGCTACAGGCCACATGTAGCAGGGCACATGTATCCTGCATAATAAGCTACAGACAATATCATCTTTTGACCGCATAATACCACAATCTATTCATCTGTTGTATCCTGTCATCTGCTGTAACCTGATGTTCAGAATAAAACACCTCTGTGGATGGAAATGGTATTTGTGAGTTCAAGCTATCTGATGAGGATTGTCCTCAGTGATTATATCTTATACAGGCCAGGCACAGAGGTCTCACAAGGGATAATCGCTTCACAACAATCGGAGTCAAAATACACAATCTCGCTTAAGTCAGACATTTAATTTAGGTACTAAAAAAATATAAAAACAAGACAAAAAAAATGTGTTTTTTGATGCAACATGTACATTTCATTGTCTATTGTCTGTATTTTACAAGTGCGTGCAAAGAATGATGACAACATTAAAATCTCAATAAGGCACATAAGGCTGTATGTCCCTCAGTTTTCATGTTTCCTGGCAGCTCCTGTACATCAAAGAAGGGGATCAGTTTCTTTAGGAAACAGTATTCTGCAAAGTGCTCTTTGACTTATCAAATCAGACAGTATCCCAGTGAGTGGCCTAATCTGTTCATTAAACGGATCAGCTTTTAATAACTTCAGAATTCAACTTGATCCAATTAAATTCCCAATTTTTCATCATGTCCCTCTAGATTTGTTGCTGTTGAAATCTTGTTCCACAGCAAAAAACTATTACAATAATCTCTGTTTACTGCTAAAATACGAGGCTACTAGGGAATCGCTTTATTATTTTTATAGTCAGTATGTAAAATTTTGTCCTGATATGAACCAAGCTTCTAGAGCGGAACACATACTCTGAAATGAGAGAATCTTCTACAAGTTTTGTACACTCAAATCTTTGTAATTAAGGAAGAAAGAAAGAAAGAATACCATCTTAAACAATGGAGCTGCTGCAGTGACTAACTCATAAATGGGAACTCTGTCGACACTGTTTTGGTGGAGTAGGGAAAGGCTTAATTGTGTAGCACCCTCCTAGTTAGGTGCTAGGATGTTAGGTATATTTAGTTCTTTTTGGGCTCCTCCGTAATCAGTGGAGCAGTTGTTGATTGTTTTGGTCTGATCTGGGTCTCCCAGGCTGAAGGTTTGATTGCTTCTCCCTGCTTTCTCGAAGGCTCCATAATCTAGTCAGTGAAGCAAGTCAAGTGAGCAGTCTGAATATTTAGGGAGCCTCAGCCAATCCTTGGGAAGGTGTGCCCTGTAGGTGGCTGAAGGGCACATAAATAGCCTGGAGTCTGAAGTGGAGGCTTGTCCAGGAGGAGAAGTCCACAGCCTGAAGGGCTGCTTCCTTTTTGGGCAGCTTAGCTGAATTGATACATGCATTCATAAAGTGTAAGGTACCTGTGATAGGTAGTGTCCGAAGTGGAACTTGTGTGCTGAGGATTCAGGCGAAAACGTAGTCAGGCAGATTAGGTTGGCAACAGATCAGGCAAAATGGTACACGATAGAAATCCAGAGAGTGGTCAGGCAGGCAAAGGTCATACACGAGCTGGCAGTAAAGTACAAAATCAGCAGGCTGGAGAGTAGTCAGGAATTCAGGCAGAAGTTCAACACGAAAATCAGGATCAAAAAGCAGTCACAACACCCAGGGAGCTATTCCACACAAACGGGCGCTGAGAGATAGCATCACTTCCTTTTTAAGGGCTGCTTTGATTGAAAATTGTCCACAGCTGGCAGCAGGTGGGGCTAGTGAGTCCAAGGTAATGTTTAACACTGAGAGGACATTTCCAAAAGTCCAGATCTGCTCAGTAGCGCAACAGGTAAGGCTGCAGCTTTGGGACCAGGAAGATCCCGGTTCAAATACACCCAGGTACATGACAGGGCCCCCTCCGGGGGCCTAGCGGGGCTTAGTGGGAAAGGAGGCATGGAAGTCTCGAATAAGAGAAGGGGCATGCAGATCTTTGGCTGGAACCCAGGAACGGTCTGTGACAGGATATCCCTTCCAATGAACCAGATACCGAAGGCCACGACCCTGTCTTCAAGAATCTTGGAGACTTCAAACTCATTTTGTCCATCAACAAGAACAGGAGGAGGTAGCTGTTGCGTTCTGGAGTAGCGATTGAAAATTGCTTTTTTGAGGAGGGAAACGTGGAACACAGGATGAATTCGGAGAGAGGAGGGTAATTTCAACCGATAGGAGACTGGCCCGACTCGAGCAATAATTCTGTAAGGACCAATGAATCGAGGGCCCAATTTGGGAGAAGGTTGTTTCAGTCTCACATATTTGGTTGATAGCCAAACTCTGTCCCCCACCACATATGGAGGTATATGGCGTCTTCGTTTGTTGGAAAAAAGTGCATACTTGCCTGCTGACTTCCGTAGTAATAAGCAAATCTTTTTCCAATGTAGCAGAATATTTTTAACCCGCTGATCTGCTGCTGGTACACCAGAAGAAGGCTGAAGTAGGGGAAAAGTCTGAGGGTGATAGCCTAGGGCTGCGTAGAATGGTGTGGTATGAAGAGCACTGTGCCAACGGGAATTAATGGCGAACTCAGCTAAAGGCAAATACTCAGACCAGTTGGAGTGTAAGGCATTGACATAATGTCGAAGATAGGTTTCTAGGGTCTGGTTCATGCGTTCGGTTTGACCATCTGTTTGAGGGTGATGTGAGGTAGAGAGTGAAAGCGTTACTCCCAGTTTCTTGCAGAACGCTCTCCAGAATCGGGAAACAAACTGGGATCCGCGGTCTGAGACGCCATGATATCTCACAATATGGGAAAGGAAGAGAGTAGACAGTGCTTCCGCTGTAGGTAATCCCGGGAGCGGCACAAAATGAGACATTTTTGAAAAGCGATCCACTATGACCCATATAGCAGTCATACCCTCGGACTTGGGTAATTCTGTAATGAAGTCCATAGTCAAATGGGTCCAAGGCTGACGAGGTGCTGAAAGTGGTTGTAACAGTCCAGTAGGCAATGTACGGGGTACTTTATTAGCAGCACAAGTTGGGCAGGCAGCCACATAGTCAGTAACATCCCTTTTCATATGAGGCCACCAGACATGACGCTGCAAGGACTTAAGAGTGATGGTGACACCAGGATGACCAGATAAAACACCATCATGTGCCCAGAGGAGTACAGGTTTTCTGAGGCTAGGGGCTACGAACAGGCGACCTGGTGGTATCTTCAAGCCTTGGGGAACACAATTCTGGGTTTCTTGTAACTGTTGGGAAAGAGCCGTAGAGATCTGTGCGACAATTTTGTGAGGTGGGATTATATACTGCTCGGTAGGTTGGTCTTCTTCAGAGGTAGCAAACTGTCTGGAAAGAGCATCGGCTTTCTTGTTTTTATGCCCAGGAACATAAGAAAGAACAAAATTAAAACGGGAGAAAAACAGAGCCCATCGAGCCTGACGTGAGTTCAAATGTCTTGCAGTCTGAAGGTACAGTAGGTTTTTATGGTCAGTGAGGATAGAAAAAGGTTTGGGAGCCCCTTCCAGAAGATGTCGCCATTCAGACAATGCCAATTTGATGGCCAGTAGTTCTCGATTCCCAACATCGTAATTCATCTCCGCTGGAGAAAACTTTCTAGAAAAAAATGCTACTGGATGGATTCTACCAGACTTAGGCTGTCTCTGGGAGAGCACGGCACCTGCTCCTACCTCAGAGGCATCAACCTCAACTATGTACTGGAGATCGGGATTTGGATGCTGAAGAATTGGAGCTTTGCTGAACATGTCTTATAATTGCTGGAAAGCCAATTCTGCTTCTGAGGACCATACCTTGCAATTTGTACCTTTCTTAGTCATAGCAGTAAGGGGGGCCGCAATGGAGGCAAAACCTTTGATGAAGCGTCTGTAGTAATTTGCGAACCCTAGAAAGCTTTGGAGCCCTCTTAAAGTGGTCGGTTGGGGCCATTGCAAGACAGCGGAAAGTTTTTGAGGGTCCATTTGGAAACCGGCAGCACTTATAATGTATCCAAGGAAAGGAATACGGCTTTGATGGAAACTGCATTTCTCAATCTTCGCGTAAAGATGGTTTTCTCTCAGTCGTTGCAATACCTGCTTTACATGCGAGATGTGCTCTAGATGAGTCTTGGAAAAGATTAAAATGTCGTCCAAGTAGATGATCACAAAACTGTTGCTGAAATCATGAAAAATTTCATTCATGAAACGTTGGAAGACAGCAGGGGCGTTACACAACCCAAATGGCATAACCAGATATTCAAAATGTCCATTACGAGTGTTGAATGCTGTCTTCCACTCGTCCCCGTCTTTAATTTGAATTAGATTATAAGCCCCTCGTAGGTCTAGCTTGGAGAAGATAACAGCCCCCTTAAGTACATCAAACAGTTCAAGAATGAGAGGCAAAGGGTAGGAGTCTTTTACAGTGATTTGATTTAACCCTCGATAGTCTATGCATGGTCGAAGACCCCCATCTTTTTTTTTAACAAAGAAAAAACCTGCCCCTACTGGAGAAGAAGAGGGTAAATGGATAATTGCAGGAATGGTAATCTTGGTCTTGGAGGATATACCTGTAAGGTCTAAGCCAGCTCCTCCAACACTGGTTAGACCCTGCCTTTTACTGGACGGGAAGGGCAGACAGATAATAAATGTCCTTTAAGTCCACAGTATAGGCATAGGCCCAATGCACGCCTCCTTTGTTTCTCAGACTCAGTTAGGTGGAGACGGCTTACATCCATGGGTTCCACAGGTGTCTGGGGTTCAACTGAGATTTCAGGTTCTGGCTGAGGTGGTGCTTGGAAGTTAGGGGCCAAACGATAGACTGGCCGAGGAAACTTGCGAGTTCTAAGTCTCTCTTGGCACCTTTCATGATACCGGACATCCAGACGAACACAGAGCTCTATGAATTTCTCTAGGTCTTCTGGGGAATCCTTATAGACTAATTCGTCTTTGATGCGATCTGCAAGACCTTTTCGGAAGGCTGCACGTAATGCCCTTGAGTCCCAAGTAGTCTCAGCAGCAAGGGTACGAAACTCAATAGCATATTGTGCCACAGACCTGGTGCCTTGTTGCATGTCCAAGAGTGAGTACTCAGCTGCAGAAGCTCTATCTGGCTTGTCAAATACAGTCTGGAGAGAAGCCAGAAATTTGTCAGCGTCTTGCAGCACAGGATCATTGCGTTCCAGATAAGGAGAGACCCAGGCCAGGGCCTTCCCCTTTAACAAGGAAATTACAAAAGTCACTTTGGCAGAAGAAGTGCTAAAGGTCCCAGGGTTGTTGCGGAAATGCAAACGGCAAACATTTAAAAAGCCTCTGCAGTCCTCAGTATCACCACCAAATTTGTCAGGCATAGGAAGTTTGGGTGGTACAGAAGAGGTGGGTTGGATCGTAGCAGGAGTAGGATCCAGAGTCTGGACCGTTGCAGAGGAAGCAGACAAACAAGATTTAAGCATATTACAAAGTTCATCTAACTTGGCGTCCAGGGAAGAAAGATGCTGTTCATGAGCTCCAATCAATTGTCCCTGACGTGAAATCGCCTTAACAATCTCAGCAGGGTCCACTGTCATTGTGGCCCGTTTGTAATGTAAGGTACCTGTGATAGGTAGTGTCCGAAGTGGAACTTGTGTGCTGAGGATTCAGGCGAAAACGTAGTCAGGCAGATTAGGTTGGCAACAGATCAGGCAAAATGGTACACGATCGAAATCCAGAGAGTGGTCAGGCAGGCAAAGGTCATACACGAGCTGTCAGTGAAGTACAAAATCAGCAGGCTGGAGAGTAGTCAGGAATTCAGGCAGAAGTTCAACACGAAAATCAGGATCAAAAAGCAGTCACAACACCCAGGGAGCTATTCCACACAAACAGGCGCGGAGAGATAGCATCACTTCCTTTTTAAGGGCTGCTTTGATTGAAAATTGTCCACAGCTGGCAGCAGGTGGGGCTAGTGAGTCCAAGGTAATGTTTAACACTGAGAGGACATTTCCAAAAGTCCAGATCTGCTCAGTAGCGCAACAGGTAAGGCTGCAGCTTTGGGACCAGGAAGATCCCGGTTCAAATACACCCAGGTACATGACATAAAGAGCCCAGCTAGGACAGTGCTTGGGGCCTACTTTTCTGAGAATCCTTGGAGTTAATCGACGGTATTCAATAAGAATCTTGTCTTGGGAGTCTGTCTGATATTGGAAGGAGGCAACCAATTTTCCAGGGACATTGTGAGTAAAGATCTGAGCCTGGAATACTAGGGACTGTTTTTCTGCACTCCCTGGACAAAGCTTAAAATGCTTCAGTGTTGCTTCTTCCTTGGACTCCCTGGAGAGCAGAGAATCCTCTTACTATTGTACAGTACTGCTGACTGCTGGATTATCCCACATATCCTTCCACCTGACCCAAGTTTAATCTGCAATAAAACATGAAAAGACAACTCCCCTTGACTGATCAATGAGCCAGAGTGAGCGACGGTTGCTGTGTGCCTGACTGCTTCTACACTAATTGGGGAAAAGAACCTGTGGCTAATCTTGGGCGTGAGCACTACAATGGCATGCCAGGTCTTCACTTGCCCTCAGTGAGGAGATCTTTGAGCCCAAACACAATTGTGGCAGCTTGTGTTTGGCTTTTTAACTAAGCCAGCTATGGTGGCAGCCTATGGGTTTTCCATATATTGGGAACTGTGGAAACTTCACTAGAGAGTAAATGAAACAACATATCAAGGCCATGAGTGCTTTACTAGAACCTCCAAAAGAATTTATAGAGAACATACTCATGGACTACATGAGTACAGTTATGTGGGCTTGTTGGGTATCCCATTTCAAAACTATAAATGGTGCTCATCCATGTCGTTATGGACCTTGCTTTCTGTACTGGTGCACAGTAATTCTGGAACCACAAGGGGCCATCCCCAAACTGTTCCCACAAAGTTGGGAGCATGGAAATGTCCAAAATGTCTTGACGCCTTAAGAGTTCCCTTCACTGGAACTAAGGGGCCAAGCCCCTGTATGAGCGAGTTTGGGGTGGAGGAACTTGACTGGCCTGACCTCAACCTGATAGAACACCTTTGGGATGAATTTGAGAGGAGAATGCAAGCCAGTCGTTCTCGTCCAACATCTTTGCTTGACCTCACAAATGTGCTTCTGGAAGAAAGGTCAAACATTCCCATAGACACCCTCCTGAACCTTGTGGACAGCCTTCCTAGAAGAGTTGAAGCTCTTATAGCTGCAAAGGGTGGTCCAACTCAATGTTGAACCCTACAGACTAAGACTGGAGTGCCATTAAAGTTCATGTGCGTGTAAAGGCCGGTGTCCCAATACTTTTGGTCATATAGTGTATTTTTAGTGTACTGCTTAAGGCTTATACACATGATCATGAAGAACACAGTATTTTTATCAGTAAACTTTTTTTAATGGATCTGAATGCAGCTGTATTGTTTTTTATGGGCCCATGCACACAGCTGTGTAAAGACCACTAAACATGTGCTAGGTCTGTCTCTGAGGTCCTATGTATGGATTGTATTATATGCTGTATGCATGTAAATATTTGTACTAATGTTTACAGTAAACAGTATACAGCACTATCGTATTTTATTGTAAATTAATAAATAATTAAAATCAATAAAAAAGAATAATTAATAAAATAAAAATAAATATTAGACAGGCACCTCTGTCTTAGCAAATGAAGATGCTAATAGGCAACAACCATCTATGCCCTAGCAACAGAGGGCTGTAGGCGGCAATAGCCCCATGTGTACTAGTAAGAAGAAAAAAAGAAGGAAAGAAAAGAACGAAGGAGAGAAAAGAAGAATGCTAGGTGGCAACAGCTGCCTGTTTCCTAGCAATCAAGGTTGCAAGGCAGCAGCAGCAGCCACTTGTGTCTTAGCAAATGAGGAGTCTATGCATCAATAGCCACCTATGAGTTAGCAAGGACACAGCAAAGTAAGCAATTTGAGCCTGCAAATGAGTTTGCTAGGTGGCAAGAGCTGTCTGCAGATGCTAGGCTGAAATAGCTGCCTATGTCCTAGCAACAGAGAACTGCTGCTTGAGTCCTAGCAATGGAGGTTGCTAGGCAGCAACAGCCACCCATATCCTAGCAAATGAGGAGTCTAAACACCAATAGCCACCTGTGTGTTAGCAAGGACACAGCAAGGCAGCAATTTGAGCCTGCATCCTCACAGATGCTAGGCTGAAATAACTGCCTGTGTCCTAACAACAGAGAACAGCTGCCTGTGTCCTAGCAATGGAGGTTGCTAGACAGTAACAGCCACCCACGTCCTAGTAAATAAGGAGTCTAGGCACCGATAGCCACCTGTGTCTTAGCAGGACACAACAAGGCAGCTATTTGAGCCTACGACCTTGCAAAGGAGGTTGCTAGGTGGCAACAGCTGCCTGCAGACGTTAGATGAAATAGCTGCCTGTGTCCTAGCAACAGAGAACAGCTGCCTGTGTCCTAGCAATGGAGGTTGCTAGACAGTAACAGCCAACCACGTCCTAGTAAATGAGGAGTCTAGGCACCGATAGTCACCTGTGTCTTAGCAGGACACAGCATGGCAGCTATTTGAGCCTGCGACCTTGCAAAGGAGATTGCTAGGTGGCAACAGCTGCCTGCAGATGCCAGGTGAAATAGCTGCCTGTGTCCTAGCAACAGAGAATGCTAGGTGGCAAAGCCGAGTGTCTGTCCTACCAAAGGAGGACACTAGGTGGCAACAGCTGGCGGCATCCTATCAATAGAAGACACTAGGTGGTAACAGCTGCCTGTGTCCTAGCAACAGAGGATTCTAGGGGAAATAGCTACCTGGGTCCTAGCAACGGTGGACACTAGATGGCAAGCCACCAGCGCCCTAGCAACTGAAGATACTTGGTGGCAACAGCTGCCTATTTCCTAGCAACTGAGGATGCTAGGTGGCAATAGCCACCTATGTTCTAGCAGTAAAAGATGCTAGGCGGCAACAGATGCCTGCGTTCTAGCAACCAATAGGTTGTGGTAACCCTGTATGCTTTTATGCATGTGCAGTACATACATACAGCTTACAGAGCACTTTTTATGCAAGATCTTACTACCAGTCTCTTCTAGTAATATCCTCCTTACTAGTTGCCATATTTTCTTACGGCCATGTGCGTGTATCCTTTGAGTTGAGGTCCACTTTAACTCTCCAACATCTACCAAAAAACGTATATATCCGTTTCAGATGGACTGATTCTTTAGCATACATAATTGTGAATGAAAGTAGTAACTCTTTCACATAAAGGTAATTTAGGTTTTAGGTAAATTAGATTTGCTATTCCCTTAAGCGCTGTTTCACAGACAACATAATGTACTAAATTAATGACATTAATCAAGTGATTCATTAGACATCTGAATGTTCATCGCTCTATGAGAGAAGCGGGTCTGTAGAACTATAAATGTTTGATATTATGCAAGTACATAAATCAGTACATGGCGCTATTGTCAGATTAATCTCATCCTGACATGTGCTGACATTACATCATACAGGATTGACATATGTTAAAATAATAAGCATAATGTCCCCCTACTTAACCTTATCAAGGGAGCAGCAATTTAGTTTAAATCGCTTAGGTAATAAGTTAAGGTAATTCGAGAAATTCTAACATTATGCAGGAAGTATTGCAAATGTGTTATGCCGCGTACACACGGTCAGAAATTCCGCCAGCAAAAGTCCGATGTGAGCTTTTGGTCGGAAACTCGGGCCGTGTGTATGCTCCATCGGACTTTTGCTGTCGGAATTTCCGCCAGCAAAAGATTGAGAGCAGGTTCTTTATTTTCCAGACGGAAAAAGTTCCTATCGAAAATTCCGTTCTTCTGTATGCAATTCCGACGTGCAAAATTCTGACGCATGCTCGGAAACAATTCAACGCATGCTCGGAAGCATTGAACTTAATTTTCTCGGCTCGTCTTAGTGTTGTACGTCTCCGCGTTCTTGACGGTCGAAAGTTCAGAGAATTTTTGTTTGACCGTGCGTATGCAAGCCAAGCTTGAGCGGGATTCCGTTGGAGAAACCATCCAAGGTTTTTCCGACGGAAAATCCGATCGTGTGTACGCGGCATTAGTGGCAGAAATCCACTTGATTTACCAAAATCTGCTTTGACATGTGTGTATGGATGAGTCTGAAACCCCAAATCACATGATTCTCTGCAATTTCCCTAATGAGTGGAGTTTGGAAATACGTATCCTGTTCATTTGTAGGCTCAGGAACTGGTATTTTCTGTATATGGCACTTACTGCTTGTGCAGTTTTCTCTCTCCTGTAGCAAAAGTAAGGCTCCTAGAGTGGATGTAGTTTAGAATATTCAGCTTTCATATACATAGGCTCAAGAAACAGTGTTCCCAGTATTTGGGACTTACTGATTGTAGGGTGTGGGTTTGTGGGCTTGGCGAGCGGCGCACCCTCCCGCGATCGGCGTCAATGTCCAGCGGCACCCACCCTCCCGCGATCGCCCCCCTCTCCCGCGATCAGTGTCAATGTCCCGCTGCGGCCACCCCTCCTCCCGCGATCGGCGTCAATGTTCCGTTCCGCGCCCCCCCCCCCCTGCTCACCTGCTCAACAACTTTCTTGAAATGTGAAAAAAAATTCCGCACCCCCCCCCCCCGCGCTCAACAACTTTATTGACAGGTGAAAAAAATTCAGTAGCATGCCTCCCCCCCCCCCCCCCCCGCTTTGAAAATTGCCCTACAGTAATACAGTAAAACCTTGGTTTGAGACTAATTTGGTTTGAGAGCGTTTTTCAAGACAAGACAAATGGTAAAATAAATTTTGACTTGATATACAAGCGATGTCTTGATATACAAGTAGCGTCATGTCACAACTGAGTATAAAACAGAACAGGGGCACCTCTAAGTGTAGCAATATGGTTACATTTAATGAAGGTACAACATTTAGCAACTCACATGGTTGATGATTAAAACAGGCAGATCTAAGTATGCAGGTATCCGGGGTAAAGCTGTCCACATAGACCATCCCCCGTGGCGCCAACAATGTTATCCCTTCCACGCTGCGCTTAGGGTTACCACCTCATCCCTTTAAACCCGAACACATATGAATTACACAGGTTCTGTGGCTGATTAAGGTGGTAATTAAACTCACTTGGTGCCTTATCTGCATTAAATTAGCCTCAGAACCTATGTAATTCATATGTGTTCGGGTTTAAAGGGATGAGGTGGCAACCCTAGCTGCGCTCCATGCCTCACTTTCAGATCGCTCTACTGCAGGGTAGCCTTAGTGGTCACTCACGATTGCAGACTGAGAGCGGTAAGGCCTGCGGTGCAGAGGACGGTCTATGTGGACAGCTTTACCCCGGAAGCCTGCATTCTTAGATGTGCCTCTTTTAATCATCAACCATGTGAGTTGCTAAATATTGTACCTTCATTAAATGTAACCATATTGCTACACTTAGAGGCGCCTCTCTTCTCTTTTATACTCTGTAGCTCCTGCTGGATTTTGCTTCTAATCCCCTTGTGGAGGCTTCCATTTGTGGATGGACATTTTATGGTTACACAACCTATCACATTGCTATAATCTTTTTCTATGGATTATAAACTGAAGGACTTATGAATAAATGGTTGTAGAACGAATTGATCTAAGTTTCCATTATTTTTTATGGGGAAAGTCGCTTTGATATACAAGTGCTTTGGATTACAAGCATGTTTCCGGAACAAATTATGCTCACAATCCAAGGTTTTACTGTACTTGGATAGGCCTTGCTTCAGCAGATCTCCCAAAGAAAGGGGTCCCCCTGGTTTTAGGAGGGTGGACCACAAGTACCCCAGTCCCTACATGTCAGGAACCTTGTGCCCCGGGGGATCAGGGCTATGGTTCTTTCTCTTTGAAGGAGGACCATGTGTACACCCTGTGCACTTTTTTGTGTGCTTCAGTGTTGTGTGCTCAATTTTTTGCACCTGGTATTTAGATTTATGTGTGTTCACGGCACCGTGGAACTAAAAAAAAAAATTACTGGTTGCGTTACCTGTAAAAAGTAAGGAGCCAACATTGGATTTATTAACCTGAAGCTCTGTACACACGATCGGATTTCCTATGGTTTTTTAACCGATGGATTTTTCCATCGGAAATCCGATGAAGCTGACTTCCATCATTCTTGCCTACACACCATCAGTCTAAAAACCGACCGTTCCAAACGCGGTGACGTAAAACACTCCGATGAGCCGAGAAAAATGAAGTTCAATGAATGCTTCTGAGCATGCGTCGACTTGATTCTGAGCATGCGTGGGTTTTTTCTCCGATGGAATTCCCCACAGACGATAGTAATTTGCTAAAGTTTTTTTTTCCATCGGATAAATTTAAAACATGTTCTGTTTTTAAACACCGATGAAAAAAAGACCAATGGGGCCCACACACGATCGGTTTGTCTGATGAAAAAAGTCCATCGGACTGTTTTCATCAGTAAAACCGATCGTGTGTACAGGGCTTCACTCTACACATTTGTAGGTTCACTAACCGGTTTTCCCACCTATATGGTACTAATTGCTTATGCAGCTTCCTATCTCCCTCTAACAAAGGAATATGCCTGGAAGGGGTTTTGGAATATGTATCTTGCACACCCATATGCTTATAAATGGAAGACTCTGGTAATAAATGGCACTAAGTGTTTGGTCTGAGCACCTAGGGACATGTTTGACTATTGGAAAAATAAACAGCTGGCAACCTTACAAACTTCTAAATCACATAGTTGGTAAATAATAAAATAAGCAGGCAGTTCCAACAGATACCAGAGTGAGGCCATCGGGGTCATATGTGACAACTGATGGCTTAGGCAGGGCAAGAATTAGGTACCAAGTAGCCAATCAGAAACAAGGTTAGAAGGTCAGAGTTGACAATGGACAAGCATACCTGGTGGACGCGATGTCTGCCAGCATCAGCCAATCGTTCTAAGGAGAGGCAGAACGGTGGTCTGCCTATGTAAAAAAGGCAGATCACCGTTCTGCCAGAGGGGAAAATGGGGATCTTGTGTTTCTGCTAAGCAGAAACACAGATCCCTGTTTTCCTTTAGTCAAAGCACCTCCCCCTCACAGTTAGAAAGCACCCCCTAGGGACACACTTAACCCTTTGATCGCCCCTGATGTTAACCCCTTCCCTGCCATTGTCATTAGTACAGTGACAGTGCACTGATCATTATATTAATGTCACTGGTCCCCAAAAAGTGTCAAAACTGTCAGTTAGGTGTCCGATTTGTCCGCCGCAATGTCGCAGTTGCATAAAAATATCCCATAGTTTGCAGATCAATATACGCTTATTGGGATTTTTTTTTTACAAAAAACATGTAGCAGAATATAGATTGACCTGAATTGATGAATACATTTTTTTTTTTTTTTATTGGGTGTGTTTTATAGCAAAAAGTAGAAAATTCTAAATATTGTTTTTTTTTTTTTCCAAAATTGTCAGTCTTTTTTTGTTTATAGCGCAAAAAATAAAAACCACAGAGGTAATCAAATACCATCAAAAGAAAGCTCTATTTGTGGGGAAAAAAAGGACATTAAATTTTATTTGAGTACAGCGTCGCACGAACGCGCAATTGTCAGTTAAATCGATGCAGTGCCATATAGCAAAAAATGGCCTGGTCATTAAGGGGGTAAAACCTTCCTGGTTCTAAAGTGGTTAACCACTTCAAAACAGGGCATTTTCACCCCCTTCCTGCCCAGGTCAATTTTCAGCTTTCAGCACTGTAACATTTTGAATGACAATTGCGCGGTCATGCAACATTATACCCATATGAAATTCTGATAATAAACACAATATTTTTTCCTTTTTGCTATAATAAATATCCCATTGTTTAAAAAACAAAAACAAATTTCTTCCTCAGTTTAGGCTGATATGTATTCTTCTACATATTTTTGGTAAAAGATAAATAAGCGTATATTGATTGGTTTGCGCAAAAGTTATAGCGTCTACATAATAGGGAATAGATTTATGACATTTTTATCATTATTTTCTTTTTACTAGTAATGGCGGCGATCTGCAATTTTTGGCAGGATTGTGACATTGCGGCGGACAGATCGGCCACTCTAGACACTTTTTTGGGACCACTAACAATTATACAGTGATCAGTGCTATAAAAATGCACTGATTACTGTGTAAATGTCACTGGCAGGAAAGGGGTTAACACTAGGGGCGATCAAGGGGTTAAATGTGTTCCCTAGGGAGTGATTCTAACTCTGGGGGGATGGGACTGACTGGGGGAGGAGACCGATTGCTGTTCCTATATACTAGGAACACACGATCGGTCTCCTCTCCCCTGACAGGACATGGATCTGTGTGTTTACACACACAGATCCACGTTCCTGCTCTGTCACGAGCGACTGCCCAGCGGACATCGCGGCCGCAAGGCACGCGCATCGGCCCCCAAGTGACGCGCCCCCTAGACTGCCAGGAAGCCGAGGACGTCATATGATGGCCACCCGGGATGGCAGAGCTATCTTGCGGCCGTCATACTACTGGGATGGGAAGTGGTTAAAAGAGAATTAAACAAAAAAAAAACACGTGTTTTTTTTATTTTTTTTACTGCTACTCTTCCTTTATATTAGATTTTGAAATTTAATGCAGCAGTTTAGAAACTGGATGAAAGGTTTAGCGCTGGAAACACTTTTTGAAAGATAAAAAGTGCATTTTATATACATCTATAAAGATCAGACCAAAGTGAGGGACAAATGAGGAGGAGAGAAGGACAGAGGGACCTTCTTCTAAATCAGAGACAGTCCCTCAAAATCAGGGACAGTTCCTTTAACCAGTTGTCTACCGCCCACCATCAAATGACGGCGGGCGGAAGACTCTCTTGTTCTGACCGGACGTCATATGACATCGCGGCTGTAAAAGCAGCTAGGGGGCGCGCGCGCCCGCTGCTGGGGACCCGATGCGCGTGCCCGGCGGCCGCGATGGCCGCCGAGCACCCGCGATTGCCCAGTAACCGAGCAGGAAAGTGGATCTGTGTGTGTAAACGCAGAGATCTACGTCTTGTCAGGGAGAGGGGACCAATGGTGTGTCCCTTGTACATAGGGACAACCATCGGTCACCTCCCCCAGTCAGTCCCCTCCCCCCACAGTTATAACACATCTAGGTAACACATTTAACCCCTTCCTCGCCCCCTAGTGTTAACCCCTTCCCTGCCAGTCACATTTATACAGTAATCAATGCATTTTTATAGCAGGGATTGCTGTATAAATGTGAATGGTCCCAAAAATGTGTCAAAAGTGTCCGATGTGTCCGCCGCATTATCGCAGTCACGATAAAAATCGCAGATCGCCGCCATTACTAGTAAAAAAAAAAAAAAAATGCTGTAAATCTATCTCCTGTTTTGTATCTGCTATAACGTTTGCGCAAACCAATCAATATACGCTTATTGCGATTTTTTTTTTTACCAAAAATATGTAGAAGAATACGTATCGGCCTAAACTGAGGAAAAAAATAAATAAAAAATAAATAAAAATTGATATTTATTATAGCAAGAAGTTAAAAATATTGTGTTTTTTTTCAAACTTGACGCTCTTCTTTTGTTTATAGCGCAAAAAAATAAAAAACGCAAAGGTGATCAAATACCACCAAAAGAAAGCTCTATTTGTGGGAAAAAAAGGACGCAAATTTCGTTTGGGAGCCACGTCGCACGACCGCGCAATTGTCATTCAAATTGTGACAGCGCTGAAAGCTGAAAAATGGCTTGGGCAGGAAGGGGGTTTTCGTGCCCGGTAGGCTAGGGTGACCAGACATCCCCGGTTTCTGGGGACAGTCCCCGGATTGAGGACACTGTCCCCGGATCAAGTCTGTCCCCAGTTTGGATTTGAACAGGGGCTGGGGCAAATTAAAAGACAGTGCAGAATTAAAAATAAATAAATAAATCTGAATTACACCCCCCCCCGATCCTACTAGCTTAGGGGGGGTCTATTTTTTCTTCATTATCTGTGCCCCTTTCTGATGATCATGTGCTGGTCGGAGCGGAGGGAATATTTCTTCAGTTTGGGGTGCCCATTCAGCTCCGCTCGCATGTTCTTCTGCCTTGGCTCAAGTCCTGGCCAGCCGCCTGCCTGCTTATCTCCGTGCCTTCCCTGGCGGAGTGATCTTCCTCCGCCCCTCACCCAGTAGCAACCGGGGCCCGGAGAGTAGGACTTGACAGGCTGTGAGGCGGGCGGCAACGGGCAGAGAGTCGCTGATTGCCGCCATTACTAGTAAAATAAAATATGTTATGATTTAATTTTAAAAATCTGGTCACCTTACGGTAGGCAGGTGGTTAAAATCAGGGACGATCCCTCAAAATCAGGGACAGTCCCTCGAAATTAGGGACAGTTCCTTTAAAATCAGGGAAAGTCCCTCGAAATTCAGGGACAGTTGGGAGCTATGGAGTTGAGCTTTTAGATGAGCGCCATTGTATCAGGATCACGTAAGAGAGTAAATGTAAGTTTGCCTTGAGATTCTCTTTAACTGCCAGGTCCTAACTACCTACCAAACTTTTGTTTAGCTCTGGGGCCGGTTCATACATCATGCTGTCAAGCTGTTGTGTCGTTAAGGAGGGCGGCGGAGGAAAAGTTGAGCCGCGCGTCCCGCTTGATTGATTGTCTCGGTATGGAAAACGTTATGGAAATTGTACTCGCTGGATCGGAAAAATGCAGACATTAATTGAATTTTATGGAAATCACCTGGATTGATTTGAATACAGCAATTTCTACATTCAATGCATCATTTGCATAGGAAATCCTAGAAAGATTAATAGCTCGGTGTTAACAACATCCTGAGACTTTTAAAAGGGATATAGAAGCAAAACCTGGAAAGTCTCTAAAAGATAAGAAAGTATTTTATTCCACAATGAGCTTTATAAATCTTTGGATAGAACGTTTTTTTTTTTTTTCTTTTCTTTTTTAAAGAAAAAGTATAGGGCGATTTTAGCGAGCGACTATTGTGAAAGGTTATAGCATTGTTTACTATAAAGTGATATTAAACTCTAATGCCGTGTACACACGATCGATTTTCTCGACGGTGAAAACACTGTCGAGAAAATCGACGGGAAAAACGAGGGAACGGCTTGTTCCCCCCACACACGGGTGTTTTTCCCGTCATTTTTTCTCTTGGTCGAGAAAAACGACCGTATGTAGGCTCCCTGGCAGTGTTTCCCTATGGGAAAACTGCCGCGGAAAAAAATGCTGTGAATCATGACGAGAAAAATTAGAGCATGTTCTAATTTTTCTCGTCGTGATTAATGCCGTTTTTCTCGTCTGGAAAAATGACCAAAAACCCACACACGGTCGTTTTTCTCGTCAAAGAGAAAAAATTTCCTTTTTCCCGACGAGAAAAATGGTCGTGTGTACGCGGCATCAGTTTTTTAAGCACTTTCAATGGCTGATTTAGTCATTTACTTAACCACTTCCATCCCGGGCACTTTCCCCCCTTCCTGCGCAGGACAATTTTTAGCTTTCAGCACTGTTATGCTTTGAATGACAATTGCGCAGTCATGCTACACTGTACCCAAACAAAATTTTTATCATTACCTTCCCACAAATAGAGCTTTCTTTTGGTGGTATTTGATCACCTCTGCGGTTTTTAGTTTTGCACTATAAACTAAAAAAATACTGTCAATTTAACGGAAAAAAAACTGATGGGCACTGATAGGCGGCACTGATGGCACTGATACGTGGCACTGATGGCACTGATAGGCGGCACTGATGGCACTGATATGCGGCACTGATAGGCGGGTACTGGATAGGCAGCATTGATGAGGTGCTACTGACAGGCATTACTGAGTGGCACTTTGATGGGGCAATGATTGGCACTGTTGTGGGCACTGATTGGCACCGTTGTGGGCACTGATTGGCACCGTTGTGGGCACTGATGAGCATTTAATAGGGGACAGGCTGGCAGGTGTTTGGCACTGATTGTCACATTTTGATGGGGGCTGTGCTGATAATCAATGTGCTGATTATCATCACAGACCCCCCCTCCGACAGGGAGAGACGCCAATCGGCTCTCCCTGTCAGCGTGAACCGAGGAAAGACGTTTACCGGCACTTCCTGGTTCACGCGATGATCAGCTGTGATTGGTCACAGCTGATCGTGTGGTAAGAAGCCTCTGTCAGAGGCTTCATACCACGATCAGAGGTGCTGTGTGTCAGACTGACACACAGCACCTCCGATCACCACGCTGCGCGCCCCCGCAGGCACGCGCCGGCAGTGATATCCTGATCACGTCATATGACGTTCAGTCAGGATATCACAACCACTTTGCCGCCGTCATTCTGCTATATGGCGGGCCGCAAGTGGTTAAACTGTTACTAAACCCACAACAGTAAAATCAGTCTGTATATGCAATAAAGCATGCTTGTTATACTCACTGTGGAACTTAAGGGGTTAACCCTCTGCATTGTGTAAAAAGGCTGTTTGGTCCTGTCTTCTCTGATCCTCCCCTTCTTCCACAGTCCCCAAACCATCTCCTGATAGAACAGAGCCGTGGGGACAAGCTGCGCATGCTCAATTTGGTGTGTAGTGCTGCTTTTTTTTTTTTCCTTGGGAGAGTGCATGTGAACAGCACAGGGCCAATCAGAACTGTCCAGCCAGAGGGTCAGGGGTCCCGCAGCCTCATAGGACAGTCAGAGTAGAATGAAAACTCCTCCTACAAGCTTTAAAGTGGTTGTACACCCTGTACAACCACTTTTACCTACAGGTAAGCCTAGATTGCAGGAAATATCTCCTAAACCTCCACGGTTTAGGAGATATTTACAATAGAGACGAGCGCCGATGTCTATGGCGCATGCGCACTTTATAAACGGCGATTGTGCCGTTTCTAAAGGAAGGTCATGCCATGACTGGCGGGAATGACATCACATGGCTCCGGCCAGTCACAGAGCCGGAGTTTGCGGCCCCGGAAGGAAGAGGGGTGAAGAATGGATGCAGCCTGCAACAGGGGACAGCGGTGACATCGCAAGCTTCGGTTTCAGGTAGGTGACACATAATAGGCTACTATGCGATACATACTAGCCCATTATGCTTTACCTTTGCAGGGAAATAAAGAGGAAGTAAAACCCATCAGGGTTTACTTCCTCTTTAACCAGACACTGATAGAAGTCCCAAGACTGCTGTATACTGCTGATGGGAAAAGGTATTTAGCAGTTTATATTTACTAAAATGATTGCATTTCCATGTTCTGTGTACTGTGGGAGACCAGATATAGGGAATGCAGAGTCCTGGGTTTAGTAACACTTTAATATGATGTGAATGTACAACATATATGTGTAAAGCGCTGTGTAAATTGATGGTGTTATATAAGTACCTGTAATAAATAAATAAAATAATAATACAGTGGAACCTCGGATTGTGAGTAACGCGGTTAACAAGCATTTCACAATACGAGCAATTATTATTTATTTTTTAAATCCTGACTCGGTTTGCGATTGTTGTCTCACAAAATGAGCAGGATTCAAGCCTCTGCGGTGTGCAGTACTGCGTTTTGCCAGAGGTGCGAGGGCACCGGAGCCGATCGGAGGCATTAGAAAATACTGAGAAACATTTGAAAAATACTCCGTTTTCGAGCCTTTCCGAGGCTCTCCGGCGCCCCCTCCCCATCTCTGGCCACATGTGGTATTGCATGCCTTAGAAGTCAATGTGGAACACATTTTTTTCGCTTCCATTGACTTCTATGGGGAAATTCACTTTGATATGCGAGTGCTTTGGATTACAAGCATTCTGATGGAACTGATTATGCTCGTAATCCGAGGTTCCACTGTATGCCACTTTTTTTATCTTTTAATCCTTACCTATGTTCCAGTTTAAGCCGGTGCTATAACCACTGTTTTTCGCTTCAGGATTGCTCCTTTCTCTTGCAGCACCCTATAGAGTCACCCTTGCATGCAGAGACTAGAGTTGTATCTCCCTACACTGTGTGCATCAATAGAAACACACAGCCCCATAGCTTAGGGTGGCAAGGCACTTCCCTGCTCTTCCCTACTCCTTCATACATATATATACTATATATTTATTATTATTGAACCGCTTCAATACTGCGCACTTTTACCCCCTTAATGCCCAGGCCAATTTTCAGCTTTCAGCGCTGTCGCACTTTGAATGACAATTGCGCGGTCATGCAACACTGTACCCATATGACATTTTTATAATTTTTTTCACACAAATAGAGCTTTCTTTTGATAGTATTTAATCACTGCTGGGTTTTTTATTTTTTGCTTAGTTTCTTTCAGAAAATGTTGTAAATAAGTGATTTTTTTTCCCCCTTCACTGATGTGTGCTGGTAAGACTGCACTAATGGGCACTGATAGGCTGCACTTATGGGCACTGATGAGAAGGCACTGAAGGACACTGATGAGTTAGCACTGATAAGGACGCACTGATAGGTGGCACTGATGGGCACTGATAGGCTGCATTTATGGGCACTGATAAGACGGCACTGAAGGGCACTGATAAGGAGGCACTGATAGGCAGGGCCACCATCAGGGGGGTACAGGCAGTACACCTGTAAGGGGCCCGGATGGCAACCCCCTTTTTTCTTTTCTTTTTTACATATTTTTTTGTAAGGGGCCCAGAGGTCCCCAGGGCCCCGGATGGTAACCCCTCTTTTTTATGTATTTTTTATAAAAAAAATAATATTTTTTTTCTATTAATTTTTTTTTTTATTTATTTTAATTTATTTTTTTGTAAGGGGCCCAGAGGTCCCCAGGGCCCGGATGGCAAGCCCCCTTTTTTTAATTTTTTTATAAAAATATATATGGTTTTTTTTATAAATTATTTTGAATTTTTTTTTGTAAGGGGCCCAGAGGTCCCCAGGGCCCTGGATAGCAACCCCCCTTTTTTTTGTTCTTTATCTGCTCATCAGCACCCAAAGCCCCCCCGACCTCAACAATTCGCGGCGGCAGCACCCCTCTGCTTCTCAATTCGTGGCATCCCCCGCTTCTCATTTCGCGGCTGCCCCCCCGCTTCTCAATTTGCGGCGGCAGCACACCCCCCCCCTGGTTCTCCTCTGCTCCAGGGGTCCCATGCCTGAAGCTGTGTAAGGGGCCCCAAAATTCCTGGTGGCGGCCCTGCTGATAGGAAGCACTTATGAGCAATGATAGCTGGCACAGATAGGTTGTACTGATGGGCAGCACTGATGGGCGGCACTGATGGGCAGAAACTGAAAGGCAGCACTGACTGGCATCACTGATGGGCACTGCTGGGGCTGCACTGATCATCAGGACACTGATTACCTGTACATGTCTCCCCTGCAAGGAGATGCCGCTGATCCGCTCTCCTCTCCTCACTGTCTGTCAGTGTGAGGTGACAAGAGACGATTACCAGCACTTCTGTGTTTACATGTGAGTGGCTGTGATTGGACACAGCCGATCACATGGGTAAAGAGCCGCGTCATCATGCGATGTTATAAAATCAAAGTGTATGCTGTGACTATAGAACGTCTTTAATAGGCCAAAAGGAGACAAATAAAAAGATAAGAAGTTCATTATTAGGGTTTACATGCATTCTAAAGTTATTTTTATGTGACACCGTCTTATACACCTGCATTAATGTACTGCAACTGAACTGTAGAGATTAGTAAAGTAGTCAGTAGACACAAAGTAGATAAGCTACTACAACTAAGGGAGTTCTTACACTGTTTCAAGCAAAACATGCATGTCCACACTGAATTGGAGACTAATCACAGCACACCCGGCACCTCTCCTACATGGAAGTGCCGAATCCGGTAATAGGTACGTGATCCGGCGCAGGAGAGTCACTCTGCCGCCGTATAACCATGTTATGTGGTCGGCAAGTGGTTAAGTCCTAAAGCCTTCTCATAGTTACGGAATTTATCCCAGTATCAACCAATGCAGCTGACTCCAGATGTTTGGAATCCACCACCAACCCACCCAAATTGTTAAAACATCCAAGGTACCTATTATCTACTATTATTATCTGTTACCTATTATCATATCTATTATTGCATTGTTGCATTTGTCCAGCTTGGACCTATGTAACCATGCATGTCCCATCCTTGAAGGATCCCCCCTAGAAACTGGAAGTCACAATATTAAGCACCACAACTACAGTAATTGCCGCTGCCGACCAGGCCCCATCCTCACAGCCTTATTGCTTAGTGAACAGAGTCAGTCGCTTGCTCGGGACGGGCACCATTCAAAGAACACTTCAAATTTTACTCAATAAATTCAAGGCATTCTTTGATTGGATGAGGTGGAGAAGAGGGGAGGTGACGTCACAATCTCCCCATCATCCAATCAAGGAAAGATTTGCATTCACTAAGAAAATGCAAAGTGTTCTCTGAATGGTGCCTGTGCTAGGCAAGTGAACCCCCTGTGCTCACAATGCAGCAGGGCAGCTGCTCAGCACGGGATCCAAAAGCCAACATCAATCGCCAAAGTAATAATGACTACCACAGTGATTTCCATATCCCATTGGGATCTTACAGGTATGGCACATGCATGCTTGCATTGATCCAAGCTACACTATATTGCCGAAAGTATTGGGACGCCTGCCTTTACATGCACTCTGTACATTACATATTCCAAAACCTTACATTCTATGCATTGTCCACTCTTGACCCCTGAACTATGTACAATAAGCACTCCTGACCCCTGAACTTCACTATATTGTCAAAAGTATTGGAACACCTGCCTTTACACACACGCATGAACTTTAATGGCACCCCAGTCTTAGTCCGTAGGGTTCAATATTGAGTTGGCCCACCCTTTGCAGGTATAACAGCTTCAACTCTTCTGGGAAGGCTGTCCACAAGGTTTAGGAGTGTGTCTATGGGAATGTTTGACCATTCTTCCAGAAGAGCATTTGTCAGGTCAGGCACTGATGTGGACAAGAAGGCCTGTCTCACAGTCTCCGCTCTAATTCTATCGGGTTGAGGTCAGGACTCTGTGCAGGCCAGTCAAGTTCCTCCACCCCAAACTCGCTCATCCCTGTCTTTATGGACCTTGCTTGATGCACTGGTCCAAATCATTTGGTGGAGGGGGGATAATGGTGTGGGGTTGTTTTTTAGGGGTTGGGCTTGGACCCTTAGTTCCAGTAAAGGGAACTCTTAAGCCGTGTACACACGATCGGATATCCTATGGATTCTAATCCGATGTTTTTTTCCATCGGAAATCCGATGAAACTGTCTTCCATCAGTCTTGCCACCATCTTGACACCATCAGTCAAAAAACGGACCGTTTCAAATGCGGTGACGTAAAACACTCCGATGAGCCGAGAAAAATTAAGTTCAATGCTTCTGAGCATGCGTCGACTTGATTCTGAGCATGCGTGGGTTTTTTATCCGATGGATTTCCACACAGACGATCGGATTTTGCTATCGTTTTTTTTCCCAATCGGATAAATTTAAAACATGTTCTATTTTTTCACACTGATGGAAAAAAGATCGATGGGGCCCATACACGATCGGTCCATCAGACTGTTTTCATCGGTAAAATCGATCATGTGTACACGGCTTAAAAGCCTCAGCATACCAATACATTTTGGACAATTTCATGCTCCCAACATTGTGGGAATAGTTTGGGGATGGCCCCTTCCTGTTCCAACATAACTGCGCACCAGTGCACAAAGCAAGGTCCATAAAGACATAAATGAGCGAGTTTGGGGTGGAGGAACTTGACTGGCCTGCACAGAGTCCTGATCTCAACCTGACAGAACACCTTTTGGATGAATTAGAGTGGAGACTGCGAGCCAGGTCTTCTTGTCCACATCAGTGCCTGACCTCACAAATGCACTTCTGGAAGAATGGTCAAACATTCCCATAGACACAAGCCTCGTACACACGGCCGAGAATCTCGTCAGGAAAAACAACGTTGTTTTTCCTGACGAGATTCTTGACAAGAATCTTGTCCCGGCCGAGTGTACACACACTCCATGCTAAAGAACTGCCATTCTTTTGAATGGAACGAACGCGGTGACGTCATCGACTACGACGAGCGTGCACTCGTCACATTCGATGCCGTCGGCGCCATCTTGCTACACCCTACCTATGCCTAGGAAGCTACCGCGCATGCGTCAAAGTCATTTCGAGCATGCGCGGGTTTCCGCGGCGACAGGTAAGTGTACACACTCTCGGGTTTCTCGTCGGGAAACAGGCCGACGTGAATCCCGACGAGAAAATAGAGAGCAGGTTCTCTATTTTTCTCGTCGAGATTCTGGCCAGTTTTCTTGACGAGAAACCTGAAAGCCGCGTACACACGGCCGGTTTACTCTGCAAGAAAGCTCTGCCAGCAATTGTCTTGCTGGTTCTTGCCAAGAAAACCAGTTGTGTGTACGAGGCCACATTCCTAAACCTTGTGGACAGCCTTCCCAGAAGAGTTGAAGCTGTTATAGCTGCAAAGGGGGGCCAACTCAATATTGAACCCTACAGACTAAGACTGGGATCCCATTAAAGTTCATGTGCGTGTAAAGTAAGGTGACCAGATTTTTAAAAAGAAATCCGGGGACATATTTTTTTTTTACTAGTAATGGCGGCAATCAGCGACTCTCTGCCCGCCGCCCGCCTCACAGCCTGTCAAGTCTTAATCTCCAGGCCCCGGCTACTACTAGGTGGGGAGCGGAGGAAGATCACTTCACCAGGGAAGGCAAGGAGATAAACAGGCAGGCGGCTGGCCGGGACTTGAAATAAATGCACCCCCCTAAGCTAGTAGGTGCGGAGGTGTGTAATTCCGAATTTTGTTTTTTAAATTCTGCACTGACTGTCTTTGAAATTGCCCCAGCCCCTGTTCAAATCCAATCCGGGGACAAAACCGGGGACAGACTTGGTCTGGGGACATTGTCCTCAATCCGGGGACTGTCCCCCGAAACTGGGGATGTCTGGTCACCCTAGTGTAAAGGCAGGTGTCCCAATACTTTTGAAAATATAGTTTCTTTGGTCATACACTATGTAAAAACACCCAGACTTGGAATACTTTCTTTAACTAAAGATTGCTGGAAAATGATTTCCGGTCTTTAGAGGCAGGCCCGGACTGGCCATAGGGCACGCCGGGCATTTGCCCGATCGGGAGACAAGGAAAGGAGACACAGAAGGAAAACGGGTAAACGAGAAAAGGCAGACCAAGGAGTAATGGAGAACAAAGGAAAGTGTAAATAGATCAAGATGAATGGCGACAAAAAGGAGATAAGAAAGGGGGAAGAAGAGGGAAAGGAGGGAAGAAGAACTGATAGAAAAAAAGGGGGTGGGGATATATTAAGAGAAAGAGAGAAAAAAAAGGAAAAAAAGAGAGAAAAGAGAGGAAAATAAGAGAAAAATACAAGTGAAAAATAAAAAAGGATAAAGATAGAGAAATGAGAATAGTAAAAAAAGGAAGAAATGAGTGGGAAAAATTGACAAATTAAGAGGATAAGGTGAAACTGAGAAAAATGTTGGAAAATAAACTTAAAAAAACAAGTGAAGAAAATAACCTAAGTAATAAAAATAAAAATAAATAAAGTGTGAAAAAATAAATAAAAATAAAATAATAATAAATGTAAAAATAAAATAAAAATAATAAAAAATAAATATAAAATAAATAATAAAAATAAAATAAAAAATAAAAAATAATAATAAATAAAGGATAAAAATGAAAGAACACGAAGAATAAAAAAACGGAAAGAGGGAAAAAATAAAAATGGGAAAACCTAAAATATTATAGATGAAAAAGGAAGAGAACAAAGCCTGGGTACAGAAGGACCTAATCAATGGTCATACAAGTTCAATATATATATGTAGCGGGGTCCTCAAATTGATGGGATACACCTGGGCAATAGTGTAACCCAGGTGTATAATTGTGTTAGGATTCAGACCCCTTTTTGTTTCGTGGAGGATTGGAGGATGTAATATTCTCCTTTGCCTGTGGGTGGCGGGGTACCCACGGGCTTCAGGTAGAATCATCCCCTGCAGTGCTCCCTGTTTGGTCTCTTCCCGGAGATGGTATGGCTGGGGCGGGGAACCCGCCGGGCCGTTGAAGGGAGGAGATAAAAGGGGGAGACGCCCTGACCACGAGGTCGTCGTCTTGCGGAGAAGGAGGTCCTCGGAGGAGGAGTGTTGCGGTCCGCACCCAGGGCCCTTAGGCCTGGGTGCGGGAGATCCAGGAGTCTGGTCCAGGTGCCCATGGCCTGGTCCGGAGTCATGTTGGCGTCCATCCCAGGCACCTTTAGCCTGGGGTGAGGTACTATCGAGGAGGCCTGGGGCCCAGTACCTTCGACTGGGTCCCGCTAGGGTGGACTGTCCGAGGGTCCCTGAGCGGAGGGACTCGTACCTGAGGTGAGGAGGCCGGGGAGGTTACCCACTGGAGACCCGGAGCAGCACCAATCCGGTGACAGTGGGCCTCTGGGAACTCTCTTGGGAGGACACATCCCCCTGATAGGGGCCACAGCGCATCGAAGAGGGCTCCATTGCTGTTCATAGGGGTTGCTGGAAGAGACCCCATCCTTCCTGTTCTGTAACAGCCGGATTGGCTTAGGCGCCGCTGGTCATAGTACAGTGGCATAGAACTCAAACTTTAGGAAGTGCCTCGATCTGCTCGCCCCACCGTTGGCAAGGTTATAGGTCCCAACCAGTTTGCTGCAAAAGAACTGTTTATTGTGCTTTGCGTATTGGAGTGTCAAATAAACAAGTGTTGGACCTTTCTCCGGTGTGTGAACTCCAGTTACTGGAAGCAAAGGGGAGGCTGGTGAGCTTGCAATTACAGACTCAGTGCATTCACAGAACACACCGGCCCGAGGAAACATCAGTAAGTGGCCTTCACCTCCCTACTACAATGGGGAGGACATGGGCCGTGGCGCATCTCACTCTCACAACCCAGGAACCCCTAGACATGAGTTGGTGTGTAACTGAAGAAGTTGGAGAGAGGGTGAGGCCGCTACACGTGGGGGCTCGTGAGTCCGGGATAGAGTGTGTTCTAAAGATGGACTTGAGAATGTCTACATTTGAACTTTGCTGCCCAGAGGAGTTCCGAGCAGATCGGCCAAATTACTGGCCAAAGTGCGTCCCTGCTCGGAGTTGTGGAAATGACCCTAACACGGGAAAGGCCCATGCGGAGGAGCGGAAAAAGGGAGAGGTCCAGCCGTGTGACGTACTGCACGTGGGGACTGTTAACGCACTGCGCCACGAGGCACCCCATGGCGACATCGTTCGTGGGCGGAGTCAAGAGGAAGCCCGCGAAAATGTACAGCTCATGGGAGGAGTCTGGCCAAGTGTGGGGATACACGTGGAGACTCCGGCGCGGGGTCAGTGCATGATGGAGCAGCAAACAGTCGGGATGACCTCAAGTGCCCCGTGGATTATGGTTCCTCACCCCACGAGAATGACTTCCTTTGCTGCCCCCATCACAGACACGGGGATAAGACTTAGGCCCCGAGGGCGGTTGGCTCTGTACACCTGCAGAGACACGGAGGCCCTCGGTGTGATCTGTCCCGGCTGCTCGGGACTGGTGGTCACCCTGAAGCCATTCGGGCGATGTGAGGAGTGCAGAGAATTCCTTTTTGAGGTCGAGTCGTCCACAGCAAGGCCCAGGGCCCTTCGCCTCAATCACCTCACGGGTACTGCTACTCCGGAAGGGGAGATCAAGGCCTTTGTCGAGGTTCCTGTGCGCGCTGACCAGGGCGATGGACTGCCCAACAGAGAAAAATCCGAAGATGCTGCTTCGGTCGCCACAAGTTCTTTGCTTCCACCACCGAAGAGGAAAGTTGGCCTAGTACAGGCATCCTATGGACGTGGTCGAGCTTCACCCC
This sequence comes from Rana muscosa, assembly GCA_029206835.1. Classification (NCBI taxonomy): domain Eukaryota; kingdom Metazoa; phylum Chordata; class Amphibia; order Anura; family Ranidae; genus Rana; species Rana muscosa. The sequence goes on along the minus strand of CM055117.1, from coordinate 58,594,920 downwards.
GCTGCTTGCCTGGCCTGGATGGCGCCGGTCGAGATGGAAGTCCCGGACATCCCAGTCTTCTACAAGGGTCAGGTGAGCCAGGGGCTGGGACTGTGGTGGTGGTTGGAGGTGTCGGGGGCCCATTGGAGGTGGAACCCCCCAGAGAAGATGATTCTGTGTCCACCGGTAGATATCTGCCTGCGGAGATGTATGACACCTCCGACCTAGAGTCGCTGTCTGATTGCGGAGATGATGGCGAGATAGACGAACTGTTCAGCCGCAAGGGCTGGGATAGAGTGCCACTTCTTGCTTCCCGTGCGGTACGGGATTCACCTATGTACACAGGAGACAGCACGCCTCGGGTGGAAGACCCGCAGCTTGCGAGGGAGCCTACCCCTCCACCTGTGTCCTCACCTACTGTTACCCCACCTACTTTGGTTGTGGGGATACCCCGGGACTTGCTGTATGAGGTGGAAGTCTGGAGAACAAGATGGTATGACGAGTTTGTGTGGGACAAGTTGAAGGTGCCCCATGCCCGCAGGTACCTGGAATGTGTGCCGGCAGTGTCTAAGAGGTTTGAGGACTGCAAAGCTGAATGGAAATTGGGGCGCCATATCCATGCTGACAAGATAGTCATTTGCAGAAGAGAAGGAGAAGATGTCGAGTATTCGATAGAGGCATTTGACAAACACCTGAAACCCCTGTACCTGCCGGATCCAAAGTTTTACTTGCAGGAGAAAAGAACTCCTGTTTATTTCTTTTGTGCACTTGAACTTTCTGGAAGAGCCATTCCCAGACACGCAGGACTGTGCCCTGTTTTTGTTTTTGTTTGGGCTTTTCTTTTTCTCGTTGGAGACTTGGGGACTGTTGTGTTTTCGTGTTTCCCCTTTTCTTCATGTGCCAAAGGCAAGGACATTTGGGAATAGTGGCAGAGTAGGGAAAAGCTGGAAGAACGAAGATTCGTTGAGTGTCATGACCGCGGCGTTGTCACCAGGTGGCAGTGTTGCGCAACAAATGTTTGAAAATATTTCACCCACACATCACCTTGCTTGTTGGAGTGAGTGGGTCTCTCGGCTGACGGGCCCACTCATCCCAAATGACACGAAATTATGTTAGGATGTTGTTTTTCTTTCCCCTGCAGGAGAATCGTCAGTCAAGATCATTGAGAGTGGGTGGCTCTTAGACAGTGTGGGAGAGGGGCTGTGACTAGGCAGATGTTTAAAGTGTTTTATGACATAAGTTGTTTTATATGTTCCCCATTCCCTGAGCAGGTCTTGGCACTTGGGAAATTTAGAGGAACTGCCTCAGGGGTTTCACTCCATGTCACCACTTTATGGGAGGCATGGGTGTGCACCTGACGCTGGGGACCAGCGTCAAATTACAGGGGGGAGTGTGTAGCGGGGTCCTCAAATTGATGGGATACACCTGGGCAATAGTGTAACCCAGGTGTATAATTGTGTTAGGATTCAGACCCCTTTTTGTTTCGTGGAGGATTGGAGGATGTAATATTCTCCTTTGCCTGTGGGTGGCGGGGTACCCACGGGCTTCAGGTAGAATCATCCCCTGCAGTGCTCCCTGTTTGGTCTCTTCCCGGAGATGGTATGGCTGGGGCGGGGAACCCGCCGGGCCGTTGAAGGGAGGAGATAAAAGGGGGAGACGCCCTGACCACGAGGTCGTCGTCTTGCGGAGAAGGAGGTCCTCGGAGGAGGAGGGTTGCGGTCCGCACCCAGGGCCCTTAGGCCTGGGTGCGGGAGATCCAGGAGTCTGGTCCAGGTGCCCATGGCCTGGTCCGGAGTCATGTTGGCGTCCATCCCAGGCACCTTTAGCCTGGGGTGAGGTACTATCGAGGAGGCCTGGGGCCCAGTACCTTCGACTGGGTCCCGCTAGGGTGGACTGTCCGAGGGTCCCTGAGCGGAGGGACTCGTACCTGAGGTGAGGAGGCCGGGGAGGTTACCCACTGGAGACCCGGAGCAGCACCAACCCGGTGACAGTGGGCCTCTGAGAACTCTCTTGGGAGGACACATCCCCCTGATAGGGGCCACAGCGCATCGAAGAGGGCTCCATTGCTGTTCATAGGGGTTGCTGGAAGAGACCCCATCCTTCCTGTTCTGTAACAGCCGGATTGGCTTAGGCGCCGCTGGTCATAGTACAGTGGCATAGAACTCAAACTTTAGGAAGTGCCTCGATCTGCTCGCCCCACCGTTGGCAAGGTTATAGGTCCCAACCAGTTTGCTGCAAAAGAACTGTTTATTGTGCTTTGCGTATTGGAGTGTCAAATAAACAAGTGTTGGACCTTTCTCCGGTGTGTGAACTCCAGTTACTGGAAGCAAAGGGGAGGCTGGTGAGCTTGCAATTACAGACTCAGTGCATTCACAGAACACACCGGCCCGAGGAAACATCAGTAAGTGGCCTTCACCTCCCTACTACAATGGGGAGGACATGGGCCGTGGCGCATCTCACTCTCACAACCCAGGAACCCCTAGACATGAGTTGGTGTGTAACTGAAGAAGTTGGAGAGAGGGTGAGGCCGCTACATATATATATATATATATATATATATGTATACAGGGGAAGGTACAATTAGAATGATCACAGCATTTAACCCCATCATTATTTGAGAGAGTGATCTACTTACATAGATCTGATATACAGAGGGCTTGAGGGAGGGGGATGCTATGCGGCCATGCCTGTGTGTCCTCTACTGTCTCTCCCACCCTTCCAACGATGTCATCCTATCAGCAGAGTAGGGGGCGGGAGGAGCTGGAGATTTGCACAGAGAGTGAGAGTCTCCCGTAATCACCCGTTTGTTAATATGATCCAGATCTACAGCTCCTCCCGCCCCCTACTCTGCTGATAGGATGACATCATTGGAAGGGTGGGAGATCTGGTAGAGGAAACACAGGCTGAATCCTGCCTCTGCCCTGCCAAAGGTAGGACTGTGCAGGGGAGGCAGAGAGTAAAAGGGGCCACTGTGCTTACAGAGAAAAAGGAGGGGGCATAAATGCAAGGGGCACTGTAACGGGGAGCTGTGATTGGTAGGGGCACAATGAGGGGGGGCTGTGATTGGTAGGGGCACTGTGATGGGGGGCTGTGATTGGTAGGGGCACTATGACGGGGAGCTGTGATTGGTAGGGGCACTGTGATGAGGGGCTGTGATTGGTAGGGGCACTGTGATGGGGGGCTGTGATTGGTAGGGGAACTGTGATGGGGGGCTGTGATTGGTAGGGGCACTGTGATGAAGGGCTGTGTTTGGTAGGGGCACTGTGATGGGGGGCTGTGATTGGTAGGGGAACTGTGATGGGGGGCTGTGATTGGTAGGGGCACTGTGATGGGGGGCTGTGATTGGTAGGGGCACTGTGATGAAGGGCTGTGATTGGTAGGGGCACTGTGATGGGGGGCTGTGATTGGTAGGGGCACTGTGATGAAAAGGGAACTGCACTGTAAAGGGGGAATGTAATCATTACAGTGCAGTCCCCTTTATATCACAGTGTTCCATTACATTACAGTGCGGAGGACCAACTGCGTGATTATCCCATCACCAACCGCCCTCGCGAATGGGCGGTTGCTGGAAAATTGGCTGGTCAGCCTAAATTGCCCGGGCCTATTTTTTGTCCCAGTCCGAGCCTGTTTAGAGGTATACAACCACCTACCAGTTATAGGTAGGGGCAGTGACCTTTTTTTTGTTTTTTTTGTATTTTTTTTTATACAACCACCTTTTCTATTAAACTCAATCTACCACTGCCAACTTATTTATTTTTTAGGTTGAAAACTGAGAGGCTGCCTGACTGGCACTGAATCCAGTTAGTCTCTGAACTGGAAGCGGCATTAACACAGTGAACTCCGACCCTGCATAGTTATCCCAAGTGATTCAAGTTCTAGTTAGTGAAGTCAGGAACAAGGGAATGATCAACCATGATATCTATCTGATTCTTTTCCTGATATGTTCCCTTTATTGGGCATCTGCTGTGTATGTCCTCCCCGCGGTGCTACATAAGCTAAGCGCAGACCATTCTTCCAGAAGCACGATGACGAGGAATTCTCTGCTCACATTTTATTTGAAAACTGACAGCTCTTTCCCCACACTGGCGTGCAATAAAATAAGATCCCTGTTTAGATGTAGTCTTAGCTGAACCAGCATAGAAGGTAATAGACACTCCACAGACTTCTAATGAGAAAAGCCCTGAGTATGAAACCATCCATCTAATTATTATTATTATTATACAGGATTTATAGCGCCAACAGTTTACGTAGCGCTTTACAATATAAAAGGGAGACAATACAGTTATAGTACAATAGGATTAAGAGGGCCCTGCTCAGAAGAGCTTACAATCTAATAGGGTTATGGGATACTTAATATAGCAAAAAGTAAACAATATTTCTTTTTTTTCAAAATTGTCGCTCTCTTTTTGTTTATAGCGCAAAAAATAAAAACCGCAGAGGTGATCAAATACCCCCAAAAGAAAGCTCTATTTGTGGGAAAAAAAGGACGTCAATTTTGTTTCGGAGCCACGCCGCACGACCGCGCAATTGTCAGTTAAAGCCACGCAGTGCCTAATCGCAAAAAGTGGCCTGGTCATTTGGCAGCCAAATGGTCCGGGGTTGAAGTGGTTAATATGGATTCCAGCCTTCAGACTGCAAAACTGCCAACAGTTCAACAGTTTGTGTATGTATGCATTTGTCTCTATCTATCTATCTATCTATCTATCTATCTATCTATCTATCTATCTATCTATCTATCTATCTATATATCTATCTATCTATCTATCTATCTACCTACCTACCTATCTATCTATCTATCTATCTATCTATCTATCTATCTATCTATCTATCTATCTATCTATCTATCTATCTATCTATCTATCTATCTATCTATCTATCTACCTATCTATCTATCTATCTACCTATCTACCTACCTACCTATAAATCTACCCACCCACCCATCCAGACATCCATCCACCATCTATCTATCTATACATATTAGACATTTCGGAATATTAGGTTTCCTATCTACAATAATTTCCTTACACAGAAATTTCGAAAACAAGGTGTAGCCATTTCTCAAGTTTGGTAACACCTTTAAACAACGCAGTTTACCTTTTTTTTTGCTAATCTAGGGACAAAACCTGACCCTAGAGGTGTAATTGCAGCAGATAAGTCATTAATTTCCAGCCACCCCGTGGTTCTATTAAATATTCATACTGAACTCCCCATTGTATATATCAATAGAGGATGTGTAACCTGCAAATTACATATCAATACTTATGAAATATTTAAATGTTTCAGTTACTGCTTTTAGAATTTTTTTTTTTTTTTTTTTACGACTGCACCACTAGCAACATTCTACTGTTGCAATTAGGATTTTAAGCGATTCTCTCGTTCTCACATCAAATCAGAAGTTAAATAATAACATAGTGCAAAAGACATTGGGGGTTATTTACGAAAGGCAAATCCACTCTGCACTACAAGTGCAAACTACAAGTACAAAGTGCACTTGAAATGCACTGAAATTGCACTTGGAAGTGCAGTCGCTGTAAATCTGAGGGGTAGATCTGAAATGAGGGGAAGCTCTGCTGATTTTATCATCCAATCATGTGCAAGCTAAAATGCTGTTTTTTATTTTCCTTGCATGTCCCCCTCGGATCTACAGCCACTGCACTTCCAAGTGCACTTTCAGTGCAATTTCAAGTGCATTTTGCACTTGTAGTTTGCACTTGTAGTGCAAAGTGGATTTGCCTTTAGTAAATAACCCCCAATGATTGACAGAAACCCATAGCTACCATGATCAGTTCAACTTTTATTGGCTTAAAATTCCCCCACACACAGGTGGAAAATCAATACCTGGGCAGCTTAGGGGTTAATAGTGGAAAAAAAGTGGTTTGGAGTTTGGAAAGGGCTCCTCATAGTCTCCCAATATATTGGCCGTTTTTGTATCATCAATGGCTGTGAATGACTTTTCTACTAAATAAATAATAACTTTTTTTTTTTATAAAATAAATGTTCTACTAAATGAATGGTGTGGAAACACAGCGTGCTTGCACTGCATGCTTTTGGCAGCCAAGCTCTGGACAGAGATCCTGATTGGTCAGGTCTTCTGATGCAAACTATTTTAAGTACAGTAAATCTCTTTAAATTTTTCTATTCTTACATCCAATAAGAAATTGACAGAAGCCCATGTCCACCAATCACAAGCCAACTTTTTTTTCAGCTTAAGGCTAGTTTCACACTGGGGCGTCACGGGCATTGGTGGTAAAGTGCCGCTATTTTTAGCGGCGCTTTACCATTGTTTTTGCCACGATTTTCAGCCGCTAGCGGGGCGCTTTTAACCCACGCTATCGGCCGAAAAAGGGTTAAAACCACCCGCGCCTTGCCGGCGGTTCAAAGGCGCTGCCCATTGATTTCAATGGGCAGGGGCGCTTTAAGAGCGATGTATTCACTGCTCCTACAGTGCCTCAAAGATGCGGCTGGCAGGACTTTTTTTACCGTCCTGCCAGCGCACTGCTCCAGTGTGAAAGCCCTCAGGATTTAGCACAATAGCGCCTGCAAAGTGCCTCAGTGTGAAAGTTGCCTAACATTCCCACACACAGCCGGAGAATCTTTCAATACCTCGGCAAATAAGGGATTAACAGTAGAAAAAAGTGCTTTTGGGTTTTCGAAAGGGCTTGTTATAGATTTATATATATATATTGCTAATTTTTTGCACCATCAATGGCTTTCTAAGGCAAACAATGGCATGGAGACTTGGCACATTTGCGCTGCATGCCATTGGCCGCTAAGCCTTGGATGGAGATCTTAATTAGTCTGATCTACTATTGCAAATATGACGTTACGTTCTCTTTCCTAAATTTCCTTATTCTTACATCATCATCGAGTACTTATTACTGTAACATAAAGCAAAGGGCAACCCATGGAAACCAATCACAATTCAACTTTTATCGACTTATCATTTCCACACACACACATCTGGAAAATCATGCAATACCTGGGCAGCTTAAGGGTTAATAGTGGGGGGAAAAAAGTCATTTTTGGATTCAAAAATGGCATTCATGCAAAGTTCTTCTGATATATTGTAAAATGTCTTGGTGCGCTTGCGTTGCATGCGTTTGGTGACCGAGCCTTTGATGGAGATCTTGATTGGTCTGGTCTACTATTGCAAATCCCATTTTACGAAGTGAATCTTCTGAATTCTCTTTATTCTCACATCTAATTCGAGTTTACGTAATAACACAGAGCAGCCATTCTCAAAGGGGGTTCCCTGGAGCCCTAGGGTTCCTCCAAAGGTTGCTAGGGGTTCCTTGAGCTGTGGGTAGTTGACCTCTAGGGGTGCCTGCATATTTCTGGGGCCACCATCTGGGGCATTTTTCCCATTGACCGCCAATAAATTGGTTTTAGTAAGGGCCTCCCTAGACCTGAAAATTATTTTAGGGGTTCCTCTGGGGTAAAAAGGTCGAGAGGTTGAAAGGTTGAGCAAACGCAACGATTAACAGGGACCATCATCAAGTACTTATTACTGTAACATAAAGCAAAGGGCAACCCATGGAAACCAATCACAATTCAACTTTTACCAGCTTCCCACACACACAGCTCGAAAATCTTGCAATACTGGGCCAGCTTAGGGGTTAACAGTGGGAAAAAATGTAATTTAAAGATTCAAAAGGCGTGAAGGTAAAGATTTTCTGATATAATGTAAAATGTCTTGGCACGCTTTGGTGACCGAACCTTTGATGGAGATCCTGATTGGTTGGGTCTACTATTGAAAATACGGACTTGAGAAAATTTCTGAATCCCCTTATTCTAATTAGAAATTACTTAATAACATAGAGCAGCCATTCTCAAACAGGGTCCAGTGGAGCCCTAGGGTTCCCCCAGAGGTTGCTAGGGGTTCCTTGAGCGGTGGGTGATTGTGGACCTCCAATGTTAATGGTGCCTGTATATTTCTGGGGCCAACATTTGGAGCATTTTCTTCCGATTGACCCCTGATATATTGGTTTTAACAAGGGTTTCCCCAGACCTGAACATTTGTTTTAGGGGTTCCTCTGGGAAAAGGAATGTTTGAGTAAAGGGCAGCAATTGACAAGCACCCATGGCCACCAATCACAATTCAACTTTTACCAGCTTAACATTCCCACACACATCTTGCCATAACTGACCACCTCAGGGGTTAACTATGGGGAAAAAAGTGCTTTCAGGTTCAAAAAAGTCTCGTTATCACACTCAAAGATCCTCAGATGAACTGTTACTTTTTTGGGCAATCAATGACTTTGCATGACTTTTTGCTTCTCTATATAATAATTAGAGTGGAAGCTCTGCGCCCATGCGTATGGTGGCCAAGCCTTAAATAGAGATCCTGATTGGTCTAGTCTACTTTTGCCATAACAAATTTTCCTAAATTCCCTTAATTTTCACATAGGGGAAAAAATGACTTAATAAAAAAGATTGAAATCCTGTTCGGCCAGCTTGGTGCGCCGACTTCTACTGTTGCAAATACCATTTTAAGCAAATCTCCCATTCTCACATCCAATAAGAAATTGTTTGCGTAAAAATGTTGTGAGGTTTTAATAAATCAATAGCTGTTCACAACTCATGCGTTCGGTGGCCAAGCTTTGAATAGAGATTGGTCTGGTGGTCTATTGTTGCAAATACAATTTTAGGCAAATCTCCTATTCTCACATCCAATAAGAAATTGTTTAATAATATGTCACAAAATGTCTATGCAATCACTGGCTGTGCGCAACGCATGCGCTTGACAGCCAAGCCTTAAATAGTGATCCTGATTGGTCTAGTGGTCTACTGCTGCGAATACAATTTTAAACAAATCTCCTATTCTCATATCCAATAAGAAATTGTTTAATAATATGTCACAAAATCTCTATGCAATGAATGATTGCATGCAACTAATGCGTTCGGCGGCCAAGCTTTGAATAAAGATCCTGATTGGTCTGGTGGTCTACTGTTGCAAATACAATTTTAAGCAAATCTCCTATTCTCACATCCAATAAGAAATCGATTAATAATATCTCACAAAATCTCTATGTAATGAATGGCTGTGCGCAACGCATGCGTTCGGCGGCCAATCTTTGAACAAAGATTCTGATTGGTCTGGTGGTCTACTGTTGCAAAAAAAAATTTAGGTAGATCTACCATCCAATAAGAAATTGATTACAGTAAAACCTTGGTTTGAGAGTAACTTGTTTTGAGAGAGTTTTGCAAGACAAGCAAAATGTTTTAATAAATTTTGCCTTGATATACAAGCAATGTCTTGGTATAAGAGTAGCGTCATGTCACAACTGAGTATAAAAAAGAAGAGAGGAGCCTCTAAGTGTAGCAATATGGTTACATTTAATGAAGGTACAACATTTAGCAACATATTTATACCCTGTAAAAACAATGCTTTGATATACAAGTGCTTTGGATTACAAGCATGTTTCTGGAACGAATTATGCTCGCAAACCAAGGTTTTACTGTAATAATATCTCACAAAATCGCAATGAAGTGAATGATAAAGATCCTGATTGGTCTGGTTGTCTTGCAAATTAAATTTTAGGCTAATCTCCCGTTCTCACATACAATAGGAAATAGTTTAATAATATCTCACAAAATCTCTAGGCTGTGCGTAACGCATGCGTTCGGCGGCCAAGCTTTGAATAAAGATCCTGATTGGTCTGGTGACAGTTCTACTGTTGCAACTACAAAATTTCCTGATTTCCCATAATTTTCACATCTAGTGCGAAATTATTTAATAATATAGATCAAATATTATTATAATAATATAGATATATAGCAATGACTGAAATCCTGATCGGCCAGCTTGGCTCGAACAACCAGTAGATGGTCTGGCTTCGAAGGGTTACAGCAAACTAGCTGTGCAATCCAGATTATTATTCTATTAAGCATTACAGATATAAGGTGTGAAGTGCACGCACCCCCAGCATCCAATCACCTTTTACCTGATCTAACGGCAGTCGTTGAATTGCTGTGGGTCGCTGCGCCTCCCATTCATGCTTGTTTTATGGAATAAGCCCGGCTGTCATTAACAAGTCCCATCACCCTCCAGAGGTATCATTGCAATTAAACAACCTGTTATAATGCCAAAACTTTTTTTTATTTTTATTTTTATTCCTATTTAAATATATTTCCCCAATAAAACTAGTTGCAGGGAGATAAAAAAAAAAGGCTGTATCAGATTGCTTCCAGACATTTCCTATCCATGGCTTGCAGAATTAGCGATAGTTTGCGACCCCGGCAGATTGACAGCCCTCTATGCAGCTGTGCTCTGCTGCTTAGTAACTGTTTCCAAAAAGACTGCAGAAAATAATTGCAGTGCATTGGGAAAAAAAAGTGAGCACCTACCTCGCTCATGGTTGCTTAGAGATGACAGTCCTTGGGTCCTCCACTCTCCTCTTTTCTTTTTTTTTTTGAACACTGAGGGACTCTGGCAGACAGAGCTGTTGTAATGTGCTAAGCTTTTTTTTTCTTTTCTCTTAAAAGGGGTACCCTGGAGCATCACCAGCCCACCAGCCAATGAGAAGGCTGCAGCTGCAAAGCGATTCAGCATCCCCTTTCTACTTTATCCGACAGTCCAAGGAGCCACCTTGTGGTCACGTGGGAGATGGCAGGCTCGGAGCCGAAGGTTTGTTGCAGGGCAGATTCTGTTCTCGGAAATCCGTCATTTAAAGCTGAAGTTTAATCTGCTTATATTTTACCTTCTCTGGTTCCTCCTTTTTGCCACTCATCAACATGCTAATGACATTTTTAATTAAAACATTTCTGTTTTCATTGCATACCTTATTTTAGACCCAGCGCAGTCACCACTGGGTCTCTGTGCTTCTTTATGCAATGCAGGCAGATTGTGGCTGAAGAGGGGGCGGCAAGGTGCTGTACACAGCTTCCCAAAAACATCCCATGACCCAACCACAGTATTCCCCTCAAGAGCCCTCATCCCTGATGTAAGCTGTGGTTTTTTAGAAGGAAAATCAACATGCCTTTATAAGTGAACGTCGTTCTAGGGCAGTGGTCTCCAAACTGCTTGCTTATATCCGGCCCTTGGGGCACTATTTCCATCTACTGACACCAACAATGGGGCAGAATTCCCCCCCCACTGACACCAATAATGGGGCACTGTTCCTCCCACTAACACCAATGAAGAGGAGCTGTTCCTCCCACTGACACCAATAATGGGGCACTGTTCCTCCCACTAACACCAATGAAGAGGAGCTGTTCCTCCCACTGACACCAATAATGGGGCACTGTTCCTCCCACTAACACCAATGAAGAGGAGCTGTTCCTCCCACTGACACCAATAATGGGGCACTGTTCCTCCCACTAACACCAATGAAGAGGAGCTGTTCTTCCCACTGACACCAATAATGGGGCAGAATTCCTCCCAATGACACCAATGAAGGGGCAGAATTCCTCCCAACAGCACCAACAATGGGGTGCAAAGACATCAATAATGGGGCACAATTTCTCCCACTGACACCAACTATGGGGCACAATTCCTCACAATGACACCAACAATGGGGCAGGATTCCCCCAACTGACACCAATAATGGGGCACTGCTCCTCCCACTAACACAGATGAAGGGGAGCTGTTCCTCCCACTGACACCAATAATGGGGCAGAATTCCTCCCAATTACACCAATAATGGGGCACTGTTCCTCCCACTAACACCAATGAAGGGGCAGAATTCCTCCCAATAGCACCAACAATGGGGTCCAAAGACATCAATAATGGGGCACAATTTCTCCCACTGACACCAACTATGGGGCACATTCCTCACAATGACACCAATGATGAGGCACAATTCCTCCCAATGGCACCAACAATGGGGTCTAATGACACCAATGATGGGGAACAGTTCCTCCCACTGACACCAACAATGGGGCACAATTCCTCCAAATGACACCAAAGATGGGGCACAATTCCTCCCAATGGCACCAACAATGGGGTCCAAAGACACCAATGAAGGGGAGCTGTTCCTCCCACTGACACCAACAATGGGGCATAATTCCCCCAACTGTCACCAATGAAGGGGCAGAATTTCCCCCAATGACACAATTGATGGGGTAAAATTGCTCCCAATGACACCAACAATGGGGGCGCTGTTCCTCCCACTGACACCAAAGATGAGGCATTGTGTATTCCCACCGATGTCCGGACCTTTTCTACTCCCAATAACCACAGTCCGGCCCCCCTTAAGGCCCCTTTCACACTGGGGCGGTGGGTGCGGTGGCGGTATAGCGCCGCTATTTTTAGCAGCGCTATACCGTCGGAATTGCCACGGTATTCGGCCGCTAGCGGTGCGGTATTAACCCCCGCTAGCGGCCGAAAAAGGGTTAATACCGCCCGCATTGCGCCTCTGCAGAGGCGCATTGCTGGCGGTATCACTGCGGTTTCCCATTGCTTTCAATGGGAAGGAGCGGTGGAGGAGCAGTAAACACACCGCTCCTCTCACCGCTCCAAAGATGCGGCTAGCAGGACTTTTGGAGCGGTCCTGCTAGCACACCGCCTCAGTGTGAAAGCCCTCGGGGTTTTCACATTGAGACTGCAGGGGCAGGAGTTTTTTTTAGGCGCTATTTTTAGTGCTAAACCGCCTGAAAAACTCCTCAGTGTGAAAGGAGTCTGAGTCTGAAGGACAGTAAACTGGCCCTCTCATTAGACAGTTTGGAGATCCCTAGTCTAGAGGAGTGGATTCTCCTAGGCAAGCTGCATGTGATGCGGAGCCTGACTGATCGCAAGAACTGAAATCCGATGAAATAAAGAGGTGGACCAGGGACTGTTGGGATGGGGAGGAAAGCGCTAGATGATGCTGGATAGGTAGGCTTTATCTGACCTGCTGCAGCTTCTCATGCACATTGTGAGAAGCTCACAGCGTGCAGTTAATTCGGCATAAGAAATTTCAGTACAGCAGCACCTACATCTGTGCAAGGCTGAAGGGAAGGCTGCCGTTCAGATTTAAAATAGCGTTAAACCCTTACATATACCCAGTGAAGTGACTGGCCTCAGGTAATACACAGAGATAAAACAAAGGTTGTACCTGTTTCTCTACACACCTCTCTTCACTAAATCCATTCAAAATCCAGAATTTATAAAGCTTGTCTGAGCTGTAAGAAAGCAGGGGGCAGAGAGCTGAATTTACACTCTGCAGAGCTCAGTGAGGAGAGGTCTGAGAGCTGATTGGAGGAAACGGACACACCCGCCTTCACACAGCACACAGGAACAGAGCTGAGGCTGTCAATCACAGGCTGTGTGCTGGAGATCCCTCCCCTGTCACCTTTTTTCTGTTGGTGTCAGGAACATTTGTCAGTAGTGACTAATGCTAATAGCAGAGAAAGGAGACAGTAAAAAAAAAAAATGACACTTAGAGCTCTGGATTGAGACAAATACACAATATAGGGGGATATGCTTTGTTCATAGTTCACGTCTGAGGTTTACAACCACTTTAACACATTTAGCACAATAAAATAAACGTATTTGATACAATTTTTACCCCATCATATGCCGTTTACATCTTTCAATACTTCTGGTTCCTGCTCTCTCTTGAGAGGAATTGCCCCTTATCATTGGTGTCAATAGGAGGAATAGTGCCTCGTCATTGGTGTCAGTAAGAGGAATAGTGCCCCATCATTGGTACCAGTGGAAGAGATAGTGCCCCATCATTGGTATCATTGGGAGAAATAGTACCCCATCATTAGTATCATTGGGAGGAATAGTGTCCCATCATTGGGAGGAATAATACCCCATCATTGGTGTCATTGTGGGGAATGGTGCCGCATCATTGGTGTCAGTGGGAGAGATAGTGCCCCAGCATTGGTATTATTCGGAAGAATAGTACCCCATCATTGGTTTTATTGGGAGGAATAATACCCCATCATTGGTATTATTGGGAGGAATAGTACCCCATCATTGTTATCAGTTGGAGGAATAATACCCCATCATTGGTATTATTGGGAGGAATAGGGCCCCATAATTGGTATTAGTGGGAGGAATAGAACCCCATCATTGGTATCAGTGGGAGGAATAGGACCCCATCATTGGTATTATTCGGAGGAATAGTACCCCATCATTGGTATTATTGGGAGGAATAGAACCCCATCATTGGTGTCAGTGGGAGGAATAGAACCCCATCATTGGTATTATTGGGAGGAATAGTACCCCATCATTGGTATTATTGGGAGGAATAGTACCCCATCATTGGTATCAGTGGGAGGAATAGTACCCCATCATTGGTATCAGTGGGAGGAATAGAACCCCATCATTGGTATTATTGGGAGGAATAGTGCCCCATCATTGGTATTATTGGGAGGAATAGTACCCCATCATTGGTATTATTGGGAGGAATAGAACCCCATCATTGGTATTATTGGGAGGAATAGAACCCCATCATTGGTATCAGTGGGAGGAATAGTACCCCATCATTGGTATCAGTGGGAGGAATAGTACCCCATCATTGGTATTATTGGGAGGAATAGTACCCCATCATTGGTATCAGTGGGAGGAATAGTACCCCATCATTGGTATCAGTGGGAGGAATAGTACCCCATCATTGGTATCAGTGGGAGGAATAGTGCCCCATCATTGGTATTATTGGGAGGAATAGTACCCCATCATTGGTATCAGTGGGAGGAATAGTACCCCATCATTGGTATTATTGGGAGGAATAGTACCCCATCATTGGTATTATTAGGAGGAATAGAACCCCATCATTGGTATTATTGGGAGGAATAGTACCCCATCATTGGTATTATTAGGAGGAATAGAACCCCATCATTGGTATTATTGGGAGGAATAGTACCCCATCATTGGTATTATTGGGAGGAATAGAACCCCATCATTGGTATTATTGGGAGGAATAGTGCCCCATCATTGGTATCAGTGGGAGGAATAGTACCCCATCATTGGTATCAGTGGGAGGAATAGAACCCCATCATTGGTATTATTGGGAGGAATAGTGCCCCATCATTGGTATTATTGGGAGGAATAGTGCCCCATCATTGGTATTATTGGGAGGAATAGTGCCCCATCATTGGTATTATTGGGAGGAATAGTACCCCATCATTGGTATTATTGGGAGGAATAGAACCCCATCATTGGTATTATTGGGAGGAATAGTACCCCATCATTGGTATTATTAGGAGGAATAGAACCCCATCATTGGTATTATTGGGAGGAATAGTACCCCATCATTGGTATTATTAGGAGGAATAGAACCCCATCATTGGTATTATTGGGAGGAATAGTACCCCATCATTGGTATTATTGGGAGGAATAGAACCCCATCATTGGTATTATTGGGAGGAATAGTGCCCCATCATTGGTATCAGTGGGAGGAATAGTACCCCATCATTGGTATCAGTGGGAGGAATAGAACCCCATCATTGGTATTATTGGGAGGAATAGTGCCCCATCATTGGTATTATTGGGAGGAATAGTGCCCCATCATTGGTATTATTGGGAGGAATAGTGCCCCATCATTGGTATTATTGGGAGGAATAGTGCCCCATCATTGGTATTATTAGGAGGAATAGTGCCCCATCATTGGTATTATTGGGAGGAATAGTGCCCCATCATTGGTATTATTGGGAGGAATAGTACCCCATCATTGGTATTATTAGGAGGAATAGAACCCCATCATTGGTATTATTGGGAGGAATAGTACCCCATCATTGGTATTATTAGGAGGAATAGAACCCCATCATTGGTATTATTGGGAGGAATAGTACCCCATCATTGGTATTATTGGGAGGAATAGAACCCCATCATTGGTATTATTGGGAGGAATAGTGCCCCATCATTGGTATCAGTGGGAGGAATAGTACCCCATCATTGGTATCAGTGGGAGGAATAGAACCCCATCATTGGTATTATTGGGAGGAATAGTGCCCCATCATTGGTATTATTGGGAGGAATAGTGCCCCATCATTGGTATTATTGGGAGGAATAGTGCCCCATCATTGGTATTATTGGGAGGAATAGTGCCCCATCATTGGTATTATTGGGAGGAATAGTGCCCCATCATTAGTATTATTGGGAGGAATAGTGCCCCATCATTGGTATTATTGGGAGGAATAGTGCCCCATCATTAGTATTATTGGGAGGAATAGTACCCCAAGGGTAAGATAAAGGCCGTACAGTAAAGGGCTGCATCAGGCCTTTGAGTTGCAGTTTGGAGACCCCGGCTCTAGCCCAACCTTTCTTAACCTTTTCAACACAGAGGAACCCTTGAAATAACTTTCAGGTCTCAGAGAAGTCCTGCTAATAATTATTATATGTACATCTCATGTAAAGGGAGTTGGAAGGAGGCTAGACTGGACTTTAGTGGTACCGTATGTATAACTGAATACCAGTCAAGGTTATAAAGTAAAAAAATCATTTTTATTACCAACTCCCTTTACATAACTTGAGGGGACGAAAACTTTATTTTCTCTTATAATAGCACGTCTACAAATATATCTACAACTCAGGATACATTCCTGTGATGATCAGTGTGAAGAATGCTTCTTACACTTGTGGTCATTGGGAAGAATTACCCCCTTTATGCCGCGTACAGACGATCGGAAATTCCGACAACAAAACTGTGGATTTTTTCCCGACGGAATGTTGGCTCAAACTTGTGCTGCATATTCCGAACGTCAAGAACGCGGTGATGTACGAGACGTACGACGAGCCGAGATCAACGAAGTTCAATAGGCAGTTCGGCTCTTCTGCTTGATTCTGAGCATGCGTGTTTTTTTTTGTGCGTCGGAATTGCACACAGACGATCGGAATTTCCGACAAGAACTTTTCTTGTTGGAAAATATGAGAAGCAGCTCTCAAATTTTTGTGGTCGGAAATTCCGACAGCAAATGTCCGATGGAGCCTACACACGGTCGGAATTTCCGACAAAAAGCTCCCATCGGACTTTTGTTGTCGGAATTTTCCGATCGTGTGTACGCGGCATTACAGATCATAAAGGATCATAGGTGTCAGTGGGAACTTATCTGAGAGGCAGAAATTGCTGAAGGAACCTCTGGAGGGACGCTGGTTGAGAAACCCTCATCTACACCATATAGTACCTGTGCACTGCTCTACAGTATATGTTAGGGATGAGCTTCGTGTTCGAGTCGAACATACGTTCGACTCGAACATCGGCTGTTCGATCGTTCGACGAAGATCGAACGATTTGGGCCGTTCGCGCCAAATTCGAGTGACGCGAACGGCCCACAATGCACTACGCCATCGCAGTGTCATCCAGGCGCTGTGATTGGCCAAGCATGCACTGTGACCCCGCATGCTTGGCCAATCACAGCGCCGGCAGCGAGGAGAGCAATGATTGGCCACAGGCAGGATGCCTGTGGCCAATTATTGCTGAGGGGGTTTAGTACACGCCCCACACTATAAAAGGCCGCCAGCACGGCGGCCTAGTGTAGTGTGTTCCGGAGCAGGGATAGAGCAGCATAGGCAGGGACAGTGACTTTTATTTCTTTCTTGCTTAACCTGGATTCCTTTAGTTTAGGGAAAGAGAAGGATAGGTAGGGAGAGTGTCAGTGTGTTTTGTGCTTGTGCTATATTGTGCTTAAAAAAAACATTTTTTCTAGGGACAGAAAACTGTAGGTAGGGAGAGTGTGTCAGTTTCTTTCACTGTCAAAGTCCTTGTTTCCAGGGACCTGGAAGGACAGTGAGGTAATTCTCCTTGTGCTAAATTGTGCTTAAAAAAAACATTTTTTCTAGGGACAGAAAACTGTAGGTAGGGAGAGTGTGTCAGTTTCTTTCACTGTCAAAGTCCTTGTTTCCAGGGACCTGGAAGGACAGTGAGGTAATTCTCCTTGTGCTAAATTGTGCTTAAAAAAAACATTTTTTCTAGGGACAGAAAACTGTAGGTAGGGAGAGTGTGTCAGTTTCTTTCACTGTCAAAGTCCTTGTTTCCAGGGACCTGGAAGGACAGTGAGGTAATTCTCCTTGTGCTAAATTGTGCTTAAAAAAAACATTTTTTCTAGGGACAGAAAACTGTAGGTAGGGAGAGTGTGTCAGTTTCTTTCACTGTCAAAGTCCTTGTTTCCAGGGACCTGGAAGGACAGTGAGGTAATTCTCCTTGTGCTAAATTGTGCTTAAAAAAAACATTTTTTCTAGGGACAGAAAACTGTAGGTAGGGAGAGTGTGTCAGTTTCTTTCACTGTCAAAGTCCTTGTTTCCAGGGACCTGGAAGGACAGTGAGGTAATTCTCCTTGTGCTAAATTGTGCTTAAAAAAAACATTTTTTCTAGGGACAGAAAACTGTAGGTAGGGAGAGTGTGTCAGTTTCTTTCACTGTCAAAGTCCTTGTTTCCAGGGACCTGGAAGGACAGTGAGGTAATTCTCCTTGTGCTAAATTGTGCTTAAAAAAAAACATTTTTTCTAGGGACAGAAAACTGTAGGTAGGGAGAGTGTGTCAGTTTCTTTCACTGTCAAAGTCCTTGTTTCCAGGGACCTGGAAGGACAGTGAGGTAATTCTCCTTGTGCTAAATTGTGCTTAAAAAAAACATTTTTTCTAGGGACAGAAAACTGTAGGTAGGGAGAGTGTGTCAGTTTCTTTCACTGTCAAAGTCCTTGTTTCCAGGGACCTGGAAGGACAGTGAGGTAATTCTCCTTGTGCTAAATTGTGCTTAAAAAAAACATTTTTTCTAGGGACAGAAAACTGTAGGTAGGGAGAGTGTGTCAGTTTCTTTCACTGCCAAAGTCCTTGTTTCCAGGGACCTGGAAGGACAGTGAGTGAATTCTCCTTGTGCTATATTGTGCTTAAAAAAACCATTTTTTCTAGGGACAGAAAACTGTAGGTAGGGAGAGTGTGTCAGTTTCTTTCACTGTCAAAGTCCTTGTTTCCAGGGACCTGGAAGGACAGTGAGGTAATTCTCCTTGTGCTAAATTGTGCTTAAAAAAAACATTTTTTCTAGGGACAGAAAACTGTAGGTAGGGAGAGTGTGTCAGTTTCTTTCACTGTCAAAGTCCTTGTTTCCAGGGACCTGGAAGGACAGTGAGGTAATTCTCCTTGTGCTAAATTGTGCTTAAAAAAAACATTTTTTCTAGGGACAGAAAACTGTAGGTAGGGAGAGTGTGTCAGTTTCTTTCACTGTCAAAGTCCTTGTTTCCAGGGACCTGGAAGGACAGTGAGGTAATTCTCCTTGTGCTAAATTGTGCTTAAAAAAAACATTTTTTCTAGGGACAGAAAACTGTAGGTAGGGAGAGTGTGTCAGTTTCTTTCACTGCCAAAGTCCTTGTTTCCAGGGACCTGGAAGGACAGTGAGGTAATTCTCCTTGTGCTAAATTGTGCTTAAAAAAAACATTTTTTCTAGGGACAGAAAACTGTAGGTAGGGAGAGTGTGTCAGTTTCTTTCACTGTCAAAGTCCTTGTTTCCAGGGACCTGGAAGGACAGTGAGGTAATTCTCCTTGTGCTAAATTGTGCTTAAAAATTTTTTTTTTCTAGGGACAGAAAACTGTAGGTAGGGAGAGTGTGTCAGTTTCTTTCACTGTCAAAGTCCTTGTTTCCAGGGACCTGGAAGGACAGTGAGTGAATTCTCCTTGTGCTATATTGTGCTTAAAAAAAACATTTTTTCTAGGGACAGAAAACTGTAGGTAGGGAGAGTGTGTCAGTTTCTTTCACTGTCAAAGTCCTTGTTTCCAGGGACCTGGAAGGACAGTGAGGTAATTCTCCTTGTGCTAAATTGTGCTTAAAAAAAACATTTTTTCTAGGGACAGAAAACTGTAGGTAGGGAGAGTGTGTCAGTTTCTTTCACTGTCAAAGTCCTTGTTTCCAGGGACCTGGAAGGACAGTGAGGTAATTCTCCTTGTGCTAAATTGTGCTTAAAAAAAACATTTTTTCTAGGGACAGAAAACTGTAGGTAGGGAGAGTGTGTCAGTTTCTTTCACTGCCAAAGTCCTTGTTTCCAGGGACCTGGAAGGACAGTGAGGTAATTCTCCTTGTGCTAAATTGTGCTTAAAAAAAACATTTTTTCTAGGGACAGAAAACTGTAGGTAGGGAGAGTGTGTCAGTTTCTTTCACTGTCAAAGTCCTTGTTTCCAGGGACCTGGAAGGACGGTGAGGTAATTCTCCTTGTGCTAAATTGTGCTTAAAAAAAACATTTTTTCTAGGGACAGAAAACTGTAGGTAGGGAGAGTGTGTCAGTTTATTTCACTGTCAAAGTCCTAGTTTCCAGGGACCTGGAAGGACAATGAGGTAATTCTCCTTGTGCTAAATTGTGCTTAAAAAAAACATTTTTTCTAGGGACAGAAAACTGTAGGTAGGGAGAGTGTGTCAGTTTCTTTCACTGTCAAAGTCCTTGTTTCAAGGGACAGAGAAGGACACCTGAAGGTAGCCCTTATTGCTTTTTTCCCATCTCCCTGCAGGCCATCTATTAGAATGTCTGGAAGGCAAACAAGGAGAGGCAGACAGTCAGGAGGCAATAAAAGAGGGCAAGCAGGCTCTGTGTCTGGGGGCAACAGTGCTGGTCGTGGACGCGGTGCATTGTCATCAGCACATGGCCATGGGACACGCTTGTCCTTCTTTTCGGCAGCTGGACATGTTGAGCCACATCATGCCGAAGACTTGGTAGAGTGGATGACCAAGCCCTCCTCCTCCTCCTCATCCTCTCTCACCCAGGCTCAGGGTACTGGAAAAGCAGCTGCCAAAGCGTCCTCTTCCCTGGTATCAATGTCAGACTCATCATCAGTCACTCCTTCCCTAGACCCACCATGTCCTCCTCCTGAGGAGTCCCCCGAACTGTTTCAGCACAGTGTTGGGTACATGCTCCAGGAGGATGCCCAGCGTTTCGAAGGGTCTGATGATGAAACCCAGCTAGAGGAAGGCAGTAGCGTGAGAGCAGACAGAGGGGATGCTCAAGAAGGACACCAATCTGGCAGTCATGTTCCAGCAGCTGCAGCATACTGCCAGATTGCCTCCAGTGATGAGGAGGGAGGTGATGATGAGGTCACTGACTCCACGTGGGTGCCTAATAGGAGAGAGGAGGAGGAGGAGGATGAGGAGGAGGCACATCTCCAACGAGGCAGGATGCCCTTTGGTGGCCAGCGTAAGGGCAGTACACCGACGGAATCACACCGCAGAGCTCCGCCTGTGCAGGGCGCTGCCTCTGCCCGTCATTCAAAAAGTTCTTTGGTGTGGGCCTTTTTTGAGGCTAGTGCATCAGATCGCACAGCTGCTGTTTGCAACATATGTCTCAAGCGTATATCGCGTGGCCAAAACATCAGCCGCTTGGGTACCACATGCCTGACCAGACATATGTTGACCTGCCATGCAGCTCGTTGGCAAGCCTACCTCAAAGACCCACACCAAAGAACAAAGCGGACCTCTCCTTGCACCGCATCAGCTGGGATCTCCAACCCCACTATAACTTCAGTCCTCTCTGAAACATGCACTGAGAGGAATGAAGGTGTAGAATTAGGTGTGTCACAGCCAAGTACTTGCGGCCACTCTGCTAGCAGTACACCGACATCCGATTCTAGCAGGCAAATTTCCCTGCCCCAGCTGCTGGACCGTCGAAAGAAGTTCACTCCCAGCCATCCACATGCCCAGCGGTTGAATGCTAGCTTGGCTAAATTGCTAGCGCTTCAACTGCTGCCTTTTCAGTTGGTAGACTCGGCCCCCTTCCGTGAGTTTGTGCAATGTGCGGTTCCTCTGTGGCAGGTTCCCAAACGCCACTTTTTCTCACGGAAGGCTATTCCGGCTCTCTACCGGCATGTGGAAGGCAATGTCTTGGCCTCGCTGGACAGGGCGGTCAGCGGTAAGGTGCATATTACCGCTGACTCATGGTCCAGCAGGCATGGACAGGGACGTTACCTTTCTTTCACGGCCCATTGGGTCACTCTTTTGGCAGCTGGGAAGGATGCAGGACAAGGTGCAGTAGTGTTGGAGGTTGTCCCACCGCCACGCCTCCAAAATGCTACTACTGGTTGTGACACACCTCTCTCCTCCACCCCCTCCTCTTCTTCTTCCTCCATGGCCTCTTCCTGTGGTTTGTCCTATGAACCAGCGGTGCTCCGTAGCCATTCACGGGGCTACGCAAGTACGCAGGCAAAAAGATGCCATGCCGTGCTTGCGCTGGTGTGTTTGGGGGACAGAAGCCACACTGGGGCAGAGGTCCTGTCTGCTCTGCAGGGCCAGGCCGAGAGGTGGTTGACGCCACGCCAGCTTAAGCCAGGAATGGTGGTTTGCGACAATGGCACCAACCTCCTCTCCGCCCTCCGACAGGGACAACTGACCCATGTGCCCTGTGTGGCTCACGTCCTTAACCTGGTGGTGCAGCGGTTCTTGGGCAGGTACCCGGGCTTACAGGATGTCCTGAGGCAGGCCAGGAAAGTCTGTGTGCATTTCCGCAGATCTTATAATGCCAGTGCTCGCCTGGCTGAGCTGCAAAAGGAGTTGAACCTGCCCAAGAACCGCCTTATATGTGACATGCCCACCAGGTGGAACTCAACGTTGGCCATGCTGCAGCGGCTGCACACGCAGCAGAGGGCCATCAATGAGTACCTGTGCGACTACGGCACCAGGACAGGGTCAGGGGAGCTTGTTTTTTTTTCTCCACGCCAGTGGGGCATGATCAGGGATGCATGCACTGTCCTGCCACCATTTGAGGAGGCCACGAGGATGGTGAGCAGTGACAGTGCATGCATCAGTGACACTGTACCTCTTGTCCACCTGTTGGAGCACACGCTGCGTGGAATAATGGACAGGGCACTTGAGGCAGAACAGAGGCAGGAAGAGGAGGACTTCCTTGCCTCTCAAGGCCCCCTTTACCCAGACAGTGTTCCTTCTGTCCCACCCATCGCACAGGAAGAGGAGGAGGAGGAGGAGGAGGAGGAGGAGGAGGAGGATTGTGTCAGCATGGAGGTGGAGGCTGGCACTCAGCATCATCAGCAGCAGTCTTTTAGGGATGATTTACAGTCCCAAGAAACCAGTGGACTTGTACGTGGCTGGGAGGAGGTGGCTGCGGATCATGTCGTCCTTAGTGACCCAGAGGACTCCGGAGCGAATGCCTCAGCAAACCTACGCTGCATGGCCTCCCTGATCCTGCAAAGTCTGCGGAAGGATCCTCGTATTCTTCGGATCAAGGAGAGGGACCATTACTGGCTGGCCACTCTCCTTGATCCACGGTACAAGGGTAAGGTTGCGGACCTTATGTTACCGTCGCAGAGGGAGCAGAGGATGAGACAACTCCGGGAGGCCTTGCAGAAAGGTCTGTGCAACGCGTTCCCAGAGACTGGGAGGTTACAAACTCCTGGTCCTGGACAACGAGTTGCTGAGGCTTCGGCCAGTCAAAGAAGGAGCGGTGGGGAAGGTGGCCGTCTGACCGATGCGTTCAGACAATTCTTTAGTCCGCAGCCCCAAAGTATGATCGGTTCCAGCAACCATCGCCTGCGTCTGATAAACATGGTGCAGGAATATCTAGGGGCAAGGTCAGACTTGGACACCTTCCCCACCGAAAATCCTCTGGCTTACTGGGTCTTGAGGATGGATCACTGGCCAGAGCTTGCACAGTATGCAATTGAGCTACTGGCCTGTCCTGCATCCAGCGTTCTTTCGGAACGCACATTCAGTGCTGCTGGAGGATTTGTCACGGATCACAGGGTGCGCCTGTCCACCGACTCGGTTGATCGACTGACTTTCATCAAGATGAACCAGTCTTGGATCACCACCAGCTACCACACACCTGATGCTGATATAACAGACTAATTGATTTTAACATGTCACATCCCTTCAAGACTGATGCTGATGCTGAGTGCCTGTGCTGTTATGTTGACTGGCTATCCTCCTCCTCCGAGTCCTCAATGATACGATTGATGATGATAGCTTGGAAGATCATTTTTGTTTATGGGTGCCGCCACCAGTGGCTAAGGCCCAATTTTTCAGCCCCTGTTTTACAGGGGCGTGTAATTACAATTTTTTTAGCAATAATTTGCCATAGGGCTCATTGCTGTGCTCCAAGTACAGTATCTGTGAGGGGTTGGAGTGTTGTGGCACCAGTGCCTAAGGCCCAATTTTTCAGCCCCTGTTTAACAGGGGCGTGTCATTACAATTTTTGAAGCAATACTTTGCAACAGGGCTCATTGCTGTGCTCCAAGTACAGTATCTGTGAGGGGTTGTAGTGTTGTGCCACCAGTGCCTAAGGCCCAATTTTTCAGCCCCTGTTCAAAAGGGGCATGTAATTACAATTCTTGATCTAATAATTCACAGCAGGGCCCATTGCTGCACCCACCAAGAGTAACTGTCAGGGCTTACAGTGTTGTGGCACCAGCACCACCATCAAAGCCCCAATTTTTACTACCACTGTTCAACAATTATATGTAATTAAAATTCCTGATATAATAGTTGACAGCAGGGCGTTCCAGCACCAACCAAGAGTAACTGAGTGCTTACAGTGTTGTGCCAACACCAACAACTAAGGGGCCTATTTCTGCAGAGTATATACGGCAGGTCCCTACTTTCAAACATCCAACTTACAAACGACTCCTACTTGCAAACGAAAGAAGACAACAGGAAGTGAGAGGAAATCTACCCCTAGAAAGGAAAATTCTCTCCTGTAAGAATAAATATGGGAGAAAGGGGTCTCATCTGTACTGATGCTTTATCAGCAATCCTTGTTTCAAGAAAAACACCACATTTCAAAAACAGTTGTCATTGGGACGGAAAGTGAGGTGAAATGTTCTGAACAGGGGCACAGACAGCAAAACAAATGTTACAGGGGTGATAACCCTTACCTATGTTTCCCAAAAAGTTTAAAAATAGATTATTGGCCTGGAGCTACACTTCAACAATGTACCTGTTCAAAATTACAAACAGATTCTACATAAGAACAAACCTACAGTCCCTGTCTTGTATGCACCGCCTGTATACGGCTGTTCAGAGTATATAGGGCCTTTTTTATTTTATGTGCGGGGTTCCCCTTAATATCCATACAAGACCCAAAGGGGCTGGTAATGGGCTGGGGTAGGGGGGGGGGGGTCATGGGGTAGCTATGCCATTTTTCTTAAAGAATTTCATCCATATTACCGGGACCAGACATTACATTAAAGCCGCAAGCAGTTTTAAATGGCTTTTTTTTCCTTTAGAAGTGTCATTTTGTGCAGGGACAGTTCTAAACACGGGAAACACGTGGCACTTCACAGGCATACTTTAGACACCCCCCAGGTACGATATTTAAAGGAATATTTGACTTTTTTTTTTTCACTTTATGCATCATTAAAATGACTGCTCCCGAAAAACGACCGTTTTTAAAACTTCTTTTTGCATTGATACATGTCCCCTGGTGCACAACCCGGGTTCCCAAACCCTATTTATGACAATAACATGCATAATAGTTGTTATAATTAGCACTTTAGAATTCGAACGTTCGCATCCATTGTATTTAATAGGGTTCTAATGTTCGTTCGAACTTTCGGTCCGTTCGCGGGTTCTGGTGCGAACCGAACCCGGGGGTGTTCGGCTCATCACTAGTATATGTGTGCATTACTTTATCTGCTATACATAGTATATGGAAATGTTGAGTTTGAGGTCTCAGCCTTTCCTTTAATCACAGCATAGTGTGCAGCCAGCAGCTTGTTCAGCACTCCGCGCCGCTCTGTACGCCAGGCTCTGTTTTCATTTCTAAATTGAGCCATGCTCCTGGCACAATGGATTTTCTCGAGAGCGGATTTGATGCATGGGAAATGGTTCCAGCTTTTCTGGCTCCTCTCACCCTCTACATCAAAGTCTGCTTGATAAGTCAAAGCCAGAAGAATCATTCGAGGGATTGCATTGTTTCAACTCTCTGTAATGAAGCCCTTACCTTCCACCGCCATTTCCAAATGCAGAGACATAACTCAAGAGGCTTTCCATAAAGAGCTCCATCGGGGCGACTGAGTTCAGCAAAGAACAATCTGCAGAATATTTGGAATCCATGGTGACTAATCAGAGATCATCAGTGGAGTTGTAGAAGACTGGTGAAAAGTGTGAATATATTTCAATGTTCTCTGTAAGGCCCGTGTCATATTAGGGATCCTATTTATGAAGTCACCAGCACCTCAAATTAGGGTGACCACATTTCCAAACTACCATTCAGGGACACCCTCCCTTCCCAAAAATCAGCTTGTGCTGTAACGAATCACATCACAGTGATTGGACACAAGAGGCGGGATTTATGATTTCTCCAATCACAAGCAGGGGGGCGGGGATTGTGCTCCTCCAGGCATTCCCGGCCAGGACAAGTACTGTCAGTGAGTAAAGCGGTGATGTGGCAGCCGTTTTTGGGGGCATCAGATTGGCCCGGGGGAGTGGCTGTGTCAGTTTCATTCCGGGACACTGTATTGTCCTGGAATGAATGCAGAGGCGGCTCTCTAATTAGGCAAATTAGGCGGTCGCCTAAGGCCTCGCACTCACAGGGGCCTCGCGGCCGCCTAATTTGCCTGTGATCAATACTAATGTCGGTGCCATCGGATCTCTCAATCACCCCTCTCTCTTTCTCAACCCCCCCTCTCTTGCATTGTCTGAATATGTCTGATGGGTGAGGAGGGTGCCCTGGAAGTGGTGCTGATCACCTGTGTGCTAGATCCGTGCATTTTCTGCAGCCATTTTTCTTGCTTGAATTATTTTTCCCATTATGGGCGTGAGTGGGGCCTCATGTCTAAGTTTTGCCTAAGGCCTCACAAAGCCTAGAGCCACCTCTGAATGAATGTGCCCGGGACAGACCTGCAAAATGCGAGACTGTCCCGGGCAATCCAGGACACGTGGTCACCCTACCTCAAATACATGCTCTCCTGTCCCACTTTTATGTATTTTTTCTCTGTTCTATTGAACTACATCAAGTCATTATTATTCTGTAGTATGCTGACACCTAGTATTGGTTCTAAGCCACTATAACCTGTTTACTATGTGATCTTGGGTTCTCCTTCTGTCCTCCCCGCCTGTTTAGTGCTAGTTACTTTAATCCCAGCTAGACCTTCCCTATTGCTCCCACCTGTCTCTGATTTTGAGGGACTGTCCCTGATTTGGAACAAAGTCCCTCTGTCCTCCTCATTTGTCCCTCATTTTCCGATCTATATAGTTCCCAGTTAATATATATGTAGCAATACCCCCAGTTAGGAGGGCTGCTGGTATAGATTTGGGCCCTGTACACACTGCTGCCAACCCCCAGTTAACTGGCTCTAACCTCCCTTGGCACAGATAGTAGTAAAGATGGGATTATGAAACCCGTTAGCTATGGGGATCACAATGCCGCAATAAACATATAACCACACAGTAAATTGGCTTAACCACAAGTACTTTTTACTGAATATATCGTATCAGGTTATACAGCAATACATGTGCATATGCAGAGCCCTGCAATGTTAACTATTCAGCATATAACAAGCACTATGTTCCAATAGCAATCACACACGCTAAATGTCACTACCAACTATGCTCGCGAACTTCCCCCTCATGGGCAAGATGGCGCCCAAACAATGTCTAAAGTTCTACAGTCAGGCCTGACTATTGCAGATATGGTTCTTCCATTGGGAAGGATCTTCGCTAGCAATGGTGGTGCACTTTGTAGGTTATTTGTAATCCACAGGCAACAAAACAGTTAACTTTTTGGCATGTACTAAAGAGTTCAACTAACGCTGCACAACACACTGTCCCTCTGGTGTGCAATATAACACTCTATAACGGTGGTCTCTGAACTAAGGACACTGGGCCTAAGATTAGAAAGTTAATCTCTGAGCAGGTGCTCTCTCACCCGACCGGACCAATCCATACAACCGACTTGCGTAGCTGGGGCTCCAGCACACCGTCTCACGACACCCGTAGTCTCTGATCCTTCCGACAGCCCTTGAAGGGATGATGGACGAAAACGACACCTGGGTTCTCCCGTGAAGGTCGGAGGGCTCTCTGGATCTCAAGGTCCAAACTCCTAGGCCCAGTCAAGCGGCAGACTCAGCGTTGGTTCCACTTGCAGGGGGGGGGGTGGTGTCCAAAGAGACCCGCGTGTAGCTCCGCTCCTCCTTATATAGCCCTTCCCCAGAAGACCTTGTGCTGGGCAATGCACTCTGGGTGTCCCACTGCACACTGGGTACGGTAGTCTTTGGAGCTTCTTAACCACTTAAGCCCCGGACCAATATGGGCCATTAGGACCAGGCCCCTTTTTGCGATTCGGCACTGCGTCGCTTTAACTGACAATTGCGCGGTCGTGCGACGTGGCTCCCAAACAAAATTGACGTCCTTTTTTTCCCACAAATAGAGCTTTCTTTTGGTGGTATTTGATCACCTCTGCGGTTTTTATTTTTTGCGCTATAAACAAAAATAGAGCGAAAATTTTGAAAAAAATTACATATTTTTTACTTTTTGCTATAATAAATATCCCCAAAAAATATATATAAAAATTTTTTTTTTCCTCAGTTTAGGCCAATATGTATTCTTCTACATATTTTTGGTAAAAAAAAAACGCAATCGGCGTTGATTGATTGGTTTGCGCAAAAAATAATTATTTTTTTTACTAGTAATGGCGGCGATCAGCGATTTTTTTCGCGACTGCGACATTATGGCGGACACATCGGACACTTTTGACACATTTTTGGGACCATTGTCATTTTCACAGCGAACAGTGCAATAAAAATGCACTGGTTACTGTGAAAATGACACTGGCAGTGAAGGGGTTAACCACTAGGGGCGCTGGAGGGGTTAAGTGTGCCTAGGGGCGTGTTACTAACTGAGAGGGGCGTGGCTACGACTGACACATCACCGATCTCCGCTTTGATTACACAGAGCGGAGATCGCTGACATTGTCAGTAGAGGAGCGGGGAGATGTTGTGTTTACACACACATCTCCCCGCTCCGAGCCTCAGTGAGATGATCCCCTCACGGGGAAGGCAGGGAGTCGCAAGCGCGCAGCCGGCGGCGCGCTCGCGACCCCAACATCGGCAGTTAAAGGGCCACGTACAGGTACGTGATTGTGCCTGTACGAGCCATTCTGCCGACGTATATCGGCGTGAAGGGGTCGTTAACTGGTTAAAGTGACACCCCGCTACATATATAGTTGATATAGTTTCCCAGCGCTAAACCTTTCATCCAATTTCTAAATTGCTGCATTTGTAAATTTAAAAGCCAATATAAAGGAATAGTGGCAAAAAAAAAAAAAGCACGTGTGGGTATAAGCAATCTTGTTTTTTTTTTTCATAATCCTCCTTTATTATGAATGGCGAGGCTGCGCAAATGGGTGTATATATAAGTCCCCATTAAATTGCCGCCGTGTGGATGCTCCCGCGCAGAGGGACCGTGCCCGTGGGACCCTCGGCTCGATGTCCGCCGGTGTCCCGCGATCGTGTCACGGAGCTGAAGAACGGGGAGATGTCAGTGTAAACACAACATCTCCCCGTTCTTCCTAGTGACATGTCACTGATCGTCTCTTCCCTCTCATCAGGAACAGCGATCAGTCACGTGTCATGGCAAGCCACACCCCCTAACAGCTAGAGCACTCCCTAGGTCACACTTAACCCCTTCAGCGCCCCCTACAGGATAACCCCTTCACTGACAGTGTCATTTTTACAGTAATCAGTGCATTTTTATAGCACTGATGGCTGTATAAATGACAATGGTCCGAAAATGGTGTCAAAAGTGTCCGATGTGTCGCTGATTGCCGCCATTACTAGTGAAAAAAAATATTAATAAAATTGCCATAAAACTAACCCCTATTTTGTAGACGCTATAACTTTTGCGCAAACCAATCAATAAACGCTTATTGCCTTTTTTTTTTTACTTTCAATACTTTTTATTAGTTTTGACATAAGAAAACATGTTACAGTATATATAAAACACTGTTGAGAAACGCATAAGTATACAGACGGGAAGTACATATGACAGCAGGATAATTGAAGCCTGGTTGTGTAAATCACAGCAGGTTATTAGGCAGTCACTTAACAGAGCATTCTCAAGAATCAAAACATCCTGGTGCACCAACAGAAACTAAAGCTTAAACCAATGGAACCAAAGGGAGGCCAACAGAAAAAATTAAGAAAGCCAAAAAAAGAGAAAAAGAAAAATCCCCCCAGGAGGGATAAAAAAATAGTCCAGGTTGCAGACAACAGTCTCTTGGACGACGGCCTAGGGTAACCGAAACTTTATAACGAGTGGGTCAAAGGTACTACCAGGAGCATCACCCACCCACTCCCTATTATATGTGAAGGAGAGGGTGAACAGGGGCACCCCCCGCCGCCCCGTGAGGGATCTGGCTGCGACAGGGGATACCCCCCCACCCCCCCCCCCCCCCCCCCACCCAGACATCAGCCCTGTATTTTTATAAGACAGTTACCATTTGAGTACACCAGGTTCAGCGGTCGAAAAACTTGCAAAACCATAACGCAAAAATGACTTATAACCTTCAGTGTAGATTTAACGGTGGAAGAGACACAGACCTCTGGGGTCTAGAAAGTACGGGGGTCCTTGGCTCCATCAGCGCATAAAAGCGGTGACAATGAAAACGCTCATATTGTGCAGAAGCTTGCTCCATATTGTAGCCCTAAAGGCCAACATACAAAAGGAACGAAACAAGGAGAGATCCAGGATTAGTCAATTTTTGCATAAGAATGCAGCGTCCAGGAGGAAATAGAGGTGAGAAAGAAGATAGGAGCGAGGAGGAAAGAAGGAAAGAGAAGGGAGAAGAACAGAGAAGAGGAAAGGGGAGAAGAGTGAGGTCATCCGGCGGGGATCCTGTAAAGTGGGCTTATAGTCCCGGGAAAAGGGGTATGTTCTGGAATGTGGCCCAGGGTTCCCAAATATTTTCAAATGTGCGCGATTTATCCTGGATGATACCAACAATTTTCTCTTGTGCCATTATCCAAGAGATTTTGCGTTTTACCGCAGCGAAGGGGACCGAGGCCTTTTTCCAATGAGCCGCTATGGTGATTTTGGTGCCCAGTAAGATAAAAAAAATTAGGGTCTGGGAAAATTTATCCACCTTGTCCACTTTAAGATTAAGTAGAGCTACCTCTGGAGATTGGGGTACCTGAACAGATAGTAACTTGCGAATCAGAGCAAAAACCTTGTTCCAGAGGCCCCTTATGCGTGGGCAAGACCACCATATGTGGAGTAAAGAGCCTACGTGACCACAGCCACGAAAACACAGCGGAGACGCGTCAGGATAAATCTTGGCCAGGACAGCAGGAACCCTGTACCAGCGGATTATTATTTTAAGGCTCGCTTCAATCAGAGAAACATTAAGAATGCCTTTAAAGGAGCGTTGAAAGCAGGAGAACCATTTCTCCCGGTCCCAAGATATGCCCAGGTCGTTTTCCCAGTGGCCAGGGAGGAGTATATGACCGATATCTCGCCCCTCTGATCCGTGATGTCAGCACACCAAGACTCATACAGTGAGACTACCGGGGGGTCGGGTTTATTGGGCCAAATGGAATGGAGGAAATGTAATAGTTGGGAATATCTGAACCTTTCCGATTGGGGCATCTCCAATTTGCTAGTGCAATAAGCAATAGAGATGGGGCCTGAGGAGTTGAAAAAATTTCCAATTCTGAATAGTCCTTTATTGAGCCACCAGCTAAACGCTAGGATATTCATACCTGGAGGGAAGTTTGGATTGTGAAAAACATGTGTTAATGGGCGGAGAGCCGAGACCAGTGAGGGGTTTTTGTGTAATTGATCACAAAGGGCAAGCGAGTGAGAAAGGGTGGGAGCCATAATAGGGGGTCTAGATTTAGGGGGAGACCATATCAGGAAGTCGATGGTGTGAA
Source organism: Rana muscosa (assembly GCA_029206835.1). NCBI lineage: Eukaryota > Metazoa > Chordata > Amphibia > Anura > Ranidae > Rana > Rana muscosa. The sequence goes on along the minus strand of CM055117.1, from coordinate 58,563,227 downwards.
GAGGAATTGCCTGTCTCTCCATGTAGACCCAATCAGGTTTGGGTCCCCGAGAATATACTATGGAAATCTGAGCTAATTGTGCTGCCTGATAGTACCACCATATATTCGGGAGTGCTAAGCCCCCCTGATTTTTCAGTCTATACAGGAGGTGTTTTGAGCCTATACACCCTTTCGGGCCCCAGATAAATTTCAGGATTTTAGACTGAAGGGTTTTGACCTGCATTTTCCTAACAGGGATAGGGAGAGATCTGAAGAGGTAGAGGAGGCGAGGGAGAAAGGTCATCTTGATTGCATATATGCGACCTAACCAGGATAAACCAAGTTTAGACCAGATCACTAGGTCCGCCGCCATTTTATTAAACGTGGTCGGATAGTTAGTAGGGTAGAGCGAATCGATACTAGAAGTAAGGTTAATCCCCAGGTATGGTATTGTTGAGGGACACCAAGTAAATGGGAAGTGACTTTGTAAGGAGCCTAAGATGTTGGGGGGAACTGTGATATTTAATGCTAAGGATTTTGAAGTATTCACCTTTAGGCCAGAAACTGTGCCAAATTTATCAAGTAGGGAGAATATGTTGGGCGTCGAAATCAATGGGGAAGTGACATATAGAAGCAAATCGTCAGCGAACAAGGCGCATCTATGTTCCTGCTGTCCGCAGAGGACTCCTTTGATATCGGGGTGAGCTCTGATGGCTATGGCCAGGGTCTCAATCGCGATAGCGAAGAGAAGGGGAGAGAGTGGGCAACCCTGTCTAGTGCCTCTTTCTATTGTAAAGATGTCAGAGTAGCATCCCTGTAATCGGACCTGCACGCTGGGATTAGAGTATAAAGCACGTAGCGTCCCTAGAAAGCGAGGGCCAAAGCCCCATCTCTCTAGGACATTAAATAGATAGGGCCATGAAATCGTGTCAAAGGCCTTTTGGAGATCAATTGACAAAAGATAACCTTCCTGGGAAGGACCACCATCCCAACGGGATTTAAGGAGGGAGATGACATCAACCGCCCTCCTTATCTGATCAGGACCCTGTCTCCCCAGGATAAATCCCACTTGATCCTTGTGGACATAAATAGCAATAAATGAGGAGAGTCTATTGACTAAAACCTTTGTTAGAATTTTGAGGTCGTTATTAATGAGCGATATCGGACGATAGTTAGAAACTAGGGACCCATCCTTCCCAGGTTTAGAAATGACCGAGATAAAAGCTAAGTTTAGGGCTTTGTCGAGGGGAGAACCAGAGCGGATAGAGTTAAAGAAGGAGACCATGTGTGGGGCGAGGGTAGTCGCAAATTTCTTATAATATCCCACCGAAAAGCCATCTGGACCAGGGGCAGAATTAGGCTTAAGCCGTTTGATAACCTCCAGTACCTCCGAAACCGAGATCGGCTCGTCCTGGAGGTCAGCATGGTCTGCAGACAATTTCGGGAGTGGGGTGGCATTTAGGAAATCGTCTATGAAAGTCTGAGGGGCTGCCTGATCATGTTTATAAAGGGAAGCGTAGAATTTGTGGAACGTTTTCATAATGCGCAGGGGATTTTGTGTCAGATCACCCGCAGAGTCTCTGATCTTGGGAAATGCGAAGGACCGAGGCTTAGGAGAGAGCTTAGCCGCGAGCTTGGCTCCGATTTTGTCCTTTTGAGAGTAAAAGCGCGCTCCTAACCATCGTAAATGCTTCTCGGCCTCGGTGGTAAGAGCCAGGTTCAGAGACGTTCTAGCTAATTCAAGGGAGTTCAAAGAATCCAAGGTTGGATTGCGCTTGTGTTTTTTGCTCAAAAATTGGAATTCCGTGGAGAGCTTATCTATGTCTGCCTTACGTTCTTTCTTAAGCTGGGAGGAAATCTGAATAATCCTCCCCCTGATAACCGCCTTGTGCGCAGCCCATAGAGATTCTGGGGAAATTGTGTCAGTTTTGTTCAGTACAAAATATTCTTGAATGTCCCTTGAGAGAATTGTACATTGGACCGGGTCACTTAGGAGACCTTCGTTAAGACGCCACGTAAATTGCCTGCAGGGATTGTGGGATCGTCGCATATATAAAAGGACCATAGAATGGTCCGAAATCGCAGTGTCCCTAATAAGTGCCTTTGAAACTGAGGGTATGGAGTTGGATTGGACGAAGATGTGGTCAATTCTAGTATAGACTTGGTGGGGGGCCGAGAAATGAGTGTAATCTTTAGATTTAGGGTTCATTTCCCTCCAGATGTCCACCAGGCCCAGCGAGTGGAGCGTCATTGCTATTTTAGTACTATGTTTCGGAGGCTTCCTTGAGCGTGGGGTGCCCTTCCCCGACTTGTCCAGGGAATGATCAAAAGGGAGATTAGTATCCCCTCCCAGTATAACCTTACCTTCAAATAATGGACCCAGAGTGGACATCATGGAGGCAAAGAACGAAGCTTGGCCTTTGTTAGGGGCATAGTAAGAAAGAAAGGAGTACTGTGTCCCGTCTATAGAACCCTTTACTAGAAGGAATCTACCCTCCTCATCTCTAACAATGGCAGACGGTGAAAATTTCAGGGACTTGGAGAGACAAATGGCTACCCCTTTCGTTTTATTGGGGACGTTGGAGAGGAAAAACTGGGGGAATTGTCCATGGAGAAAGGAAGGGTTGTAAGAGGATGGAAAATGTGTTTCCTGTAATAATAAGACATCTATTTTCTGTGACTGGTAACATTTGAAGAGTTTCCTCCTTTTAACCGGGGAGTTTAGGCCCTGAACATTGTGCGTAGCAACACAGAGGTCAGGGGGCGCATTGGTGTCAGACATCACGGACCAGACGAGGGGAAAAACGCATCGAAAGTAAATATCTTACCATAACCTCCCGGGAGTACTGCAGATTTCCTGCCATAGTCGACTGCAGAGATTGAAACGGTATCTGAGGTGATAAAACGATCCCCGGGGTGACCCAGAAAAAAGGGAAGAGGAGAGAGAGAAGAAAAGGAGGAGAAAACTGATCCTGGAAGAGAAAGGTACAAAAGTTAGACTTAAGCACATATCTTGGAGCAACAGACCAAAAATAAGGAGAAAAAAATAAAGGCAGCCAATATAGGAATAAAGAATCCCTACAGGGGAAGGAAGCCACCATCGTTCCCCAGCAGGTTTTCCCTAGTAAAAATAGAAAACGACAAAATAAAAAAGTCCCCAACCAGAGGGGGTATTTAGGAGTCTCCGAGTGGAGGGAAAGCGCCACTCCGAGACAGGTGGAGGTGCAGTGCACACCACTCCAACCTGACCGCACACCATGTATAAGGATAAAACAAATAAGCAAACAAAATTAGCCAAACAGAGGATGGATTCAAATTTAACTAAGTTCAGATGTACAAAAAAAAAAAAAAGGGGGTACATCTGTCGCAAGATGGATGCCGATGAGAAGCACGGAGCTCCCGAGATCAGGATCTAGTCATTGCAAAAGCCCCACTATAAGTAGGGGGAGGAAGAGCAAACAAAAGGGAAGAGTAGTTCCTCTCATGGTGGATGACCGTCCTTGGGTCTCTTCGCTTGTTTCCTTTGCCATAACGGTTTGGTGGGGCTTGCGGGGGGGGCCTCTTCGTGGAGACAGGTGTCTTGGGGTCCAGGGAGGGTCCCGGAGAATGGGAGATTAACCCCAGTTGTAGCAGGAGGCGTTCTCCGTCAGCGAAATTTGCGAAGCTGTATGACTTGTTGGAAAATGTGAAGGTCAGGCGAAACGGGAAGGCCCAGCGATATGTGATTGAATTCTGAGTAAGGACTAGCAGGAGAGGCTTTAAGGATCTTCTCATCTGGATCGTGTACGGGGAGAGGTCAGAGAAAATTTGAATTGGATGTCCCTGGAAGGAGAGGTTTTCCGCCTCCCGGGCCCTGCGCATGACCTCCTCTTTCACTTTGAAAAAATGGGGTTTGACCACGATATCCCTGGGAAGACCATCCTGACGTGGAGGCTGGAGAGCTCTGTGAGCGCGGTCCAACTCTAGACGGTGATCCGGAAGATCAGGGATTAAGGAGGAGATAAAAGCACGCACAACATTATCTGTGTCCTTAAAGGATTCAGGGAGGCCTCTGAGTCTAAAATTATATCTCCTATTCCTGTTTTCAAGGTCATCCAGCTTATAGTAAGCAATATCCAGTTGTTCATGGAGCTCAGAAATCCTGTCAGTATTCTGTAAAGCCATAGCTACCGTCTGGTCAGTTTTGGCCTCCAGGGCCGATCCTAGACAGGGTGCGAGGGGTGCAGTTCACCCAGGCGCCACAGAGATGGGGGCGCTCAAGCGCCAGAGTGCTCCCCTCCCTCCTTCTCCTCCTTGTTGGTATCCAGAGGCCGCTCTCTCCGACTGAGAGAGACCTGCGGTGACGTAGTGGGGGGGGCGGTCCTACTGAAGGCGCTCGGACAGGCAAGGATGGCTTCCTGGAGAATGTGTCAGCTAATGCTGCGGGCGGCTCCCCGCTCTGCCTCTGTCCCCCTGGACTCTGAACCTCAGCAGAGCCTGCACCAGGGCCATGAGCGCCGGCGGGAGGAGTTAACTTCCTCCTCCTCCGCGCATAGTGCTCTCTACCATGCTGGATGACCTCTTCTATCTTCTGGCAAGTGACACTGCATCTGGGCTAGGTGTCAGTGGGGGCCCCACTCACCGCATCCCAAAGAAGAGTCTCTGCTACATCCAGTCTCCACGGGGATCTCTACTGGGCACCTGACCCTTCACAGCACAGAGCAGCTGACACCAGCGATATTTCCCGATCACACTGCACAGTGAGTATTATTCTAGTAGGGGGGGACCTGCCAGCCTCTGCCCACACCATAAGGTAACCGCCGGGGCCACACTGGATTGTCAGAGGGAGTTGTAGGAGCTGTTTGTGTGGTCACTTTCTTCCCCTCCCCCCTCCCTAACCTGCCAGCTTGGAATGCTCCGCAGTGGCCGTGCTAGAAGAATCATAAATCACTGTGAGGGGACCATGAAGGAGTGCTCAGGAGGGAGGGGGGAATGTACAGCTGTCAGTGTGTTTGTACATCTCTACTGCCTGTGTGTTTGTACATCTCTACTGCCTGTGTGTTTGTACATCTCTACTGCCTGTGTGTTTGTACATCTCTACTGCGTGTGTTTGTACATCTCTACTGCCTGTGTGTTTGTGCATCTCTACTGCCTGTGTGTTTGTGCATCTCTACTGCCTGTGTGTTTGTGCATCTCTACTGCCTGTGTGTTTGTGCATCTCTACTGCCTGTGTGTTTGTACATCTCTACTGCCTGTGTGTTTGTACATCTCTACTGCCTGTGTGTTTGTACATCTCTACTGCCTGTGTGTTTGTGCATCTCTACTGCCTGTGTGTTTGTGCATCTCTACTGCCTGTGTGTTTGTGCATCTCTACTGCCTGTGTGTTTGTACATCTCTACTGCCTGTGTGTTTGTACATCTCTACTGCCTGTGTGTTTGTACATCTCTACTGCCTGTGTGTTTGTACATCTCTACTGCCTGTGTGTTTGTACATCTCTACTGCCTGTGTGTTTGTACATCTCTACTGCCTGATTGTTTGTACATCTCTACTGCCTGTGTGTTTGTACATCTCTACTGCGTGTGTTTGTACATCTCTACTGCCTGTGTGTTTGTACATCTCTACTGCCTGTGTGTTTGTGCATCTCTACTGCCTGTGTGTTTGTGCATCTCTACTGCCTGTGTGTTTGTACATCTCTACTGCCTGTGTGTTTGTACATCTCTACTGCCTGTGTGTTTGTACATCTCTACTGCCTGTGTGTTTGTACATCTCTACTGCCTGTGTGTTTGTACATCTCTACTGCCTGTGTGTTTGTACATCTCTACTGCCTGTGTTTGTGCATCTCTACTGCCTGTGTGTTTGTGCATCTCTACTGCCTGTGTGTTTGTACATCTCTACTGCCTGTGTGTTTGTACATCTCTACTGCCTGTGTGTTTGTACATCTCTACTGCCTGTGTGTTTGTACATCTCTACTGCCTGTGTGTTTGTACATCTCTACTGCCTGTGTTTGTACATCTCTACTGCCTGTGTGTTTGTACATCTCTACTGCCTGTGTGTTTGTGCATCTCTACTGCCTGTGTGTTTGTGCATCTCTACTGCCTGTGTGTTTGTACATCTCTACTGCCTGTGTTTGTGCATCTCTACTGCCTGTGTGTTTGTGCATCTCTACTGCCTGTGTGTTTGTACATCTCTACTGCCTGTGTGTTTGTGCATCTCTACTGCCTGTGTGTTTGTACATCTCTACTGCCTGTGTGTTTGTACATCTCTACTGCCTGTGTGTTTGTACATCTCTACTGCCTGTGTGTTTGTACATCTCTACTGCCTGTGTGTTTGTACATCTCTACTGCCTGTGTGTTTGTACATCTCTACTGCCTGTGTGTTTGTACATCTCTACTGCCTGTGTGTTTGTACATCTCTACTGCCTGTGTTTGTACATCTCTACTGCCTGTGTGTTTGTACATCTCTACTGCCTGTGTGTTTGTGCATCTCTACTGCCTGTGTGTTTGTGCATCTCTACTGCCTGTGTGTTTGTGCATCTCTACTGCCTGTGTGTTTGTACATCTCTACTGCCTGTGTGTTTGTACATCTCTACTGCCTGTGTTTGTACATCTCTACTGCCTGTGTGTTTGTACATCTCTACTGCCTGTGTGTTTGTACATCTCTACTGCCTGTGTTTGTACATCTCTACTGCCTGTGTGTGCTACACTGAGACATGAGACAACAGTGGCTGTGTGCAGAGAGACTGCTCGACCACTCACAGCATGTCACTGTACACAGAAAGACAGTCCCTCTCCTTCACCCACTACTGTGTATGGCATTATCCCTGATTAATAGGGACAGTCCCTGTTTTATAAACCAGCCCCTTCTGTCCTTTTATTGTCTTCTGTCCATCTACCAAGTGTAAACTATCATAGTTCTAATCCCTGTTTGGTAAGTAGTCCCTGATGTATAGAGAAGGTCCATGTTATAAACAGTCCATTAAAGAAACGGTCCTTATTATCCACTTGCTGTCTGGAAGATTTACCCCTCCTTAATGACCAGGCCATTTTTTGCAAAACGTCACTGCATTATTTTAACTGACAATTGCACAGTCAAGTGACACTGTAACCAAATAAAATTGATGTCCTTTTGTACCCACAAATAGAGTTTTCATTTGGTGGTATTTGATCACCTCTGCGGTGACCGACAATTTTGAAAAAAAAAAAATACTGCTATAAAACATCCAATAAAAAAATTGAAAAAAATCAAATTTCATCATCAATTTGGGCCAATAAGTGTTCTGCTACATATTTTTGGTAAAAAAAATCCCAATAAGCGTATATTGATTGGTTTGCGCCTATATGGTTATAGCAGCTACATGGAACATTTATGGAATTTTTATTTATTTTTCTTCTACTCGTAATGGTGGCAAACAGCGACTTATAGCAGGACTGCGATGTTGCAGTGGACAAATTGGACACTCTGCATCTGGTGGCAAGTGGCAAGCTCAGGGTTCCTACTGATTCTGCATTATGGTGAGTTGAACTATTTCATTATATATTACAATGTAGTAACAGAAATAATGTGATTTGATCATCCTGACACCATATCAAGCATGGTGTCAGGATGATTAAAGTGCTAACACCAGCCATTCGCCCAACAAATCACCCGCTGACAAATTCCCCGTCAACTCCAGAGACTACATTCCACCTCGCACACCACCATCCATCCGCCAGTCGCCTCCACCCCCTCGCTCATTGGCAAAAGTTTGTTCCACGAAACCGGTCCCTCAAGAAGGGGGGGGGATGTCCCTGAATGGCAGTTTGGAAATGTGGTCACCCTACCAGCGGTGAGTGTGTCTCCCTCCCTTGTGTGTGTGGCTCCCTCAGTGCAGCACCTGAGTGATGCGTGTACCTGTGTGTGGCCCATGAATGGTGTGTGGATGTAGGGGACATAGTGGCCCCTCTGAAGGGCAGAATCCGGGTCGTTGTAGGTGACTTGGCGGTAAATTGGGGGGTGTCACTGAGTGAGGTGCACACAGGCCCCGCCCCTCAGCACATACTGCACTGCTGCTCCAATCCCAGTGACTGGGAGGTGGGAGGTGAGCACGTGACCCCGGCTACTTCCAATACATGGGACCGCGCAGTGTGACCTTGTGTACGGTGCAGTGCAGTGCATCAGCCTGACATTTGTTCTCACTGTCACAATCTTCTCCACCTGGGCGGCGCAGCTGCACACTGTCCTCTCCAGCTGCCGCCCGGATGGGGTTTGTGTTTGTCCAGAGGGGGGGTCTGTACTAATGGAGGGGGGATAATTTGTGGGGGGGCTGTACTAATGGAGGGGGGATGGTTTGTGGGGGCCAGGGGGGTCTGTACTAATGGAGGTGGTCTGGGATGTAGGGGCCAGGGGGGGTCTGTACTAATGGAGGGGGTCTGGTGTGTGGAGGCTAGGGGGGGTCTGTACTAATGGAGGGGGGATGGTTTGTGGGGGGTCTGTACTAATGGAAGGGGGTGGTTTGTGGGGGCCAGGGGGGTCTGTACTAATAGAGGGGGGATGGTTTGTGGGGGCCAGGGGGGTCTGTACTAATAGAGGGGTGATGGTGTGTTGGGGCCAGGGGGGGTCTGGTGTGTGGGGGCCAGGGGGGGTCTGTACTAATGGAGGGGGGATGGTTTGTGGGGGCCAGGGGGTCTTTACTAATGGAGGGGGGATGGTTTGTGGGGGGTCTGTACTAATGGGCGGGTGGTTTGTGAGGGGGTCTCTACTAATGTAGGGGGGTGGTCTGTACTAATGGGGGGTGGTTTGTCCTGAGGGGGTCTGTACTAATTGAGGGGGGGTGGTCTCTACTAATAGAGGGGGGGTGTTCTGTATGAGCCGTAGCTGTAATATATGCCGTCTGGACTCTCTGGTTATCTGGTTTCAGCAGGAGGCCTTTTGAAGGCATCTATCCCTTTTGATGGAATGGTGTATGTGCCTATTACTATACTTGCTTTGTGAGTATTAATGATCTTTTAATTTACTTTTAATAAACCTAGCCATTGGTAATGCACTAGGTCGGTGCGCCCTTATTTTTCCTTTTACTAATGGGGGGGTTGTGGGGGGGGTCTCTACTAATGGAGGGGTCTCTACTAATGAAGGGGGGTGGTCTGTCCTAACGGGAGGGTGTTTTGTGGGGGGTCTGTACTAATGGGGGGTGGTTTGTCCTGAGGGGGGGTCTGTAATAATGGAGGGGGGTGGTTTGTGGGGGTCTCCACTAATGGAGGGGGGTGGTTTGTCCTGGGGGGTCTGTACTAATGGAGGGGGGTCTGTATTGAGGGAGGGGTTTATACTTAGTAGGGAGTCTATACTTAATACAGATCTGGACTCGGTGGAGTCAGTACGGGCAATTCAGAGTGAGCTGACTCCTGATCAGGGGAACCGTTGTTGCTGTATCGCTGGGTCAGGTGAGAGGGCCGATCAGCCATTATCTCCTATATTATGTCTCCAGTCTCTGACCATCTCCTGTATTATATCTGCAGTCTCTGACCATCTCCTGTATTATATCTGCAGTCTCTGACCCTCTCCTGTAATATGTCTGCACTCTCTGATCATCTCCTGTATTATGTCTGCAGTCTCTGACCATCTCCTGTACTACGTCTGCACTCTCTGACAATCTCCTGTAATATGTCTGCAGTCTCTGACTGTCTCTTGTATCATGTCTGCACTCTCTGACGGTCACCTGTAATATGTCTGCACTCTCTGACCATCTCTTGTACTATGTCTGGGGGCTCTTCCTAACAGACTCTCTAACAGTAGCCCTCTCTGTGTGAATCAGAGAGACTCCCCTCCAGGTCTCATTAGTGTACGCTCTTCCTGTATTTTCTTTATTGTTAAAAGATCATGGGAGGATCCTAGGGTAACGACGACTTCTTAGGGGAGCATCTCTGTGTTTGAATCGTTGCCATAGAAATGTGTAAAGGGGAGGAGTTTGTAGGATGACCACGCCCACGTGGGGGCGCCAGAAATATTTCTGCACCCAGGCGTCTGTGACCCTAGGATCGGCCCTGTTGGCCTCAATAGCCTCTATTCTGGCCCCCAGGTGCTGCAAGTCAGCTTGTATAGTGGAAGTGATGTGAAAGGCATTCTGGGTTAGGCCTTTAGATAGCATTGTGGAGAAAGTGTCCATGAGGGAGGCAAAGTCTATGGGAGCGGAGGGAAGAGAACCCAAGGGAGGTCTATGATGGACAGGAGAATTAATGAAATCCTCCATAGGGGTGAGGGGAGAACCCCCATGCATTCGCCCCAGCAGCGACTGCGTGGATGTGGGGGATAAAAGGGGGATCTGGGGGTTACTCACTGCGGGAGGAATCTGCTCAGCGCTGTGAGGGCGAGATGGAGACTGATCCGCGATGGATTCAGCTGGTTCTTGCTGTAGGCCGTGCGGTGAATGATCAGCCGCTATCATGGCGGAGGCCTCGGCCGAGAGATCCGGAGCGAGCTGTCGGCTCAGATTGCGTCTCGCCGTGATCCCGAACCAGCGGGCGGGTTGCCCGAGACCCCAGCTGCAGGTAGAGTGGCAAGGCTAAGAAATCCTCCTCTGTAAGGCGGTATGATGGGCAGATCAGGCCGGAGTGGAGCGGAGCTCTCAGGACTTGTGACCGTCCATGGGGCTGCCACGCATGCTGCCTTTTTTTTTTAAGCAAAAAAATATGTAGAAGAATACGTATCGGCCTTAAGTGAGGAAAAAAATTGTTTTTTTATATATTTTTGGGGGATATTTATTATAAAAGTAAAAAATATTGAATTTTTTCAAAATTGTCGCTGTATTTTTGTTTATAGCGCAAAAAATAAAAACCACAGAGGTGATCAAATACCACCAAAAGAAAGCTCTATTTGTGGGAAAAAAAGGACGTCAATTTTGTTTGGGAGCCACGTCGCACGACCGCGCAATTGTCAGTTAAAGCGACGCAGTGCCGAAACGCAAAGAGTGGCCTGGTCTTTGACCAGCCAAATGGTCCGGGCTGAAGTGGTTAAGAGGGCGTGTCCTATGCCTACATACTTTTGCTAATAGGTGTCCCTCGTTCCCATGCCTAAAAGTTGGGAGGTATTTCTTCCATGTTCCCTCATTCAGCCTTAGTACTTAGTACTTAAGCCTCGTACACACAATCCGATTGTTGGCCAACCGAGCGTCTGATTTTTGTCCAAAGGGCGTGTGCCTGGATCTTGTCTTGCATACTAACGTTACACAATTGTCAGCCAACAAACACGAACCTAGTGTCGTATTAGGAGGAAATTCAGCTCTTGAGCGCCACCCTTTGGGCGCCCTTAGCTAATTTCGTGTTTGGTGAGCATTGATTCCGAGCATGCGTGTTTGTACTTTCAACTTTTTTGTGACGGTTTTATGTGCTGACGATACGAAAATCAGACAACAATCCGTTGTCCGCCGAAAATTGACTAGCCTGCCATTCAACATTTGTTGGCCGAAAGTTGGACAACAGTTGTCAGAAGGAGCGTACTAACGGTCAGATTTAAAGACAACAGTCTGTCAACAGACAATCCCCTGCTAACAATTGCATCATGTGTATGAGGCTTTAGCCTTAGTACTGCAGAGACAGGACTTAGGAACGTCATTGGAGGAGATTTACTTAAAGCGGACCTTCAGTCATTTTTTCAACTTTCCATCTATTAAATCTTCTGACCTTGTTGTTTTAACTTTGGATAGTAAAAAAAATAAAAATTCTGCCAGTAAATACCTTATACAGCCCACTTCTTGTTTCTTGTCTGGTCATTAGCCTAAGCTTATGACATCATGCACAGCTCTCTCTAACTCTCGTGAGAGTTTGACAGGAAGGGAGGGGCAAGAGTTTATACGAGGGCCAATGAGAGCTGCAGAGCTGGAGGTATGCCTCTGTGTGTCTGTGTAAATCCAGGAAGTGAACAGGCTGCAGCTTCAGCTGCCCACAGTTAAAATGGCTGCAGCCAGACTTAGTGGAGGGAGATTTCTGCAGCATATTTGGCAAGTACAGAATCACAGTATATATAATTTATAGTAGATGAAAGGGGATACCCTTGAGCTGCATATGATATCCTTTAAAGGAACCTTGCAAGTTAAAATAAATAAATAAAATATACTTTATTCCTGTCTAACCTGATGGTAACCCTAAGCCCTAATAAACTAATTAGCTCCTTCCTCCCCTTCTCACCTTAATTAACAATTTTTTTCATTGGATGATTAAAGGGTACGTTTACTCAAGACTGAAATTTTTGCTGTTGCTAAGATATGGTCCCACTAGGCTGGAGTTTACATCACACACCTCCTGCCGCAGTCTTCATCATGTAAGAAAAAATCAAGCGGTGAAGGTAAGACCACTTATTATGACCACAGTCAGGTGGGCGGAGTTGGGAACTTAGCTACAGAACCATCAGTTTACCTAAGAGATATAAGAAGGTAGTGGGTGATTTAACCCACCAGGAAGGCCTGATATTTATTATTAAGACCTGTAGGCACCGTAATTAACACCCTTTTGTTAAGCTTATCTCTTTTACACAGGACATTATTCTGATTCCTGGTGCTTACCTGGCTTGGAGTATTGTGATAATGCACAAATAACCTGAGATGGCATTTCTTAGAGATGATAGAAAAAAATATGTTGGTCAAGGAAAAGCCACCTCTTTGCTATTGATGTCTACAGGCATGGGCCTTATAGTATAACTAGCAGTGTGGAACCACCACTGACATTAAAATTTAGCGCAAATTGATTTTTAACCACTTCAGCCCCGGACCATTTGGCTGTTTTTTTGCACTATAAGAAAAAATAGAGCGACAATTTTGAAAAAAATTATATTTGCTATAATAAATATCCCCAAAAAATATATAAAAAAACGAATTTTTTCCCTAGTTTAGGCCGATACGTATTCTTCTACATATTTTTGTTAAAAAAATTGCAATAAGCGTTATAGCGTCTACAAAATAGGGGATAGTTTTATGATAAATAAAGTTATAGCGTCTACAAAATAGGGGATAGTTTTATGGCATTTTTATTAATATTTTTTATTTACTAGTAATGGCGGCGATCAGCGATTTTTAGCGTGACTGCGACATTATGGCGGACACATCGGACACTTTTAAACACCATTTTGGGACCATTATCATTATTACAGCGATCAGTGCTATAAAAATGCATTAATTACTGTAAAAATTACACTGGCAGTGAAGGGGTTAACCTGTAGGGGGCAATGAAAGGGTTAAGTGTGTCCTAGGGAGGGATTCTAACTGTTAGGGGGCGTGGCTACAAATGACATGTCACTGATCGCTGTTTTCGATGAGAGGGAACAGACGATCAGTGACATGTCACTAGGAAGAACGGGGAGATGTTGTGTTTACACTGACATCTCCCCGTTCTTCAGCTCTGTGACCCGATCGCGGGACACTGGCGGACATCGAGTCCGCGGGTCCCGCGGGCGCGGTCATGGAGCTCGTGGCAGGGCGGCGCGCGCGTGACCACACTGCACCAATTTAAAGGGGACGTATATATACGCCCATTTGCGCAGCCATGCCATTCTGTAAGTTTGTGCGGCGGTCGGCAAGCGGTTAAAACCACATAATATAATACATTGGTCTGTAAGATGTAAATCAAAGGTTTCCTAGCCTCTTCCTCCTCTTATGTATATTTAGCAGTTGTTATTTACGGATCCTTCAGCCCGGTATTTTGTATTAAAAGCTTGCAGTAGAAAAGTAGGAAGATTTGGCTTTTTCAAGGTCAGGCGCATTCAGTTGCCTCTTCTCTAAAATATTAAAGCGGAGCTGGATTTAAAGTTTCACCATCTAAAATGTTAATGTTGTTATAAACTTTCATGTAGATGGTATTACATGATACTCAAGATGACTGTTACTCAAGCAAGTGCACTTCTGTGTTGACACCGCCACTTAGAGCAAATTGTCATTAATAATATAAGTGTTCCTATCGGTATGTTTGTCCTTATCTAGACTTTGGGAAAGCGGTAAATAAGGAGACTTAACATTTAGGCTTGTTGTTTAGCAATGGTTACTGGTGAGGAAGTTGGTAGTGGGTGCCAAAACCAACAGTGTAATTCAAAGCATACCAATACTTTAAACAAAGTTTATTCTAGTGCTCAGCTTTATCCACCATCCTCATGAAATCCACATTCTCAACAACAGACTTCAGCGGGCCATGTGGACCTGCTGTTCCAGTTCTTCTCTGAGCTAGTAGGGTTGAGTGGTATTGTTCATGCGTGGCCAGAGTAGATCAGAGCTCACATAACCTCTTACCTAAAACTGTACACGAGACTGGGTAGCGGAGGCCTCCAAGTCCCAGAGGTGGCTTCTCACATTTATATTCATTTCAGTGAAAATAACTATAGCCAGGAACTGGAGGTCCGCTGCCCTGCCTTTTGACCAGCTTAAACACAAATTGTCGTGGCTTATGTTAAACGAAAGGTTAACTGCAATGGTACAAGATAAGATGAAATTGTTTCACAAAGTCTGGCATCCATGGCTTGGATACGTGACAAACGACCCCAAGAGGCTCGCAAACTCGACCTAATCCCAAGAGATAGGTCTCTGGGCGTGGTGCCGTAGTTTCCCCCCCTTCTCCCCTTCTTTCCTTTATCTGTCTCCTCCTCTCACTTTTTCTCCACTCTGTTTCACCAACCCCCCATCCCCCTTTTTTTTTTAGTTCTTCTAAACAAAAACAAACAATTCTTAATCATTGGGTTTCTATTTCTGCATTATTTTGTTTTTTTTGCTCACCCTCGGCGGACCATTGCCGAATTGGGCTATGGAGGGAGACACCCGCGCTATGGGAGGAACCAGATTGCCCCAGTAGTTAGATGGGGAGCTGGTCCTTCCCAGCGGGTAGAACATACGCTAGGGTCTTGGATCGGAAACTGGCCTTAGGTCATAGACACAGTGGTACTGTATTCAGTTTTAGATTCATGGCTTAGATAGGTATAGGTACCATACTTTATTTAGCAGATGCTTTATAGTTCACATCAGGAAGTGAGAATGATCCATGTATGCTATACGAGGAGGAATTCTCAAGTCTTTGGGAATATTCAATGTATACCTCCCTAACTATATTGTATACTGTGCAGTGAAAAGCTGAGATCTTTGTATTTTGTATTGTTAAACTTTAATAAAACCGATTGAAACATAAAACTGTACACAACTACACCTTCCTATAACCCTTAGGAAAAAACACACTACTACTATTGGAGTTAAATGTCTGAATTGGCCTTTTATTGAACATAAGCTTATAAATAACAAAACAGAACAATACACCTATCAATCCAGGTAACAATGGTTGCAGGTCCTTGATGGTACCATATAACTAAAACTTTAAGTCTGTGGCACCAGTTAGCTAAGTTATGACCCCAGCCGCCAAACACTGCTTGGGGGACTAACCCAGCTGACCTCAGACACCCACCGGTCTTACCACTACCCTGTCACAATACCATCTCTATACTGACGACACCCAAATCTATCTCTCTACCCTCAGCTTACTCCTTCAATCTCCTCACTAATTTACTAACAGACATGTCAGCCTGCATGTTACACCACTTCCTCAAACTCAGTCTATCCAAAACTGAGATCATGATTTTTCCTCCCCAACGTGCCTCTTCACCTGATTTCTCTGTCAAGATCAATAGCACTACTATCAGCCCGTCCCCGCATGCCAAGGTTCTAGGTGTAACCCTGGACTCTGAACAATCCTTTCAGCCCCATGTCCAAACACTTTCCAAATCTTGCCGCCTCAACCTCTGGAACATCTCCAAAATATGCCCCTTCATAACCAATGACACTACAAAGCTCCTAGTTCACTCCCTGGTCATCTCTCGCCTCGACTACTGAAACTCCCTCCTCACTGGATTACCTTTATATAGGCTGTCCCCCTTCAGTCCATCATAAATGCTGCTGCCAGGCTCATCCACCTTACCAACCGTCTGCTAC
Source organism: Rana muscosa (assembly GCA_029206835.1). Taxonomy (NCBI): domain Eukaryota; kingdom Metazoa; phylum Chordata; class Amphibia; order Anura; family Ranidae; genus Rana; species Rana muscosa. The sequence goes on along the minus strand of CM055117.1, from coordinate 58,547,347 downwards.
TCCCCTCTCTCAATCCCTCCACTGGCTTTCATTCACCTGACAAATTAAATTCAAATTACTAACAATAACTTACAAAGCCATCCACAACTCATCACTAACATAGTCTCAAAATACCAACCTACTTGTTCCCTTTTTTCCTCCCAAGACCTCCTGCTCTCTAGTTTCCTCGTCCCCTCTTCCCATGCCTGTCTCCAAGACTTTTCTCGAGCCTCTCCTATCCTATGAAACTCACTACCCCAATCTGTCCAACTATCCCCTGCTTTTAGACGATCCCTGAAAACCCTTCTCTTCAGAGAAGCCTATTCTGCCCACACCTAACAACTGTACTTTTATTTTCTCAATCAGATCATCCCCCACAATTATTAGCTTGTGTATCACTGGACCCTCCCTCTTAGATTGTAAGCTCTAACAAGCAGAGCCCACTGATTCCTCCTGTATTGAATTGTATTGTAACTGTACTGTCTCATGTTGTAAAGCGCTGCGCAAACTGTTGACGCTATATAAATCCTGTATAATGATAATAATAATAATACCAACTAGAGGATGCCATACCTAAGATGAGTCCCCACCATTTTACCAATAACACCAGGTTTAAACCCCATCAAGAACCCCATACCACCAAAGAACAACAGAAGAAGTATAATAGTACTACCCGAAAAAAAATAGGGGGCGGGAAGAGGGGCGTTCTTCTGACAATTTCTTCTCTGCAAGTGGACCTAAACCACTCCTCTTTAGCACTATACTCTCCTGCTCCTCCCAATCACCTAATCTACTTGACCAATCAGGTAAATGTCAGTACTGACCACACCACTTAATATAGATAACCCCTTCTGCCTGGTTCCCCTTCCACCCAGTCATGTATGCCCTCTGCCTATTTCGTTCCTTCTCACCTCCGGGCATACCTTTACTTATCCCAATGAGCCCCAGTAGAGATACCAATACTCACAAATCTAGAAGTTTATGGCTTCACTATAGGGCCCCTTTCAGAAAGGCATTCTGATCAGGTCCAACCTTCAGATTTTCAGGTGGACTTGATCCGAAGGTTCATAAATTCCTAACAAACTTGTGTCCATTTACACCCTTCTACCTCCAGGAAGAGGTAGGCGAAGAGATCTCTTCCATTTAGGCGGAGCGCATCGGAGGATGTAGGGTGTAAACAGAAAGCGGAGTCTGTAAATGTAAAGTTGTCCACATGTCTCCACCAAACTACAACCCTGATGAATTTTGCCCCACCCACTGGTTGATTAAGCCCCGGTGGGCATGGCGAAACTCATTGCGGTGTGTGGTTTGGTGGAGACATGTGGGCTGAGGCCATTCTTTATCATTTATTCACCTGGGCTGGTCGGGGATAGCGGCGATCCTTTCCTCTTTACATTTACTAACCCCCTGGATTGGTATTAGGACAAGTCTGCACCCCATGTTCTGGGGTAAAGGGATATGCTTTCACTTCTACCCATCAAACAGGTCGCAGACAGTCCATTTACTCCTGGTTGCTCATAGAACAGAGCGGGCTCTTTCTGTGTCCACTATGCAGAAACTGAGCGAACACGGATGTGTCATGCATCTGTTTTGCTCCGATCAGCAGAGGATCAGCTCACAGAACGTAATCCGCCTTGTGTGAAAGGGGCCTTAAGGCCTACAGATTACATGTTGAGACAGTGTTACGCCTTGTCATGTTGTCAGAAGCAATATACTATATATCACACAGGGTTCTCAGTGGTACAGGTTGATGGGCTCCAGGATGGCTAATCTGAGTGGAAAAAATTGGTTTTACAGTTTTCCCCAGGATTTGAAACTCCTGGATTGAGTTCTGGAGTCCAGAGACTACAAAGAGTCTTGGGAAAAATGATGCCACTTTGTTGAACTTTACCTTTCAATACAAGTGTGCCAAAAGCGCCCGTAAAATGTGCTTCCCGGGCTGGCATGAAGTTAATGACAGACTCATTAACTCATTTTATTGAAGTTTAACAAGGTGTACAGAACGAATAAGCAAAACTTACAATCAATAAAAGCCAGTAATAAGTAATGCATGGAAAGGTGTAAGTGACTAGTCTGTAGAAAACCAGCGTCTGTGGTTATTATTAGCCTTTCCAGGGGCAGAGTGTAAGGTGCAGAGTATTGTCTAGCATCCTCAGACACCCACATACGTCTAGTCATTGAGTATTTATTTGAACAATTGAAATGAAAGCAACAATAGATTTCAGCAAAGAGGTGGGAGTAGTACTGTCAGGGTCTTTGGGATAAAGCAGGTGGAATGTGTCATTAATTAACATTCAAAAAATATCATAGAAGGCCAAGTGGCCAAACAAAGGAAAGCAAGGAGGAATGGCCAATTTTAAGTTACATTGAGGTGAGTAAATATGATATGGGCTTAGAACACTCTAATTGCAGGGGTGAGGAATTTGGGAGGAAGGGAGAGGGGGAGGGGTTCAGCCTAGACCCTCTGTGTCATTCTCAATCGTTAATTTTGGGGGTAGCCATGAGGCTCCCTGATAGAGGAGAATAGCAAGCAACGAACACAAGATACCTGGGAGACTGTAGTCTATGATAGAAGGTGTTGGCACGAATGGGGCTTGCTTAGTGAAGTTTCCGAGCAGGAGTGACAGACTCTGTTTTTGAGATAACAATGTCTAACAAGCACGATACTGCTGGCTTACAAGCTTAGACGATCCAGCCACCACGAAAACAAAAAATATAAAGCTCTTATTAAAAAAAATAAAAAAATGTGCAGACTCGATAGACTACTGAGTCTTTTTTCTGCCATCACTTTTCTATGTTTCTAGTTCAGAACAGATGGTATGTGATCACTTATAAAAAATGGGAAAAAAAAAGGTATTTATCTTTTTTATATATATACACAAATGTTTCCCTTTCATTTCTATTTTAAACGGAATGAGTTGCTTTATAAGGTAAGAGTTCACATATACTTTAACCACTTAACGACCGCCCACTGTAAATATACGTCGGCAGAATGGCACCGACAGGCAGAATCACGTATATCTACGTGACTGCCTTTGTATAGGACCCCCCTTCTTTACAGTGAGTGGCCGTTATTCGTTTGGGAGCGATCAGGGATGAGGGGACAGCCGTTCGATTCCGGCCACCCCCTCTCGATCGCTCCCGGCGAATGAGAGAGCTTCCCTGCCTTTGTAATGTTTACACAGGCAGAGGAAGTGATGTCATCTCTCCTGCGGCGCTCACATATACAGAGCACCGTACAGGAGAAGATGCAGGTTAGTGCACAAAACACTACACTGACACCAGGACACATAGGCACATAAATCGCCCCCCCAGGCCCCCCCAGACACCCAAGATCACCCCCCAGATCACCCCCCAGCCCCCAGTCACAGTGTCACTGATTGCAGTGACCATTTATTTACTGATCACTGCAATCATTGACATTTGTGACTGTAAAAGTGTCATTAAAGTTAGTTTTTTTTTTTTTTTGAGAAAAAAGTTTTTTATTGAACAATTTACATTTGGAACATAATTCTGCAAGTTACAAGGCAATACTGGAGAAATGCATAAAACAAGAAATGTGGCTTATACATATATAGGCACAGTAGATCAAAAAACTTGTTCAGATTGAACACTGGATTCAGTGACTATCAATAAGTGGAAAACCCTATGTCCACGCTATTCATGGAATTGCACGCTAGAAGGATGTATAGCATTACGGACCATCAGTGCATGTGTCTGCGGACTCAAGCCATCGATCCCAGATTTTGTAGTACTTATCTGGACAACCTCTGTTGATGTATATGAACTTTTTGTAGGGAAGAGTGTTATTTATATCTAGTTTCCAATCGTTGAAGCTGGGGGGAGTGGGTCTCATCCACTGTCTGGCTATAATTTTTCTAGCATTAAACAATGTTTCATGCAAGAATGTTTTAGTGAATTTGTCCATCTCAGAGTCGGGGAATATCCCCAGTAAGCATTGTTTGGGGTCCAGGGTCAATGGGGATCCCATGTCATCATGGAGGAAGTCAACAATCTGCTTCCACAGACCCTGAAGGACCGGGCACGCCCAGAGTAGATGGAAGAGTGTGCCCGTCGTTTGGTTACACATTGTGCACAAGGTAGAAAACTGTCGTCTAAAGCGGGCGATTCTTAGGGGGGTGAGATACGCTCGGTGCACCACGTATAACTGGGTTAGCCTGTCAGAGAGCTTGGGGGATACAGTCTTGCACGAGTCTAGTGCTTCACTCCACTCCTCATCCTCCAGTGGGCCCACCTCTCTTTCCCATCTTGGTTTAAGGCTGTAAGCTAGCGTGGTAGATGATGGGGTGAGAAGCATGACATAAAAATCAGAGATCAGCTTTCGCGGGTCCACACCCTTAACCACTGCCATAATAACATTGGGCGTAGATTGTGGCAAAGGCTGGGGAAACTGAGCTTGGGCTGCGTGACGCACCTGGAAGAATCTAAAAAGCATAGAATTGGGCAGCAGGAACTCATTTTGGAGGTCCTCAAAGTTTTTAAGTGTGCCATCGGAAATTATGTGGTGCAAATAATATATTCCATATTCGCACCATATCTCTGTGTCAGGGATCAAGAGAAACTCTGAGAGTAGTCTATTGTGCCATAAGGGGGTATAATTGTTGTGTTTAGGGGTCGTTAATGTTTTAGTGGTGATGTCCCATACGCGCCTATATTGGTATAATAGGGACCCACGGTCTCTATTGGAGTTATTCCCACTATGTCCCACTGCAATTGCAGTGAGTGGGTCAGTGGTCAGTTGTGCCCACCGTGGACAGAGGAGGGTGAGGAATCTGAGTCTGTCGGTTTTATCTATGTGGTATAGCTGAGACAGTTGGGACGCAAGGTAATAAAGATTTAAGTCAGGGAGGGCTGTTCCACCTAGGTCAGTAGGGTTCTTAAGGACTCTCCAGGCCAGCTTGTGTCTGTTGTTACCCCAAATAAATGTCTTGAGTATGGCCTCCATTGACTTGAAAAATTTCAAGGGTAAGTATACGGGTGTGTGCCAGAGTATATACAATATTTTAGGAAATAATATCATTTTAACAATGTTAATACGGCCCCACACGCCGAGCGGCAGTCTCGCCCATACCTGGGTTCTAGACTTGATGAGATCGAAAAGGGGTTCTATGTTCAGGGATATATAGTCAGCCGGTGTTCTATTCACCAATACTCCAAGATATTTGATAGTGTTCACTCGCTGGAGTGGTAACTGTGCCTGTAGCTTGGGAGAGGGGAAACTATCCATAGGCAGTATTTGAGATTTCTCCCAATTAATTTTAAGGCCAGAGAACTGACCAAAGTGTTCAATTGTATGCAACGCCTTCCGAAGCGATGTGGCAGAGTCGGCCAGGTATAGTAGCGTGTCGTCTGCGTATAAGCTAATTTTTTCAGTCAGGGAACCAAGGCAGAGACCCTGAATCTCGGGGTCCTCTCTAATGGAGATTGCAAGGGGCTCCGCCGCCAAGGCATAGAGGAGCGGAGACAGTGGGCAGCCCTGTCTAGTGCCCCTGGATAAGTCAAATGTCTGGGAGGCCCTCCCGTTGGCCACTACTTTACCCCTGGGTGCCAGATATAATAATTGAACCCACTTAATAAATTTAGGTCCAAAACCAAAGCCACGGAGGCATCCCCAAAGGTACCGCCACTCCACTGAGTCAAAGGCCTTGGCAGTATCCAAAGCCACCACCACCCGGGACCCAACATTAGTATGTGTCGCTTGTAGGTTAATATACAATTTTCTGAGGTTGAAGGAGGTGTTACGCCCCGGCATAAATCCAGCTTGGTCAGCATGGATCAGGGTTAGAATCACTTGGTTAAGGCGTAGGGCAAGTACTTTAGCAAAAATCTTTATGTCTACCTGGAGTAGCGATATTGGTCTATAAGATTCCGGGAGGCCTGGGTCCTTGCCTGGCTTAGGTATGAGGATAATTACCGCCTCGCCCATCGATGGGGGTAAGGTGAAATTGTCAAATAGATGGTTGAAGAGGGACAATAACTCGGGGGCAAGTATCTCGATGTATTGGGCGTAAAATTCTATGGGCAACCCATCTGAACCCGGGGCCTTGGATCTGGCGAAGCTCCCAATCGCTGTGGTTATTTCGTCGAGTGTAAGAGGTGCGTCTAGCATAGCCATTTGGGCATCGTCTAGCTGTGGAAAGATGATTTCCGCCAGTAGATCTTCCAATTGAGAGTCAGTGGTAGAAACCTGGGACGTATATAGTTGAGAAAAGAAGTCCCTAAATTCAGAAGTGACAGCCTGGGGTTCCGTAATCTTTTCCCCATTAGGACCAGTGAGGGAAATGACAGTAGGGGGTCTATCCTCACTATGTGCCAAGTAGGCCAACAGTTTACCCGCTCTCTCCCCATGTTCATACAATTTTTGTCTGGCAAAGAAAAGTTTTTTCCTGGCCGTCTCGTGTTGTAGCTGATTAACCACCCTGGTTTGTAACCTGAGTCGGGCAGCTCCATCAGGAGAGGGGTTCGACATGTACCCCTGTTCAGAGGAGGACAGATCCCGCACTGCCCCGTCCAGTACGGCTGATGAATTAGCCTTCAGCCTGTTGATAAAGGAGGTCAGAGTCAGACGTGCATGCAGTTTGAAGGCTTCCCATACTACGTCTGGGGATGCAGATCCGTCATTCTCTAAAAAGTAAGTTCTCCAACTGTTACCAAGCTCGTCATCCTCCGACAACAGGGTGAGCCAAAACGGATTCAGGCGCCACGTACGGGGCGGTTTGTTTAATGGGATGGAGAGGCTAATGAAATATGGGCTATGGTCTGAAAGTAATCTGGGGGCAAATTCAGCTCCCAGTAATCTTGGGGCAAGGGTACTAGAAATGAATATAAAATCTATACAGGACATGGTGTTATGGGTAGTTGAGAAACAGGAGTAAGCTCGAGTGAGCGGGAATTTAAAACGCCAGGTGTCAGTGAGATTAAAGGAAGAGATAAGTCGGGAGAATCTAGTGTGGGTTGGAGCTGTAGTAGATAATGGCGAGGGCGACAGTTTGTCTAATGTAGGGTTCAACGTAGCGTTAAAATCCCCCAGCCACACCGCCTGAATCGAAGGATGACGAGTCATATATAGCAAGCCCTCTGTGACTATAGTAGAATTAAATGGTGGAGGTACATAGAATGCCATCAGTAGGAAAGGTTCACCATACAATTTAACCGAAAGAAAGACATAGCGCCCCTGTGGGTCAGACTGAACATCACACAGCTCAAAATGTACCGTCTTGGCAATCAAAACTGAGACTCCGCGGGCGTGGGACGAGTGGGATGAATGATATGCCCACCCAATCCATGGCCGGCGGAGTGCCATCTGGAGCCGACCCTCAACGTGTGTCTCCACTAACACCACAATGTCGGCTCGTTGTTTTTTGAGAAATGAGAAAACTGCAGATCTCTTTACCTTGTCCCCAAGCCCACACACATTCCAAGTGAGCAGTTTTATCGATGCCATAATTCAAACATTAAAACATATCGTGGGACAGTAGCATTACATGAATACAAGGTTTGCCATCTATGCAGTATCAATGTTAGCATGCACTTCGTTGTATTGCAGTCCATCAAGAAAAAACGAACCTCCCCCTCCCCCCTCCCCACCCTGCATCTTCCCCAACTGATGCGGGTATGTTCCCAAAACCAAAAGAAAGTAACAACCGGTAGCAGATAAAACCAAAATATCTTGCTGTTACGTAAAAGATCTGCAGCGATCTCCTCACATGGGAGGTGTGGAAGATCCAATGCCCGCAAATAAAGAGCAACAGGCTCTTCTTGTACTGTGAACCAGAAGTACAGTGCGGGGTCGGTGGTATAGAAAGTTCTGCAGTCACATAATAAAGAGATGCGTGTTCCGGTTGCTGGGGGGCGAAAATTCGCTGTGTTAGGCATGTGGAGTGTAGGACTGATTGTGCTCCGCAATTACAGTCTCCAGGGTAGTTACATGGATCAACCAGTCAGTGGGGGCCCTAAGTATGGGAGACCCCCTCTGCAGGTTACAATTGAAAAAGGATTATAGCAGGGGAAGGCAAAAGGGGGTCCCAGGGGTAAGGAGCAATAGGGTATGCGCCGCGGGCAGTAAAGGGGAGACAAAAAAAAGGGGGGTAACATACCAGGATTTGCAGACTCCCGCTGCGGCGTATAATGTGCTGGTGATGATGACAGGCAATCAATAGTGCTGATGAACATGCTCGGTCAGGTCACTCCGCCGCCCCTCTGGCGGGCCCCGGACGCTCCAACCAGGCAATGACTTCCTGAGGATCCTCAAAAAAGAACACATGCCGTCCCTTTCGACTCTAAGACGAGCTGGAAATAGCATAGAGTATTTAAGATGTTGTATCCGAAGCCTCCTCTTCGCCTCCATGAAGCCTTGGCGGCGGCGCAGAAAAGTCGGGGAAGATAGCGATCTTGGAGTTTCCAAGGTGGATGTTACCTTTTTCCCTGGCCATGCGCAGCGCCGCATCTCTATCTTTGTAATTCAAGAATTTTGCTATAAACGTGCGGGGGGGAGCCCCCTGAGGAGGAGATCTGGCAGGCATACGATGAGCCCTCTCCACCGCCAGGGTGGGGGAGAAGGCCTCGCGGCCATAGGTGTCAACAAGGAGTTTCTCCAAGAAGGTGGTAGGATCTTTGCCCTCAGCTCCCTCGGGGAGCCCGATGAAACGGAGGTTGCACCTCCGGAGCCTATTTTCCATATCATCTTGCTTGCTTAGAATCTGATTGATTTGGAGCTGCATTCGATCGGAGCTGACTTGGAGCGGCGTAACGGTGTCCTCCACCTCTCCAATGCGGGTTTCGGCAGTCGTGACACGCTCACGAAGTTTCTGGAAGTCTTGTCGCATGAGTGAAAGGTCCACCTTGACCCCCTCTATTTGCGCCGTCAGGGACGTCCGGCAGTATGTGATCGCCTCGAGCAGTTTAGCTGTGTCGCCTCCCGTAGCGTCCTGCTCACCGCCTGCGGCACCGCCATCTCTTTCCTCCTCCTGGCGGCGGTACTGGTCCAATTTCGCCAGGGTGGCCTTTGGCGTTTTTGGCGGAGTCATGGCAGGTATCCGCTGTGATCCCTCCCCCCTCCAAAGCAGGCAGCTCAGTCTATACCGAATGGTAGGGAGCTGTAGGGCTGGTGGGCCAGGAAGAGTCACTAGTCAGCAGGCCGGGTGAAGCAAGATGGCCACCGACCAGCACTAGGCCGAAGCCGGGGCCTTTCCTGAACGCGGCGGCCGCGCAGTCAGAGGCTGATGTATCTGCCTCTGTGGGTGTGAGGGGTCCTCAGGGGGACTCGGTGGGCCCCTGCAGGCTGTTACCTGAGAGTAGGAGGGCCAGGAAGCAGCACAGGCGGCAGGTCGGGTGGAGCAAGATGGCCGCCGACTTCCAGGGCTAGGCCGAAGCCGCGGGCTTTCCTAAATGCGGCACCCGCGATCGGGATCGCGGCCCTGCGGAGGCCGCCGTACGAGCGGAGGATGGTGGATTTGCGGCCACGGATGTTCAGGGTCCCCAGGGGGTCCCGCTGGGCTGGTGCAGGATGACACTGAAGATCAGGATGGGCTGTACAGGAGTAATGGACGGAGCTCAAATCATGCACGTCCTACTCCATGCTATGTCAGGCCACGCCCCCCATTAAAGTTAGTTTTAGGTCCAGTGTAGCCCCCTAACCCCCCCCATATAAAGGTTTAACCCCCTGATCGCCCCCCAGATAACCCTTTCACCCCCTATCACCACTGTCGCTAAGCGATTATTTTTCTGATCGCTGTCTTAGCGTCGGTGATGCCAATCGGTAGCCAGTTATTTTTTTTAGGTTCGCCACAGGTTTTTATAGCGTCAGGTACCCCCATATATTACCTAATAAAGGTTTAACCCCCTTGATTGCCCCCCAGGTAACCCTTTCACCCCCTATCACCACTGTCGCTAAGCGATCGTTTTTCTGATCGCTGTCTTAGCGTTGGTGATGCCGATCAGTAGCCAGTAATTTTTTTTAGGTTCGCCGCAGGTTTTTATAGCGTCGGGTACCCCCATATATTACCTAATAAAGGTTTAACCCCCTTGATCGCCCCCCAGGTAACCCTTTCACCCCCTATCACCACTGTCGCTAAGCGATAGTTTTTCTGATCACTGTCTTAGTGTCGGTGATGCCGATCGGTAGCCAGTAATTTTTTTTAGGTTCGCCGCAGGTTTTTATAGCGTCAGGTACCCCCATATATTATCTAATAAAGGTTTAACCCCCTTGATCGCCCCCCAGGTAACCCTTTCACCCCCTATCACCACTGTCGCTAAGCAATCGTTTTTCTGATCGCTGTCTTAGTGTTGGTGATGCCGATCGGTAACCAATAATTTTTTTTAGCTTCGCCGCAGGTTTTTATAGCGTCAGGTACCCCCATATATTATCTAATAAAGGTTTAACCCCCTTGATCGCCCCCCAGGTAACCCTTTCACCCCCTATCACCACTGTCGCTAAGCGATCATTTTTCTGATCGCTGTCTTAGCGTGATGCCAATCGGTAGCCAGTTATTTTTTTTAGGTTCGCCGCAGGTTTTTATAGCGTCGGGTACCCCCATATATTACCTAATAAAGGTTTAACCCCCTTGATCACCCCCCAGGTATCCCTTTCACCCCCTATCACCACTGTCGCTAAGCGATAGTTTTTCTGATCGCTGTCTTAGTGTCGGTGATGCCGATCGGTAGCCAGTAATTTTGTTTAGGTTCGCCGCAGGTTTTTATAGCGTCAGGTACCCCCATATATTATCTAATAAAGGTTTAACCCCCTTGATCGCCCCCCAGGTAACCCTTTCACCCCCTATCACCACTGTTGCTAAGCGATCGTTTTTCTGATCGCTGTCTTAGTGTCGGTGATGCCGATAGGTAGCCAGTAATTTGTTTTTAGGTTCGCCGTCAGGTTTTTATATAGCGTCAGGTACCCCCATATATTACCTAATAAAGGTTTTAACCCCCTAATTGCCCCTAGTTAACCCTTTCACCAGTAATCACCATATAAGTGTTACGGGTGACGCTGGTTAGTTAGTTTGCTTTTTATAGTGTCAGGGCACCCACCGTATATAACCCAATAAAGGTTTAACCCCCTGATCGCCCGGCGGGTGATATCAATTAGGTTTTAGCGTCAGAGAGGGTCTGCGTCACACCCCAGGCAGCGTCAGGTTAGTGCCAGTAACGCTAACACCCACGCGTGAAGCATACACCCCCCTTAGTGGTATAGTATCTGAACAGATCAATATCTGATCTGATCAGATCTATACTAGCGTCCCCAGCAGTTTAGGGTTCCCAAAAATGCAGTGTTAGCGGGATCAGCCCAGATACCTGCTAGCACCTGCATTTTGCCCCTCCGTCCAGCCCAGGCCACCCAAGTGCAGTATCGATCGATCACTGTCACTTACAAAACACAACACACATAACTGCAGCCTTCGCAGAGACAGGCCTGATCCCTGCGACTCCAGTGCTGTAGGAGGTGATTTCACCACCACAGTTAAAAAAAAAAAGCATATATGCCGAAGCATTGGTGCAGCAGGGGCGGAGGAGCGGAGGAGCGATTTTGCTCCTAATGCCGCGTACATACGATCGAAATTCCGACGGAGGCTTGCCCGTGGAAAAGTCTGACCATGTGTACGCGGCATAACTTTTGCGGGAAGATGCCCCCATGCTGCGGCATATATAAATGGTGCATGTATGCCCATCATTAGAAGTGGGTGGATGAAGGGCGGTATTCTAATGGTGGGCATACCCACCGATCAATCTTTTTTTTTCGTTCAGCCAACAGGCTGCATGAAAAAAAAGATTACAATACATGTCCAACAAGGACCAGCAACGTACTGGTATGTTGCTGGACTTTGAATGTTTATACCAGAATGATGCCTGCGGGTTTAGGTATCATCTTGGTATCATTCTTTTCAGCCAGCGGCCGGCTTTCATGTAAAAGCAATCCTAGTGGCTAATTAGCCTCTGGACTGCTTTTACAAGCAGTGGGAGGGAATGTCCCCCCCCCCCCGGATATAAAAAGCACCATTGGGAAATTGGGAAAGCATTTTATCACACCGATCTTGGTGTGGTCAGATGCTTTGAGGGCAGAGGAAAGATCTAGGGTCCAATAGACCCCAGTTTTTTTTTTTTTAAAAAGAGTACCTGTCACTACCTATTGCTATCATAGGGGATATTTACATTCCCTGAGATAACAATAAAAATGATAAAAAAAATAAAAAAATATGGAAGCAACAGTTTAAAAATAAAATAAAAAATAAAAATTTATAATAAAAAAAAAAGCACCCCTGTCCTGCCCTGCTCTTGCCCAATGGCGAACGCAAGCGTCGGTCTGGCGTCATATGTAAACAGCAATTGCACCATGCATGTGAGGTATCACCGCAAAGGTCAGATCGAGGGCAGTCATTTTAGCAGTAGACCTCCTCTGTAAATCTAACGGCGTAACCTGTAAAGGCTTTTAAAGGCTTTTAAAAATGTATGTAGTTTGTCGCCAATGCGCGTTTGTACAAAATTTTAAAGCTTGTCGTGTTTGGTATCTATGTACTCGGCCTAAGATCATCTTTTTTATTTCATCAAACATTTGGGCAATATAGTGTGTTTTAGTGCATTAAAATTTAAAAAAGTGTATTTTTTCCCCAAAAAATGCGTTTGAAAAATCGCTGCGCAAATACTGTGTAGAAAAAAAAATGCAACACCCACCATTTTATCTGTAGGGCCTTTGCTTTAAAAATATATATAATGTTTGGGGGTTCAACATAATTTTCTTGCAAAAAAAATAAATATGTTTTCATGTAAACAAAAAGTGTCAAAAAGGGCTTTGTCTTCAAGTGGTTAGAAGAGTGGATGTAAGCTTCCTAATGTTGTGTATAACATGCCAGTTCAAAACCCCCCCAAATGACCCCATTTTGGAAAGTAGACACCCCAAGCTATAAACTGAGAGGCATGTCGAGTCCATGGAATATTTTATATGTTGACACAAGTTGCGGAAAAAAGACAATTTTTTATTTTTTTATTTTCTTTTTGCACAAAGTTGTCACTAAATGATATATTGCTCAAACATGTCATGGGCATATGTGGAATTACACCCCAAAATACATTCTGTTGCTTCTCCTGAGTACGGGGATACCACATGTGTGAGACTTTTTGGGAGCCTAGCCGCGTACGGGACCCCAAAACCAAGCACCGCCTTCAGGCTTTCTAAGGGTGTAAATTTTTGATTTCACTTCTCACTGCCTATCACAGTTTCGGAGGCCATGGAATGCCCAGATGGCACAAAACCCCCCCAAATGACCCCATTTTGGAAAGTAGACACCCCAAGCTATTTGCCGAGAGGTATGGTGAGTATTTTGCAAATCTCACTTTTTGTCACAAAGTTTTGAAAATTGAAAAAAATAAATAAAAAATAAAAAATATTTTCTTTCTTCATTTTCAAAAACAAATGAGAGCTGTAAAATACTCACCATGCCTCTCAGCAAATAGCTTGGGGTGTCTACTTTCCAAAATGGGGTCATTTGGGGGGTTTTGTGCTATTTTGGCATTTTATGGCCTTCGAAACTGTGATAGGTAGTGAGGAGTGAAATCAAAAATTTGTGCCTTGAAATCCTGAAGGCGGTGCTTGGTTTTCGGGGTCCCGTACGCGGCTAGGCTCCCAAAAAGTCCCACACATGTGGTATCCCCGTACTCAGGAGAAGCAGCAAAATGTATTTTGGGGTGTAATTCCATATATAACCATGGCATGTGTGAGCAATATATCATTTAGTGACAACTTTTTGTAATTTTTTTTTTTTTTTTTAGTCATTATTCAATCACTTGGGACAAAAAAAAAATATTCAATGGGCTCAACATGCCTCTCAGCAATTTCCTTGGGTGTCTACTTTCCAAAATTGGGTCATTTGGGGGGGTTTTGTACTGCCCTGCCATTTTAGCACCTCAAGAAATGAGATAGGCAGTCATAAATTAAAAGCTGTGTAAATTCCAGAAAATGTACCCTAGTTTGTAGACGCTATAACTTTTGCGCAAACCAATAAATATATGCTTATTGACATTTTTTTTACTAAAGACATGTGGCTGAATACATTTTGGCCTAAATGTATGACTAAAATTGAGTTTATTCGATTTTTCTTATAACAAAAAGTAGAAAATATCTTTTTTTTTCAAAATTTTCGGTCTTTTTCCGTTTATATCGCAAAAAATTAAAATCGCAGAGGCAATCAAATACCATTAAAAGAAAGCTCTATTTGTGGGAAGAAAAGGAAGCAAATTTCGTTTCGGTACAACATTGCATGTCCGCACAATTTACAGTTAAAGCAGCGCAGTGCCAAATTCTGAAAACAGCTCTGGTCCTTTAGCTACAAAATGGTCCGGGGCTTAAGTGGTTAATAACTTTATTAGGGCAATGATGTCACATAAAGGCAGCATTAAATTCACAAGCCCCTATCTCTTTGGGGAAGGGGGGCTGTGCAGTCTGCCAGAAGTGAACTGGTAAGTGGCCCTAGTGGTCCTTTTTGGACAATTTTACCAGTTCACGAATGCTTTGATAATAATGAGATTTGTTTCATCCAGAGGAAAAAACAGTGAAAAGCTGGAATATCACACTTGAGTGTAATGCTCATGCATTGACCAGCCATAGCCAAGAGATAGCATCAACTGCAAGACAGAGAGATCTATGAAAAGGCTTTACTCAAGGAAGCAAAATAATCTGCTGGGGAAAATCTTGGCATTGCAGTTTTTAAACACTGGGGGGGTTATTTACTAAAGGCAAATGCACTTTGAACTACAAGTGCAAACTACATGTGCAAAGTGCACTTGAAATTGCACTGAAAGTGCACTTGGAAGTGCAGTCGCTGTAGATCTGAGGGGGACATGCAAGGAAAATAAAAAACAGCATTTTATCTTGCACATGATTGGATAATAAAATCAGCAGAGCTTCCCCTCATTTCAGATCTACCCCTCAGATTTACAGCGAGTGCACTTCCAAGTTCCAGACAGGACAGAAACCACCTTGAATCCTGGGAAAGTTCTTCCCGGAATAACAATCGCCCATTAGGAGAGAGCTTCAACTCAATCAACCAACCATAGGAAAAAATTGAGAAAAAATGCTCTGATAGTGCAGGTCAATTCACCTTCAGAAGTTGTGATGACTCATATTGTTTCACGTGTGGCTTCAAATATCACTTGTTTTTATCACGGATACGCTTATGGACACTCTGTGGATTTACTTTATTGTTGTTGTTTTTTATCCACATTCATTATCACCATGAGACCAATTCTTTGGCCTCTTTTTCATTGCTAGCGCTACATCTTCTTTCACATACATTTAATACTAGTCATATTTTATGTAGCAGCTTCACCATTTATTATTTTTTTGTTTTGAGACTAGCGCAATATTTATTTCTTATTTCATGCACTTTGTACTTGTAGTTTGCACTTGTAGTGCAAAGTGGATTTGCCTTTTGTAAATAACCCCCAATGTTAATCCTAGTGCCCAACCTCTCTCCCCCTCCTCATGCAGTATACATTCCTAAATTCAGACCTTAGACCAGCAGGCCATGTGGATCTAGTCCTCCTCAGGGCAAGCTTTTTGGTTTGCCATTGGGCAGCTACCAATGATGTCCAGCTTTCTGTCACCTGGCTACATTATGAACATCTTACAGATTGGCAGTCGGCACTGCTAATAAAAATATAGGGGGGACAGGCAAATATGCCTGAATTTTTCTAAATCATTTACCGTATATACTCGAGTATAAGCCGAGATTTTCAGCCCTTTTTTTTAGGCTGAAAGTCCCCCCCTCGGCTTATACTCGAGTCAGCGAAATTTTTACATTGGAAATAGTACCTGTAAAGAAGTTGTGGCTGCGGCGTCCATCGTTCAAATTCCGCGGTCTCTTCCTGTTCCTTCCGTGATAGGCGATTCTCATCAGACACTCTCCGCCTATCACGAACAGTCTCTCATCCTCAGTTTCCCAGCAGACGTCTGTGATTGGCGGAACACCCAACACAGTGTCTGCTGGGAAACTGAGGATGAGAGAATGTTCGTGATAGGCGGAGAGTGTCTGATGAGAATCGCCTATCACGGAAGGAACAGGAAGAGACCGCGGAATTTAAACGATGGACGCCGCAGCCGCAACTTCTTTACAGGTACAATTTACAATGTAAAATTTATAGGAAACAGTGAGGATAGGAAACAGTGAGCTAGGGAACAGTGAGGATAGGAACAGTAAGGATAGGGAACAGTAAGGATAGGGAACAGTGAGGATGGGAACAGTGAGGATGGGAACAGTGAGGATGGGAACAGTGAGGATGGGAACAGTAAGGATGGGAACAGTGAGGATGGGAACAGTGAGGATGGGAACAGTAAGGATGGGAACAGTAAGGATGGGAACAGTGAGGCATTGTTGACCCTCGGCTTATACTCAAGTCAGTAAGTTTTCCCAGTTTTTTGTGGCAACATTAGGTACCTCGGCTTATACTCGAGTCGGCTTATACTCGAGTATATACGGGTATACAAAATTGGATTATATCCCTAGTTTTGGATCTTGCAATGCCAAAAGTAAAACCTCAATTACTGCTCAATATCATTAAGCTGATCACATGAATGTTAAAGCTGAGTTATGGTCTGCATTCGCAAAGGAATTTCCAGCAGGACACTCAATATGTCTTGGAAGCTTCTAGTTTTCAGTTAATATTATTAGCTTCTGATAGTCAGGCAGCTCCTAAATCAGATAAACGCAAGGTAAGGATTTCTCCCCTATAGAAGGGTCTAGTTTGAGATTGAGCAGAGACTGCTATTGATTTTATTAATTTATGAACTCTTTTGTGCTGAAGAGCCATTCAGAGGTTTGGTTGCTATATATTAGGCTATAGCTTCCTCTTTATTTGACTGCCCAGCTGCTCAATACATCTACGCTAGCTAATCTTTAAGATGGACTACAAGTTGATTGGGCTCAGCTCCTTGGAGACCTTTTAAAGATGCTGCACATCTAATTAATATTTGCCTGTTGCCTTGGCAGGGGCACTGCCTACCCATCTAGGTCTTATGGTGCTCCCTCTGCTCTGACAGGGGTTTGGAGCCAGACAAACTTGGCTTTTGATTGGCCAGGTTGCCTCTGATCTGATGTCATTGGCTCATGCCCCTTTCAGAGCTCTGAATTGCCAGAAGTAGACGTTTTTTTCTTAGTAGGGCAACACCACTACCGTTGTGAGGGTTTGGGTAAGTAGAGGTCAGTAATGTGAACTTGTGCTTTCTCAAAAGCAAAACAAAGCAACAACTTTACCTTAATTCCTACTCCCCTTACAACCTCACCTTTCTTTGCTTCCCCTGCCACTGTGCTCAGCAAATCCTATGTCTGATGCCCCGTACACACGACCGGTTTTCTCGTCTGATAAAAAAAACGATGGTTTTCCCAATGGAATTCCTCTCAAGCCTGCCTTGCATACACACGGTCACCCAAAAGTCTGGTGAACTTTTTACTGCCAAGAACGCGGTGACGTAAAAGACTACAACGAGCCGACAAAATTAAGTTCTATGTTTCCGAGCATGTGTCGAATTGTTTCCGAGAATGTGCGTTTTTTTCCCGTCGGAAAAGCCTACAGACGAACGGTTTTCCCGCTAGGATTTTTTCTTGACGGGAAAAAAGAGATCCTGCTCTCTTTTTTTTCCGGCAGTTTTCCCGTCTGAAAAAGTCCGATGGAGCATACACACGGCCGGGATTCCCGACCAAAAGCTCTCATCGCAGTTTTTCCGATGGGAAAACCGGTCGTGTGTACAAGACATGAGTCTCTAAAGTCATAGCATACAAAGAAAAAATATCTCTATTAAAATAACAAACATGTTATACTTACCTGCTCTGTAAAATGGTTTTACACAGAGCAGCCCAGATCCTCCTCTTCTCGGGTCCCTGGTTGGAGCTCCTGGCCCTTCCCTCCTGTTGAGTGCCCCCACAGCAAGGAGCTTGCTGTGGGGGCACCCGTGCTGAGTCCATTCAGACACGGAGCCATGGTTCAGCCCCGCCCCGTCTCTCCTGATTAGCTAACTGCATTTGATTGACAGCAGCGGGAGCCAATGGCATCGCTGCTGTGTCTCAGCCAATCAGGAGGGAGAGTCCCGGATGGCCGAGGCACTCGTGGATCGAGAGGGGGCTCAGGTAAGTATTAGGGGGGCTACTGGACAAAGAAGGTTTTTTATCTTAATGCATACAATGCATTAAGATAAAAAACCTTCTGCCTTTACAACCACTTTAAAGAGGATCTTCAGTCCCCCCCAGAAAATAGTAAAAGTCATCATCTACAAATACTGTAGCTGCTAACTTTTAATAAAAGGACACTTATCTGCCCCAGGGATCCAGCGCTGTCCTCAGCCTGGCCGGTTCTACACAGGCATCAGCATGTTTACTAAGGGAAGCCAGCTGTGACTCCTTGCAGCTTCACAATTGGCTCCCCACTGCACATGAGCGAATCGTGCTGCTCTTTGTGAATGGTCCCGCAAAGTGGGGTACGAACATCCACTCGGATCACCTAGGGGATCCAAGCAGAAGTGGGAGTGGGTACCTGTCAAAACCAGGTAACTGTTAATAAAAAAATAATAAATGTGTCCAAAATTAGTAGAGGAGGAGGCAGAAAAGCAGAACCTCCCCTTTTCGGTGAAGTTCCGCTTTAAGACAGTTTAGGTGTAATTGGTGCGGAAAGCCCCAACCCAAGAACCAGAGTGCTGGGCTTTCTGGTTAAAAAAGGAACATCGTAGCACTGAAAAGAAGACCCCACAATTGAAAGTTTAGGGGGCTCCCTGGTGTACCGCGAGGGTGTCTGCACTTGCTTATCTGTTTCTTTTACATATTTTTCTGATGGTATGTTTGCTTAGATTTCTAAAATTTCACAGAGCTTTGTCTGTAGACATCTCTAAGGTCAAACTCTCACTGACACAAGGCTACCTTTATATTCCTCGCAAGAATCCATTTAATGTATTCAGCCCAGGGTCCCCCAGAGACCTCTCTGAATATTATAAACTACAAACATACCTGGGATAAACAAAAAAAGGGCATTCAATCTGCAAGGTCACGTCAACGGTTGTGCGCCATCAACCCTTCCTTCTTGGTTCTCGCAGGCCTAGAATATAATTTTTTTATTTTTTATTGCCGGGATTTAACAGATAAAAGTCTCCCATGATTCATTATTTTATGACAGTGATTAATATTAGATGCTGCGTTCCTAAGTCAAAATAAAAAAACAAGCTGGCTCCACAGAATGAAAATGTATGGTGAGGTCATATTTTAATCTATTGCTGGAAATTCTGGTGTTAGCAGTTTAACGAGTGCCCGCAACACCATTGTTATTGTAAGTAGTGCAGTGTGACCCCCCAAGAGGGCCGCTGGCTGATAATGGTCAAAGGCACAGTCAATGTACACTTTCAGAACCGATGATGATGATGACCAGAGTTCTCCCTCATTAGTGCAGAGGCTGATAGCACACACAGAGCACAGTCCAGACACACTGACACCAAGAGTAGTGAGTCTAGGGAATATATTTGTAACGGCACCCCAAATACGAAGGGGTCAACGCCGTATAAGATGTTCCCTCTCCTGGACACCCATTCAAGAACCAATCTTCCACAGCCAGGCGACCCTTTCCCATAGGAATTAATCCTTCTGGAAGAACGAGACGCACTCTGTATCTTCCTAAGATCGAATGACTTTATTGAGAAACATTGTAACTTTTATATACATCTAATACACAGTAGTTTAACATGAACAATGGCCCAGCTCCACCCACACATTACAAGACTCAACACATTACTTTGACGTCTGTTAGGAGACAACAGACTTTACACAATAGACGTAACGATCTTCAATACACATCTTCTCATGAAAGGGTTGGCAGACGCTCCGTCTGCAGAGTACAATACACACAGGCATAGTGTTAACTATCTCTATTCACAACAGCCCTTTATGTTTAAATAACTAAACATGAACTTTTATTCACCAGACTATCTGGCACTTTACAATACACACAAGGACAGACTCAATTTCCCCAATCCACATCACCACAAACAATGAACAGGTCCCTTAGAAGCTGGGATTTACATCACACTGGCAGGTAACACATCTCTCAATTTAACCTGGTAAGTTTCCGAATAAAACAATATTGTGGACTAATATTCCTATTTCAATTTCCAGCCAGCCAAGCCATATTCTTAATGTCCATGGTTTCTTGGCTCACCCTGTGTCCAACGTGACCCTCCTGTCACAATATTTTTGTGGTTTTATTGTTGAATAACTTGGATGGGGTGTAGAGTAGTAGGGGATACTCCGGGAACCACACAAGGATGCTTCTCTATGTTGCAAACTTTAGGAACGGTTATTTTGCTCAGCCCAGAACACAATCTTCCCGTGAGAGACTGGTAGAGGCCATACTTATGTACTCCTCAGGAGGGGAACTACCTGACCCAGCGGTATAAATCCTGTACAATAAATATTTTTCCACTTTTATATATACTTCTTGTTGGCAATCCATGTCATTTTCCAAACCGCATTATCCCCGAGGCAACCCTTCTCCCAATTTTCTGACCCAGCTTTAAAGGACAGTCCTCCCATGAGAAGCTAGAAGAGACTAATGTATGAACCGCTCAGGAGAGGAACTACCCAGCTCAACTTAGCATAAAGTCTTTCTATTGAACTAAAGGGGGATAGTTGGTATGTACCTGTAAGGGGTAGGAGACACTCTTTCCATGTTTCCCTCCTCTTTGGGCACCGAGCAAGGGTCACATAGGGGGCCTACCCGGGGGGGGGTTCTTTGAGCTACACTAAGCGATGAACGGGTTCACAATCCCTTGCATGTGGGGTAACTCTTTGCATGGGCACCAATGCTGGCACCAGGCCAGGCCACGGTCATGTCAAGAATCAAACATTAAGGCAGCTCTACGACTCAGAGATGAGCCGCATGTGTGTAGTACCCAAAATACGAAGTTCCTCCATAAGCTGCTTCATTCAATGTCTTATGCCTAGTACACACGTACGGGATTCCCGGCGGTAAAAAGTCAGCCGGGAATCCCGAGGGCAAAACCGAGAACCTGCTCGGTAAGTTTTTCCCCCTACACACAAGAGGTTTTCCCCACAAGAAAACTGCGATGGAGCTTTTGGCCGGGAATCCCGGCCATGTGTATGCTCCATCGCAGTTTTTCCCATAGGAAAACTGCCGGGAAGAAGTCCGCCGGGAATCCCAGAGGGAAAAAAGAGAACTTGTTCTCTTTTTTTTTTCTGACAGTTTTCCAGTCGGGAAAACTGCGATGGAGCATACACACGGCCGGGATTCCCGGCCAACAGCTCTCATGGCAGTTTTCCCAACAGGAAAACTGGTCGTGTGTACGAGGCATAACAGACTGGTACTGATATACTGTATGGGTTGCTATTAGAGGAACAGGCTGAGCCTCTGGCTGCTCCACCAGTCAGCGTATCTCTGTTACCTCACCTCAAGTAACAGAATGAGGTCCCACCGAGCAAATAGCCTGGACCTCATACATGCTCGCTCTTAACTCTTCTCTTCCCGTACCTAGTGACCAGGCCATAGATCTCCACAATGCCAGTCCACTCCCAGTGACAACAGAGATGGACAGCTAGGGAGGGAGTCCATGCACCAACCCCCCTCGCTACCGGAGAACCTTCCACCAAGCCAGGTACCAAGGCAAACGACTGGTTGCTGTTCTTACTTGCGATGACTTATGGCAACTACCTTTTCCTTCATGTCTTGCCGAATCTTGTCTCTGTCGTAGTAATGTTACACATACCCCATATTGCTGTTATGGACCCAGGTTCCTTAGAAATGTGCCAAAACCTCACATGCACCCCTTGAAGAACTTCAGACCAGCATAGCTCCCAACGGTCCCTGATTTTGATGGACTGTCCCTGATTTTAAGCAAAGTCCCCCTGTACCTCTTTCCTCCTCATTTGTCCCTCATTTGCTCTGATCTACACAGTTATATATAAAATGTACTATTTATCTTTCAAAAAGTGTTTCCCAGCGCTAAACCTTTCATCCAATTTCTAAATTGCTGCATTTGTAAATTTCAAAAGCCAGTATAAAGGAATAGTAGTGGTTTAAAAAAGCACTTGTGGGTTTAACTAATCTTTATTTTGTAGAATTCTCCTTTAAGGGGGCGTGGCAGGGGGTGTGTCCTATGCATACATACTTTTGCTAATAGGTGTCCCTCGTTCTTATCTCAAAAAGTTGGGAGGTTATTCACATGGTTCCTCTCTTGAGAAGTACAGTGGGTACGGAAAGTATTCAGACCCCCTTAAATTTTTCACTCTTTGTTATATTGCAGCCATTTCTTTCCTCATTAATGTACACACAGCATCCCATATTGACCGAAAAACACAGAATTGTTGACATTTTTGCAGATTTATTAAAAAAGAAAAACTGAAATATCACATAGTCCTAAGTATTCAGACCCTTTGCTCAGTATTTAGTATTTGCACCCTTTTGATCTAATACAGGCATGAGTCTTTTTGGAAAAGACGCAACAAGTTTTTCACACCTGGATTTGGGGATCCTCTACCATTCCTCCTTGCAGATCCTCTCCAGTTCTGTCAGGTTAGATGGTAAACGTTGGTGGACAACCATTTTTAGGTCTCTCCAGAGATGCTCAACTGGGTTTAAGTCAGGGCTCTGGCTGGGCCATTCCAGAACAGTCACGGAGTTGTTGTGAAGCCACTACTTCGTTATTTTAGCTGTGTGCTTAGGGTCATTGTCTTGTTGGAAGGTAAACCTTCGGCCCAGTCTGAGGTCCTGAGCACTCTGGAGAAGGTTTTCGTCCAGGATATCCCTGTACTTGGCCCCATTCATCTTTCCCTTGATTGCAACCAGTCGTCCTGTCCCTGCAGCTTAAAAACACCCCCACAGCACGATGCTACCACCACCATGCTTCACTGTTGGAACTGTATTGGATAGGTGATGAGCAGTGCCTGGTTTTCTCCACACATACCGCTTAGAATTAAGGCCAAAAAGTTCTATCTTGCTCTCATCAGACCAGAGAATCTTATTTCTCACCATCTCGGAGTCCTTCAGGTGTTTTTTTAGTAAACTCCATGCAGGATTTCATGTGGCTTCCGTCGGGCCACTCTGCCATAAAGCCCCGACTGGTGGAGGGCTGCAGTGATGGTTGACTTTCTACAACTTTCTCCCATCTCCCGACTGCATCTCTGGAGCTCAGCCACAGTGATCTTTGGGTTCTTCTTTACCTCTCTCACCAAGGCTCTTCTCCCCCGATAGCTCAGTTTGGCCGGACGGCCAGCTCTAGGAAGGGTTCTGGTCATCCCAAGCGTCTTCCATTTAGGAATTATGGAGGCCACTGTGCTCTTAGGAACCTTAAGTGCAGCAGAAATTTTTTGTAACCTTGGCCAGATCTGTGGCTTGCCACAATTCTGTCTCTGAGCTCTTCAGGCAGTTCCTTTGACCTTAGGCAGGTGGCATACTGTATGTGTAGTTAGCACCCTGCTGCCCAAGCCAGGTGGAAAGGGATAATGTTTTTGCCGCCTTTCCCGATGTGTTTGCAAGCTTTTTCTGGCGTACAGCCTCCCTGCTGTGTTCTATGAAAGGGAAGAGGTCTGGATCCTAAGGGACATGAACACTCCACCATGAGGCAACTAGGGATATGTGCAGAGACTTGCTGGGACCCGTTGTCCCATCTGGAATGCCGATTCGCCAGGACACCCCAAGACCACAATCTTCTCTGAGCATTTCCATGTATGGACTTCTCCCAAAGAGACTTCATCTGTGCAGGTAACCTGGGACAGCCACAGTTCGGTTTAGTTAGGAGTAACATGTTATTGCATGTTGTCCACGCTGTGCCAAGTTTACAGTAAAAGTTGATTCAAGTGCTAAGAGCCTGGTCCATACCTCCCAACTTTTTGAGATGAGAACGAGAGACATCTATTAGCAAAAGTATGTAGGCATAGGACACTCCCCTGCCACACCCCTTTAAAGGAGAATTTAAAAAAAAAAAAGATTTGTTGAAGTGATATTATAATCTTGTTTTTTTTTTTTTCATAAAAAATAACAATCATGTCATACTTACCTGCTCTGTGCAGTGGATTTACAAAGAGCAGCCCGGATCCTCCTCTTCTTGGGTCCCTCTTTGGCACTCCTGGGCCCTCCCTCCTGTCGAGTGCCCCCACAGCAAGCAGCTTGCTATGGGGGCACCCGAGCCTCAGCTCCATCTGTCCATTCAGACACGGAGCCGCGGTTCAGCCCTGCCTCATCTCTCGCATAGAATGCATTAACCCCTTCCTTACTGGGCACATATACCCCCTTCCTGCCCAGGCGAAATTTCAGCTTTCAGCACTGTCACGCTTTGAATGACAATTGCGCGGTCGTGCGACGTGGCTCCCAAACAAAATTGACGTCCTTTTTTTCGCACAAATAGAGCTTTCTTTTGGTGGTATTTGATCACCTCGGCGGTTTTTATTTTTTGCACTATAAACAAAAATAGAGCGACAATTTTGAAAAAAAAGCAATATTTTTTGATTTTTGCTATAATAAATATCCCAATTTTTTTTTTATATATATTTTTTTCCTCAGTTTAGGTCGATACGTATTCTTCTACATATTTTTGGTAAAAAAAAATCGCAATCAGCGTTTATTGATTAGTTTGCGCAAAAGTTATAGCGTTTACAAAATAGGGGGTAGTTTTATGGCATTTTTATATATATTTTTTTTTTATTAGTAATGGCGGCGATCAGTGATTTTTTTCGTGACTGCGACATTATGGCGGACACATCGGACACTTTTGACACTAATTTGGGACCATTCACATTTATACAGCGAACAGTGCTATAAATATGCACTGATTACTGTATAAATGTGACTGGCAGGGAAGGGGTTAACACTAGGGGGCAAGGAAGGGGTTAAATGTGTTCCCTATGTGTGATTGTTACTGTGGGGGGAGGGGACTGACTGGGGAAGGTGACCGATCTGTTTTCCTATGTACAAGGGACACAGCATCGGTCCCCTCTCCCTGACAGGACATGGATCTGTGTGTTTACACACACAGATCCATGTCCTTGTCTCTGTAACCGCCGATCGCGGGTGCCTGGCGGACATCGCGGCCGCCAGGCACGCGCATCGGCATCTCAGTGATGCGCCGGGCGCGCGCGCGTGCCGCCGGCGGCGCTTGCGCGCCCCCCAGTGGCCAAATAGCGGAGGCCGTATATTAACGGCCTCCCGGCATTTGACAACCACCTTGCGGCCGTATATTCTCATACGGCGGGCGCGAGGTGGTTAAGATAAAAAAAACTTCTGCCTTTGCAACCACTTTAAATCCACAAGGGCTTTTTATTACCACTACTATTCCTTTATATTGGCTTTTTAAATTTACAAATGCAATTTAGAAATTGGATGAAAGGTTTAGCACTGGGAAACACTTTTTGAAAGATAAATAGTGCATTTTATATACAACTATATAGATCAGACCAAAATGAGGAGGAAAGAGGGACTTTGTTCTGAATCAAGGACAGTTGGAAGCTATGCCATTGCATATTTTTACATAGTTGTATTGGTCCCGCTTAGACCAGTGAAACTATATATATATATATATATATATATATACAGTATCTCACAAAAGTATGTACACCCCTCACATTTTTTTAAATATTTTATTATACCTTTTCATGTGACAACACAAGAAGAAACCACACTTTGCTACAATGTAAAGTAGTGAGTGTACAGCTTGTATAACAGTGTAAATTTGCTGTCCCCTCAAAATAACTCAACACACAGCCATTAATGTCTAAATCGCTGGCAACAAAAGTAAGTACACCCCTAAGTGAAAATGTCCAAATTGGGCCCAAAGTGTCAATATTTTGTGTGGTCACCATTATATTCCAGCACAGCCTTAACCCTCTTGGGCATGGAGTTCACCAGAGCTTCACAGGTTGCCACTGGAGTCCTCTTCCACTCCTCCATGACGACATCACAGAGCTGGTGGATGTTAGAGACCTTGCGCTCCTCCACCTTCCGTTTGAGGATGCCCCACAGATGCTCAATAGGGTTTAGGTCTGAAGACATCATTGGCCATTCCATCACCTTTACCCTCAGCTTCTTTAGCAAGGCAGTGGTCCTCTTGGAGGTGTGTTTGGGGTCGTTATCATGCTGGAATACTGCCCTGCGGCCCAGTCTCCGAAGGGAGGGGATCATGCTCTGCTTCAGTATGTCACAGAACATGTTGGCATTCATTTTCCCTAAATGAACTGTAGCTCCCCAGTGCCGGCAGCACTCATGCAGCCCCAGACCATGACACTCCCACCACCATGCTTGACTCTAGGCAAGACCAGGGCCGCCATCAGGAATTTTGGGGCCCCTTACACAGCTTCTGGCATGGGCCCCCTGGAGCAGAGGAGAACCGGGGGGGGTGCTGCCGCCGCAAATTGAAAAGCGGGGGGGCGGCCGCGAATTGAGAAGCGGGGGATGCCACGAATTGAGAAGCGGGGGATGCCACAAATTGAGAAGCGGGGGGGTGCTGCTGCCACGAATTGGGGGGGCTTTGGGTGCTGACGAACAAAGAAAGAACAAAAAAAGGGGAGGTTGCCATCCGGGGCTCTGGGGACCTCTGGGCCCCTTACAAAAAAAAATATTAAAAAAATATATATATATTTTAAAAAAAAGGGGGGGTTGCCATCCGGGGCCCTGGGGACCTCTGGGCCTCTGGGGACCTCTGGGCCTCTTACAAAAAATTAATTTAAAAAAATTATAAAAAATACATAAAAAAGGGGGGTTACCATCCGGGGCCCTGAGGATCTCTGGGCCCCTTACAAAAAAAATAAAAAAAATTTAAAAGAAAAAAAAAAGGGGGGGTTGCCATCCGGGCCCCTAGGGACCTCCGGGCCCCTTACAGGTGTACTGCTTGTACCCCCCTGATGGCGGCCCTGGGCAAGACACACTTGTCTTTGTACTCCTCACCTGGTTGCCGCCACACATGCTTGACACCATCTGGACCAAATAAGTTTATATTGGTCTCATCAGACCACAGGACATGGTTCCAGTAATTCATTTCCTAAGCGGTTTGCGGACTTTCTTGTGCATTATCTTTAGAAGAGGCTTGATTCTGGAATGACAGCCATGCAGACCAATTTGATGCAGTGTGCGGCGTATGGTCTGACCACTGACAGGCTGACCCCCAACCGCTTCAACCTCTGCAGCAATGCTGGCAGCACTCATATGTCTATTTCCCAAAGACAACCTCTGGATATTACGCTGAGCACTCAACTCCTATGGGCGACCATGGCGAGGCCTGTTCTAAGTGGAACCTGTCCTGCTAAACCGCTGTATGGTCTTGGCCACCGTGCTGCAGCTCAGTTTCAGGGTCTTGGCAATCTTCTTATAGCCTAGGCCATCTTTATGTAAAGCAACAATTTTTTTTTTCAGTTAAGTTAAGTAGACACCTCGACTCCAGTGATCTCCACTTGCTTCCGGGTCTCATTATGAGCGGCTGGCCTGATGCATTGTGAACATAGGAGGTTGGCCGTTCAGCACAGGTGTCATTCAAAGAATGCTTTGAATGAATGCAAAGTGTTCTTTGATTGGACAAGATGGAGAGCGTGAAATCATTACCCTGACTCTAACTGCTACCTTGAAACCACACAGACTCCTGGGGAGATTGGAGGCCTGAACACTACTCAACTCAAGTCTCTACAAGGTCTCTGGGTTTCAGGATCCAAATTGCGCGTTTCCTCTTTATGAATGATATACTTTCACTCTTCTCCTGTCCTGTATGCTGGATGTAATTCTCAGTATCTGTACTTTTTCTCTATGTATAAACTTGGCACAATAACACTTCTCTTGTCCTGTATGCTGGGTGTAATTCTCAGTATCTGTTCCTATTCTATATGTATGGACAATGCATAGTAATACTTCTTTTGCTCTATATGCTGGGTAGACATTTGCGGTTTGTTTTGTTCCGAATTAATATTTGGACGAATTTTCGTTATTTGGAGATTCGGATATATACGAATACCAGAATTACAATATATACAAATTTTACCAAATGCTCTGCTTTTACATCGAACTCCAATCAAATTCTAACTGTACTGAAATCAAAGACTGTGTGTGTATTATTTGAGTACCATTTTGAAATGATGTTGTTTTAGTTAAGCCAAAGGTGATTTAAGGCCTCATGCCCACTGGCGTTTTTACAGCTGCGTTTTTTGCAGCTTAAAAACGCCTGTCCATGTTATTGTAAATATTTTTTTTTTTATTTTTTTTTTTTTTTAAAACGTCGGAGCTAAAAACGCGACCGCGCGTTAGTGCGCGTTTTTTGCGCGTTAGTGCGCGTTAGTGCGCGTTTTTTGACGCTCGCGTTTTTTCCTGCCTAATTCTGACGCTGAGGAACGCACTGGTCCTGGGTTTTTTTTACAGCTTACAAACGCCTATGCTCTTTACAGCTCAAAAACGCCTAGGTGGGCATGAAGCTATAGACTAACATGGACAGGCGTTTTTAAGCTGTAAAAAACGCTCAAAAACGCGGCTGAAAAAACGCCCGTGGGCATGAGGCCTAAAGATCACATTGTAATCATTTAAAGAAGATTTTTCTTTTGTTTGTTTACTTTGCCACATTGGAATCGAAAAAAAATAAACAAAAGTTTTCGATTCGACGGATTCAAAATTTGTTAATTCGAACGTTTTGATTTGAAAGAAAAAAACTGTAAATTTAAAGAAAATTCGAAAACTTCAGAATGCGAATTCAGAATATGAATTCTGAATATTAATCCCGAATACGAATTGAACGAATTAACCGAATATAACGAAATTAAATAACTAGATTAACGAATCGAAACAAAACAAATTTTCACATGTCTAATGCTGGGTGTAATTCTCAGTATCTATTCCTATTCTTTATATATGGACACTGCAGGTTGCACTTCCACACAGGACAGCATCCTGCGAAACTATATCATATACAATAGCTGAGGCTGGCTGCAGGGCAAGGCAATTGCTTGTTGCATGATTCTCTGCTGTTCAAGCAGAGTCTCATGCCCAATAGGGAGGTAGGTAAAACAAAACCATAAAAATTCCCAGCTCAACTCACAACCAAGTTAACCATTAAAAACAGGGGTTTAGTTTTCACACATTTGCAAATACATGCTTAAGCTGCAGAGCCATTCATGGCACCCCAGTATTATCTGCAGTCTTAACTTTATACATTTTTGAGAGCCTCAATAGTAGAAGCCCACATGCATAATAATGGATAGATAGAGGGCAGGTAAACCTGTACTGAGCTGTAACTAAGGGTGCTTCTGGAACCAACTGATACCAACCAGCATTTTACAGTACAGACACAACGAGTGCGCATGCGCAGGAGTGACGTCACGCGACTACCGCCAATCACAGAGCCCCGAAAGGAAGAGGGGTGAAGATGGATGCGGCCACCAGCGGGGACAGCAGGGACAACGCAGGCTTCGTTATCAGGTAAGTGCAACATAATGGGCTAGTATGCAATGTATACTAGCCCATTATGCTTTTACTTTGCAGGGAAAAAAGAAAGTAAAACCCATCATGGTTTACTTCCTTTTTAAGGGATTGTTCACACCACCCCTCATATATGCATATAAAGTTCACACCATACATGAAAAATGCACCCCAACAGACATGGTGTAACAAGCCCTCGCAGTTGGCTGCACTGCACCTTTTAGTATATACAGGCCTACTCAGTAAACAGTGCAACGAGCCAAGTGGTAATTGCAATTACCTGCAGCAACCAATCAGAATCTACTTTAGTAAAGTCACAGCACTATAAAGTGCATTCTGACTGGTTGGGGTGGGTATAGCAATTTGTACTTGCCCTTTGCTCGGTTTAAAGTCCATAAAAGTTGAACTAAGGACAGTCTGTCCTGGCAAAAAAGTGAAGGAAGGATTGACAGAAGTCAGATGTATGTAAGGAAAACGAAAATAGAATTTCCTCGCGGATAGCTCTGAAAATGTGAGGAAGTGCAGTCAGTGTGCTGAGATGTGGCTAAGTGGTTGAGTGATATAAATACGATAAAATGACCTTCATTAAAGGCAGCGGGAAAGTTTTTACTTCTTAAAAGGTTTTTCCATTGACAGACAACTTAAAGTTCACCTTTTTCTGTCCTGTGCGGTCTTCATCTTCTCCGGTAGATTTAACCAGTTCTACACCTTTATACCCCTTATGGACCAAAACTATTTTAAGATTTCAGCTATCAGCCTTTTAATTTGGTGATAACTTCGACTTTTATTAAGATAACAAATTATTACATTTCCCTTAGTGACATTGTCCTGCAAAAATAGGTTTTTTTTCTATGTACCGTATATACTCGAGTATAAACCGACCCGAATATAAGCCGAGGCACCTAATTTTACCACAAAAAAACTGGGAAAACATATTGACTCGAGTATAAGGGTGGGAAAATGCAGCAGCTACTGGGTAAACAATGCCCGTCTGCAGCCTCACTGTGCCCATTTGCAGTCTAATTGTGCCCATTTGCAGTCTCACTGTGCCCTGTTGCAGTCTCACTCTGCCCAGTTGTAGTCTCACTGTGCCCAGTTGCAGTCTCACTGTGCCCATTTTTAGTCTCACTGTGCCCATTTTTAGTCTCACTGTGCCCAGTTGCAGTCTTACTGTGCCCAGTTGCAGTCTCACTGTACTCAGTTGCAGTCTCACTGTGCCCATTTTTAGTCTCACTGTGCCCATTTTTAGTCTCACTGTGCCCAGTTGCAGTCTCACTGTGCTCAGTTGCAGTCTCACTGTGCCCATTTGCAGTCTCTCACTGTGCCCATTTGCAGTCTCTCCCTGTGCCTATTTGCAGTCTCTCACTGTGCCCATTTGCAGCCGTACCTTTCATTACTAAAACAGCGTGTGTCTCCCGCTGTGTAATGCAGTCTGTTTGACCGTCCATTGTCAGAAAGTCCCGCCTCCTCCTCATACATCCGTGAAAGAGGAACACTGATACGATGCTGGGAAACTGTATCAGTGTTCCGCCTATCACAGTGGAGGAGGAGGCGGGCTTTCTTACAATGGACGGCCGAACAGATTGCATTACACAACGGGAGACACACGCTGTTTTAGTAATGAAAGGTACGGCTCACTCGAGTATAAGCCGAGGGGGAGTTTTTCAGCCTAAAAAATTGGCTGAAAAACTTGGCTTATACTCGAGTATATACGGTAATCTATAGACAAAAGATGTACAAAAAATTATCTTTTTTTTTCCCCTAGTTTAACCAGTTTGAGTTTTAAAACAATTAATGTCCCATGCTCACCTTCAGGATTTCTGCAGAGCTTCTCTCATCCTCTGGAACTCCCTGCCCCAGTATGTCCGATCAGCCCCTACCCTGTCCACCTTTAGGAGATCCCTGAAAACTCATTTATTCAGGGAAGCCGATCCCACACCCACCTAACAACTGTCCCCGAGCCACCCCCATCAAATTCTCTGCAGCTATTACCTTTTGTACCACCCCCCCCCCCTCCTCCCTTTAGAATGTAAGCTCTACGAGCCGGGCCCTCCTGTACCTGTATTGAACTGTATTGTAATTGTGTTTTCCCCCCTCTACATTGTAAAGCGCTGCATAAACTGTTGGCGCTATATAAATGGTGTATAATAATAATAATAATAATAATAAAAAGTGCATTTTTTCTATAATTTGTCTAGTTTATAATGGCACTTAAATTTAATTTTTATTACAAAATATGGTGGATCTGTTTAAAAAAATTAAGGTATTTTTAAATAAATTGAAATGAAATTAGGGTCTTTTTATTTTTTCCACGTTTTGTGTTTTAAATGCTTTTAGTTTAAGGAATAAAATGAATGAAAACAAAAGAAATTTAGATATTAAAAATATAGTAAAAAAAAAAAAATCATCAGCAAAACAATAGGTAAGGGGAGTAAAGGAGGTAATTAGGTCTCATAAGAGCGGTCTGAAGAAGGAGCTGTGCATGTTCCGAAACACGTTACCGCCCACCACCTTCACCTGATGTCGCATCGGCCGCGTGCGTTCCAGCTTGGTTCCAGACCCCGGGCCGCCGCATCGCATTTTTACCTTCTCGCCAATCCACATCACCAGGGACTCTGACAGCTGCAGAACGGCTCTCTCTCTCCCCAAGAAAGATGAAGGATTACAGCGATCTGCAGGAGGACTAATCATTATGTGCCTATGACTTCTTACTACCTTGCAAGTGTTTTTAATCCCATTGTGCCTGTAATACATTTTTTAACCACTGCATTTAGAGACGCCTTTCTCTTTCCTTTATGACCCTCCAGGGCTGCTTCTTCTCCACCAAGTGCTGCCTTCAGTGCCATCTCTCCACTGCTACTAAGGGATGGATGCCCAGCCTCACCAGAGCGCCCTCATCTCTCCCACCTGGAGGACGGAGAAGCTGACGGAGTCGGGGGGCAGTGTTGTCAGCTTACTGACAAAACATGGGAAATTTACTGACAGCACATTTTGTACTGACAACTTGAAAAATTACAGAACTCCTAATAAAAGTTAGGACAACTGATGTTTAACCACTTGCCTACTGGGCACTTTTACCCCCTTCCTGCCCAGGCCAATTTTTAGCTTTCAGCGCTGTTGCAATTTGAATGACAATTACGCGGTCATGCAACACTGTACCCATATGAAAATTTTATCAACTTTTTTCACACAAATAGAGCTTTCTTTTGGTGTTACTTAATCACTGCTGGGTTTTTAATTTTTTGCAAAAAAAAGGAAAAATACCGAAAAGTTTGAAAAAAAACAGTTTTTGTCAGTAAATTTTGTAAATAAGTAATTTTTCTCCTTCACTGATGTGCGCTGATGAGGCGGCACTGAAGGGGACTGATGAGGTGGCACTGATGAGAAGGCACTAATATGCTGCACTGATAGGCACTGATGAGGCGGCACTGAAGGGGACTGATTGGGTGGCACTGATGAGGAGGCACTAATATGCTGCACTGATAGGCACTAATAGGTGGCACTGATGGGTACTGATAGGTGGCACTGGTGAGCAATAATATGCGGCACAGATAGGCGGCACTGATGGGCACTGAAAGGCAGCACTGATTGGTGTCACTGATGGGCACTGCTGGGGCTGTACTATAATTAGGGCACTGATGATAAAAAACAAAACAAAAAATAACCCTGTAAGACAAAGGCATTATGAGCTAGTATGCATCGCATACTAGCTCATTATGAAATACTTACCTTAGATCAACGCTGTTGCAGCGGTCCCCGTACACTGATGTGACCGGCGACATGTCTCCCAGAGTAATTTCCAGGTTTGCGGTCTCCGGCGCTGTGATTGGCTGGAGCCGCAAAGACGTCACTCCCACGCATGCAAGACGGAGTTGCCGGTCACCGCATGGCTGCTGAAGAAACGGCACACCTGGAGAAATAAGAACCTCCACAGACATATTCCCAATCAGGCTTTAACTGCCAGCTCACAGCAGCCTCAGGACAAAAGCAATGTATGCTGGGAAGTCCTAAGATGATTTTTCCATATTAAGCCCTACCTGCATAACACCAACATTTGAGAACATTGTACCTACGCCATCATATCAGGAATTAAAATGTACAATAATACAAGGTATTTAATTTTTTTTTTTTAACCTTTTCTAAAATATAGTATATAGTGTATATATACAGCGAGTAAAATAAGTATTGAACACGTCGCCATTTTTCTGGGTAAATATATTTCTAAAGCTGCTATTGACATGAAATGTTGGTAACAACCAATGCAATCCGTACATACAAAGAAACAAAAACAAATAAGTTCAAAAATGAAGTTATGTGTAATAAAATGGAATGACACAGGGAAAAATTATTGCACATGCTAACTTAAATGTATTTAATACTTGATGACAGCTTCAGGACGCCTCCTGTATGGAGAAACTAGTCGTATGCGTTGCTCAGGTGTGATCTTGCCCCATTCTTTCACACAGTCTTCAAATCTTGTGACAAAACATGTCAGGGCTGTGCTACGCACTGACGTCACCACGGTTTTACGTGACCCCGGAAGCACGGATGTTCGCCTAGGAATTTTTAAAAGTTCTTGTACATTTTATACTATTTTTGGAATAAACGATATAGTGTTTAAGGTAATACACTATTCGTGTTTTTCTTGATTCCCTCACACGCACTATCCCTGATCTGAGGAGTGTTCAGTCCCTGCAAGTGCGAGGAGGTTCAGTTCACATACCGGATGGAGGAGTGACATCTGCAGTGGAGAGGACGATCAGAACTCGGAGATACTGGTATCCCAAAATGGACCCAAGACCCCGCAGAGGGTTATATCTGCAGGCGATAACGACCTTGCCACTGGAGGAGGTCCACCTCATCCAGTAAGGGTCCCCATTATCTTTGGTGTTCTTCACAGAGAGAGGTTTATCCTGTATGCCTCTGGTGGTGGTGGAAATTCATCTATTTGTTCCAGCTCCAATCTTCTCAACGCATCGTCCTCTTTTTGTGTTTCAACACTCTGGAACTGGATTCATCTCTTCTGTAACCAGCAGACTCACATATACACTTTTTTTTTCCTTTTATTTATTTGAGCACTCTTTTTAGTGTATTGGTATATACTTGACTCAATTTTTGTTTTTACTGTATACACATATCTCTTTTTCATTAATATTTATGTTGTTGGATACACTGTTTATTTGAGGTTCATTATCTTTTAAACCACTTGTTCATACATTGGACTACTTTTTCGTTTTTATTGTATACACATTTCTTTTTCATTAATATTGATATATATATATGCTGCTTGGATACACTGTTCATTCTGGGCTCATTATCTTTGATTCACTTGCACATTGAGTATTTGATTACCATTTATTTTCACAGGAATATAGTTATTTTATATAGCGCGACTATTTTCTTTTACACATTTGTCTAAATGTTGTGCAGGAAACTTTAAACAAGCTTCAACATGCTTTTTTCTTCAGCAATGAAGTCTTGCATGGTGAGCCATGGCAGTTAAGTGCATTACTTATTGTTTTCTTTGAAAAAATTGTACCTGCTAATTCCAGGTCTTTCTGAAGCTCTCCATAAGTGGTCCTTGGCTCTTGGACAACTCTTCTGATAATTATTTTCACTCTTCTGTCAGAAATCTTGCGAGGAGCACCAGGTCGTGGTTTATGGTGAAATTATGTTCTTTCCACTTCCAGATTATGGCCCCAACAGTGCTCACTGGAACAATCAGAAGTGTAGAAATCCTTCTGTAACCAATGTCATCATCATTATGTTTTGCAACAATAAGGTTGCAAAGGCCTTGAGAGCATTCTTTGCTTTTACCCATCATGAGATGTGTCTTGTGTGACACCTTGGTAATAAGACAAATTTTTATAGGCCATCAGTTGAGACTGAACTAGCTGATATTAATTTGCACTGACAAGGGCCAGGATTGATTTCTAATTACTGATAGATTTCAGCTGGTGTCTTGGCTTTCCATGCCTTTTTGCATCTCCCTTTCTTCATGTGCTCAATACTTTTTCCCTGCGTCATTACATTTTTATTACACAGAACTTAATTTCTGAACATTTTGTTTTGGTGTCTTTGTATGTATGGATTGCACGGGTTCTTACCGACATGTGGTGAATATTTCATGTCTATAGCACCCTTAGAAATATATTTACCTAGAAAAATGCTGACGTGTTCAATACTTATTTTACCCGCTGTGTATTTATGCCCAGCACATCATTATTTATAATTAGTTACACCTGAATGTATATGAATACACATACCATTCTCTTTATGAAGGCTCTATGTATTGTCAGTAAATAATCATATGTTCAGCCCTTTGATGGAAGGAAAACAATACACAATGGAACAGTAAGCTCTGTAAAACATGATAGCAGTGTAGGAGTAACAGTATATGAATGTGACACTGGAGGGATCAGATGCAGAGAACATGGAGAACTGAATACAAGGGGTTATGGGAACCAACCAAGTGCTGGTTATTTCAAATTGTCTCTATTCTCTGTGTAGCGGCCTCACCCCTCTCACCCCTTCTTCTTCTTCTCGGCTTGTTGTCTGGTCTAGGGGGATCAGGGAGGAGGGATGCGGTACACTACAGCCTATGTCCTCTTATGTGCAGAGGTGAAAGCCAACACCTGTTTACCTTCGGGTCGTGTGTATAACCCAGAGCCAAGTCCGTTCTACAGATGACCCCCCTTTGCTCCCAGTAACTGGAGTTCCACACCACTGAAAAGGTCCAACTCTTATTTATTCTCTGACAGCAATAAATCGTCCTTTAACAGCAGACAGGTTGTGACCCAAAGAACAGTTCAGTACAAGTGGGGAGTAGGTCAAGGCACAATCCTCAAATAGAACTAACCATTGTAGTGTCACCAATGGTTATGACGCACAGCCGCTGCCACCGACCTTGTAGAACAGGAACAGAATTACCTTCGCTAAATGCAGCCCCTGTCAGAGGGAAGACATCCTTCCCAGAGAGTTACCAGAGGCCCCGCCGTCACCAGCAATGCTGCACCGGACTGTTCGGAGGGGTTACGCTCCCTGGCCTCCTCGTCTCAGATTCGGGCACCCAACACCTTAGGGCCCCTCGGACTCTTCCACCTCTGCAGAACCCAGTCGAAGGTACTGGGCCTCGGGCCTCCTCCATAGTACCTCACCCCAGGCTGAAGGTGCCTGGAATGAACTCCATCTCCCTCTCCGGCCAGGTCAAGGGCACCTGGGCCCGGAACTCCGGAACACCGGCACCCAGGCTGAAGGTGCCTGGACGCGGCTGTGACCTCCGACTCTGAACCTCGTGTTGAGGGTGTCTCTCTCCTTTATCTCCTCTCCCGACAGGCACAGCAGGTTCCCCGCCCCGCCGTATGGCTGCCGAAACAGGACAAAAAGGGAACAGCACTGCACTGATAGTTCAACCCCGGCCCAGGGCGACAGCGCCACCCACAGGCCGCAGGGGACTGCACACCACTGAAGTCCTCCATGAACAGAAAACGGTCCCAAATTCCCTAACAATCAGTGCATCTGGGTCATACTACCACCCAGATGCTCCCCCTAAATTTAAATACCCGCTACATCTGTATACAACATATACTTTGCCTATCTATCTATTATCTATCTATCTATCTATCCATCTATCTATCTATCTATCTATCTATCTATCTATCTATCTATCTATCTATCTATCTATCTATCTATCTCTCTCTCTCTATCTGTCTCTCTATCTATCTATCTATCTATTTATCTATCTATCTATCTATCTATCTATCTATCTATCTATCTATCTATCTATCTATCTATCTATCTGTCTACCTATCTATCTCTATATATCTATCTATCTATCTATCTATCTATCTGTCTACCTATCTGTCTACCTATCTATCTCTATCTATCTATCTATCTATCTATCTATCTATCTGTAGCGGGTCTCCTTTAAGGCCCCAGGACTACGTTACCCAGAACCCCGTTCGGCACCCAGAGTGCAGTTAGCCACCGCAGAGACTCATGGGAGGGGCTATTTAAGAAGGAGGCGAGGCGGAGCTCGGCCTCTTTGGACACCGCGCTGCAAGCAAGAGTTTCTTCCTGTGCGGATCTGCTGCAGTGCAAGGCCTAAAGCCTGGGCCTTGCGCAACTTCCAAAGAGCCTTCCACCCCACTGCGGAGCCTGGGTGGCATCTGACTTGTCGAGTGAGGACATCAGTTAGATCGGGGACCCGATCGTTGCAGACGCTGTGTGCGGAGACACAGCAGGTGGAAGTCCCGGACTGGAATCGCGTCCGGAGTGGTGAGCGAGCACTTGCTCAAGCCAATAGACTGTACCGTGTTAGGCCTATAGACTGCCTTGGCCCACCTATCGTTGTTTGTTGTTCTATTAGGAGACCAGTAGCAGGATAGAGTTGAAGGGTCTCCAGTATAGTGTTCCTTGAGACTGCCTACTTGTGGATTACAAATACTATTTCATCAAGTGCACCACCGAAAGTTTGCATGCGAAGAAATCCTAGAGTGAAAAGACTGAGATTTCTTCTATGTCAGGCCTGACTAGGGGGGAGATAGAATATTGTTTAGTGCGCCACAGGGCGCGCACACCATAATAGCTGCGCGCGGTGGGTTATCGCGCTGGGCCATTGTTGTGTGATACACCTATTGCTGCAGGGCTCTGTAAGCAAGTTGCATGTGTTCTGTTCTGTCTATACTTTTGATATAAAGTAAAGCCGTTGCATTTGATCTCTCGCCTCAGTGTGTTGTCTTACTGTAAAAGAGATTGCCCCTTACAATATTACTGAATGTGATATAAGTGTAGCGGCCTCACTCCCTCTTCGACTTTATCGGTTACACTCCAGCTCATGTCTAGGGGTTCCTGGGTTGTGAGAGTGAGATGCGCCACGGCCCATGTCCTCCCCATTGTAGTAGGGAGGTGAAGGCCACTTCCTGATGTTTCCTCGGGCCGGTGTGTTCTGTGAATGCACTGAGTCTGTAATTGCAAGCTCACCAGCCTCCCCTTTGCTTCCAGTAACTGGAGTTCGCACACCGAAGAAAGGTCCAACACTTGTTTATTTGACACTCCAATACGCAAAGCACAATAAACAGTTCTTTTGCAGCAAACTGGTTGGGACCCATAACCTTGCCAACGGTGGGGCGAGCAGATCGAGGCACTTCCTAAAGTTTAAGTTCTATGCCACTGTACTATGACCAGCGGCGCCTAAGCCAATCCGGCTGTTACAGAACAGGAAGATGGGGTCTCTTCCAGCAACCCCTATGAACAGCAGTGGAGCCCTCTTCGATACGCTGTGGCCCCTATCAGGGGGATGTGTCCTCCCAAGAGAGTTCCCAGAGGCCCACTGTCACCGGGTTGGTGCTGCTCCGGGTCTTCAGTGGGTAACCTCCCCGGCCTCCTCACCTCAGGTACGAGTCCCTCCGCTCAGGGACCCTCGGACAGTCCACCCTAGCGGGACCCAGTCGAAGGTACTGGGCCCCAGGCCTCCTCGATAGTACCTCACCCCAGGCTAAAGGTGCCTGGGATGGACGCCAACATGACTCCGGACCAGGCCATGGGCACCTGGACCAGACTCCTGGATCTCCAGCACCCAGGCCTGAGGGGCCTGGGTGCGGACCGCAACCCTCCTCCTCCGAGGACCTCCTTCTCCGCCAGACGACGACGACGACCTCGTGGTAAGGGCGTCTCCCCCTTTTATCCCCTCCCATCAACGGCCCGGCGGGTTCCCCGCCCCAGCCATACCATCTCCGGGAAGGGACAAAACAGGGAGCACTGCAGGAGATGATTCTACCTGAAGCCCGTGGGTACCCCGCCACCCACAGGCAAAGGAGAATATTACATCCTCCAGTCCTCCACGAAACAAAAAGGGGTCTGAATCCTAACACAATTATACACCTGGGTCACACTATTCCCCAGGTGTATCCCATCAATTTGAGGACCCCGCTACACACTCCCCCCTGTGATTGGACGCTGGTCCCCAGCGTCAGGTGCACACCCATGCCTCCCATAAAGTGGTGACATGGAGTGAAACCCCTGAGGCAGTTCCTCTAAATTTTTCCCAAGTGCCAAGACCTGCTCAGGGAATGGGGAACATATAAAACAACTTATGTCATAAAACACTTTAAACATCTGCATAGTCACAGCCCCTCTCCCACACTGTCTAAGAGCCACCCACTCTCAATGATCTTGACTGACGATTCTCCTGCAGGGGAAAGAAAAAAAACCAACATCCTAACATAATTTCGTGTCATTTGGGATGAGTGGGCCCGTCAGCCGAGAGACCCACTCACTCCAACAAGCAAGGTGATGTGTGTGTGAAACATTTTCAAACATTTGTTGCGCAACACTGCCACCTGGTGACAGCGCCGCGGTCATGACACTCAACGAGTCTTCGTTCTTCCAGCTTTTCCCTACTCTGCCACTATTCCCAAATGTCCTTGCCTTTGGCACATGAAGAAAAGGGGAAACACGAAAACACAACAGTCCCCAAGTCTCCTACGAGAAAAAAAAAAGAAAAGCCCAAACAAAAACAAAAGCAGGGCACAGTCCTGGGCGTCTGGGAATGGCTCCTCCAGAAAGTTCAAGTGCACAAAAGAAATAAACAGGAGTTCTTTTCTCCTATAAGTAAAACTTTGGATCCGGCAGGTACAGGGGTTTCAGGTGTTTGTCAAATGCCTCTATCGGATACTCGACATCTTCTCCTTCTCTTCTGCAAATGACTATCTTGTCAGCATGGATATGGCGCCCCAATTTCCATTCAGCTTTGCAGTCCTCAAACCTCTTAGACACTGCCGGCACACATTCCAGGTACCTGCGAGCATGGGGCACCTTCAACTTGTCCCACAAAAACTCGTCATACCATCTTGTTCTCCAGACTTCCACCTCATACAGCAAGTCCCGGGGCAGATACGGGTACTCCCACCCATATTCCCGAGCTACTTTATGACAGAACAGTCTCTGCAAGCGGGCCAAAGGTGGCATAGTGGCTTTCTCTCCAGTTCCAGGCAGCACAATAGCTTCCGGATGCCGAGGTGCCTTTACCAGCTCCCTGGAAATGACTTTCGGGGCTCTCAGAGAAGCGCGGGGTGTCCCCACAACCAAAGTAGGTGAGGTAACAGTAGATGAGGACACAGGTGGAGGGGTAGGTTCCCTCGTAAGCTGCGGGTCTTCCACCCGAGGCGTGCTGTCTCCTGTGTACATAGGTGAATCCCGTACCGCACGGGAAGCAAGAAGTGGCACTCTATCCCAGCCCTTGCGGCTGAACAGTTCGTCTATCTCGCCATCATCTCCGCAATCAGACAGCGACTCTAGGTCGGAGGTGTCATACATCTCCGCAGGCAGATATCTTCCGGTGGACACAGAATCAACCTCCCTGGGGGGCTCCACCTCCAATGGGCCCCCGACACCTCCAACCACCACCACAGTCCCAGCCCCTGGCTCACCTGACCCTTGTAGAGGACTGGGAAGTCCGGGACTTCCTTCTCGACCCGCGCCATCCAGGCCAGGCAAGCAGCGGGGTGCAGCTCGACCACGTCCATAGGATG
Organism: Rana muscosa; assembly: GCA_029206835.1. NCBI lineage: Eukaryota > Metazoa > Chordata > Amphibia > Anura > Ranidae > Rana > Rana muscosa. The sequence continues at coordinate 58,506,401 of CM055117.1, read as the reverse complement.
CCTGTACTAGGCCAACTTTCCTCTTCGGTGGTGGGAGCAGAGAACTTGTGGCGACCGAGGCAGCATCCTCGGATTTTTCTCTGTTGGGCAGTCCATCGCCCTGGTCAGCGCGCACGGGAACCTCGACAGAGGCCTTGATCTCCCCTTCCGGAGTAGCAGTACCCGTGAGGTGGTTGAGGCGAAGGGCCCGGGGTCTTGCTGTGGACGACTCGACCTCAAAAAGGAATTCTCTGCACTCCTCACATCGCCCGAATGGCTTCAGGGTGACCACCAGTCCCGAGCAGCCGGGACAGATCACACCGAGGGCCTCCGTGTCTCTGCAAGTGTACAGAGCCAACCGCCCTCGGGGCCTAAGTCTTATCCCCGTGTCTGTGATGGGGGCAGCAAAGGAAGTCATTTTCGTGGGGTGAGGAACCATAATCCACGGGGCACTTGAGGTCATCCCGACTATCTGCTGCTCCATCATGCACTGACCCCGCGCCGAAGTCTCCACGTGTATCCCCACACTTGGCCAGACTCCTCCCATGAGCTGTACATTTTCGCGGGCTTCCTCTTGACTCCGCCCACGAACGATGTCGCCATGGGGTGCCTCGTGGCGCAGTGCGTTAACAGTCCCCACGTGCAGTACGTCACACGGCTGGACCTCTCCCTTTTTCCGCTCCTCCGCATGGGCCTTTCCCGTGTTAGGGTCATTTCCACAACTCCGAGCAGGGACGCACTTTGGCCAGTAATATGGCCGACCTGCTCGGAACTCCTCTGGGCAGCAAAGTTCAAATGTAGACATTCTCAAGTCCATCTTTAGAACACACTCTATCCCGGACTCACGAGCCCCCACGTGTAGCGGCCTCACTCCCTCTTCGACTTTATCGGTTACACTCCAGCTCATGTCTAGGGGTTCCTGGGTTGTGAGAGTGAGATGCGCCACGGCCCATGTCCTCCCCATTGTAGTAGGGAGGTGAAGGCCACTTCCTGATGTTTCCTCGGGCCAGTGTGTTCTGTGAATGCACTGAGTCTGTAATTGCAAGCTCACCAGCCTCCCCTTTGCTTCCAGTAACTGGAGTTCGCACACCGAAGAAAGGTCCAACACTTGTTTATTTGACACTCCAATACGCAAAGCACAATAAACAGTTCTTTTGCAGCAAACTGGTTGGGACCCATAACCTTGCCAACGGTGGGGCGAGCAGATCGAGGCACTTCCTAAAGTTTAAGTTCTATGCCACTGTACTATGACCAGCGGCGCCTAAGCCAATCCGGCTGTTACAGAACAGGAAGATGGGGTCTCTTCCAGCAACCCCTATGAACAGCAGTGGAGCCCTCTTCGATACGCTGTGGCCCCTATCAGGGGGATGTGTCCTCCCAAGAGAGTTCCCAGAGGCCCACTGTCACCGGGTTGGTGCTGCTCCGGGTCTTCAGTGGGTAACCTCCCCAGCCTCCTCACCTCAGGTACGAGTCCCTCCGCTCAGGGACCCTCGGACAGTCCACCCTAGCGGGACCCAGTCAAAGGTACTGGGCCCCAGGCCTCCTCGATAGTACCTCACCCCAGGCTAAAGGTGCCTGGGGTGGACGCCAACATGACTCCGGACCAGGCCATGGGCACCTGGACCAGACTCCTGGATCTCCAGCACCCAGGCCTGAGGGGCCTGGGTGCGGACCGCAACCCTCCTCCTCCGAGGACCTCCTTCTCCGCCAGACGACGACGACGACCTCGTGGTAAGGGCGTCTCCCCCTTTTATCCCCTCCCATCAACGGCCCGGCGGGTTCCCCGCCCCAGCCATACCATCTCCGGGAAGGGACAAAACAGGGAGCACTGCAGAAGATGATTCTACCTGAAGCCCGTGGGTACCCCGCCACCCACAGGCAAAGGAGAATATTACATCCTCCAGTCCTCCACGAAACAAAAAGGGGTCTGAATCCTAACACAATTATACACCTGGGTCACACTATTCCCCAGGTGTATCCCATCAATTTGAGGACCCCGCTACATAAGTTTAACCCTACACTAACTGTGTCAGAGTGGGTCGAGTAAGATTGCCAGGGATCGGCGGTGCTGTATGCAGGGCCCGAAATCAAACCAGCGGCTCTTTTAACTAGGGGTAGCGCTACATATCTATCCAGCCAGCAGAGGATTGCAGATGTTCAGGAGGCAATACTTCCAATTCCTAAAAAAAACATTTATTTTACAATCCTAAGGGGGATTTCACATTGCTACTGCAACATGATTACAGTGCAGTTCTAATTGACTTCAAAGGGTGCATTTGACAAGCACAATGGCTGCCAAGCGCAACAGGTTAAAATCCACAGAAATTTAGCCATCGCAATGTTAACAGACCTGAGTGGCTCCCATGTAGGTAAACGATCAGGGGGAGGTAAAAATGCAAGTTAACCGCCTGTTTTACTGCCCCCTTGCCATTGTTTAGGCTTTTTTCACACAGCAGTGGCAGAGCTCACCACCCCTCTGAAGGGTGATCCTCAGTGGATTGCTGTTTAGAATGGGGAGCGTCGGTGCACAGCCATTTTCGGATCTCCAGAGATGTTCAATGGGGTTCATGTCTGGGCTCTGGCTGGGCCTCTAAGGGACATTCACAGAGTTGTCCCGTAGCCACTCCTTTGTTATCTTGGCTGTGTGCTTAGGGTCGTTGAAAGATGAACCTTCGCCCCAGTCTGAGGTCCAGAGTGCTCAGGAGCAGGTTTTTATCAAGGATGTCTCTGTACATTGCTGCATTCATCTTTCCCTCGATCCTGACTAGTCTCCTAGTTCCTGCCGCTGAAAAATATCCCCACATCATGATGCTGCCACCACCATACTTCACTGTAGGGATGGTATTGGCCAGGTGATGAGCAGTGCCTGGTTTCCAGTCCAGACATGACGCTTGTCCTTCAGGCCAAAGAGTTTAGTGTTTTTTTCATTAGACCAGAGAATTTTGTTTCTCATGGTCTGAGAGTCCTTCAGGTGCCTTTTGGCAAACTCCAGGTGGGCTGTCATGTGCCTTTTACTAAAGAGTGTCTTCCGTCTGGCCTCTCTATCATACAGGCCTGATTGGTGGAGTGCTGCAGAGATGGTTGTTCTTCTGGAAGGTTCTCCTCTCTCCAGCTCTGGAGCTCTGTCAGAGTGACCATCGGGTTCTTGTCACCTCTCTGACTAAGGCCCTTCTCCCCGATCACTCAGTTTGGCCAGGCAGTCAGCTCTAGGATGAGCCCCGATGGTTCCAAATTTCCTCCACTGTGCTCATTGGGACCTTCAATGCTGCAGATATTTTAGTGTACCCTTCCCCAGATCTGTGTCTCGATATAATCCTGTCTCGGAGGTCTACAGATCATTCCTTGGACTTCATGGCTTGGTTTGTGCTCTGACATGCACTGATAACTGTGGGACCTTATATAGACAGGTGTGTGCCTTTCCAAATCATGTCAAATCAACTGAATTTACCACAGGTCGACTCCAATCAAGTTGTAAAAACATCTCAAGGATGATCAGTGGAAACAGGATGCACCTGAGCCTAATTTTAAGTGTCATGGCAAAGGCTGTGAATACTTATGTACATGGGATGTTTTTTGTTTTTTATTTTTAATAAATTTGCAAAGATTTCAAACAAACTTCTTTCACGTTGTCATTATGGGTTATTGTTTGTAGAATTTTGAGGAAAATAATGAATTTAATCCATTTTGGAATAAGGCTGTAACATAACAAAACGTGGAAAAAGTGAAGCACTGTGAATACTTTCAGGTAAGTGTCTATCTTTTTGCCTCTCCTATTTAAAGGACAGCTATATGAGAGAGAGAGATAGAGAGAGAGAGAGAGAGAGAGAGAGAATGTGCAGTATGTCTCTCTCTCTCCCTCCCCCCCCCTCTCTCTCTCTCTCTCTCTCTCTCACACTCTCTCTCTCACACTCTCTCTCTCTCTCTCTCTCTCTCTCTCTCTCCTGTCCTTTATATTCTCTCTTGTACTCTGTCAAGGATAGCAGTTCATTTAGACCTGTAGAAAATTCTATAGAAAGGAAAATAATTCATAACTATCAAGTTTTTTTAATGCTTGTGCAGACTCTTGCAGTGTCAAGTGTGTCTAATAGGAAATGTTCACGTTCTCATTTGGACTCTTGCCAAGAATAAATTATAGCTAAGCAGAATTCTTTGATCAGAACATCCCTTACACAGCTGTGAGAAACGCTGAGCACAAAGTCTATGGATCTCACACAGCATAATATGTATCATTTTTCAATGAGCACCATCAATACCTCTGGGGTCAGACAAGGACAAGACAAGTAAAGCCCCATACACACGGTCGGACTTTTTGACAACAAACTTCTAAATTCCCCAAAAATCCGACCGTGTGTACACTCCATCGGAAATTTTTTTGGTTTTCATTGGACAAAAGTTCGCTCTGCAAACGGACAAACTTTTCGCTAACAAAAGTCCTACGGTGCAAAGTCCTGCCGTGTGTACAGAAATCCATCAGACTTTAGTCCGAAGTACAAATACGCATGCTCAGAACCAATGTTAAAATCAACCAACAATAGCAGAAGTTGACCAAAGGGTGGCGGTAAAGAGCAGAAAAGAGCAGAAAAACCACGTGATTTTTGGGAAAGTTTTCTGAAAAAGTCCTGTCGTGTGTATGCATACCAAGTTCACGGCCAACGCCCTTCAAACAAAAATCCACAGAAAAGTTTGTTTGAAGTCCGACCGTGTGTATGAGGCTTAAAGAAGGGTTATAACCGCAGCCAGTTTTTTTTTTTTTGTCATCTGTGCCCCATTGGGGAGATTTATCTTAATTTCCTGTCCCAAAGTCAAAACAGGAAATGAGAGGAAATCCCTGTAAATTAAGGGAATCTATTGACACCACCCATGTCACCAGGACTAGTGTCCCCATTGGAAGATCTTCCCCCTATTACTGTTCTGGGGACAAGCCAAAACATGGGCTTTTCATTTGCTTTCACTTTTGATGATAACAGTAAACAGGACAAATCAAGAGAGTGCCGGAGGGCACGGACAGCAATAAAAACCGTCATTAAAAAAGTTTTGCATTTAGTTACTTTAATGTTTTTTTACTCATGAACAGACCTGTGTGTACCATGAAAGATTCCTCTGGCTAGGGGCTCTTTCACACTAGGGTGACCACATTTCCAAACTGCCATTCAGGGACAATTTTGCCGAGGACTGGGGGCGTGGTTGTGTTGAATGTAGTTTCGGGGTTGATTTGTCGGGTGAATGGCTGGCTTTAGCACTTATATCATCCCGATACCATGCTTGGAATGTATTTCTATTATTACATTGTAATAAAAGACCCCCTTCCCTCAGTACGGACCCCCCTCTACTAACTATAGACCCCCTCCCTCAGTCCGGCTCCCTCTCCACTAAGTATAGACCCCCCTCCCTCAGTACGGACCACCCTTTCCACTAAGTATAGGCCCCCTCGCTCAGTACGGACCCCCTCCACTAACTATAGACCCCTCCCTCATTACAGACCCCTCTCTCCACTAAGTATAGGCCCCCTCCCTCAGTACGGACCCCCTCCACTAACTATAGACCCCTCCCTCATTACAGACCCCTCTCTCCACTAAGTATAGGCCCTCTCCCTCAGTACGGACCCCCCTCTCCACCAACTATAGACCCCCTCCCTCAGGGGGTAGATTAAGGCTTACCTGTAGGTGCAAGAAATATCTCTTTAACCTACACGGTTAAGAGGATATTTTCCAAAAAAAGGGCATCGATGTTTACGGCACATACGTGCCGTAGACAACGGCACAGACGCACTGAGTGTGCCGTTAGTGAAGGCGATCATGCGACGCGTACTTCATACTAGCTCATTATGCCTTTGTCCTGCAGGGTGTTTTTTTTTATTATTATTTTTTTTTTTTTTTTTAGAGAGGGTTTACTTCCTCTTTAAATACCACCAAAAATAAGCTCTATCTGTGTGAAAAAAATGATAAAAATTTCATTTGGGTACACTGTAGCATAATCGCGCAATTGTCATTCAAAGAGTGACAGCGATGAAAGCTGAAAATTGGTTTGGGCAGGAAGGGGGTTTAAGTGCCCAGTAAGCAAGTGGTTAAATGTTATTATTTGGGCCTAAACTCTAAAAATGAAAATGTATAAAACATTCCTTTACATGTCCTTCAAAGGTAATACACAGTGCTATTCTATATAGACTCCTCTTTTACACAAAGCTCCAGGAATGTGTGATATTTGTGCTGGTTGAGGCGGCAGAGCATAGTCACCCTTCCTGTGACACCAAAGTGTCAGTGCTGACAAGCAGCTCATGACCGGGGGGTCTCCTCCATATGGGGAAGAAGGGAACATTCGGCAATTTCTGACATTGAGTCCACGCTGTGATCCCGGGTGATGATCTCCTTGAGCTGAGAATCCATTTCTCTTGTCATTTATCAGCTTGGAGAAAACCCAGCACAACTGTATAGAATGTGCCCAGCTCAGCGTCTTGGGAAATACTCTATAAAATAAAAGCTTGAGGAGTATATTCATAAATCAGTAAACTATTGATTTAATGATGCTGCCTTTTCGCGGTTTTCCATTTGAAGATACGCTGTGGCTGTCTTTTACCCGATCTAAATTGTCTCCCAAAGATTCGTCCAACAATTGGATTTCTTATCCTTCAACAGAGAAAATTAAGTACTGTCCGTGATACTTTTTTTATTTGCACTAACATAGAATTTTTCAGGACAAGCTTTCGGGGTATGTCCCCTTCTTCAAGGTCCAAGCAGTACTGATTCACAATTTTTTTAGCAGAATGTTGAAACAAAACAAGAAAAAAATCTCAGAGGGAAAGGAAAAAAAACACATACAAATCAATGGTAATAAAGATAGCGGCAGAGTTAGTGAGATAAGACAGAGTTAGTGAGATAAGACAGAGGGAGAGCTATAGACTTGAGGGGGGAGAGATGCTAGTCACAGAGGGGGTCATAAAACCTTAGTATAATGGGTAAGGAAACCAATATCTAAATTTAGGCCATTCGTTTTTGTGTTAAAAAGAATTATCATTCTTAGTTCAAATGTTTTCCTTTCCTGGATAGTTCTGAAATTCCCTTTAAGAACTAAAACATTGAGGTCTTCTATAGTGTGGTCTGGTTGTGAGAAGTGATGTCCCACAGGTGTGCAGAAACTCTCTTCTTTATGTTCCTTGATGGTATGTCTGTGAAAATTCATCCTCGCTTGCAGCTTCTGTCCTGTTTCACCAACATAAGATCCTTTGCCACACCTGTTGCATTGGATGAGGTACACAACATTACTGGAGGTACAGTTGTAAGATCCCATGATGGTGAAGGTCCATTACTGGATCTTACAACTGTACCTCCAGTAATGTTGTGTACCTCATCCAATGCAACAGGTGTGGCAAAGGATCTTATGTTGGTGAAACAGGACAGAAGTTGCAAGCGAGGATGAATTTTCACAGACATACCATCAAGGAACATAAAGAAGAGAGTTTCTGCACACCTGTGGGACATCACTTCTCACAACCGGACCACACTATAGAAGACCTCAATGTTTTAGTTCTTAAAGGGAATTTCAGAACTATCCAGGAAAGGAAAACATTTGAACTAAGAATGATAATTCTTTTTAACACAAAAACGAATGGCCTAAATTTAGATATTGGTTTCCTTACCCATTATACTAAGGTTTTATGACCCCCTCTGTGACTAGCATCTCTCCCCCCTCAAGTCTATAGCTCTCCCTCTGTCTTATCTCACTAACTCTGCTGCTATCTTTATTACCATTGATTTGTATGTGTTTTTTTTCCTTTCCCTCTGAGATTTTTTTCTTGTTTTGTTTCAACATTCTGCTAAAAAAATTGTGAATCAGTACTGCTTGGACCTTGAAGAAGGGGACATACCCCGAAAGCTTGTCCTGAAAAATTCTATGTTAGTGCAAATAAAAAAAGTATCACGGACAGTACTTAATTTTCTCTGTCACAATTGCACTAATACGGCTACAATTACGTCAAGTTATCCTTCAACAGAAACCCAGCTCTCATTTACATTTGCTACATTTAAAATATGACCAGTATTATATTCAATGGCCCCAAATGCTTTTACACATTTTTTGCTCTGCAAGTGTTGGGTCATTGAGTGTATCGATGACTCACCATTATAGACCACCTCCAAAGGTAATCAAAGGATTAGGCCAAACACCTTAATTTTCTTTAGGCAATATGTCTAGATTTTGAAGAAGTCCTGTCCATTGGACGTAACACGTAAAGGGACGGAGCCACTTGCCAATGACGTTGTTATCACGCTGTAATTCCAGGACTGCTGGGTTGGGCTGTGAGAGGCCGGTACATGCAGACTAAAGAGTGAACTTGCGAACAGGCAAAAAAATTGTTCGAACACGCGAACACCGTTAAAGTCTATGTGACACGAACATGAAAAACCAAAAGTGCTAATTTTAAAGGCTTATATGCATGGTATTGTCATAAAAAGTGTTTCGGGACCCGGGTCCTGCCCCAGGGGACATGTTTTTTTCGGGAGCAGTGATTTTAATAATGCTTAAAGTGAAACAATAAAAGTGAAATATTCCTTTAAATTTCGTACCTGGGGGTGTCTATAGTATGCCTGTAAAGTGGCGCATGTTTCCCATGTTTAGAACTGTCCTGCAGCAAAATTTAACTTCTAAAGGAAAAAAAGTAATTTAACCACTTCAGCCCCGGAGGATTTGGCTGCCCTTTTTTTGCGATTTGGCACTGCGTCGCTTTAACTGACAATTGTGCGGTCGTGCGACGCGGCGACCAAACAAAATTGACGTCCTTTTTTTCCCACAAATAGAGCTTTCTTTTGGTGGTATTTGATCACCTCTGCAGTTTTTATTTTTTGTGCTATAAACAAAAATAGAGCGTAAATTTTTTAAATTTTGCTATAATAAATATCCCCAAAAAATCTAGAAAAAAAATAAAAATTTCCACAGTTTAGGCCGATACGTATTCTTCTACATATTTTTGGTAAAAAAAATCGCAATAAGCGTATATTGATTGGTTTGCACAAGAGTTAAAGCATCTACAAAATAGGGGTACTTTTATGGCATTTTTATTATTATTATTTTTTTTACTAGTAATGGCGGCGATCTGCGACTTTATGGCGGACACGTTTGACACATTTTTGGGACCATTGTCATTTTTACAGCGTTTAGCGCTATAAAAATGCACTGATTACTGTGAAAATGACACTGGCAGTGAAGGGGTTAATCACTAGGTGGTGCTGAAGTGGTTAAGTGTGTCCTAGGGAGTGCTTTTAACTGTAGGGGGATGGGCTGTGTGTGACACGACACTGATCACCGCTTCCGATTACAGGAAGCGGTGATCAGTGTCCTGTCACTAGGAAGAATGGGGAAATGCTTGTTTACATCAGCATTTCCCCGTTCTTCCTCACCGTGAGACGATCGCGGGTGTCCCTGCGGTCGGACTCACAGAGCTTGCGGCGGCGCGCATCCACAATGCTGCTTCTTAAAGGGGACTTATACTGTATATACGTCCATCTGCCTGCCCATGCCTATCTGCCGACGTATATCGTTGTGCGGCGGTCACTATGTGGTTAATAGGCATCTGATCCCAAAACCATAGAAGTTGATATATCACAGTTTTCTGGGATGGCTTTCTACAAGATCTTGGTTTGTCTTTGGGAATTTGTGCCCGTTCAGACAAAGCATTTGTGAGGTGTTAGAAGAGAATTCATCCCACAGGTGTGCAGTAGGGTTGAGGTCAGGGCTCTGTGTAGGCCACCCAAGTTCCTCCTCAACAAACCCATCAAACCATGTCTTTATGAATATAGCTTTGCTCACAGAGGCACCGCCATGGTGGAATAGAAAAATACTTTAAATTGATGCCACAAGGGTGGAAGTATACAATTGTCTAAATGGCTTTGTTTGCTGTAGAATTATCATTACCCTGCACTGAGAATACCTGAACTCAATAATTTGGAGGGCTGTCCACATTCTTTTGGCCCTATATTGGATGTACAGTTTAACCGCTTAAGAACCGCCGCACGCAGATTTACGTTGATAAAATGGCACGGCTGGGCAGATGGGCGTACCGGTACATCCCCTTTAATTTGCCGCCGTGTGGTCGTGCGCGCGCTGCCGGCACGCTCGCGACCCTGATGCAAGCTCCGTAACCTTGCCCGCGGGAACCCGCAGACTCGATTTCCGCTGTTGTCCCGCGATTGTGTCACGGAGCTGAAGAACGGGGAGATGTCAGTGTAAACACATCTCCCCATTCTTCCTAGTGACATGTCACTGATCGAATGCTCCCTCCCACTGGGAGCAGCGATCAGTGATGTGTCACTCAAAGCCACGCCCCCTAACAGTTAGAATCACTCCCTAGGACACACTTAACCCATTCAGCGCCCCCTACAGGTTAACCCCTTCACTGCCAGTGTAATTTTTACAGTAATCAGTGCATTTTTATAGCACTGATCGCTGTAAAAATGACAATGGTCCCAAAATGGTGTCAAAAGTGTCCGATGTGTCCGTCATGATGTTGCAGTCGCGATAAAAATCGCTGATCGCCGCCATTACTAGTAAAAAAATATATATATTAATAAAAATGGCATAAAACTATCCCCTATTTTGTAGACGCTATAACTTTTGCTCAAACCAATCAATAAACCCTTATTGCGATTTTTTTAACCAAAAATATGTAAACATTCTGCCGGGAATCCCGACGGGAAAATAGAGAGCAGGTTCTCTATTTTTTTCCGGCAGTTTTCCAGTCAGGAAAACTGCTAGGAAGCATACACAGGCCGGGATTCCCGGCCAAAAGCTCTCCTGGCAGTTTTCCTGCCGGGAAAACCGGTCGTCTGTACAGGGCTTGAGGATCGTTAAGAGCAGGATATTAGCAATGATTATTGTGAGTGGGACCTTAGCAACCTAGAGGAATCCTTAGAGCAGGAGTGTTCAACCTGTGGCTAAATACGGCTTTAATTGCAGCCCAACACAAGATTGTAAACTTTTAATTTTTGGGGGAATTTTTTGTGAAAATGCATTTATACTTAGCAAACACATGCAGCTGAAGATAAAAAATAAAATTTGATAGTGCCTCTTTACTGGACTTTTATAAGTTTTATCTTCCCAAAGAAAAATCTCCAACTTTTCACAATCCCGCCTTATTTTACTTTTATAATATACCTACAAAAAAAAATTGGTTTTATTACTCAGATAGGTACATTATCTATATCACTGAGCGTAAACTTGTGATCTGCCTGACTTTTTCTGCTCATCAGCTATCCTTATGCCCCGTACACTCGGTCGGAATTCCCGACAGAAAAAGTCAGATGGGAGCTTTTGGTCGGAAATTCTGACCGTGTGTAGGCTCCATCAGACTTTTTCTGACGGGAATTCAGACAGAAATAGATTGAGAGCAGGTTCTCAATTTTCCCATAGGAATTTCCGACTGACGTTTTCCCTTTGGAAATTCTGACCGTGTGTACGGGGCATTATTGTTAGTGTATTTTATGTGTGGTCCAAGACAATTCCTCTACTTCCAATATGGCCCAGGGAAGTCAAAAGGTTGGACACCCCTGCCTTACAGTACTGTATTTAGGAGAGATAAAGTAGCAGGATGCAGTTTTATGCAGATGGGATACTGTATCTTGGTGACTTGGCACCCAAAAAACAATAGTGCCTATGTCTGTTAAAGGCAGTAAAGCTATTTTACCCTTGAAGAGACTCTTCTGTATTGATACTTGATAAAAGAGACAATTACAGCTGTGTGAAGAAGTAATTACCCCTGTCCCATCCCGAATCATGAATGAACTGTGATTAACCACAATTTTTTGGAAAGCTGAGTTAAATTCCACTTGCCACACCCTGGCCTGATTACTGCCAGACCCGTGGAATCAAGAAATCACATAAATAGAAACTGTCTGACAAAGTGAAGCATGCTAACAGATCACAAAAAGCCACACAGCATGCCACAATCTAAAAAAAGAACAGATTAGAAACAAAGTAATGTACATGTATCGGTCTGGGAAGGGTTTCAAAGCCATTTCTAAGGCATTGGATCTTTAGTGAACCACAGGGAGAGCCATTATCCACAAATGGAGATAACTTGGCCGGCCTACAAAAATTACTCCAAGAGCATGACGACAACTTATCCAGGAGGTCATAAAAGAACCCAGAACATCACCTAAAGAACTGCAGGCCTCACTTGCCTCAGGTGAGGTCAGTGTTTATCATAAACACTGACCTCACCTGAGGCAAGTGAGGCCTGCAGTTCTTTAGGTGATGTTCTGGGTTCTTTTATGACCTCCTGGATGAGTTGTCGTCATGCTCTTGGAGTAATTTTTGTAGGCCGGCCAAGTTATCTCCATTTGTGGATAATGGCTCTCCCTGTGGTTCACTAAAGATCCAATGCCTTAGAAATGGATGAGCTCGGTGTTCGAGTCGAACATAAGTTCGACTCGAACATCGGCTGTTCGACCGTTCGGCGAACATCAAACGATTTGGGCCGTTCGCGCCAAATTCGAGTGACGCGAACGGCCCACAATACACTGCGCCATCGCAGTGCAATCCCGGCGCTGTGATTGGCCAAGCATGCACTGTGACCCCGCATGCTTGGCCAATCACAGCGCCGGCAGCTAGGAGAGCCATAATTGGCCACAGGCAGGTTGCCTGTGGCCAATTATAGCTCAGGGGGTTTAGCACACGCCCCACACTATAAAAGGCCGCCAGCGCGGCGGCCTTGTGTAGTGTGTTCCGGCGCAGGGAAAGAGTTACATAGGCAGGGACAGTGTCAGTGCTATTTGTACCTCAAACTTGTGTGTAGGGAGAGAGAAGGATAGGCAGGGAGAGTGCCAGTGTCATATTCTTTGCTAAACCTTGTGTGCAGGGAGAGAGAAGGATAGGCAGGGGACAGTGTCAGTGTCACATTCTTTGCTAAACCTTGTGTGCAGGGAGAGAGAAGGATAGGCAGGGAGAGTGTCAGTGTCATACATTGATAAACCTTGTGTGCAGGAAGAGAGAAGGATAGGCAGGGGACAGTGTCAGTGTCATATTCTTTGCTAAACCTTGTGTGCAGGGAGAGAGAAGGATAGACAGGGAGAGTGCCAGTGTCATATACTTTGATAAACCTTGTGTGCAGGGAGAGAGAAGGATAGGCAGTGTCAGTGTCATTGTTGCTAAGCCTCCTGGTCATATTACACCTGAAGTTAGCCTGTATTGCTGCTTTTTCCTGGTGTGTTACACCAACAGGCATTTGCGGCACTTACAGCGGGCGGAGTGTGCCTCCTGATCATATTACACCTGAAGTTAGCCTTTATTGCTGCTTTTTCCTGGTGTGTTACACCAACAGGCATTTGCAGCACCTACAGCAGGCGTAGTGTGATTCCTGCAAAATATACTCCTGAAGCTAGGACTTATTGCTGGTTTTCCCATTTCCCTGCAGGCCATTAGAATGTCTGGAAGACAAACAAGGAGAGGCAGACAGTCAGGAGCCAATAAAAGAGGGCTAGCAGGCTCTGTGTCTAGAGACAACAATGCTGGTCGTGGACGCGGTGCATCGCCATCAGCACGTGGCCATGGGACACGCTTGTCCTTTTTTTTCGGCAGCTGGACGTGTTGAGCCGCATCATGCCGAAGACTTGGTAGAGTGGATGACCAAGCCCTCCTCATCCTCCTCATCCTCTCTCACCCAGGCTCAGGGTACTGGCAAAGCAGCTGCCAAAGCGTCCTCTTCCCTGGTATCAATGTCATCATCAGTCACTCCTTCCCTAGACCAACCATGTCCTCCTGAGGAGTCCCCCAAACTGTTTGAGCACAGTGTTGGGTACATGCTCCAGGAGGATGCCCAGCATTTCGAAGGGTCTGATGATGATACCCAGCTAGAGGAAGGCAGTAGCGTGAGAGCAGAGAGAGGGGATGCTCAAGAAGGACACCAATCTGGCAGTCATGTTCCAGCAGCTGCAGCATACTGCCAGATTGGCTCCAGTGATGAGGAGGGAGGGGATGATGAGGTCACTGACTCCACATGGGTGCCTAATAGGAGAGAGGAGGAGGAGGAGGATGAGGAGGAGGCACATCTCCAACGAGGCAGGATGCCCTCGGGGGGCCAGCGTAAGGGCAGCACACCGACGGAATCACACCGCAGAGCTCCGCCTGTGCAGGGCGCTGCCTCTGCCCGTTATTCAAAAAGTTCTTTGGTGTGGGCCTTTTTTGAGTCGAGTGCATCAGATCGCACAGCTGCTGTTTGCAACATATGTCTCAAGCATATATCGCGTGGCCAAAACATCACCCGCTTGGGCACCACATGCTTGACCAGACATATGTTGACCTGCCATACAGCTCATTGGCAAGCCTACCTTAAAGACCCACACCAAAGAACAAAGTGGACCTCTCCTTGCACCGCATCAGCTGGGATCTCCAACCCCACTATACCTTCAGTCCTCTCTGAAACCTGCACTGAGAGGAATGAAGGTGTAGAATTAGGTGTGTCACAGCCAAGTACTTGCGGGCACTCTGCTAGCAGTACACCGACGTCCGATTCTAGCAGGCAAATTTCCCTGCCCCAGCTGCTGTACTGTCGAAAGAAGTTCACTCCCAGCCATCCACATGCCCAGCGGTTGAATGCTAGCTTGGCTAAATTGCTAGCGCTTCAACTGCTGCCTTTTCAGTTGGTAGACTCGGCCCCCTTCCGTGAGTTTGTGCAATGTGCGGTTCCTCAGTGGCAGGTTCCCAAACGCCACTTTTTCTCACGGAAGGCGATTCCGGCTCTCTACCGGCATGTGGAAGGCAATGTCTTGGCCTCGCTGGACAGGGCGGTCAGCGGTAAGGTGCATATTACCGCTGACTCATGGTCCAGCAGGCATGGACAGGGACGTTACCTTTCTTTCACGGCTCATTGGGTCACTCTTTTGGCAGCTGGGAAGGATGCAGGACAAGGTGCAGTAGTGTTGGAGGTTGTTCCACCGCCACGCCTCCAAAATGCTACTACTGGTTGTGACACACCCCTGTCCTCCACCCCCTCCTCTTCTTCTTCCTCCATGGCCTCTTCCTGTGCTTTGTCCTCGGAACCAGCGGTGCTCCGTAGGCGTTCAAGGGGCTACGCAATTACGCAGGCAAAAATATGCCATGCCGTGCTTGCGTTGGTGTGTTTGGGGGACAGGAGCCACACTGGGGCAGAGGTTCTGTCTGCTCTGCAGGGGCAGGCCGAGAGGTGGTTGACGCCACGCCAGCTTAAGCCAGGAATGGTAGTTTGCAACAATGGCACCAACCTCCTCTCCGCTCTCCGACAGGTGCAGCGGTTCTTGGGCAGGTACCCGGGCTAACAGGATGTCCTGAGGCAGGCCAGGAAAGTCTGTGTGCATTTCCGCAGATCTTATAATGCCAGTGCTCGCCTGGCTGAGCTGCAAAAGGAGTTGAACCTGCCCAAGAACCGCCTTATATGTGACATGCCCACCAGGTGGAACTCAACGTTGGCCATGCTGCAGCGGCTGCACACGCAGCAGAGGGCCATCAATGAGTACCTGTGTGACTACGGCACCAGGACAGGGTCAGGGGAGCTTGGGTTTTTTCACCACGCCACTGGGGCATGATCAGGGATGCATGCACTGTCCTGGCACCATTTGAGGAGGCCACGAGGATGGTGAGCAGTGACAGTGCATGCATCAGTGACACTGTACCTCTTGTCCACCTGTTGGAACATACACTGCGTGGAATAATGGACAGGGCACTTGAGGCAGAACAGAGGCAGGAAGAGGAGGACTTCCTTGCCTCTCAAGGCCCCCTTTACCCAGACAGTGTTCCTTCTGTCCCACCCATTGCACAGGAAGAAGAGGAGGAGAAGGATTGTGTCAGCATGGAGGTGGAGCCTGGCACTCAGCATCATCAGCAGCAGTCTTTTAGGGATGATTTACAGTCCCAAGAAACCAGTGGACTTGTACGTGGCTGGGAGGAGGTGGCTGCGGATCATGTCGTCCTTAGTGACCCAGAGGACTCCGGACCGAATGCCTCAGCTAACCTACGCTGCATGGCCTCCCTGATCCTGCAAAGTCTGCGGAAGGATCCTCGTATTCTTCGGATCAAGGAGAGGGACCATTACTGGCTGGCCACTCTCCTTGATCCACGGTACAAGGGTAAGGTTGCGGACCTTATCTTACCGTCGCAGAGGGAGCAGATGATGAGACAACTCCGGGAGGCCTTGCAGAAAGGTCTGTGCAACGCGTTCCCAGAGACTGGGAGGTTACAAACTCCTGGTCCTGGACAACGAGTTGCTGAGGCTTCGGTCAGTCAAAGAAGGAGCGGTGGGGAAGGTGGCCGTCTGACCGATGCGTTCAGACAATTCTTTAGTCCGCAGCCCCAAGGTATGATCGGTAGTGATGAGCCGAACACCCCCCTGTTCGGTTCGCACCAGAACCCGCGAACGGACCGAAAGTTCGAACGAACATTAGAACCCTATTAAATAGAATGGATGCGAACGTTCGAATTCTAAAGTGCTAATTATAACAACTATTATGCATGTTATTGTCCTAAAAAGGGTTTGGGAACCCGGGTTCTGCACCAGGGGACATGTATCAATGCAAAAAGAAGTTTTAAAAACGGTCGTTTTTCGGGAGCAGTCATTTTAATGATGCATAAAGTGAAAAAAAAAAGTCAAATATTCCTTTAAATATCGTACCTGGGGGGTGTCTAAAGTATGCCTGTGAAGTGCCACGTGTTTCCCGTGTTTAGAACTGTCCCTGCACAAAATGACACTTCTAAAGGAAAAAAAAGCCATTTAAAACTGCTTGCGGCTTTAATGTAATGTCTGGTCCCGGTAATATGGATGAAATTCTTTAAGAAAAATGGCATAGCTACCCCATGACCCCCCCCCCCCCCACCCCAGCCCATTACCAGCCCCTTTGGGTCTTGTATGGATATTAAGGGGAACCCCGCACATAAAATAAAAAAGGCCCTATATACTCTGAACAGCCCTATACAGGCGGTGCATACAAGACAGGGACTGTAGGTTTGTTCTTATGTAGAATCTGTTTGTAATTTTGAACAGGTACATTGTTGAAGTGTAGCTCCAGACCAAAAATCTATTTTTAAACTTTTTGGAAAACATAGGTAAGGGTTATCACCCCTGTAACATTTGTTTTGCTGTCTGTGCCCCTGTTCAGAACATTTCACCTCACTTTCCGTCCCAATGACAACTGTTTTTGAAATGTGGTGTTTTTCTTGAAACAAGGATTGCTGATAAAGCATCAGTACAGAGGAGACACCTTTCTCCCATATTTATTCTTACAGGAGAGAATTTTCCTTCCTAGTGGTAGATTTCCTCTCACTTCCTGTTGTCTTCTTGCGTTTGCAAGTAGGAGTCGTTTGTAAGTTGGATGTTTGAAAGTAGGGACCTGCCGTATATACTCTGCAGAAATAGGCCCCTTAGTTGTTGGTGTTGGCACAACACTGTAAGCACTCACAGTTACTCTTGGTTGGTGCTGGAACGCCCTGCTGTCAACTATTATATCAGGAATTTTAATTACATATAATTGTTGAACAGTGGTAGTAAAAATTGGGCCTTTGATGGTGGTGCTGGTGCCACAACACTGTAAGCCCTGACAGTTACTCTTGGTGGGTGCAGCAATGGGCCCTGCTGTGAATTATTAGATCAAGAATTGTAATTACATGCCCCTGTTGAACAGGGGCTGAAAAATTGGGCCTTAGGCACTGGTGGCACAACACTGCAACC
This sequence comes from Rana muscosa, assembly GCA_029206835.1. Taxonomy (NCBI): domain Eukaryota; kingdom Metazoa; phylum Chordata; class Amphibia; order Anura; family Ranidae; genus Rana; species Rana muscosa. The sequence continues at coordinate 58,488,742 of CM055117.1, read as the reverse complement.
CCTCACAGATACTGTACTTGGAGCACAGCAATGAGCCCTGTTGCAAAGTATTGCTTCAAAAATTGTAATGACACGCCCCTGTTAAACAGGGGCTGAAAAATTTGGCCTTAGGCACTGGTGGCACAACACTGCAACTCCTCACAGATACTGTACTTGGAGTACAGCAATGAGCCCTGTTGCAAAGTATTGCTTCAAAAATTGTAATTACACGCCCCTGTTAAACAGGGGCTGAAAAATTGGGCGTTAGGCACTGGTGGCGGCACCCATAAACAAAAATGATCTTCCAAGCTATCATCATCAATCGTATCATTGAGGACTCGGAGGAGGAGGATAGCCAGTCAACATAACAGCACAGGCACTCAGCATCAGCATCAGTCTTGAAGGGATGTGACATGTTAAAATCAATTAGTCTGTTATATCAGCATCAGGTGTGTGGTAGCTGGTGGTGATCCAAGACTGGTTCATCTTGATGAAAGTCAGTCGATCAACCGAGTCGGTGGACAGGCGCACCCTGTGATCCGTGACAAATCCTCCAGCAGCACTGAATGTGCGTTCCGAAAGAACGCTGGATGCAGGACAGGCCAGTAGCTCAATTGCATACTGTGCAAGCTCTGGCCAGTGATCCATCCTCAAGACCCAGTAAGCCAGAGGATTTTCGGTGGGGAAGGTGTCCAAGTCTGACCTTGCCCCTAGATATTCCTGCACCATGTTTATCAGACGCTGGCGATGGTTGCTGGAACCGATCATACTTTGGGGCTGCGGACTAAAGAATTGTCTGAACGCATCGGTCAGACGGCCACCTTCCCCACCGCTCCTTCTTTGACTGGCCGAAGCCTCAGCAACTCGTTGTCCAGGACCAGGAGTTTGCAACCTCCCAGTCTCTGGGAACGCGTTGCACAGACCTTTCTGCAAGGCCTCCCGGAGTTGTCTCATCCTCTGCTCCCTCTGCGACGGTAACATAAGGTCCGCAACCTTACCCTTGTACCGTGGATCAAGGAGAGTGGCCAGCCAGTAATGGTCCCTCTCCTTGATCCGAAGAATACGAGGATCCTTCCGCAGACTTTGCAGGATCAGGGAGGCCATGCAGCGTAGGTTTGCTGAGGCATTCGCTCCGGAGTCCTCTGGGTCACTAAGGACGACATGATCCGCAGCCACCTCCTCCCAGCCACGTACAAGTCCACTGGTTTCTTGGGACTGTAAATCATCCCTAAAAGACTGCTGCTGATGATGCTGAGTGCCAGCCTCCACCTCCATGCTGACACAATCCTCCTCCTCCTCCTCCTCCTCCTCCTCCTCCTCTTCCTGTGCGATGGGTGGGACAGAAGTAACACTGTCTGGGTAAAGGGGGCCTTGAGAGGCAAGGAAGTCCTCCTCTTCCTGCCTCTGTTCTGCCTCAAGTGCCCTGTCCATTATTCCACGCAGCGTGTGCTCCAACAGGTGGACAAGAGGTACAGTGTCACTGATGCATGCACTGTCACTGCTCACCATCCTCGTGGCCTCCTCAAATGGTGCCAGGACAGTGCATGCATCCCTGATCATGCCCCACTGGCGTGGAGAAAAAAAAACAAGCTCCCCTGACCCTGTCCTGGTGCCGTAGTCGCACAGGTACTCATTGATGGCCCTCTGCTGCGTGTGCAGCCGCTGCAGCATGGCCAACGTTGAGTTCCACCTGGTGGGCATGTCACATATAAGGCGGTTCTTGGGCAGGTTCAACTCCTTTTGCAGCTCAGCCAGGCGAGCACTGGCATTATAAGATCTGCGGAAATGCACACAGACTTTCCTGGCCTGCCTCAGGACATCCTGTAAGCCCGGGTACCTGCCCAAGAAGCGCTGCACCACCAGGTTAAGGACGTGAGCCACACAGGGCACATGGGTCAGTTGTCCCTGTCGGAGGGCGGAGAGGAGGTTGGTGCCATTGTCGCAAACCACCATTCCTGGCTTAAGCTGGCGTGGCGTCAACCACCTCTCGGCCTGGCCCTGCAGAGCAGACAGGACCTCTGCCCCAGTGTGGCTTCTGTCCCCCAAACACACCAGCGCAAGCACGGCATGGCATCTTTTTGCCTGCGTACTTGCGTAGCCCCGTGAACGGCTACGGAGCACCGCTGGTTCATAGGACAAACCACAGGAAGAGGCCATGGAGGAAGAAGAAGAGGAGGGGGTGGAGGAGAGAGGTGTGTCACAACCAGTAGTAGCATTTTGGAGGCGTGGCGGTGGGACAACCTCCAACACTACTGCACCTTGTCCTGAATCCTTCCCAGCTGCCAAAAGAGTGACCCAATGGGCCGTGAAAGAAAGGTAACGTCCCTGTCCATGCCTGCTGGACCATGAGTCAGCGGTAATATGCACCTTACCGCTGACCGCCCTGTCCAGCGAGGCCAAGACATTGCCTTCCACATGCCGGTAGAGAGCCGGAATAGCCTTCCGTGCGAAAAAGTGGCGTTTGGGAACCTGCCACTGAGGAACCGCACATTGCACAAACTCACGGAAGGGGGCCGAGTCTACCAACTGAAAAGGCAGCAGTTGAAGCGCTAGCAATTTAGCCAAGCTAGCATTCAACCGCTGGGCATGTGGATGGCTGGGAGTGAACTTCTTTCGACGGTCCAGCAGCTGGGGCAGGGAAATTTTCCTGCTAGAATCGGACGTCGGTGTACTGCTAGCAGAGTGGGCGCAAGTACTTGGCTGTGACACACCTAATTCTACACCTTCATTCCTCTCAGTGCATGTTTCAGAGAGGACTGAAGTTATAGTGGGGTTGGAGATCCCAGCTGATGCGGTGCAAGGAGAGGTCCGCTTTGTTCTTTGGTGTGGGTCTTTGAGGTAGGCTTGCCAACGAGCTGCATGGCAGGTCAACATATGTCTGGTCAGGCATGTGGTACCCAAGCGGCTGATGTTTTGGCCACGCGATATACGCTTGAGACATATGTTGCAAACAGCAGCTGTGCGATCTGATGCACTAGCCTCAAAAAAGGCCCACACCAAAGAACTTTTTGAATGACGGGCAGAGGCAGCGCCCTGCACAGGCGGAGCTCTGCGGTGTGATTCCGTCGGTGTACTGCCCTTACGCTGGCCACCAAAGGGCATCCTGCCTCGTTGGAGATGTGCCTCCTCCTCATCCTCCTCCTCCTCCTCTCTCCTATTAGGCACCCACGTGGAGTCAGTGACCTCATCATCCCCTCCCTCCTCATCACTGGAGCCAATCTGGCAGTATGCTGCAGCTGCTGGAACATGACTGCCAGATTGGTGTCCTTCTTGAGCATCCCCTCTGTCTGCTCTCACGCTACTGCCTTCCTCTAGCTGGGTTTCATCATCAGACCCTTCGAAACGCTGGGCATCCTCCTGGAGCATGTACCCAACACTGTGCTGAAACAGTTCGGGGGACTCCTCAGGAGGAGGACATGGTGGGTCTAGGGAAGGAGTGACTGATGATTTGTCTGACATTGATACCAGGGAAGACGACGCTTTGGCAGCTGCTTTTCCAGTACCCTGAGCCTGGGTGAGAGAGGATGAGGAGGAGGAGGAGGGCTTGGTCATCCACTCTACCAAGTCTTCGGCATGATGTGGCTCAACATGTCCAGCTGCCGAAAAGAAGGACAAGCGTGTCCCATGGCCATGTGCTGATGACAATGCACCGCGTCCACGACCAGCACTGTTGCCCCCAGACACAGAGCCTGCTTGCCCTCTTTTATTGCCTCCTGACTGTCTGCCTCTCCTTGTTTGCCTTCCAGACATTCTAATAGATGGCCTGCAGGGAGATGGGAAAAAAGCAATAAGGGCTACCTTCAGGTGTCCTTCTCTGTCCCTTGAAACAAGGACTTTCACAGTGAAAGAAACTGACACTCTCCCTACCTACAGTTTTCTGTCCCTAGAAAAAATGTTTTTTTTAATCACAATATAGCACAAGAAAAATTCACTCACTGTCCTTACAGGTCCCTGGAAACAAGGACTTGCAGAGTGAAAGGAAAAAAACACTCTCCCTACCTACAGTTTTCTGTCCCTAGAAAAAATGTTTTTTTTAATCACAATATAGCACAAGAAAAATTCACTCACTGTCCTTACAGGTCCCTGGAAACAAGGACTTGCAGAGTGAAAGGAAAAAAACACTCTCCCTACCTACAGTTTTCTGTCCCTAGAAAAAATGTTTTTTTTAATCACAATATAGCACAAGAAAAATTCACTCACTGTCCTTACAGGTCCCTGGAAACAAGGACTTGCAGAGTGAAAGAAAAAAAACACTCTCCCTACCTACAGTTTTCTGTCCCTAGAAAAAATGTTTTTTTTAATCACAATATAGCACAAGAAAAATTCACTCACTGTCCTTACAGGTCCCTGGAAACAAGGACTTGCAGAGTGAAAGAAAAAAAACACTCTCCCTACCTACAGTTTTCTGTCCCTAGAAAAAATGTTTTTTTTAATCACAATATAGCACAAGAACAATTCACTCACTGTCCTTACAGGTCCCTGGAAACAAGGACTTGCAGAGTGAAAGAAAAAAAACACTCTCCCTACCTACAGTTTTCTGTCCCTAGAAAAAATGTTTTTTTTAATCACAATATAGCACAAGAAAAATTCACTCACTGTCCTTACAGGTCCCTGGAAACAAGGACTTGCAGAGTGAAAGAAAAAAAACACTCTCCCTACCTACAGTTTTCTGTCCCTAGAAAAAATGTTTTTTTTAATCACAATATAGCACAAGAAAAATTCACTCACTGTCCTTACAGGTCCCTGGAAACAAGGACTTGCAGAGTGAAAGGAAAAAAACACTCTCCCTACCTACAGTTTTCTGTCCCTAGAAAAAATGTTTTTTTTAATCACAATATAGCACAAGAAAAATTCACTCACTGTCCTTACAGGTCCCTGGAAACAAGGACTTGCAGAGTGAAAGGAAAAAAACACTCTCCCTACCTACAGTTTTCTGTCCCTAGAAAAAATGTTTTTTTTAATCACAATATAGCACAAGAAAAATTCACTCACTGTCCTTACAGGTCCCTGGAAACAAGGACTTGCAGAGTGAAAGGAAAAAAACACTCTCCCTACCTACAGTTTTCTGTCCCTAGAAAAAATGTTTTTTTTAATCACAATATAGCACAAGAAAAATTCACTCACTGTCCTTACAGGTCCCTGGAAACAAGGACTTGCAGAGTGAAAGAAAAAAAACACTCTCCCTACCTACAGTTTTCTGTCCCTAGAAAAAATGTTTTTTTTAATCACAATATAGCACAAGAAAAATTCACTCACTGTCCTTACAGGTCCCTGGAAACAAGGACTTGCAGAGTGAAAGAAAAAAAACACTCTCCCTACCTACAGTTTTCTGTCCCTAGAAAAAATGTTTTTTTTAATCACAATATAGCACAAGAAAAATTCACTCACTGTCCTTACAGGTCCCTGGAAACAAGGACTTGCAGAGTGAAAGAAAAAAAACACTCTCCCTACCTACAGTTTTCTGTCCCTAGAAAAAATGTTTTTTTTAATCACAATATAGCACAAGAACAATTCACTCACTGTCCTTACAGGTCCCTGGAAACAAGGACTTGCAGAGTGAAAGAAACTGACACTCTCCCTACCTACAGTTTTCTGTCCCTAGAATAAATGTTTTTTTAAGCACAATATAGCACAAGAACAATTCACTCACTGTCCTTACAGGTCCCTGGAAACAAGGACTTGCAGAGTGAAAGAAAAAAAACACTCTCCCTACCTACAGTTTTCTGTCCCTAGAAAAAATGTTTTTTTTAATCACAATATAGCACAAGAAAAATTCACTCACTGTCCTTACAGGTCCCTGGAAACAAGGACTTGCAGAGTGAAAGGAAAAAAACACTCTCCCTACCTACAGTTTTCTGTCCCTAGAAAAAATGTTTTTTTTAATCACAATATAGCACAAGAAAAATTCACTCACTGTCCTTACAGGTCCCTGGAAACAAGGACTTGCAGAGTGAAAGGAAAAAAACACTCTCCCTACCTACAGTTTTCTGTCCCTAGAAAAAATGTTTTTTTTAATCACAATATAGCACAAGAAAAATTCACTCACTGTCCTTACAGGTCCCTGGAAACAAGGACTTGCAGAGTGAAAGAAAAAAAACACTCTCCCTACCTACAGTTTTCTGTCCCTAGAAAAAATGTTTTTTTTAATCACAATATAGCACAAGAAAAATTCACTCACTGTCCTTACAGGTCCCTGGAAACAAGGACTTGCAGAGTGAAAGAAAAAAAACACTCTCCCTACCTACAGTTTTCTGTCCCTAGAAAAAATGTTTTTTTTAATCACAATATAGCACAAGAAAAATTCACTCACTGTCCTTACAGGTCCCTGGAAACAAGGACTTGCAGAGTGAAAGAAAAAAAACACTCTCCCTACCTACAGTTTTCTGTCCCTAGAAAAAATGTTTTTTTTAATCACAATATAGCACAAGAACAATTCACTCACTGTCCTTACAGGTCCCTGGAAACAAGGACTTGCAGAGTGAAAGAAACTGACACTCTCCCTACCTACAGTTTTCTGTCCCTAGAATAAATGTTTTTTTAAGCACAATATAGCACAAGAACAATTCACTCACTGTCCTTACAGGTCCCTGGAAACAAGGACTTGCAGAGTGAAAGAAAAAAAACACTCTCCCTACCTACAGTTTTCTGTCCCTAGAAAAAATGTTTTTTTTAATCACAATATAGCACAAGAAAAATTCACTCACTGTCCTTACAGGTCCCTGGAAACAAGGACTTGCAGAGTGAAAGAAAAAAAACACTCTCCCTACCTACAGTTTTCTGTCCCTAGAAAAAATGTTTTTTTTAATCACAATATAGCACAAGAAAAATTCACTCACTGTCCTTACAGGTCCCTGGAAACAAGGACTTGCAGAGTGAAAGAAAAAAAACACTCTCCCTACCTACAGTTTTCTGTCCCTAGAAAAAATGTTTTTTTTAATCACAATATAGCACAAGAAAAATTCACTCACTGTCCTTACAGGTCCCTGGAAACAAGGACTTGCAGAGTGAAAGAAAAAAAACACTCTCCCTACCTACAGTTTTCTGTCCCTAGAAAAAATGTTTTTTTTAATCACAATATAGCACAAGAACAATTCACTCACTGTCCTTACAGGTCCCTGGAAACAAGGACTTGCAGAGTGAAAGAAAAAAAACACTCTCCCTACCTACAGTTTTCTGTCCCTAGAAAAAATGTTTTTTTTAATCACAATATAGCACAAGAAAAATTCACTCACTGTCCTTACAGGTCCCTGGAAACAAGGACTTGCAGAGTGAAAGGAAAAAAACACTCTCCCTACCTACAGTTTTCTGTCCCTAGAAAAAATGTTTTTTTTAATCACAATATAGCACAAGAAAAATTCACTCACTGTCCTTACAGGTCCCTGGAAACAAGGACTTGCAGAGTGAAAGGAAAAAAACACTCTCCCTACCTACAGTTTTCTGTCCCTAGAAAAAATGTTTTTTTTAATCACAATATAGCACAAGAAAAATTCACTCACTGTCCTTACAGGTCCCTGGAAACAAGGACTTGCAGAGTGAAAGAAAAAAAACACTCTCCCTACCTACAGTTTTCTGTCCCTAGAAAAAATGTTTTTTTTAATCACAATATAGCACAAGAACAATTCACTCACTGTCCTTACAGGTCCCTGGAAACAAGGACTTGCAGAGTGAAAGAAAAAAAACACTCTCCCTACCTACAGTTTTCTGTCCCTAGAAAAAATGTTTTTTTTAATCACAATATAGCACAAGAAAAATTCACTCACTGTCCTTACAGGTCCCTGGAAACAAGGACTTGCAGAGTGAAAGGAAAAAAACACTCTCCCTACCTACAGTTTTCTGTCCCTAGAAAAAATGTTTTTTTTAATCACAATATAGCACAAGAAAAATTCACTCACTGTCCTTACAGGTCCCTGGAAACAAGGACTTGCAGAGTGAAAGGAAAAAAACACTCTCCCTACCTACAGTTTTCTGTCCCTAGAAAAAATGTTTTTTTTAATCACAATATAGCACAAGAAAAATTCACTCACTGTCCTTACAGGTCCCTGGAAACAAGGACTTGCAGAGTGAAAGGAAAAAAACACTCTCCCTACCTACAGTTTTCTGTCCCTAGAAAAAATGTTTTTTTTAATCACAATATAGCACAAGGACAATTCACTCACTCTCCTTCCAGGTCCCTGGAAACAAGGACTTGCAGAGTGAAAGAAACTGACACTCTCCCTACCTACAGTTTTCTGTCCCTAGAATAAATGTTTTTTTAAGCACAATATAGCACAAGGACAATTCACTCACTGTCCTTCCAGGTCCCTGGAAACAAGGACTTGCAGAGTGAAAGAAACTGACACTCTCCCTACCTACAGTTTTCTGTCCCTAGAATAAATGTTTTTTTAAGCACAATATAGCACAAGGACAATTCACTCACTGTCCTTCCAGGTCCCTGGAAACAAGGACTTGCAGAGTGAAAGAAACTGACACTGTCCCTACCTACAGTTTTCTGTCCCTAGAATAAATGTTTTTTTTAAGCACACTATAGCACAAGCACAAAACACACTGACACTCTCCCTACCTATCCTTCTCTTTCCCTAAACTAAAGGAATCCAGGTTAAGCAAGAAAGAAATAACAGTCACTGTCCCTGCCTATGCTGCTCTATCCCTGCTCCGGAACACACTACACTAGGCCGCCGTGCTGGCGGCCTTTTATAGTGTGGGGCGTGTACTAAACACCCTCAGCAATAATTGGCCACAGGCATCCTGCCTGTGGCCAATCATTGCTCTCCTCGCTGCCGGCGCTGTGATTGGCCAAGCATGCGGGGTCACAGTGCATGCTTGGCCAATCACAGCGCCTGGATGACACTGCGATGGCGTAGTGCATTGTGGGCCGTTCGCGTCACTCGAATTTGGCGCGAACGGCCCAAATCGTTCGATCTTCGTCGAACGATCGAACAGCCGATGTTCGAGTCGAACGTATGTTCGACTCGAACACGAAGCTCATCCCTAATGATCGGTTCCAGCAACCATCGCCAGCGTCTGATATACATGGTGCAGGAATACCTAGGGGCAAGGTCAAACTTGGACACCTTCCCCACCGAAAATTCTCTGGCTTACTGGGTCTTGAGGATGGATCACTGGCCAGAGCTTGCACAGTATGCAATTGAGCTACTGGCCTGTCCTGCATCCAGCATTCTTTCAGAACGCACATTCAGTGCTGCTGGAGGATTTGTCACGGATCACAGGGTGCGCCTGTCCACCGACTCTGTTGATCGACTGACCTTCATAAAGATGAACCAGTCTTGGATCACCACCAGCTACCAAACACCTGAAGCTGATATAACAGACTAATTTATTTTCAAATATCACATCCCTTCAAGACTGATGCTGATGCTGAGAGACTGTCCTGTTATGTTGACTGACTATCCTCCTCCTCCTCAATTATCCGATTGATGATGATAGCTTGGAAGAACATTTTTGTTTCTGGGTGCCGCCACCAGTGGCTAAGGTCCAATTTTTCAGCCCCTGTTTAACAGGGGCGTGTAATTACAATTTTTGATGCAATACTTTGCAACAGGGCTCATTGCTGTGCTCCAAGTACAGTATCTGTGAGGGGTTGCAGTGTTGTGGCACCAGTGCCTAAGGCCCAATTTTTCTGCCCCTGTTTAACAGGGGCATGTAATTAAAATTCTTGATCTAATAATTCACAGCAGGGCCCATTCCTGCGCCCACCAAGAGTAACTGTGAGGCCTTACAGTGTTGTGTCAACACCACCACCGCTAAAGGCCCAATTTTTCAGCCCCTGTTCAACAGGGGCATGCAATTACAATTCTTGATCTAATAATTCACAGCAGGGCCCATTCATGCGCCCACCAAGAGTAACTGTGAGGGCTCACAGTGTTGTGGCAACACCAACATGTAAGGGGCAAATTTCAGCTGAGTATATACGGCAGGCCCCTACTTTCAAACATCCAACTTACAAACGACTCCTCCTTGCAAACGGAAGGATACAACAGCAAGTGAGAGGAAATCTACCCCTAGGAAGGCAAATTCTCTCCTGTAAGAGTTAATATGGGAAAAAAAGTGTCTCCTCTCCACTGATGCTTTATCACCAATTCTTGTTTCAATAAAAACCCCAAATTTTCAAAAAACATTTGTCATTAGGACGGAAAGTGAGGTGAACTGTTCTGAACAGGTGCACACTGCACAGACAGCAAAACAAATGTTACAGGGGTGATAACCCTTCCCTATGTTTTCCAAAAAGCTTAAAAATAGATTTCTTGGCTGGAGCTACACTTAAACAATGTACCTGTTCAAAATTACAAACAGATTCTACATAAGAACAAACCTACAGTCCCTGTCTTGTATGCACCGCCTGTATACGGCTGTTTAGAGTATATAGGGCCTTTTTTATTTTGTGTGCGGGGTTCCCCTTAATATCCATACAAGACCCAAAGGGGCTGGTAATGGGCTGGGGTAGGGGGGGGGGTGATGGGGTAGCTATGCCATTTTTCTTAAAGATTTTCATCCATATTACCGGGACCAGACATTACATTAAAGCCGCAAGCAGTTTTAAATGGCTTTTTTTCCTTTAGAAATGTATATTTGTGCAGGGACAGTTCTAAACACGGGAAACACGTAGCACTTCACAGGCATACTTTAGACACCCCCCAGGTACGATATTTAAAGGAATATTTGACTTTTTTTTTTCACTTTATGCATCATTAAAATGACTGCTCCAGAAAAACTGCCGTTTTTAAAACTTTTTTTTGGATTGATACATGTCCCGTGGTGCAGAACCCAGGTTCCCAAACCCTTTTTAGGACAATAACATGCATAATAGTCATTATAATTAGCACTTTAGATTTCGAACGTTCGCATCCATTGTATTTAATAGGGTTCGAAAGTTCTGCGAACTTTTGGTCCGTTCGCGGGTTCTGGTGCGAATCGAACCCGGGGGTGTTCGGCTCATCACTATTTATGATTCAACAATAAGAAAGAGACTGGGCAAAATGGCCTCCATGGGAGAGTTCCAAGGCCAAAGCCACTGCTGACCAAAAAGAACACAAAGGCTCATCTCACGTTTACCAAAAAACATCTTGATTGTCCCCAAGGCTTTTAGGCAAATATTCTGTGGACTGATGAGACAAAAATTTTACTTTTTGGAAGGTGTGCGCCCCGTTACATCTGGCATAAAACTAACACAGCATTTCATAACAAGAACATCGTACCATCAGTCAGACATGGTGGTGGTAGCGTGATGGTCTGGGGCTACTTTGCAGCTTCAGGACCTGGACGACTTACCATAATTGATGGAACCATGAATTCTGAGCGCTACCAGAAAATCCTAAAGGAGAATGTCCAGCCATCAGTTCGTGACCTCAAGCTCAAGTGCACTTGGGTTATGCAGCAGGACAATGATCCGAAACACGACAGCAAGTCCACCTCCAAATGGTTCAAACAAAGCAACATTAAGGTTTTGGAGTGGCCTGGTCAAAGCCCGGAATTAAATCCAATTGAGATGCTGTATTATGACCTTACACAGGCCGGTCATGCTGGAAAACCCTCCAATGTGGCTGAATTAAAACAATTCTGCAAAGAAGAGCGGGACAAAATTCCTCCACAACAATGTGAAAGACTCATTGCCAGTTATCGCAAATGCTTGATTGCAGTTGTTGCCGCCAAGGGTGGCACAACCAGTTATTAGGTTTAGGGGGCATTACTTTTTTCACATAAAGCCAGGCAGGTTTGGACAGCTTTTTTTCCTTAATAAATAAAACCAACATTTAAAAACTGCATTTTGTATTTACTCGGGTTGTCTTTGTGTAATAATAAAAGTTGTTTGATGATCTGAGTCATTTAAGTGTGACAAATATGCAAAAAAAAATCAGTGAGGGCAAATACTTTTTTACACAACTGTATATTTCTGTATTTGTCTAGATCAGAGGTCTCCAAACTTTCTAAACAAATGGCCAGTTTATTGTCCTTCAGATTTTAGAGGGGGGGGGGGACTGTGGCCAGTCGTAGAGGAAATTTTCCTGACATCCGTCGGTATTAGGGGGTGGAATAGTGCCTCATCAATGGTATCATTACCCCATTGTTGGCGTTAGTGATAGGAGTGGTCCCCTATCATTGATATCAGTGGGAGGAATAGTGCCCCATTGTTGGTATCAGTGGGAAAATTGTGCCCCATTGTTGATGTCAGTTGGCAGAATAGTGTCTCATATCAGTGGGAGGAATGGTGCCCTAAGGGTTAGATAAAGGCAAGGAAAGGGCCGCATTTTGTAGACCAGTGGTCTAGATAGATAAATGGGGGAGGGGAAGGAACCATTGAAACCAAAGATTTACAGTGCCTTGAAAAAGTATTCATACCCCTTGAAATTTTCCACATTTTCTCATGTTATAACCAAAAACGTAAATGTATTTTATTGGGATTTTATGTAATAAATCAACACAAAGTGGCACATAATTGTGAAGTGGAAGGAATATGATAAATGGTTTTCAAAGTCTTTTACAAATAAATATCTGAAAAGTGTGGTGTGGATGTGTATTCAGCCCCCCCTGAGAATACTTAGTAGAACCACCTTTCGCTGCAATTACAGCTGCAAGTCTTTTTGGGGATGTCTCTACCAGCTTTGCACATCTAGAGAGGGAAATTTTTGCCCATTCTTCTTTGCAAAATAGCTCAAGCTCTGTCAGATTGGATGGAGAGCATCTGTAAACAGCAATTTTCAAGTCTTGCCACAGATTCTCAATGGGATTTAGGTCTGGACTTTGACTGGGCCATTCTAACACATGAATATGCTTTGATCTAAATCATTCCGTTGTAGCTCTGGCTGTATGTTTAGGGTCGTTGTCCTGCTGGAAGTCTTTTGCACACTCTAACAGGTTTTCTCCTAAGATTGCCATGTATTTGGCTCCATCCATCTACCCATCAACTCTGACCAGCTTCCCTGTCCCTGCTGAAGAAAATCATCCCCACAACATAATGCTGCCACCACCATGTTTCACAGTGGGGATGGTGTGTTCAGGGTGATGTGCAGTGTAAGTTTTCTGCCTCACATAGCATTTTGCTTTTAGGCCAAAACTTTTAATTTTGATCTCATCTGACCAGAGCACCTTCTTCCACATGTTTGCTGTGTCCCCCACATGGCTTCTCGCAAACGGGACTTCTTTTGGCTTTCTATAACAATGGCTTTCTTTTTGCCACTCTTCCATAAAGGCCAGATTTATGGAGTGCCCGACTAATAGTTGTCCTCTGGACAGATTCTCCTCTTGGCTTCTTTTATGATTAATGCTCTCCTTGCCTGGCCTGTCAGTTTAGGTCGACAGCCATGTCTTGGTAGGTTTGCAGTTGTGCCATACTCTTTCCATTTTTGGTTGATGGATTGAACAGAGCTCCGTGAGATGTTCAAAGCTTGGGATTTTGTTTTATAACCTAACCCTGCTTTAAACTTCTCCACAACTTTATCCCTGACCTGTCTGGTGTGTTCTTTGGCCTCTGTGATGCTGTTTGATCACTAACAAACCTCTAAAGGGCTTCACAGTACAGCTGTATTTATACACGTATCATGACAAAATGTGTAAAATTTCAAGGGGTATGCATACTTTTTCAAGGCACTGTATATACTTTTCTATCGTATCTCTTGCTTCTATTTTCTCATGCAACATAGTTTGTGTGACTCTCTGTTTACAAATGGTTTATTGAAAAATAAGTCTCAATACAATTTAACTGTACATTGGTAAGAGGTACATACATAAAGATGGGAGCAAAAAACATCAGAATAATGTATAGGTAGCAGTGGTATAAGAGGGAGGGGTACAAATAGTGGGATGTCTAATTGAATCATTGATAGGACCTTATAGAGGTATAAAGACCTTGTGGGTTTGTTTATTGATAACAAATAAAATTAAAAAAATCAACATTATCATATTATAGATCAATGAACCAACAGAGATAGATCCCAAGGTTTCCATTTTTTATCATATGTGTCCATAGTATCGAATAAAGTGTGATGAATATGTTCTGATAGCTTGATGGCCAGCATGCGATTCATAATTTGAGACCATGGCACAGTAGAGGAACGCCAGTTGAGAGCTATGGCCCAGTGTATTGAGCTGAACATTGTGTGTATTAGCCTGGTATATGCTATAGAAATATCTGGAATAGGATAGAAAAAGAGGCACATTTTAGATGTCAGTTCAATTCTTCTACCTATTATTTGTTCTATTTTGATTTTAGCTTGTTGCCATGTAGTTTTAAGGTGTGTACAATCCCAGAATGTGTGTATAAGGGAGCCTTGTACTGGGCATCCTCTAAAGCATAGGGGAGAAGTTGTTGGATAGAATGAGTTGATTATGTCTGGGGTGAGGTACCACCTATGCTGAAGTTTGATAGCGGATTCCCTGATGGAGGCTGTCTTGGTGCATTTTCGTAAATTATTAATCATACTGTCCCATTGTTCTATAGAGAAGGATTCATTCAAATCTGACTTCCACTGGGATATTTTACGTGTTTTGTCAGGTGTGTTGTGTTCATTTAGGTTTTTATAAATTCTGGATAATAAACTCCTATCGCGAGGTGAAGTAAGACAAATTTGTTCAAATATCTTGAAAGGAGTTTGGAGGGTGAGTGAAAAGTATTTTTGGTAGAAAAGCTTGATGTTGTTGTAGTTAGAGAGTTCTGTTTCTGTAAGTTTATATTCTGTTTGCAAATCTGAGAATGTACGAAATGTATTATTTTTTGTGAGTGATTTTAGGTTAGATAGTTTAAGGAGTTGCCATATAGTGTATTGATTCGAGTTTAGGTCGGGGGGGTAAAGAGGGGGTCCCCTATGAAAGAGGCTAGGGGAGGAATCTCTGATGAGATGTTAAATTTATGCTTATGTCTGTGCCATAATAGTAGGTTTTGGTGTACTACTTTGTTGAGGTGGCCTATTCTTTGAGTTTTGATAGATTTGGACCAAGGAAGACCCTGAAGGTTGTACGGTAGGACAGATTGTTCCTTAAACAATAGCCAAAGTATATAGCTGGACAGTGCATACCATTGCGCGAGTTGTGTATATCTAGCAGAAAGATAATATAGCCATAAGTTGGGTATACCCAGCCCTCCCTTCGACTGTGGTCTGAACATCAATGCATATCCAAATCTAGACTTTTTATTTTGCCATATGAATTTATTTATTTCTCTCTGTATAGAATTTAGGGTGTTTTTAGGTACCAAGAGAGGAAGTGCTCTAAAGAAGAATAGTCGTTTTGGTAGTATAACCATTTTGTAGCAACTATCCTACCCATAAACGAAATATGGTATGTTGACCATGATTTGAGTAAGTCTCTGATGTTTTAGAATAATCTAGGGTAATTAGTATGGTATAGGGCAGGGATATGCAATTAGCAGACCTCCAGCTGTTGCTAAACTACAAGTCCCATGAGGCATAGCGAGACTCTGACAGCAGCAAGTATGACACCCAGAGGCAGAGGCATGATGGGACTTGTAGTTTTGCAACAGCTGGAGGTCCGCTAATTGCATATCCATGGTATAGGGTTTTGTAAGATGGGGTGAAATGGATGCCTAAATATCTAAAGGATTCTGAACACCATTGAAAAGGGAATTTCTCTTTTAATATAGCAGTCAAATCAGGGGGGCAGTTGATTGGAAGGGCCGAACATTTAGATAAGTTTATACTTAAACCTGTGAGGTCATGGAATGTATCCAAAGTTTTGATAAGGTTTGGTAGTGAAATTAATGGTTCAGTGAGGAACAAGAGGATGTCGTCTGCATATAGACTTAATTAAAATTCATTCAAACCTTTTGTGTACCCTTTTATGTTAATATTATTGCGGATGGCGCAGGCAAGGGGCTCTATAGCGAGACCAAATAGGAGAGGGGATAAAGGGCAGCTCTGTCTTGTGCCTTTGCTTCGTGGGAAAAACTCTGAATTGTGGCCAGGGAGTTTGATATGAGTATGTGGATCATGGTATAGGGCTTTAAACCCGTGTAGAAACTCATTACTTATACCGTATCTGGGGAGTAGTGAGTCTAAGTAGGACCAGCTGACGCTATCAAAGGCTTTATGTATGTCTAAACTAAGTAGTAGTGTGGTTCTAGTGTGTAGGTTGGAATCTTGGATGATATTTGTTGCTAATCTAATATTGTCTGTGATTTGCCTGTCTGGGATAAAACCTGATTGATCCGGGTGGATTAAGGGTGGGATGACTGAGGCCAATCTGTCCGCTAACATCTTACCAAAAACATTGAGGTCATTATCTATGACTGAGAGCGGGAGGAAGTTCTGTGGGGTGGAGTGGTCTTTGTTTGGTTTTGGGTAATAGGGACATATTAGCTAGAAGCATTTCGGAAGGGAATTGGTTGCCTTGTAGGATATGGTTGAATAGTTTAACAAGGTTGGGAATTAAAATTGAAGCAATTTTTTTGTAATATGATGTTGAAAAGCCATCTGGACCTGGGGCTGTGGAGGTCTTTAATGAACTTATTATCCTATTTATTTCCGGTTCTGAACAGGGTTTGTTGGGTAGATAGAGTGGGTAGATGAATTTCATCAAGCCATTGTATCGAGGATTGTTTTGGGGTGTTTTGAGGAGAGGATAGGAGTTTCTTATAAAATTTCAAAAAACCTCCATAACTCCTTTGGGATGGGAGATTAGATTGCCTGCAGTGTTTCTTAGTTTATAGGTATGGGGAGGTTTCATGGATTGGTTCAATTTTCTGGCAAACATGGTGGATGAGGAGTTACTGTATAATAAGAATCCTGCCTTGGACCATCTAAGGGCTTTTTCTGTGTCTAAAGTTAGTAATGTGTCTAGGGCCATACGTTTCTCTTGAATTTGTTTTAGTATATCGCCAGAGGGGGATTGACTGTGTTTATGATATAGCTTGTCTAGATCTCTGGTTAGTGTTTTTATGTCAGTCAGTTTCATCCTATTTTTGGTAGATGCCATCTTGATTAGATGGCCTCTCATGACAGCCTTGTGGGCCATCCACCGTGATGTGGGAAGAATATCTGGGGAAGAGTTAAGTGTAAAGTACTCTTCCATGTTGGTTGTTAGCTGTTGTATATTAAGATGGTCTGTTAATAGTGCATCATTGATGCGCCATTTATGTGGTGTATTGGCAAGACCTATTTTTGAAGTGGTAAAAGATACAATCTGGTGATCCGACCAGGGACAAGAATGAATGTCTGCTTTTGATGAATTAGCTACTAAAATTGGGGTGCAGAAAATGTAATCTAATCTAGCAGAGCAATCATGTGGGTGTGAGTAAAAAGTGTAATTTTTGATGCCTATGTTATGTGCTCTCCATGTGTCAATGAGTTGGTGGTTATGTAATGTGCGGTTTAATGTTTTAGGGAAGGCTTTGGATGAGGGTACAACTCTACTCCTATCTAAGGTTGAATGTGCAGCTAAATTGAAGTCTCCGCCTACAATCAAATGGGGGGATAAGTATTTATCTAATGTATCAAATAAATTTGAAAAAAAGGATGCATGAGCTTCATTAGGTGCATATACAGAGGCTATTGTGACAAAACGTTCTCCAATGGAACCTTTTACAATCAGAAAGCAACTCTCTGGGTCTTTAAAGACATTTTGGGTTTCAAACACTACTGAATTTTTAATAAAAATAGCTGTTTCTCTTGTCTTGGAAGTGAATGTTGTATAATAGAATTGACCATATGCTTTGTCAAAAAATTTGGGGTGCTTGGATGCAGCGAAGTGCGTTTCTTGCACTAATATTATGTCAACCCCCAGTCTTTTATAATGGCGGAAGGCTTTTTTCTTTTTTTGGGGAAAATGTATGCCATTGGCATTGTGGGAAACTACTTTAAGTCCCATTAAGAATGTATAGATGAATGCTCTGGTATGAAAGATAGTGATACCAGTTAGTTATTTTTGAATCATGAAAAATGAAAATAAGATATGGTGATAGATTAGCAACATACCGAGCACCCCAATATGTAATCATATTATATGTAAGTACCAAACTTGAAGAAACATATGATAGCGATGTGTTAATCCTAGGCATAAAGACATTACCAAACCAGTATCTAATCAATCCGTTTTTTATGTGAGACTTTAGTACATTAGAACACATCAAAATAAACCAAAAGAACATTATTTCAAAATTTATAGGGTAACTAAACATGTTACCTAACTTATCATAGAATTGTAAAGAATGAATATAAAATAACAAGGGGTCAAACTGAAAAAAACTGTTTGACTTAGAAACAATAACCTTAGGACAGGGATGTCCATAGCTCACTTTAAGAGTCTTGCCGAAATGGGCTGCTAAAAGTAGGCCCAAAAGCACCAAGAAACGTGCTGTAAGATCCATATCTAGACTCCAAAATTGAGAGGGGGGTCAATCAAGCGGAGGCAGAGAGACTAAGCAACTCTCCATTTTTTATCTATACATTTTTTTTTTTTGCGTTATAGGAATTCCAGCTTTAACTAAGCCACATATATAACGAAAGAAAAAATTTAGTACACACCCCAAAGTGTGGTGAGTGTTATCTTGTGACATGAGGAGAAAAGGGATCATTGATTTGGTGCGATATACCTGGATTCACTGATCGCATGGGTGAGAAAGGAAAAAAAAAAAAGTAAGAAAGAAAGAAAGAAAATAAAACAAAACAAAAAAACGAAAGTTTAATTTTGCATGAGGTGTCTTCCATGGTCTAGCATGTCCCATAGATAAACTAAATAGTTTGTGCTAGTTAGTGGTGCTTTTCCACGATTAGCGAATCGCAAAGATGGAATAAAATATTGAAGTTTGTTGAGTGCGATTATTCTGGGCTGGTATAAAGCATAGAATAGCTAGAGTTTTAATGCCCGTCAGTAGCATTAATCAAGCAAAAGCAGAACATAAGTGTAAAAAAAAAAAAAAAAAAAGAACAGACTTGATGGATGCGACTTTCTTGGATTCGCATAGCTCATAAATGGGTTGAATAGTTTAACCTTAATTATTGATTCTATCATGGTCTAGCAAATCGTGTAGCAGAAATGAGAGATAATGAACTTGCATGAAGCGTCTAATTTCTTTCTCGTACATCACGGGACACAGAGCGACATAGTCATTACTAATGGGTTATATAGATACCGTCAGGTGCTGGCACTGGCAACTTCCAAAACCGGAAGTACCCTCCCCTATATAAGCCCCTCCCATCCGGGAGCACCTCAGTTTTTTGCCAGTGTCTAAGGTGTTGGCCAAGAAGAAACATGTGTTTTTCACTGAGCTTGCGTACAGGTTCTTTTGGGCCTCAGTAAGCTATTCCGGATCCGACCAAAAAAGCTTCATAGCTAAACGGTCGGTACCCGGGCCTTGCAGAGAAGAGCAAGGTTCTGCCTGTAATGCTTCTCTTAGGAGAGCTGGACCCTGGGATCCAGAGCTCTGGTCATACCCACGACCAAGATGTTTTCTGTGCAGGGTGCTATACAGGTCCAGGGGAGTGGAATCCTTGGGAACCCGGTCCCTGAAGGTTTGATTACAATGCCTGCCGTGATAGGTGAAGTTTGGGCTTTTGTGGACCAAACAAAGTCCTGCGGCGGGGAACAGGTAAGTGGGGGCCCCCAGGAACTTGGTTCTATTGGGGGACCCCCAAACCTAATTTGTCTTTCTGTCTGTTACCTAATGGTATTCCCGCAAAATTCTGTGCATGCCTGTAACTACTAAAAAAATGTAATAATTTTTAATGGTGGTCAAGAAAAAAAAAAAAAAAAAAAAAAATTTTTTTTATATATATTTAATATATTAGACTGCGGTACCTGTGTTTGTCCACTAGAGGCCGCTGTGGAATGTTTTCTTGTCATGTGGACTAGCTTCTTCTCAGCAGAGCAAAGTCCAGGCAGATGGTGAGTTCTCTTATAGGAAACTGCTTCCTCTGCCATGTTGCAGTGCTCGTCCATCCCCCGGCCTGCGGCAAAGAGGGGCCCTGGCTCCTGTCCCTTGTTACCATATTTGAAATTAGCGCCGAAGGCGCACGTGCCCGCGCGCGTGCGCGTGCACGCGCCTCTATATATAGAGGTGAGCCGGGAAAGGGGGCGGAGCCTGGGGGATGACGCTCTGTGCGCGCCGCAGCGCTTCTGCGCATGTGCGGGCATCCCAGCAGTTTAAAAAAACCACAATATTGTAGTGAGCTGGCTATGAAGTACAGAGACAGAGCTGGCAACATTTAAAGGCATACAGCAAGCGGTTGATACAGGCATCCCCTAGAAAGGCACATTAGTAGACACCAACTGTGATATAGCAGCAATTGTGCTAGACTATTCTCAGTAAAAGTGGTGTATTACGGCTGGAATACCTCAGCTTTAGGCTTAGGAATATGCCGTCCAGAAGCTCCGGAACTGAATCTTCCAGGAAGCGAAGGGGGTCTCATCGGGCTCGGAGGATCTTGGGCATACTCCTGCTGCACCAGTCTCCCCTGAAGTTCAGAGGTAAGTGACCGTAGAGACCCCGCAGGGTACTTGGTACTGTGGCTGTCCTCAGTTCACCTGCTCCTGTGTATGTAACAGAGGAGGTTTTTTCCTCAGCTCTGGGAGGATTAGAGAGAGATTGTCAACATTCGCTGCCTCCCTGTCAGGGAAAGCACGCCCGATCTCCGTCTCCTCCTTCAGAGTGCCTGTTAGCAGAGCAACAGTCCCATACAGGGATCGACCTGCCTGAAGGGGATCAGGATGAGGTTGATTCTGTTATAGAGGAATCAACAGTGGGGGAACCTTTTCTCAGCATCTTAAGCTGAAAGATTATGGGTTCAGTCTCTGACTAACATGGTCCGATCAGCATTTAAAAATGCACCTTGCGGAACCATCAACCACTACTGTATCCTCGTTGGGGTCGCTAGAAGCCCCCAGACTGTTTGTTCTTTTCCACTTCACCCTTTACTGAAAGGGCTCATTTACCAGGATTGGGAACATCCTGAGAAAATATTTATTCCCCCAAGAGATTTCCGGTGGTCTATCCCATGGAGGATAAGTTCATAAAAAAAAAAAAAAAAAAAAATGGAAGGTCCCTACAGTGGACGCAGCCATCTCTTGTATGTATAAATCACTGACATGTCCAGTGGATAAATGTCCAAATGTTCAAGAACCCAATAGATAAAAGATTGGAGTCCTTATGAAAATCTGCTTGGTGATACAACCAGCAGTAGCAGCTATTGGGGTCTGCTAAGCAGTGAAGGATCAGTTGAAACAGGTCTTGAGGGACTTGACAGATCAGCAGGCTTTGCCCTAGCTGATCTACCTAGAGCCTTAGGCTTTGCGGTTGACGCCATAGAGGATTCAGTCCATCAGGCCTCCCGCCTTACGCTGTCTATAGTACATATGCGTAGGCTCCTATGGCTCAAAAACTGGTCTGCTGAAGCTCCCTGTAAAGAATGGCTGGTTAGCGTCCCATTTCATGGTGAACGCTTATTCAGGGAAAACCTGGACAAATATATCCAGAAAATTTCCAGCGGTAAAAATACGCTCTTGCCGGTTAAAAGCAGAGTTAGAGGTCCCTCTTTAAGAGGCCTGCTTCTCCAGTCCCTGGGGCATCGGCTGTGTAACAGTTCCGACGGCCTCCTCGGTCAAATCCCGGGGGTAAAAAACAGGGACAGTAGCAGGGTAATGAGAAACCCTGGGTCAGGGGAGGTACAAAACCTCCCCCAAAGTTAAATTCATTGAAGCCCCCACTCAGTCGGGTGGGGGGAGGACTCCAGTTGTTCGTAAGAGACCTGGCGGGACACGATCAAGACAGATAGGTGCTCTCCGCAGTAGGTTTGGGATACAGTTTGGAGTTAAAAGACTCTCCTCCTTCCCATTTTTGAGGTCAAACGTGCCAAGGGATCCCCGGAAGAGAGAGTCCCTCCTGTTGGCACTAGAACAACTATTGCTCCAAGGAGTAATTATGGAGGTTCCCCTGGAAGAATGAGGGTTCGGGTTTTACTCAAACCTCTTTACAGTCCCGAAGCAAACGCGGACGGGAGGCCCATATTAATTCTAAAAGGGCTATACAAATTCCTGTATATCAGGACTTTCCGATGGAGTCGATCCGATCGGTGGCCACTGCCCTACAAGGGGAGGATTGGTTAGCCACGATCGACATCAAAGATGCTTATTTGCACATTCCCATCTTTCCAGTCCACCAAAAATTTCTACGCTTTGCAGTAGAAGGGCGCCATTTTCAGTTCAGAGCCTTACCCTTCGGTTTGGCCACAGCACCACGAGTGTTTACAAAAATTCTGGCCCTTTATTGGCCAATCTAAGAACACAAGGTGTAATGATAATGGCATATCTGGATGACTTGTTGCTGATAGACCACTCAGTGAAAAAACTAGACGTGGTCGTTCACAAGACGATCAAGTATCTGGAATCTCACGGTTGGATTATCAACCGAGACAAATCAGCCCTAAAAACCAGTCAAAAGTCTGGAATACTTGGGGCTAAGGTTGGATTCAGGCCAGAGAAAAATATTCTTGCCTCGAGGAAAGGTGTTGTCTTTGAAAGATTTGATCCACTTAGTGGGTACAAAAAAGACAGCCGTCCATACGCCTGTATATGAGGCTGCTGGGAAAAATGGTGGCATCATTCGAAGCAGTACCCTACGGTCAATTCCATTCAAGGAATTTGCAAGGGGCCATACTGTCAGCCTGGAACAAAAAAGTTCAGGCCCTAGACTTACAATGTCCTTGTTCCCTTCCGTTCGCAAGAGCCTCCGTTGGTGGTTGGTTCCCCAGAATCTGGAAAAAAGGAAATCCTTCAGTCCGATTTCTTGGAAGGTGGTCACTACAGATGCCAGCCTTATAGGCTGGGGAGCAGTACTGGAGCAATAGTCTCTCCAGGGCAGATGGTCGGATGCAGAAAAGGCCCTGCCCATCAATCTCTTAGAGATACGAGCAGCCCGGTATGCCCTAGTAGCATGGACATCCAAACTCCAAGGGTCCCCTGTCAGAATTCAATCAGACAATGCCACAGCAGTGGCATATATCAATCATCAGGGGGGCACCAGGAGTCGTGCAGCCAGAGGGAAGTAAATTACATCCTGAAATGGGCAGAAAAATATGTCCCAGCCATATCTGCGGTATTCATTCCAGGAGTGGAGAATTGGAAGGCGGACTTTCTAAGTCGCCAGCAATTAGGCCCAGAGGAAGGGTCCCTTCACCCCGAGGTTTTCTGGACAATATGTCAGCGGTGGGGAACATCGGATGTAGATCTTCTAGCATCCAGATTCAACGCAAAGGGGGACAGGTTTGTCTCTCGGACAAGGGATCCCCTAGCTTGCGGCTCGGATGCCCTAGTGTTCCCTTGGGATCAGTTCAAGCTGATATATGCATTCACACCGCCAATGGTTACCTCGATTACTCCGCAGAATCAGGGTAGAAAAGAAACCAGTGATTCCGGTGGCTCCAGCGTGGCCCCGAAGAGCGTGGTACGCGGAGATTGTAAAATTTCAGTGGGGAGTCCTTGGACTCTCCCACGTCGTCCGGCTTTCACAAGGACCGATATACCACCCTTCCTTACCAGCCCTAGGTTTGACGGCCTGGCTATTGAAGCCCACATTCTAAAAAAGAGAGGGCTCTCTAATGCTGTGGTATCTACCATGATCAATGCCAGGAAGCCGGTATCCAGGCAGATCTACTATAGAATCTGGAAGGCGTATATCGCGTGGTGTGAGGCCAAGAAATGGCATCCACATAAGTACGTAATAGGTAGGATTCTGGACTTCCTACAGTGGGCTGTAGATAGGAAGCTTGCCTTGAGTACTATCAAGGGTCAGATTTCGGCCTTGTCAATATTTTTTCAAAGGCCCTTGGCTTCGCATTCACTAGTCAAAGCCTTTATACAAGGAGTGATGCGTATTAGTCCTCCGGTTAATATTCCCATATGTCCATGGGATCTAAACTTGGTTCTGTCGGTTCTACAGAAACAACCATTTGAACCATTACAGCATATTTCCTTGGTGCTTCTCACCAGGAAATTGATTTTTCTAGTAGCCATTTGTTCGGCTAAAAGAGTATCGGAATTAGCAGCTATGTCCTGTAAGGAGCCATATCTGGTTATCCATAAGGACAGAGTAGTGTTACGTCCTCATCCAGCCTTTCTTCCTAAGGTGGTATCGAGGTTTCATTTGAACCAAGATGTGGTTCTTCCTTCTTTTTTCCCCAAACCTACTTCGGTAGAGGAAAAGTTATTGCATTCTTTGGATGTAGTAAGAGCAGCTAAAGCTTATCTAAAAGCCACTGCTCAGATTCGCAGAACGGATACTTTGTTTATTCTGCCAGAAGGCCCCAGAAAGGGTCAGGCAGCGTCAAAGTCTACTTTAGCCAAGTGGATTCGACAGGTCATTATGCAAGCTTATGGCTTGAGAAGGAGACCACCTCCGTTCAAAGTTAGAGCACACTCCACGAGAGCAGTTGGAACTTCATGGGCAGTGCATCACCAGGCCTCCCTGGCTCAAATCTGTAAGGCCGCAACATGGTCTTCGGTACACACGTTTACTAGGTCCTACCAGGTGGACG
The DNA here is from genome assembly GCA_029206835.1 of Rana muscosa. Lineage (NCBI taxonomy): Eukaryota > Metazoa > Chordata > Amphibia > Anura > Ranidae > Rana > Rana muscosa. The sequence goes on along the minus strand of CM055117.1, from coordinate 58,464,272 downwards.
TTAGAAGTCAGGAGGATGTCGCCTTTGGGCGCAGTGTGTTGCAGGCCGCAAAAGATCCTCATGTCTGATAGCGCTCAGCTTATATATGGTGTATCCCCCCCCTCATTTGGCATTGCTTTAGGACATCCCATTAGTAATGACTATGTCGCTCTGTGTCCCGTGATGTACGAGAAAGAAAATAGGATTTTTATAACAGCTTACCTGTAAAATCCTTTTCTTGGAGTACATCACGGGACACAGAGCTCCCGCCCCTCTTTAGGGATACTTATTGCTTTGCTACAAAACTGAGGTGCTCCCGGATGGGAGGGGCTTATATAGGGGAGGGTACTTCCGGTTTTGGAAGTTGCCAGTGCCAGCACCTGACGGTATCTATATAACCCATTAGTAATGACTATGTCGCTCTGTGTCCCGTGATGTACTCCAAGAAAAGGATTTTACAGGTAAGCTGTTATAAAAATCCTATTTTTTGTGTTAGAAAATTGCAGAGAAGATATAACCAGTAAAAACTTACTTGAGACCTCTTTCACGTGATACCAAATCGCATCTGACTGAAAAGAGCCTAAATAGGTTCAAAACTTTCTTTCTCGGATCAGCAAATCACAAAGATGGAAAAAAAGGCGAACAAACTTGTTTCAAGCGACTTTCATGGGTTGGCGAAACGCATTGATGATCTCATTCTTCTTTGATCACGTCTTGAAGAGGGAGTGGCCCAAATGGGTGATGAGTGTGGTGTAGATGGTGGTCTTGGGTTTACTTCTGGATCCAGCAATCCTAATTTGATTAGGAGCTCTTTGCCTTCTGCGACATTTATAACAGAATATATGGTGCCATTATGAGGAACAGTTAGTCTGAACGGAAATCCCCACCTGTATCTGATATGGGCAGATTGTGGGATTGATGTTATTTCCCTCATCTTGCGCCTTCTTTCAAGGGTGGCCTGTAAGATGTCAGGGTATATTTGAATCCTTGTTCCCTCAAACTCAGGGCTTTTTTTCTCAAAGAATAGGTGTAGGAACTCCCCCTTTAAGAGTCACCCCTTGTCTCCGCCCCCTACCCACCTCTGAGCACCACCCCTTGTTTACAACTCCTACGCACCTCCCAATACCGCCCAATACAGCTCCTTTTAGAGAATACAGAACCAAGTAACATTGGTGGTGCTAAGTAATTGGTATGGAATTTGTCAATGATAACAAAAGCAATAAAACAGATCCTCTGCAGCCAGCAACAATAGAGCCCCTCCCCTATCAACTACAGATCCCCCAAAAATGGGCCGCTTGCAACAGTATACCCCCCTAGCATCAATAGACCCTCCAGCAGCCAGCAAAAAAAGACCCCTCCTTCAACAATAGATCCCTGCTAGCAACACCTGATCCCCCAGCAACATAAGACACACTCGCAGCAACAATATATCCCCCATAAGCAACAAGACCTCCCCAGCAATAATAGACCCCCGTGCAAAAATAGATCCCCTCCAGTGACAATAGATCCCCCAGCAGCCAGTATCAGTTGAGCCTGCAGCACACCCTAGCACTCCTTGCCATTACATACATTCAGTGCTGGAGGTGCCGGAACTGCATTCCCCCGCGTTCCCGCTGAAAAAAAGACCCGCTCAAACTCAATGTTGTGTGAGTTTCTGGTGGCCCTTAATATATTTTCCTTTGTGATAAAGTCCTTCATACAGAGGATAATGTCACAAGGTGGCTTGTCTACAGGAGGTTTGGGTCGCAGAGCCTGTGAATTCTATCGCATGTGAAGGACTGTGATGGGGTGTCAGGGAGGAGAGACCGGAATAGCTTTGAGACAGCAGGCATTAATTCTGTCACAGACTCTGGAACACCACGGATTCTTAAATTGTTTCTTCGATTTCTGTTGTCCAAATCTTCCACTTGTGTTTGGAGATACGAATAGTTTTCAGCTAGTAGCTCAAAATCCTTTCTCAGATCATTGTGGGCTAATGACAACTCATCATGCTTTGTCTCTAATTTGTCTGTACGTCCCCCCCAGGGAAGCTATCTCCTGATGTAGTGTGCTAGTAAATGCCTTCAGCTGTGAGTGGAATTTGTTTGCTAGCTTGTCATATATAATAGTGAGACTGGCATCCAGATCAGCTTTAGTGAGCTGTGAGGGGAACTCACTTACTTGTTTGGATGAGGCTGTTCCCTGAGAGGCATGTGAAGTTGCTGGAGAGGCCTGTGGAGAGGGACGGGCGCCCTCCTAAGACATCTTGCCTTTCACTTTGGAGCGGAGTAAAATGCTGGTTGGAGAGTGTTTTGACCGGCGACCGCGGGTCCTGTAGTTTCCAGGCATGCACGGAGGTATCCTGCTGGGGGGATGGTGGTTTTTGGGCAGTTTGTCTGTGTTTTACTGCGGATAAGCTATATTCCTCCTTGACCGGCAGAGCTGTTACAGAGAGCTGCCGTCTTGCATCGCGCCTCGCATGTGCCCCCCACTTAGTTGAGAATGTGTCCTTTAGCTCATCCTGTTACCTTAATCCCAGGTCAACAACTTGCTTCCATACCTTTGTGGGGCTGCATGTAGCCCGGTGAGGAGGCCTGACGGGGTAAGTATCAAATGCATAGGGTTTTTAGTGAACAAGTTTGTGAGGTGTAGCAAGATGGCTGATCTTGATTGTATTGCAAAGAGTAGCACCTCCTAAAGCAGTGAGGGGGCTCCTAGGTGAGGATTATAGGAGGCAGTGTTAATAGCTGGGTAGCTTCAGTGTCTCTGCAAGTGGTAAGTATGGTTTGTGTTACGAGGGTCTGAGCAGCCCCAGCCACACTGCCGCTGGTAGTAGCAAGATGGCCGCTGCACTTGGCTGTGGGAATGGGGTCTTTTCTTATCAGGAAAGTTTCTTTAATTTGTAGCCCGGGTCACTCTCCTTGTGAATGGGGTGTAATTATAGTGCCGTGGGGCTTTGTTCTAGCTCAGGGGGGACGAGGAAGCTACTGTTGGGTGTAGCAAGATGGCCACCGCTCACCTCTATCCACGGAGCGCCGTCTCTTGCCGGGTATCCCCAACGGTCTTCAGATCTCTCCTGTACTGACCACTCGGTCCGGGGAAGCTGCCTCAGGTGGGACCGGGAGGGGTTGCTGCTCGTCAGACACATGAGATAAATTTGCGATGGGGGAGGGAGCTAAGCATGCAGCTTGTCTATTCACAACACAGTTCTTCTGCTATGTGAAGGGGGGTGTGTTCCTTTCCTACAATCAGCTCTCACACACTGTAATGGCAGCCTCTCCACCCCTCCTCTGATACTAACAGATGGAGAAGGATTTTAAGACAATTCTGCCCTTTTGAAGGGGTGTAGAGAACAGGGGGCTGCAGATAAACAAGGAAAACCTATGTAGGAGGATTTTGTTTCATCTCTGTGTATCATCTGTGTATAATCTGAGGCTGGTTACTTTACTAGGAATATGTAAGGTATTTAAAAGGGAAACCTGGGGCTGCCCCAAGCATGCCACTGGCAAGAATAGAGAAAGTGGACTATCTAAGGACCCAAGGATTGGACAAGAATATAGTAAAATATAACAATTTCTTTATCAAAAAACATGATTAAAAAGGTGAAGGGACAAAAAACATTGTACAAAAGAGTATATACAATCAATAGTTACAGCCGTACATAATTTTTAAAGAAATTCAGAGGGTCGATGAACCCCAAAATTACAAGGGATACAGGAAGTAGTAAATCTTGACATGGTCCTCTACATGGTTTGCAGCAGAAGCTGCTTCCTCAGGAGGAGTCAAATATTGTCATCCGGAGAGACCAGTAGATAGTAGGTGTCAGGTCACCTGTGGTCAGATGACAGATGCACACCGTTGGGGGTCAGGAGTGCACCACAAGGTAGTTAACCCTATGGCTGACTGCTGCGGATGTGACACTGGGTGGTTGTGGAAAGCGGGACCAGTGGAGCACAACAGGGATCCACAGGGAGCTAGAGCCCAAGATTCACCAGGGCGCAGAGTCTACGATCCAGCAGGTTTTCACCAGAGCCTTTAGTGGTGAGGATGGCCTATGCTGCAGCTGGGTCCAGGTCACAGCCCCCAGAGTCCCCTAGCTCACGCTCCGTAGGGTAAAGAGGATAGAGGGGAAGCAGCAGCACAGGATACAAGAATAGTGAGGGAAAAGCCAAGGTCAGGGCAACAAGCAGACATGGATAAACGAAGGACAAGCCGAAGGTCAAGGTCACTAGCAGACAGGGGTAGTCGGGAACAAGCCAATATCGTAACACAGAGACAGAAGTAGCACACGGCAGGCAGGAACAATGCTTAACAAACATGTTGATCAGCAAGGCAGACTTGCAGTGCACAGGTTAATATAGAGTTCTGTGATAGGGCCTGGGGTGGAGCCAGTCTGGGAGGAGAGATTATAAAAGCAGCCAGGTGAGAGAGTCTGGCCTCTAAGGTGAACACAAGAGGAGGAAGGTAAGATGGCAGACAAACATTACTGCATATCCATGACAGTACCCTCCCTCCTACGAGGCCTCCCCCTTCCCCGCCTGGGCCCGGGTTTATAGGAAAACTTCAGATGAAACTTCTTTAACAGACGAGGTGCTAAGACCTCAGATGCAGTGATCATCTGAGGTCTTTTGCCAACAAAGCGCTGTGTGGCCTTGAGGCTAGCAGGAAGAGGCCAGTTGGTAATAGCCAAGACCTTCCCAGGATCCATACGAAGACCCAAACTTGAGACAAAGCACCCTAGAAACTGGACCTCAGAACATTCAAAGGAACATTTCTCCAGCTTGGCATAGAGATTATTCTCTCTAAGACGCTGAAGTACAGTGCGGACATGGTTTCTGTGGACGAGCAGATTTTCCAAAAAGATCAGAATGTCATCCAGATAGATCCCTGAAGATTTAATTTACAAAGTTTTGAAACACGGCTGGGGCATTACACAAACCAAAAGGCATAACCAGGTATTCATAATGCCCGTCTCTAGTGTTAAATGCAGTCTTCTATTCGTCACCCTCCCGTATTCTAATGAGATTGTACGCGCCTCTGAGATCCAACTTGGTGAAAATGGAGGCACCCTTCAACCTATCGAATAGCTCAGATATTAAGGGTAAGGGGTATCAAATTTTGATAGTAACCACATTTAAACCTCGATAGTCGATGCAGGGTCTTAAGGTACCATCCTTTTTGGCAACGAAAAATAACCCTGCCCCTGCAGGCGATCAGGATTTCCAGATGAAACCTCTCTCTAGATTCTCTGCGACATACTCAGACATGGCCTGGGTCTCTGGGATGGACAGAGGGTAGGTACGACCCCTGGGCAGAGTTGCTCCGTGGACAAGGTAAATAGCACAGTCAAAAGACCTGTGGGGAGGAAGCACCTCAGCTGATTTCTTACAGAACACATCCCGGTAATCGCTGTATGCAGCGGGAAGATCAGAAGATACAGAAGTGGTAGCAAGCGGAAGTCTCTCCTTGGGGGCCACCTTGAGAAGACATGACGAGAAACATGAGGGACCCCAAGCCAGGATCTGCCCAAAGACCCAGTCCACATGTGGAGAGTGGAGCTGTAGACAAGGAAGGCCCAATACAATGGGGGTAGAGGCCTTGGGTAGAATGAGAAAGGGATTCTCCACCAGGAGTGGATATCCTATCGACATCCTAATAGGTAGCATCTGGAAGCGAATAGGGCCCCCTGGGAGAACAGTGCCATCAATTGCCGAGACTACCAATGGCGTAGTGAGAGGTGAAAGAGTAAGCTTCATAGAAGAAGCAGTTCTCCAATCCATAAAATTGCCGGCAGCCCCGGAATCCAGATATGCAAGGGTTGATTGAGAAGAAGTGCCTACATGAAGGAACACCGGCAGGAGAAGACAAGAAGGTGATGTTTCTGGGTTCAATACTCCACCTTCCAAATGTATTAGACCCGAGCGTTTCCCGGACGAAGCAAGCAGGAGTCATGAAAATGACCCTTGCCCCCACAATAGAGACACAAGCCCAGAGTTCTGCGCCTAGCAGGTTCTTCGGGGGTTAGTCTGGTCCGGCCCAGCTGCATAGGTTCCTCAGCAGGCAGAAGATGCTCCGTGGGATGAAGGGAGGGGAGCTCAGACTGGCTAGGGCCCAGGGAGTGCTGGTGTCCCTTTTCTAGGGACCTCTCCTGAAAACGAATGTTGATCTGATTGCACAAAGAAATGACATCGTCCAGACCGGCGGGGATGGCTCTTCCCGCTAATTCTTCTTTCAATCATTCAGAGAGGCCATGTAAAAAGGTAGCGATCAGGGCCTCATTGTTCCAGCTAAATTCAGCTGTGTGGATACGGAACTGAAGAGCATATTGTCCCACTGAACAAGATTCTTGGCGAAGACGTAAGAGAGCACTAGCCGCTGAAGAAGCCTGAGCCAGCTCCTCGAAGATGTTATGAAAGAGCTTCAAGAAGTCGGACAGGCTGGAAACCACCGGATCATTCTTCTCCCACAGGGGGGCAGCCCAGGCTAAAGCTTCACCGGAGAGGAGGGAAATGATATAGGCTACCTTAGCCAGATCAGACAGGAAGTTTTGAGGCTGAAGCTCAAAATGAATTGTACATTGGCTGAGAAACCCCCTGCAGGCCTTGGAGTCCTCAGAGAAACGGAACGGAGCTGGCAGTTGTAGTGAGAGTGTGGCTGTGACTGGTGCGATAGGTGCAGCCGCTGGTTGTACTTGAGGTTACGGATTCGGGGTTCCCAAGGAGGCCTGGAGCTGCTCGAAGCGGGAAGCCAGATCCTGGAGGAATCACATCACCTGAGTCTGATTTGATTCCTGGGTCTCAAGTCTGCGGATTATGCCCTGAAAAGGATCATCTGCGGGGAGCGGAACGTCAGCCGGGTCCATGGCTGATCAAACTGTCAGGTCACCTGTGGCCAGATGACAGATGCACACCGTTGGGGGTCAGGAGTGCAAAACAAGGTAGTGAACCCTATGGCTGACTGCTGTGGATGGGACACTGGGTGGTTGTGGAAAGCGGGACCAGTGGAGCACAACAGGGATCCACAGGGAGCTAGAGCCCAAGATTCTCCAGGGTGCGGAGTCTAAGATCCAGCAGGTTTTCACCAGAGCCTCTAGTGGTGAGGATGGCCTACGCTGCAGCTGGGTCCAGGTCGCGGCCCCCAGAGTCCCCTAGCTCACGCTTCGTAGGGTAAAGGGGATAGAGGGGAAGCAGCAGCACAGGATACAAGAATAGTGAGGGGAAAAGCCAAGGTCAGGGCAACAAGCAGACATGGATAAACAAAGGATAAGCCGAAGGTCAAGGTCACTAGCAGACAAGCATAGTCGGGAAAAAGCCAATATCGTAACACAGAGACAGACGTAGCACACGGCAGGCAGGAACCCAAACACACAATGCTTAACAAACACGTTGATCAGCAAGGCAGACTTGCAGTGCACAGGTTAATATAGAGTTCTGTGATAGGGCCTGGGGTGGAGCCAGGCTGGGAGGAGAGATAATAAAAGCAGCCAGGTGAGAGAGTCTGGCCTCTAAGGTGAACACAAGAGGAGGAAGGTAAGATGGCAGACAAACATTACTGCATATCCATGACAGTAGGACAGCACAACAGAGGCACCCCAAGGCGGACACGGGAGACACTAAGGAACGTTGGGTTCTAGTCTATCTGGAAAACCAATATAGCAACCCAGCGGTCAAAGGCAAAAAGTTAGAGGCACATTAGTCTCATTGATGTTAAGATATTTTCGAAATATTGCTTGCAGACAGGTATTATGTTGCAAACATTTCCAAAAGGGACCTGTCTCAACAGGATCAGAGCCCCCATATGTTGCCTCGAGCGCTGTGTATCCCCAGGGAGCAGCCACCTTGGAATATGTAAGGGTTTAGAACAACTTTAACCCTTCAATAAGATAAGGTTTAACTTCAGATTAGGGCATGATTTTCTTTGAAGTGTGATAGGACACTTACTTTCCTAAGTCCTGTCACCTTTCGAAAAGTGAAACTAAAAACTACAGCAGAGCAAGAGGCAGGAAATGCCAAGCTAAAGACTATAACCCCTGGCAGGGACCCCTGCCGTTTTTTTCAATGACTTTTATCTGTATTGCCGGGACCCGACAATTCATGAATACATAGTTACATAGTCAGGTTGAAAGAAGACACAATAACTTGCACATTAAGCTATAAAATTAGCACTTTTTTCTCCCATAGACTTTTAATGGTGTTCCGCGGCTTTTCGTATTTACCGCGAACACCCCAAATTGTTCGCTGTTCGCCGAACAGCCAATTTTCGAGTCAAACTCATGTTCGACTCTAACATAAAGCTCATCCCTATTCATGAGGTACAAAAATGGCCTACATCTATAGCAAGGGCATTGTTCAACTTTAGTCAGAGCTGCACAGTTTGTTTTTATCTACAGGCGTCCCTTATCTGCATTTTTTTTGGTAAAGTTGAACTAACTCTTTAACCATATTGAATCATCAGGACTTAAAAATAGGCTTCTATAGATGCTTGTGTGCTGCCACAGCTGTCTATCCTTGGTCTTCTTGTTATTATATTTGTTTTTTTCCTCTGTTCTTTCCTGTTGTTTTAGTACCCCCGGGGGTTCCCTATGATAAGGACGGGTGACCCCGCCCCCTCTTACGCGTCATGAGGGTTTCGTTCCTACTGGAGAGGGGAGACTGCAGTGTCGCTGGAGAATGGATCATCGTTGGACATCGACGGGATTACATCGCTGGAATTTTTATTTTATTTTTTAAATAAAGGACTTGTCCAACTGTGTCTGTGTGTTTTTTACAATTTTTTATACTTTCTTTGTGAAATGGTAGGGGTACAATATACCCCTTTACCAATTCACATAGGGGGGGGGGCGGAATCTGGAGTTCCCCTTTGTTAAATGGGGCTTCCAGATTTCGATAAGCCCCCCGCCCCCAGACCCCCACAACCACCGGGGAAGGGTTGTGGGGATGAGGCCCTTGTCCTCATCAACATGGGGACAGCCTCCCCATGTTGAGGGCATGTGGCCTAGTACGGTTCAGGAGGGGGGGGCGCTCTCTCATCCCCCCTCTTTTCCTGCAGCCTGTCAGGTTGCGTGCTTGGATAAGGGTCTGGTATGGATTTTTGGGGGGACAGCACGCCATTTTTTTTTTATTCTGGTGCGGGGTTCCCCTTAAAATCCATACCAGACCTGAAAGGTCTGGTATGGATTTTTGAGGGGGACCCCAAGCCATTTTTTTTTAATTTGGTGTGGGGTTCTTCTTAATATCCATACCAAACCTGAAGGGCCTGATATGGAATTTGGGGCGACCCCCACGTTTTTTTTATGGTTCAGGGTTCCCCTTAATATTCATACCAGACCCAAGTGGCCTGGTAATGGACTCTGGGGGGGGAGGGGCCCTGCCGTTTTTTTCAATTACTTTTATCTGTATTGCCGGGACCCGACAATTCATGAATAGCCGCTAGTAGTTTTAAATGACATTTTTCCTTTAGAAATTACATTTTGTGCAGGGACAGTTGTAAACACGGGAAACATGCGCTACTTTACAGGCATACTATACACACACCCCAGGTACGAAATTTAAAGGAATATTTCACTGGTTGTTTCACTTTAAGCATTATTATCATAATTTCTACCGAAAAACTGCAGTTTTTAAAACTTTTTTTGCATTAATACATGTCCCCTGGGGCAGGACCCGGGTCCCCAAACACTTTTTATGACAATACCTTGCACATTAGCCTTTAAAATTAGCACTTTTGATTTTTCATGTTCGTGTCCCATTGCCTGTTCGCATGTTCCGGTGCAAACCCAACAGGGGGGTGTTTGGCTCATCCCTACTCATGAAGTCTGACTCGCATGTTGCTAGGACGTAGCTTAGTGAGGGTTAGTTGTTACGTTACTGCTGACCTCCACCATCACAGGAGTGAGCTCTCAAATGCTAATCTCAGTACTACGGCATCAGAGGCAGTAACATTTAGGCCTCAATTAGAAACGCCCTGGGAGTATTACAGTCAGGCTTTTGGAGGTAAGGCCTACACCTAGAGCAAGGGCATTTTTCAACTTTAGTCAGAGCTACACAGATTGTTTTTATCTACAGACTTTATCTGCATAGGCAGTTATTCATAAAGGTGAACTATCCCTTTAAAGTAATGCCAGATACAATTGAGTACATAGAAATTACAACAATCTCTCACATTGTTTCGATAAAGGATTTTAAAGGGCAAATTAACATTAAATGTTATTTCATGGCGATAAAAGAGAGTTTAGCCTTTTTTGGGGATTTAAACCCCCCAAAAAAAAGATCCTGATCCTTTAACCATTTCAGCTCCAGAAGGTTTACGTCCCCTTCCTGACCAGGCCATTTTTTGCGATACGACGCTGTGTTATTTTAACTGACAATTGTGCGGGCATGTGATGTTGTACCCAAATGAAATTGATGTCCTTTTTTTCCCCACAATTAGAGATTTCTTTTGGTGGTATTTGATGCCCTCTGTGTTTTTTATTTTTTGCGCTATAAACAAAAAAAGAAGAAAAGCGAGAAATCCCCTGGGGGTGGGAATTTGAAGGCACTCAATAGTGATACATTAAAGTATTTAAAAAAAATCTATTTATTAAGTAGAAAAACAATTGTTAAAATAGAAAACATGGAGTAGCTCCATGTTTTATATTATAACAATTATTTTTCTACTTAATAAATAGATTTTTTAAATACTTTATTGTATCACTATCGAGTGCCTTAAATGGATGTTGCACGTTAGGAAAAATATAATCACCAATATCCTCCCATTTAAACAAGAAAAGAACGACAATTTTGAAAAAATAAATAAATACATTATTTTTTACTTTCTGCTATAAAACACTCTCAATAAAAAATGTTAAAAATCAAATTTCTTCATAAATTTAGGCCAATATTTATTGTGCTACATATTTTTGGTAAAAAAAAATCCCAATAAGCGTATATTGATTGGTTTGTGTAAAAGTTACAGCGTCTACAAACTATGGGATAGATTTATGGAATTAAATTTATTTATTTTTTTACTAGTAATGGCGGCGATCAGCGATTTTTAGCGTGACTATGACATTGCAGCAGACAAATCTGACACTAAGTGAAACTTTTGGGGGACCAGTGGCATCAATACAGTGCTCAGTGCAAAGAATATGCACTTTCACTGTGCTATCGACACTGGCAGGGATAGGGTTAATGTCAGGGGCGATCAATGGGTTAAATGTGTCCCTAGGGAGTGCTTTCTAATGGTGGGGAGGATGGTTGCATGTACTGTAAGAAGACAGAGATTCATGTTCCTGCTTAGCAGACACAGGATTTCTGTCTACCCTACTAGAAGAATGGCGATCTGTCTTATTTACAGTACCTGACCGCGATATTGTGTCAATCTCGCCTCTGTTATCGGCAAGATTGACACCTGCGAGCCCCGTCGCGGGAGCCAGCACCGAGCTCTGTCGCTCATTGGGAAAGGAAAAATTTGTTTTTTTCTTTTCCCAATGAGCAAGAAGGCATTGCTGACATTGAGGCGACAAGTCCCCTCCATAGAGAGAGAACACTTACTCTCTTTCTTGCGCTCGCCGCAATAGGAAAATGTGTTTTTCCTATTGCAGCCAGCGCGAGATGTACAGCCTGCACCGCCGAGCAACAGCGTGATGGAATCGTGCTGGAAACACATTCTCGCGGGCAGGTACTGTACATAGGCAGACTGCTATTCTGCCTCTCTCGTGAACGATCAGTGGGTCACGGTGGACATCGGGTCCGTTGGACCCGCTGATTGGCTCCGGCTGTGTCCAATTACAGCAGAAGCTGGTCGCCACAAACCCAGAAAAGGCGATCATGTACAGGTACGTGATTTTGCCTGTAGGAGCTGCCGCCCAGCAGTACATATACGTGGGGAAGTCGGCAATCGGTTAAAGCAGGATACACAGCATAGTGCTTGTGCTGTGTCATTTGTCCCTCTCTATGTTATAAAAAGCCTGGTTGATCCTGCCTGTTCCTGTGTCCCCCTATGTAAACTGACCACAATAATCATGGATGCTAATCCATAATACCGTGGTCAGTTTACGTGCCTCTGTCAGCCCACAGTCTCCCCTCTCTCCCTGTCAGCTCGGGAGTCTGTGTGTCAGCCATCACCCTCCCGCCGCTATAGCTGTAATATTACTAGTGAGAAATCCTGTAATCCCCTCCCTTAGAGGAATATATAATGTGCAGTATCTGTGTTTTTTTTTTATTATTCTGCAAAATACCTTATTTTACAGCACCACTGGGCATTCATGTGACCTCCTGCCGATCTCCTCCCAGCTCCCGCTTTTGTACTCAGATTGGGAAGGAGGGTGATGGTAGGTCACGTGAGTGCCCACGTGGGTGCTGTAAAATAGGGTATTTTGCAGAATATTTTTTAAAAACCACAGCTACTGCACATTATATCTTCCTGTAAGAGAGGGGATTACAGAATATCCCACTAGTGACTTTGCAACCACTTTAAAGAGAAAGTAAACCCTGGTGGGTTTTACTTCCTCTTTGTTTCCCTGCAAAGATAAAGCATAATGGGCTACTATGCATCGCATAGTAGCCCATTATGTGTCACTTACCTGAAACCGAAGCCTGCTATGTCCCCGATTTCCTCACTGGCTGGAAGCGTCCATTCTTCACCCCTCTTCCTTCTGGGGCCGCGAACTCCGGCTCTGTGACTGGCCGGAGTTGCGTGACGTCACTCCTGTGCATGCGTGCGGGAGCCGCCAGTCACGGCATGACCCCAGCTAGCTAGCGTGCCCTTTCTAGAGTGCGGATGCGTTAGACATCGCCATAAGGGGAATTGTAAATATCTCCTAAACCGTGTAGGTTTAGGAGATATTTCCAGCACCTACAGGTAAGCCTTAATCTAGGCTTACCTGTAGGTGAAAGTGGTCTGTAAGGGTTTACAACCACTTTAAGAAACAAGTTCACAATGGACAAGCAACATTACAACTACATTTTCGTCGAAATTCAGCAGTATTATTTTTCCTTGTAACATTCCAAGGCAGCACAGTGGTCACCAGTGCATCGGGGCAGACAGGTATAAAAAATACGTAGCCGTAAAGCTGCATCCTTCAAGAATTCTGAATTGCTGACCTTTCATTTCCTTGTGATCCTTTTGCAGGAGGATGTGGCACGAGAGATACACCACATTGGATTTATTGCCGTGGCTCTCCTGGTTATTCTAAATTACTGGAAAATCGTTAGTTCAATGTACAAACAATATTTTACTAGAAAAATAAATGTCATGTTTATGTCAGTGTCTTCTTTATGTTTATGAAAATTTGATTTATTATCCACATAAGCTTGTTTTATAGATCTTCATCTGAGAGTTCCTCTTGCCTTTCATTGACTTAAAGGGTCAGTACACCTAGAAGTGATATTTAACTAGAAACCCCAGGGCTCTGTAGTAAAATTTTAATTTGTCCTGCATCAGAAGAAGATGATCTTTAACGCACATATAGTAACATTCCCTTAAAGTGAAACTATGGGCAAAATAAAAAAATATATATGGCAGTGGTTGGGGCAAATCTTCCAACTCTTATGGGGAAGTATACATGGCATATTATGACCTGTCGAATCCACTTGGCTAAAGTAGATTTTGACGCTGCCTGACCCCTTCTGGGGCCTTCCGGCAGAATAAACAAAGTATCCGTTCTGCGAATCTGAGCAGTGGCTTTTAGATAAGCTTTAACTGCTCTTACTACATCCAAAGAATGCAATAACTTTTCCTCTACTGAAGTAGGTTTGGGGAAAAAAGAAGGAAGAACCACGTCTTGGTTCAAATGAAACCTCGATACCACCTTAGGAAGAAAGGCTGGATGAGGGCGTAACATTACTCTATCCTTATGGATAACCAGATATGGCTCCTTACAGGACATAGCTGCTAATTCCGACACTCTTTTAGCCGAATAAATGGCTACTAGAAAAATCAATTTCCTGGTGAGAAGAACCAAAGAAATATGCTGTAATGGTTCAAATGGTTGTTTCTGTAGAACCGACAGAACCAAGTTTAGATCCAATGGACATATGGGGATATTAACCGGAGGACTAATACGCATCACTCCTTGTATAAAGGCTTTGACTAGTGAATGCGAAGCCAAGGGCCTTTGAAAAAATATTGACAAGGCCGAAATCTGACCCTTGATAGTACTCAAGGCAAGCTTCCTATCTACAGCCCATTGTAGGAAGTCCAGAATCCTACCTATTACGTATTTACGTGGATGCCATTTCTTGGCCTCACACCAGGCGATGTACGCCTTCCAGATTCTATAGTAGATCTGCCTGGATACCGGCTTCCTGGCATTGATCATGGTAGATACCACAGAATTAGAGAGCCCTCTCTTTTTTAGAATGTGGGCTTCAATAGCCAGGCCGTCAAACCTAGGGCTGGTAAGGAAGGGTGGTATATCGGTCCTTGCGAAAGCAGGTCCGGACGGCGTGGGAGAGTCCTAGGACTCCCCACTGACATTTTACAATCTCCGCGTACCACGCTCTTCGGGGCCACGCTGGAGCCACTAGAATCACTGGTTTCTTTTCTACCCTGATTCTGCGGAATAATCAAGGTAACCATTGTGGTGGTGTGAATGCATATATCAGCTTGAACTGATCCCAAGGGAACACTAGGGCATCCGAGCCGCAAGCTAGGGGATCCCTTGTCCGAGAGACAAACCTGTCCACCTTTGCGTTGAATCTGGATGCTAGAAGATCTACATCCGATGTTCCCCACCGCTGACATATTGTCCAGAAAACCTCGGGGTGAAGGGACCCTTCCTCTGGGCATAATTGCTGGCGACTTAGAAAGTCCGCCTTCCAATTCTCCACTCCTGGAATGAATACCGCAGATATGGCTGGGACATATCTTTCTGCCCATTTCAGGATGTAATTTACTTCCCTCTGGGCTGCACAACTCCTGGTGCCCCCCTGATGATTGATATATGCCACTGCTGTGGCATTGTCTGATTGAATTCTGACAGGGGACCCTTGGAGTTTGGATGTCCATGCTACTAGGGCATACCGGGCTGCTCGTATCTCTAAGAGATTGATGGGCAGGGCCTTTTCTGCATCCGACCATCTGCCCTGGAGAGACTATTGCTCCAGTACTGCTCCCCAGCCTATAAGGCTGGCATCTGTAGTGACCACCTTCCAAGAAATCAGACTGAAGGATTTCCCTTTTTCCAGATTCTGGTTAACCAACCACCAACGGAGGCTCTTGCGAACGGAAGGGGACAAGGACATTGTAAGTCTAGGGCCTGAACTTTTTTGTTCCAGGCTGACAGTATGGCCCCTTGCAAATTCCTTGAATGGAATTGACCGTAGGGTACTGCTTCGAATGATGCCACCATTTTTCCCAGCAGCCTTATGCACAGGCGTATGGACGGCTGTCTTTTTTGTACCCACTAAGTGGATCAAATCTTTCAAAGACAACACCTTTCCTCGAGGCAAGAATATTTTTCTCTGGCCTGAATCCAACCTTAGCCCCAAGTATTCCAGACTTTTGACTGGTTTTTAGGGCTGACTTGTCTCGGTTGATAATCCAACCGTGAGATTCCAGATACTTGATTGTCTTGTGAACGACCACGTCTAGTTTTTTCACTGAGTGGTCTATCAGCAACAAGTCATCTAGATATGCCATTATCATTACACCTTGTGTTCTTAGATTGGCTAATAAAGGGCCAGAATTTTTGTAAACACTCGTGGTGCTGTGGCCAAACCGAAGGGTAAGGCTCTGAACTGAAAATGGCGCTCTTCTACTGCAAAGCGTAGAAATTTTTGGTGGACTGGAAAGATGGGAATGTGCAAATAAGCATCTTTGATGTCGATCGCGCCTAACCAATCCTCCCCTTGTAGGGCAGTGGCCACCGATCGGATCGACTCCATCGGAAAGTCCTGATATACAGGAATTTGTATAGCCCTTTTAGAATTAATATGGGCCTCCCGTCCGCGTTGCTTCGGGACTGTAAAGAGGTTTGAGTAAGACCCGAACCCTCATTCTTCCAGGGGAACCTCCATAATTACTCCTTGGAGCAATAGTTGTTCTAGTGCCAACAGGAGGGACTCTCTCTTCCGGGGATCCCTTGGCACGTTTGACCTCAAAAATGGGAAGGAGGAGAGTCTTTTAACTCCAATCTGTATCCCAAACATACTGCGGAGAGCACCTATCTTGATCGTGTCCCGCCAGGTCTCTTGCGAACAACTGGAGTCCTCCCCCCACCCGACTGAGTGGGGGCAACCCTTCAATGAATTTAACTTTGGGGGAGGTTTTGTACCTCCCCTGACCCAGGGTTCCTCATTACCCTGCTATTGTCCCTGTTTTTTACCCCCGGGAATTGACCGAGGAGGCCGTCGGAACTGTTACACAGGGACTGGAGAAGCAGGCCTCTTAAAGAGGGACCTCTAACTCTGTTTTTAACCGGCAAGAGCGTATTTTTACCGCTGGAAATTTTCTGGATATATTTGTCCAGGTTTTCCCTGAATAAGCGTTCACCATGAAATGGGACGCTAACCAGCCATTCCTTACAGGGAGCTTCAGCAGACCAGTTTTTGAGCCATAGAAGCCTACGCATATGTACTATAGACAGGGTAAGGCGGGAGGCCTGATGGACTGAATCCTTTATGGCGTCAACCGCAAAGCCTAAGGCTCTAGGTAGATCAGCTAGGGCAAGGCCTGCTGATCTGTCAAGTCCCTCAAGACCTGTTTTAACTGATCCTTCACTGCTTAGCAGACCCCAATAGCTGCTACTGCTGGTTGTGTCACCAAGCTTGCTGTAGAAAGAAGCAGACTTTCATAAGGACTCCAATCTTTTATCTATTGGGTTCTTGAACATTTGGACATTATCCACTGGACATGTCAGTGATTTATACATACAAGAGATGGCTGCGTCCACTGTAGGGACCTTCCATTTTTTTTTTTTTTTTTTTGATGAACTTATCCTCCATGGGATAGACCACCGGAAATCTCTTGGGGGAATAAATATTTTCTCAGGACGTTCCCAATCCTGGTAAATAAGCCCTTTCAGTAAAGGGTGAAGTGGAAAAGAACAGACAGTCTGGGGGCTTCTAGCGACCCAAACGAGGATACAGTAGTGGTTGATGGTTCCGCAAGGTGCATTTTTAAATGCCGATCGGACCATGTTAGTCAGAGACTGAACCCATAATCTTTCAGCTTGAGATGCTGAGAAAGGTTCCTCCACTGTTGATTCCTCTATAACAGAATCAACCTCATCCTGATCCCCTTCAGGCAGGTCCATCCCTGTATGGGACTGTTGCTCTGCTAACAGGCACTCTGAAGGAGGAGACGGAGATCGGCGTGCTTTCCCTGACAGGGAGGCAGCGATCAATGTTGACAATCTCTCTCTAATCCTCCCAGAGCTGAGGAAAAAACCTCCTCTGTTACATACACAGGAGCAGGTGAACTGAGGACAGCCACAGTACCAAGTACCCCTGCGGGGTCTCTACGGTCACTTACCTCTGAACTTCAGGGGAGACTGGTGCAGCAGAAGCATGCCCAAGATCCTCAGAGCCCGATGAGACCCCCTTCGCTTCCTGGAAGATTCAGTTCCGGAGCTTCTGGACGGCATATTCCTAAGCCTAAAGCTGAGGTATTCCAGCCGTAATACACCACTTTTACTGAGAATAGTCTAGCACAATTGCTACTATATCACAGTTGGTGTCTACTAAAGTGCCTTTCTAGGGGATGCCTGCATCAACCGCCTCTGTGTGCCTTTATACTGTTGCTAGCTCCGTCTGTGCACTTCAATAGCCAGCTATAATGTGCTTTAAAACACGCTGGACGCCCGCACATGCGCAGTAGCGCCGCGGCGCACACCTGAGCGTCATCCACCCGCTCCGCCCCTTTTTTCAGATCGCCTCTATGAATAGAGGCGCGTGCACGCGCACGCGCGCGGGCACGTGCGCCTTCGGCGCCTTTTTTGAAAACAATAAGGAGCTAGATGGGAGCCAGGGCCCCCTTTGCCGCAGGGCCCGGGGATGGATGAGCGCAGCAACAGGGCAGAGGAGACAGCTTCCCAGCAGAGAACATACCAACTGCCTGGATTTGATTCTGGAAGAAAAAAATCCACATTACAAGAAAAAGAACCATAGCGGCCTCTAGTGTCTAACACAGGTACCGCGGTCTTACATTTTTAATTTTTTTTTCTTGCCTACTATTAAAATTTTTACATTTTCTCAGTAGTAACAGGCATACACAGAATATTAGCGGGAATACCTTAGGTAACAGGCAGAAAGACAAAATAGGCTTGGGGGTCCCTCAATAGAACCAAGTTCCCGAGGGCCCCCACTTACCTTTTCCTCGCCGCAGGACTTTGTTTGGTCCACAGAAGCCCAAACTTCACCTATCACGGCAGGCATTGTAATCAAACCTTCAGGGACTGGGTTCCCAAGGATTCCACTCCCCTGGACCTGTATAGCACCCTGCACAGAAAACATCTTGGTCGTGGGTATGACCAGAGCTCTGGATCCCAGGGTCCAGCTCTCCTAAGAGAAGCATTACAGGCAAAACCTTGCTCTTCTCTGCAAGGCCCGGGTACCGACCGTTTAGCTATGAAGCTTTTTTGGTCGGATCCGGAATAGCTTACTGAGGCCCAAAAGAACCTGTACGCAAGCTCAGTGAAAAACACATGTTTCTTCTTGGCCAACACCTTAGACACTGTCAAAAAACTGAGGTGCTCCCGGATGGGAGGGGCTTATATAGGGGAGGGTACTTCCGGTTTTGGAAGTTGCCAGTGCCAGCACCTGAAGGTATCTATATAACCCATTAGTAATGACTATGTCGCTCTGTGTCCCGTGATGTACGAGAAAGAAATGTACAATAATGGGAGATACCAGAATCGTAGTAAAGCCAGCCTGAGGTCATACACAAGGGGATGTCAGCAGATGGGTAAGGCCGGGAGACAAACAGGAACAGGGAGGGGACGGATGGGTAGGCTGCAGAGCAGGGATCCAAAGTACTCAGGTAACAGGAGGATAGGTGACCGTGGTTCTCAGGAGACAGGAGGGACAGGTGCAGGATGGACTCAGGATAGGGATCGGGTCGGATCGGGTCAGGTAGGATGGAGGCTCAAAGTCAGGATCGCAGGTTCTAGGTCAGGGAGATAGAGATACCAGGGCAAGGTATGTTTGTACTTGCCGGGTATAAATAGGAAGGCTTGAGTGCAGAAAGAGCAGTTCGCTCCACATTGCCAGGATCCATCCGCTGGTGGAGACCAGTACTGCGTCCAAAGGATAATATAATACCAGCAGGGAGAAATTCTCCTGACAGTTCCACACTGCCAGGAGACACCTGCTGGTGGACCATAGTACTGCAAGCCAAATAATAAATATCACCAGCGGATGGAACCTTTCCTGACAGTACCCCCCTCAAAGGAGCGGCCTCCGGACGCTCCAACTAACTGTTGCTGGGGAAAGTTCATGGCAACAAACTGGGCAACAGGCAAAGTCACATCCGGGCAGACAGCGGGCACATCCAGGCAGACAGCGGGCACATCCAGGCAGGAGACAGGCACATAAAGCTGGGCAGCAGACAGGGGCAAATCAAGCTTTGCAGCAGACAGGGGCAAATCAAGCTGGGCAGCAGACAGAAACACACCAGGCTGGGCAGCAGGCTCCGGGTCATCGAGCTGGGCAGCAGGCTCCGGGAGATCGAGCTGGGCAACAGGCTCCGGTTTATCGAGCTGGGCAGCAGGCTCCGGGTCATCGAGCTGGGCAGCAGACAGGGGAAAATCAAGCTGGGCAGCAGACAGGAACAAACCAGGCTGGGCAGCTGGGAAACGAGAACCACAACCTCAGGCCAGGAAATGGGCACCACAACCTCAGGCCGGGAAACGGGCACCACAACCTCAGGACAGGACGCTGGCTCAAGCTCGTCAGGCTGGAATGCTGGTACTGGTTCTTCAGGCTGGAACGCTGGCACCCGGGCTGAAACACTGACATCTCGGGCTGTAACACTGGCACCAGGATATCAGACTGGAAGGCAGGCACCAGGACATCAGACTGGAAGGCAGGCACCAGGACATCAGACTGGAAGGCAGGCACCAGGACATCAGACTGGAAGGCAGGCACCAGGACATCAGGCTGGAAGGCAGGAACCAGGACATCAGGCTGGAAGGCAGGAATAAAGACATCAGACTGAAAGGCAGGCTCCAAGACATCAGACTGGAAGGCAGGTACTGAGACTTCCGGCAGAGACCCGGCCCCTGGATCTTCAGGCCGGAACACGGGCACAGGGACATTGAGCTGGAACACGGGCACAGGAACTGCAGGCTGGCAGATTGGCACAGGAACTTCAGGCTGGCAGACTGGCACAGGAATTTCAGGCCGGCAGACTGGCACAGGAACCTCAAGCCGGCAGACTGGCACAGGAACCTCAGGCTGGGTAAAAGGCACTGGGACGTCAGACTGGGTAAAAGGCACTGGGACGTCAGACTGGGTGGCAGGCATAGAGATTGCAGATTTAGGTGGGTCATCAGGTTCAACTGGCATGAACGCAGGCTGGAGCAGGTTGGTGGGTGTGGAGGCAGGTTGGGTTACTGGTAGGATTGTGTGGGTCGGAAAGTACTTCCGCTTCTTTTTAGGCTTAGTCACTGCAGATTTGTAAATAGCGGGAGGGATGTATGAAAAGGATGGAACTGAGTAAGAGGAAGGACTGGAATGCGGCAGAGACATGGGAACAGTGGCTGGAGGAGGTTCTTGTGGATTTGTTACAGGTGGAAGGGAAGAAGCAGGTGGATTGAAGGCAGGGGAGGTGTGACAAGTAGAGACTGGGTAATAATATTTGGTAGGAAGCTATGTAAGCTGTGTAAACTGGGCTGTAGCTGGGGTTGCCATAGGCAATGGGCGGATGGATTCTTGGGAAGGCAGGTGATTAATGGTAGGGCTGGAATGTTGTGGCTTGGCTAAATTCAGGAGATCCGACCATGCCTGCAGCACAGGTTGAACAAACATTGGTTCACACACAGCCTGTCTGACCAGGGATTGCGCTGAATGGATGCAATCAGACAACACCTGCTGGGAACAGGAGGAATAACTTTCACTAAAATAGGCTGGATCATCCGCTAATAAGTACACCAAAGATTCAACTTGGTCATAATTGAAAGGGGGCAAAAAATCGTCACTCCCATCGGGAATAAATGACAGGGCTGGCTTTACACATAACCGGATTAACGGCTGAACATCCTCAAAAGATATGTAACCCTGATCCACTAGGAAATTAGCTGATTGGATAGTTTCCATCAGCTGGTCACTGGTCCAATCTTTTAAAATCTGACGACAATATTCACCATCCTCTGCTGCCAGCAGAGAATAATAAATGGTTTCATTGATATCCATATTAACAGGACTTAACAAACCAGGATGGTTCCTCAATGCAGCCATGTCTGGTTTAGGGATAGCCCTGGTATACTTTCAGAGAAGCTGGTAGACCATACTGTGTGACTGCACAAAGGAGACCAAACGGATGTAGGTGAAAATATAATAATTTATTAAGATCAATGAACAAACACACAACCACCTCCAACAGAACACCGTGCAATAAATCAACCAATAAACAGTGACTATAGACAATATGTACAATAATGGAGAAACCAGAATCATAGTAAAGCCAGGCTGAGGTCATACACAAGGGGATGTCAGCAGATGGGTAAGGATGGGAGACACACAGGAACAGGGAGGGGACGGATGGGTAGGCTGCAGAGCAGGGATCCAAAGTACTCAGGTAACAGGAGGACAGGTGACCGTGGTTCTCAGGAGACAGGAGGGACAGGTGCAGGATGGATTCAGGATAGGGATCGGTTAGGATCGGGTCAGGTAGGATGCGGGCTCAAAGTCAGGATCGCAGGTTCTATGTCAGGGAGAGAGAGATACCAGGGCAAGGTATGTTTGTACTTGCCGGGTATAAATAGGAAGGCTTGTAATTGGCTTAAAGTCACACCTGAGCGCAGGAAGAGCAGTTCGCTCCACACTGCCAGGAACCATCCGCTGGTGGAGACCAGTACTGCGTCCAAAGGATAATATAATACCAGCAGGGAGAAATTCTCCTGACAGTTCCACACTGCCAGGAGACACCTGCTGGTGGACTACAGTACTACAGCAAGCCAAATAATAAATATCACCAGCGGATGGAACCTTTCCTGACAATAGTGTATATGTTCATGCACACATAGATGTTTAGAGGAGTTTAGAGACAGGGGCAAATAAAGGCAGAAAAAAACCCTGCTGCTAGCGCATCCAGGAGCAGCATTGTTTTAGCAGAAAAATGCTTGTAAACGCGTCTAAATGAGCTGAAGCGTTGGGCGCATTTAGCACTTGACATACCTAAGTGCACCAAACCGAATTATAGGTGTTTTTTAGGTGTCTGCCAAAACACCGCTGCCAGGGGTAAAGTCTTCTAGGAGAGATAACAAATCGTCCAGTTTGCATGAAGCTTAATCCTTTTTCCAACAAGAAAAAGGCAGTTGATCCCCGATCCATGCAAGAGTGACCTCTGGTACTTCATCTCAGGTCTCCATTAGGGATGAGCTCGGTGTTCGAGTCGAACATACGTTCGACTCGAACATCGGCTGTTCGATCGTTCGACGAAGATCGAACGATTTGGGCCGTTCGCGCCTAATTCGAGTGACGCGAACGGCCCACAATGCACTACGCCATCGCAGTGTCATCCAGGCGCTGTGATTGGCCAAGCATGCACTGTGACCCCGCATGCTTGGCCAATCACAGCGCCGGCAGCGAGGAGAGCAATGATTGGCCACAGGCAGGATGCCTGTGGCCAATTATTGCTGAGGGTGTTTAGTACAAGCCCCACACTATAAAAGGCCGCCAGCACGGCGGCCTAGTGTAGTGTGTTCCGGAGCAGGGAAAGAGAAGCATAGGCAGGGACAGTGACATTTATTTTTTCTTGCTTAACCTGGATTCCTTTAGTTTAGGGAAAGAGAAGGATAGGTAGGGAGAGTGTCAGTGTGTTTTACTGTGTGAATCCTTGTTTCTAGGGACAGGGAAGGACAGTGAGGGAAATTCTCCTTGTGCTATAGTGTGCTTTAAAAAAACATTTTTTCTAGGGACAGAAAACTATAGGTAGGGAGAGTGTCAGTGTGTTTTACTGTGCGAATCCTTGTTTCTAGGGACAGGGAAGGACAGTGAGGGAAATTCTCCTTGTGCTATAGTGTGCTTTAAAAAAACATTTTTTCTAGGGACAGAAAACTATAGGTAGGGAGAGTGTCAGTGTGTTTTACTGTGCGAATCATTGTTTCTAGGGACAGGGAAGGACAGTGAGGGAAATTCTCCTTGTGCTATAGTGTGCTTTAAAAAAACATTTTTTCTAGGGACAGAAAACTATAGGTAGGAAGAGTGTCAGTTTCTTTCACTGTGATAATCCTTGTTTCTAGGGACAGGGAAGGACAGTGAGGGAAATTCTCCTTGTGCTATAGTGTGCTTTAAAAAAACATTTTTTCTAGGGACAGAAAACTATAGGTAGGAAGAGTGTCAGTTTCTTTCACTGTGATAATCCTTGTTTCTAGGGACAGGGAAGGACAGTGAGGGAAATTCTCCTTGTGCTATAGTGTGCTTTAAAAAAACATTTTTTCTAGGGACAGAAAACTATAGGTAGGAAGAGTGTCAGTTTCTTTCACTGTGATAATCCTTGTTTCTAGGGACAGGGAAGGACAGTGAGGGAAATTCTCCTTGTGCTATAGTGTGCTTTAAAAAAACATTTTTTCTAGGGACAGAAAACTATAGGTAGTGTGACAGCAGGAAGGTAAAGTCACCTGGTTGCATCCAGGGGGGTAGATATATTTCGCCCAGATTCAGGCTTTACGCCGACTTATACAACTAGGTGGAGAGTTGTATAAGGCTAGTGGGCTCATGGATGACTCATACCTCTAGGGAGAGTGTGGGGCGTCGTACAGACAGGGAGTTGATGAGGCCAGCTGAAGCTTGTCAGCTCATTTAGGCCTCTATAAAAACTCCCAGCTTCATTAGATGTTAGCTCATGCCTGGAACCAGACCTGTGTGGACTGTCTAGGGAGAGTGAACCCCTGTGCGGTGAGACAAAGCCTGTGTGGCTATTTGCTTGGACATTTAAAACCAGGGACTTAGGGACTAGGACAGCACTAGGCTGATCCCAGTTGTTAGTTAGGAAACCTGTATGTTTAGTCAGAGGTCAAGTTGACCAGGATTTATTTTATTTATGTTTCTTTTGCTTTGCTGTGTTTTGTCACTGTAAATAGAAAATAAACCGCACCTTTTTGATTTTGAAAACCACAACCTCCGTTTGCTGGGCCTGTTTTTGTCTGGGGAGCCCATCCCGGGGGTCACACACACCCGCTGCCGAGCTAACCCCCTCACAGTAGGAAGAGTGTCAGTTTCTTTCACTGTGATAATCCTTGTTTCTAGGGACAGGGAAGGACAGTGAGGGAAATTCTCCTTGTGCTATAGTGTGCTAAAGCATTCCTCATCAACCATCTTTGAAATCCTTGTTTTTTGGACAGTCAGGGAAATTGTCGTTGTGCTATTCTGTGCAAAAGCAATCATCCTCAACCATATTTAGAAATCCTTAAGTAAAGGGACAGAGAAGGACACCTGAAGGTAGCCCTTATTGCTTTTTTCCCATCTCCCTGCAGGCCATCTATTAGAATGTCTGGAAGGCAAACAAGGAGAGGCAGACAGTCAGGAGGCAATAAAAGAGGGCAAGCAGGCTCTGTGTCTGGGGGCAACAGTGCTGGTCGTGGACGCGGTGCATTGTCATCAGCACATGGCCATGGGACACGCTTGTCCTTCTTTTCGGCAGCTGGACATGTTGAGCCACATCATGCCGAAGACTTGGTAGAGTGGATGACCAAGCCCTCCTCCTCCTCCTCATCCTCTCTCACCCAGGCTCAGGGTACTGGCAAAGCAGCTGCCAAAGCGTCCTCTTCCCTGGTATCAATGTCAGACTCATCATCAGTCACTCCTTCCCTAGACCCACCATGTCCTCCTCCTGAGGAGTCCCCCGAACTGTTTGAGCACAGTGTTGGGTACATGCTCCAGGAGGATGCCCAGCGTTTCGAAGGGTCTGATGATGAAACTCAGCTACAGGAAGGCAGTAGCGTGAGAGCAGACAGAGGGGATGCTCAAGAAGGACACCAATCTGGCAGTCATGTTCCAGCAGCTGCAGCATACTGCCAGATTGGCTCCAGTGATGAGGAGGGAGGGGATGATGAGGTCACTGACTCCACGTGGGTGCCTAATAGGAGAGAGGAGGAGGAGGAGGATGAGGAGGAGGCACATCTCCAACGAGGCAGGATGCCCTTTGGTGGCCAGCGTAAGGGCAGTACACCGACGGAATCACACCGCAGAGCTCCGCCTGTGCAGGGCGCTGCCTCTGCCCGTCATTCAAAAAGTTCTTTGGTGTGGGCCTTTTTTGAGGCTAGTGCATCAGATCGCACAGCTGCTGTTTGCAACATATGTCTCAAGCGTATATCGCGTGGCCAAAACATCAGCCGCTTGGGTACCACATGCCTGACCAGACATATGTTGACCTGCCATGCAGCTCGTTGGCAAGCCTACCTCAAAGACCCACACCAAAGAACAAAGCGGACCTCTCCTTGCACCGCATCAGCTGGGATCTCCAACCCCACTATAACTTCAGTCCTCTCTGAAACATGCACTGAGAGGAATGAAGGTGTAGAATTAGGTGTGTCACAGCCAAGTACTTGCGGCCACTCTGCTAGCAGTACACCGACGTCCGATTCTAGCAGGCAAATTTCCCTGCCCCAGCTGCTGGACCGTTGAAAGAAGTTCACTCCCAGCCATCCACATGCCCAGCGGTTGAATGCTAGCTTGGCTAAATTGCTAGCGCTTCAACTGCTGCCTTTTCAGTTGGTAGACTCGGCCCCCTTCCGTGAGTTTGTGCAATGTGCGGTTCCTCAGTGGCAGGTTCCCAAACGCCACTTTTTCTCACGGAAGGCTATTCCGGCTCTCTACCGGCATGTGGAAGGCAATGTCTTGGCCTCGCTGGACAGGGCGGTCAGCGGTAAGGTGCATATTACCGCTGACTCATGGTCCAGCAGGCATGGACAGGGACGTTACCTTTCTTTCACGGCCCATTGGGTCACTCTTTTGGCAGCTGGGAAGGATGCAGGACAAGGTGCAGTAGTGTTGGAGGTTGTTCCACCGCCACGCCTCCAAAATGCTACTACTGGTTGTGACACACCTCTCTCCTCCACCCCCTCCTCTTCTTCTTCCTCCATGGCCTCTTCCTGTGGTTTGTCCTCGGAACCAGCGGTGCTCCGTAGGCGTTCAAGGGGCTACGCAAGTACGCAGGCAAAAAGATGCCATGCCGTGCTTGCGCTGGTGTGTTTGGGGGACAGAAGCCACACTGGGGCAGAGGTCCTGTCTGCTCTGCAGGGCCAGGCCGAGAGGTGGTTGACGCCACGCCAGCTTAAGCCAGGAATGGTGGTTTGCGACAATGGCACCAACCTCCTCTCCGCCCTCCGACAGGGACAACTGACCCATGTGCCCTGTGTGGCTCACGTCCTTAACCTGGTGGTGCAGCGGTTCTTGGGCAGGTACCCGGGCTTACAGGATGTCCTGAGGCAGGCCAGGAAAGTCTGTGTGCATTTCCGCAGATCTTATAATGCCAGTGCTCGCCTGGCTGAGCTGCAAAAGGAGTTGAACCTGCCCAAGAACCGCCTTATATGTGACATGCCCACCAGGTGGAACTCAGCGTTGGCCATGCTGCAGCGGCTGCACACGCAGCAGAGGGCCATCAATGAGTACCTGTGCGACTACGGCACCAGGACAGGGTCAGGGGAGCTTGTTTTTTTTTCTCCACGCCAGTGGGGCATGATCAGGGATGCATGCACTGTCCTGGCACCATTTGAGGAGGCCACGAGGATGGTGAGCAGTGACAGTGCATGCATCAGTGACACTGTACCTCTTGTCCACCTGTTGGAGCACACGCTGCGTGGAATAATGGACAGGGCACTTGAGGCAGAACAGAGGCAGGAAGAGGAGGACTTCCTTGCCTCTCAAGGCCCCCTTTACCCAGACAGTGTTCCTTCTGTCCCACCCATCGCACAGGAAGAGGAGGAGGAGGAGGAGGAGGAGGAGGATTGTGTCAGCATGGAGGTGGAGGCTGGCACTCAGCATCATCAGCAGCAGTCTTTTAGGGATGATTTACAGTCCCAAGAAACCAGTGGACTTGTACGTGGCTGGGAGGAGGTGGCTGCGGATCATGTCGTCCTTAGTGACCCAGAGGACTCCGGAGCGAATGCCTCAGCAAACCTACGCTGCATGGCCTCCCTGATCCTGCAAAGTCTGCGGAAGGATCCTCGTATTCTTCGGATCAAGGAGAGGGACCATTACTGGCTGGCCACTCTCCTTGATCCACGGTACAAGGGTAAGGTTGCGGACCTTATGTTACCGTCGCAGAGGGAGCAGAGGATGAGACAACTCCGGGAGGCCTTGCAGAAAGGTCTGTGCAACGCGTTCCCAGAGACTGGGAGGTTACAAACTCCTGGTCCTGGACAACGAGTTGCTGAGGCTTCGGCCAGTCAAAGAAGGAGCGGTGGGGAAGGTGGCCGTCTGACCGATGCGTTCAGACAATTCTTTAGTCCGCAGCCCCAAAGTATGATCGGTTCCAGCAACCATCGCCAGCGTCTGATAAACATGGTGCAGGAATATCTAGGGGCAAGGTCAGACTTGGACACCTTCCCCACCGAAAATCCTCTGGCTTACTGGGTCTTGAGGATGGATCACTGGCCAGAGCTTGCACAGTATGCAATTGAGCTACTGGCCTGTCCTGCATCCAGCGTTCTTTCGGAACGCACATTCAGTGCTGCTGGAGGATTTGTCACGGATCACAGGGTGCGCCTGTCCACCGACTCGGTTGATCGACTGACTTTCATCAAGATGAACCAGTCTTGGATCACCACCAGCTACCACACACCTGATGCTGATATAACAGACTAATTGATTTTAACATGTCACATCCCTTCAAGACTGATGCTGATGCTGAGTGCCTGTGCTGTTATGTTGACTGGCTATCCTCCTCCTCCGAGTCCTCAATGATACGATTCATGATGATAGCTTGGAAGATCATTTTTGTTTATGGGTGCCGCCACCAGTGGCTAAGGCCCAATTTTTCAGCCCCTGTTTTACAGGGGCGTGTAATTACAATTTTTTTAGCAATAATTTGCCATAGGGCTCATTGCTGTGCTCCAAGTACAGTATCTGTGAGGGGTTGGAGTGTTGTGGCACCAGTGCCTAAGGCCCAATTTTTCAGCCCCTGTTTAACAGGGGCGTGTCATTACAATTTTTGAAGCAATACTTTGCAACAGGGCTCATTGCTGTGCTCCAAGTACAGTATCTGTGAGGGGTTGTAGTGTTGTGCCACCAGTGCCTAAGGCCCAATTTTTCAGCCCCTGTTCAACAGGGGCATGTAATTACAATTCTTGTTCTAATAATTCACAGCAGGGCCCATTGCTGCACCCACCAAGAGTAACTCTGAGGGCTTACAGTGTTGTGGCAACGCCACCACCACCACCACCACGAAAGGCACAATTTTTCAGCCCCTGTTCAAAAGGGGCATGTAATTACAATTCTTGATCTAATAATTCACAGCAGGGCCCATTCCTGCACCCACCACCCACCAAGAGTAACTCTGAGGGCTTACAGTGTTGTGGCAACGCCACCACCACCACCACCACGAAAGGCCCAATTTTTCAGCCCCTGTTCAAAAGGGGCATGTAATTACAATTCTTGATCTAATAATTCACAGCAGGGCCCATTCCTGCACCCACCAAGAGTAACTCTGAGGGCTTACAGTGTTGTGGCAATGCCACCACCACCACCACCACGAAAGGCCCAATTTTTCAGCCCCTGTTCAAAAGGGGCATGTAATTACAATTCTTGATCTAATAATTCACAGCAGGGCCCATTCCTGCACCCACCAAGAGTAACTCTGAGGGCTTACAGTGTTGTGGCACCAGCACCACCATCAAAGGCCCAATTTTTACTACCACTGTTCAACAATTATATGTAATTAAAATTCCTGATATAATAGTTGACAGCAGGGCGTTCCAGCACCAACCAAGAGTAACTGTGAGTGCTTACAGTGTTGTGCCAACACCAACAACTAAGGGGCCTATTTCTGCAGAGTATATACGGCAGGTCCCTACTTTCAAACATCCAACTTACAAACGACTCCTACTTGCAAACGCAAGAAGACAACAGGAAGTGAGAGGAAATCTACCCCTTGGAAGGAAAATTCTCTCCTGTAAGAATTAATATGGGAGAAAGGTGTCTCCTCTGTACTGATGCTTTATCAGCAATCCTTGTTTCAA
Organism: Rana muscosa; assembly: GCA_029206835.1. NCBI lineage: Eukaryota > Metazoa > Chordata > Amphibia > Anura > Ranidae > Rana > Rana muscosa. The sequence continues at coordinate 58,434,994 of CM055117.1, read as the reverse complement.
GAAAAACACCACATTTCAAAAACAGTTGTCATTGGGACGGAAAGTGAGGTGAAATGTTCTGAACAGGGGCACAGACAGCAAAACAAATGTTACAGGGGTGATAACCCTTACCTATGTTTTCCAAAAAGTTTAAAAATAGATTTTTGGGCTGGAGCTACACTTAAACAATGTACCTGTTCAAAATTACAAACAGATTCTACATAAGAACAAACCTACAGTCCCTGTCTTGTATGCACCGCCTGTATACGGCTGTTCAGAGTATATAGGGCCTTTTTTATTTTATGTGCGGGGTTCCCCTTAATATCCATACAAGACCCAAAGGGGCTGGTAATGGGCTGGGGTAGGGGGGGGGTCATGGGGTAGCTATGCCATTTTTCTTAAAGATTTTCATCCATATTACCGGGACCAGACATTACATTAAAGCCGCAAGCAGTTTTAAATGGCTTTTTTTTCCTTTAGAAGTGTCATTTTGTGCAGGGACAGTTCTAAACACGGGGAACACGTGGCACTTCACAGGCATACTTTAGACACCCCCCAGGTACGATATTTAAAGGAATATTTGACTTTTTTTTTTCACTTTATGCATCATTAAAATGACTGCTCCCGAAAAACGACCGTTTTTAAAACTTCTTTTTGCATTGATACATGTCCCCTGGTGCACAACCCGGGTTCCCAAACCCTTTTTAGGACAATAACATGCATAATAGTTGTTATAATTAGCACTTTAGAATTCGAACGTTCGCATCCATTGTATTTAATAGGGTTCTAATGTTCGTACGAACTTTCGGTCCGTTCGCGGGTTCTGGTGCGAACCGAACCCGGGGGTGTTCGGCTCATCACTAGTCTCCATCTCTTTCTTCATGCTTCCAGGTAGTTAGCAGGCTCTCTCTTACAGAACCTTGAGCACATGGTTATGCCTCAGGCTTCAGGCTTCAGGCCTACCCAGCAGGAGCTGTTGCACACACGTCCACCCAGGCCGCAGCCCGGGTGGGAAGACCTAGATCACCTGACTCTCTCCAAATAAATACCTCCTCCCAGCATTCATAGCGGCGAATCTGATTGGCTGAGAAAGGTATGTTTATTCATAACCTAAACTCACTGTAGCTCATCATACTAATGCCAACGACAACAGCACCATCTACTGACAAAAGGGAGGAACCACAGATTTGGGAAAAAGCCATTTGACCACTAAACACTACAAATTAGGCAGGCTGGCTACCACCCAGCACAACTAAATTTACCTGTAGCCCTGCTTTGGGACAAGGGTGCTACAGGGGTTTTAACCCTTCCCTACTCAAGCAAAAAAAAAAAAATAGGCTTTATGTATAAAACAATATAACAACCAAGCATGTAATCTGTAGAATTTACTGAAATAATTCCTTTATGATTTGCCTAATAACTGCACTTTGCGATTTGTTGCTCTTTTAACCTCATTTAAATAAAAATTGAAAAGTGTTAAAGTGACCTTGCTAGATCACACGACCAACCACGGCCTCAGGATGCCAACAGCTGATCTGTGGCCAATTAGCATTCAGCGTATCCGCCTTATTACAGTTTTCTGTTAACACCAGGACTGACACACTGAAGTCTTCCTACTCAGGTCATTATATCACTAAATCATAATAAATGTGATTGGAATGACATATATATTGATACCTAATCCATCCAAAATAAACTATCCATTTAATAATGATGATTTAAGGGGCTTTGTTGGGGAAATGTCAAAGGCATCTCAGTGATTAAAAAACAATTTCTGAAACGGGAAATATGTTCAATACACAGTATTGGCTTCGTATGACAGTTCTCCAATTTTAAGATTAATGGATATCTGGACTCTGAATCTATCATGCAAATCTAATTACTTCTTTGTATATAGTCTAATAACATGCAGCATTAAAAATGCGCTCCAGTCACTCATTACAGCTGTGCAAATTATACTGGCTTAGAACACACAGCCCTCCTGCACATTGGCTGGCCTTTTAATCCAAACATCCATCCTTAAGCCCAATTACAATCTAATATTATTTTTTAAATAACCCCTCTGGTCTTCCTAGTAACTCTTCTTCGCCCAGATATCTTCAGTCTTCCAGAGTAAAAGACGCTTTGGGGGGAGATTTACTAAAACTGATGCATACAGAATCTGGTGCAGGTGTGCATAGTAACCAATCAGCTTCCATGTTTTATTGTCAAAGCTTAACCACCTCCCACCTGCCAACGTCGTCCCACTCACACCACGCTTGCAATTAGTGCCCATCAGTGCCGCCAATTAGTGACACCTATCAGTACCCATAAGTGCAGCCTATCAGTGCCCACCAGTGCCGCCTATCAGTGCTCATCAATGCTGCATATCAGTGTCCATCAGTGGCACCTATCAGTGCCCATCAGTGCCGCCTATCACTGACCTATCACTAACCATCAATCACCCTCGGCCTGGAGCATTACCTCGACTCGCCATGTTTGGAGGAAGAAAAATGCTGATTATGACCCTAAGAACATCATCCCAACAGTCAAGCACGGACGTGGAAACAATATGCTTTGGGGCTGTTTCTCTGCTAAAGGTACAGGCCGACGTTGCCGCATTGAGGGGCCAATAGACGGGGGCCATGTATTGTAAAATCTTGGATGAAAACCTTCTTCCCTCAGCCAGGACACTGAGGATGGGTCCTGGATGGGTCTTCCAGCATGACAATAGCCCAAAACATACCACCAACAGCAAAGGAGTGGCTCAAGAAGAAGCACATTCAGGTCATGGAGTGGCCTAGTCAGTCTCCAGACCTTAATCCTAGAGAAAATTTATGGAGGGAGCTGAAACTTCAAGTTGCCAAGAGACAGCCAAGAAATCTTAAGGATTTAGAAAAGATTTGTACAGAAGAGTGGACCAAAATCCCTCCTGAGATGTGTGAAAACCCGGTAATCAACTACAAGAAACGTCTTACCTCTGTGCTTGCCAACAAGGGTTTCTCCACCAAATACTAAGTCATGTTTTGCTTGGGGGTCATATACTGTACTTATTTTACTTACTGAACTGCAACTCAATGTATAACATTTGTATCATGTGTTTTTTCTGGATTTTTGGTTGATATTCTGTCTCTATCATGTAAAATACAACTATGATAACAATTATAGACCCTTCATTTCTTTGTAAGTGGGCAAACTTACAAAATCTACAGGGAATCAAATAATTATTTTCCCCACTGTAGAGCTGGTGCACCTGTGCCCTCCAACTGCAGCTAAACTTTAGAGCCTCGTGCACTGGGGTCTAAAGGGCTAAATCCACTAGTGCATCCAACACCACCCTCTCCCCAGATTGACAATCTAAAGGATTGTCCATTGCCTAAAGCCTCGTACACACAATTGGATTTTCCGTGGACAGAGCGTAAAGCCCCGTACACACGTTCGGACTTCCATCTGACTTTTCCGTGGTTTTTTGTTCGAACGGAGTTGGTCGGGAACACCCATCGCATACACACGCTCTGACTTTTCTGCAAACTTTCCCAAAACTTTTTGCAACATCACATGGTTTTTCTGCTCTTTTCTGCTCTTTACCGCCACCCTTTGGTGAACTTCTGCTATTGTTGGTTGATTTTAACATTAGTTGTTTTGTTCATCGGACAAAAGTCTGATGGTTTTCTGTACACACGGTCGGACTTTGCTCTACCGGACTTTTGTTGGGCAAAAGTTTGTCCGTTTGCAGACCCAACTTTTGTCCGATGAAAACAAGAAAAAAGAAAAAAAAGTTTGTCCGATGGAGCGTACACACGGTCGGATTGTTGGTCCAACTTGCTCAAAATGAAGTTGTCCAAAGGGCGTTGGCCATGAACATGTATTGCATACAAACGACAAAGAATTGTCGGTCAACAAACACAAAACTACATGGTTTTTCAGCTCTTTAGCGCCACCCTTTGGGCAACTTCTGCTAATGTTGTGTTATGGTGAGCATGCGTGTTTGTACTTTGGATTTTTGTCCGAAGGACTTGTGTATACACGATTGGATAATCCGACAATACACATTTGTTGTCGGAAAATTTTAAAGCATGTTATCCAACATTTGTTGGCGGAAAATCCGACAACAATTGTCTGATGGAGCATACAAACGATCAGATTTTCCGACAACAGCCTGCCATCACACTTTTTCCGTCGGAAAATCCGATCGTGTGTACGGGCCTCAAGACAGACCAGAACAAAGCCTAATAATAATAATAATAAAACAAAACAAATGCATTTTTGTCTTTGGGTTTAATACAGCTTTAAACGACATTATTTCATCCTGAGATTTTATTAAAGAGAAATTATTTTATTCAACTATTTATATTTTCAGTTTTCACATCAGAACAAAATGTACAGCCTAAGAAGATGTATGGATTCATAAATACCTATAATAATTAACATTTTCATTCAAAATACATCTGTTGCCGTATTTATTAGCAGAAAATATAAATGCTATAAATAAGATAATAACGAATGTACATTTATAAATGGTAGATGTATAAACGTATATATAAAAAGGACTTTTTATTTGATAGAAAAATAGAAACATTATTGCACTCGTAAAGATTTTACTATCGTACATAAATGACAGGAATAGCGTTCCTTTAATCTTGAACCGCAGCAAAGTTAATTGAGCAGCCAATTATTATAAGCCGCTCGTAGGCAGAGAAACAATTGACCTTGGCTTCCTTTGTCCTGAAGGCTGAATAAAATAAATTTAAATGAGAACCTATAGATTTGTTACAGCTTTTTTTTTTTTACATATATATGTAAATGCAATCACCATAATACAATAATAATAATATAACATACAGTATCTCACAAAAGTGAGTCCCCCCCTCACATTTTTGTAAATATTTTATTATATTTATTGTATTTTATTATATCGTGACAACACTGAAGAAATGACACTTTGCTACAATGTAAAGTAGTGAGTGTACAGCTTGTATAACAGTGTAAATTTGCTGTCCCCTCAAAATAACTCAACACACAGCCATTAATGTCTAAATCGCTGGCAACAAAAGTGAGTACACCCCTAAGTGAAAATGTTCACATTGGGCCCAATTAGCCATTTTTCCTCCCCGGTGTCATGTGACTCTTTAGTGTTACAAGATCTAAGGTGTGAATGGGGAGAAGGTGTGTCAAGTTTGGTGTTATTGCTCCCACTCTCTCATACTGGTCACTGGAAGTTCAACATGGCACCTCATGGCAAAGAACTCTCTGAGGATCTGGAAAAAAGAGTTCTTGCTCTACATAAAGATGGCCTAGGCTATAAGAAGATTGCCAAGACCCAGAAACTGAGCTGCAGCACGGTGACCAAGACCATAAAGCGGTTTAACAGGACAGGTTGCACTCAGAATAGGCCTCGCCATGGTCGACCAAAGAAGTTGAGTGCAAGTGCTCAGCGTCATATCCAGAGGTTGTCTTTGGGAAATAGACATATGAGTGCTGCCAGCATTTCTGCAGAGGTTGAAGGGGTGGGAGGTCAGCCTGTCAGTGCTCAGACCATATGCCGCACTCTGCATAAAATTGGTCTGCATGGCTGTCGTCCCAGAAGGAAGCCTCTTCTAAAGATGGTGCACAAGAAAGCCCGCAAACAGTTTGCCGAAGACAAGAAAACAAAGGACATGGATTACTGGAACCATGTCCTGTTGTCTGATGAGACCAAGATAAACGTATTTGGTTCAGATGGTGTCAAGTGTGTGTGGCGGCGACCAGGTGAGGAGTACAAAGACAAGTGTTTCTTGCCTACAGTCAAGCATGGTGGTGGGAGTGTCATGGTCTGGGGCTGCATGAGTGCTGCCGGCACTGGGGAGCTACAGTTCATTGAGGGAACCATAAGGCCCCGTTCACACCTATGCAAATTGGTTGCAGCTTACACCGCATCCAATTCGCATAACATTATAAAATACATTGATTGTAATGAGGCTGGTTCACATACAGTATGTGTGATGCGTGTGCGTTTTCTAGGCATTGCGGTGCTGCTCAGGTGCGAATTCAGGCCCATTATCTTCTATGAGCACGCATCTGATTTGCAGATGTGTTCAGTTCTCATTAGGATTTCTCTCCCTGCTCACTACACTTCCCCCCTCCCCTCTCCCCTCTCCATCTCCTCTCCCCTGTCAGCAAGTCTGCAGCTACACCTCACATGGAACCCTGAACAGCTCTGTTATCTTTTTGCAGAGATAACAGAGCTGGAATTCACACCCCACAAGTGTGAATCCAGCCTAAATGTACTGTGACATACATATAAGGTATTTACTGGCAGAAAATGAAAAAAAGGAGCCAGGCTTTAAAGTTAACCTCTTAGCAGATATAAAAGACAAAAATTAATGCAGCTTTGTGTATATTAATTTATCATTAAATGTATTTGTTTAACCACTTCAGCTCCCGGAAGGTTTTACCCCCCTTCGAGACCAGGGCATTTTTTAGTGATAAGGCACTCTGTTACTTTAACTGACAGTTGCGCGGTCTTGCAGCGCTGTACATTTTTTGCCCTTTTTTTCCCACAAATAGAGCTTTCTTTTGGTGGTATTTGATCACTTCTGCACAAAAAATAAAAACTGCAGAAGTGATCAATCAAATACCACCAAAAGAAACCTCTATTTGTGGGGGGGAAGGGCAAACAATGTATTTGGGTACAGCGTTGCTGTCAGGGACCTGCCAGAAATCAAAGACAATTCTTGCTTCCCTCGGTACCTGTGCGTCGGCGCGCGCCAGTTCACCAATTGCACGCGCGTGCGCGGCGTGTGCGCGCGCGTGCGTGCTAAACGATATGGCGCCATTAGGCCTTTAAAAGGCCAGCAGTTACAACAGTGCATTGCTGTCCTGATCTGCAGCTTTGTAAACCTGAATACCTGCATACCTGCTACATGTTACCAGTACCGACCCGGCTTGCTCGACCACCCAATATATCTCCAACCCTGACCTCGGCTTGCCTTGACCCTGCTCTGTCTCTCACCTGCCTACCTGCTGCAAAACCTTGCCTGTGTTCCTGACTACGTCTAAGCCTGCTGATCCATACATCTGACTACCTGCTCTGGCCCGGCTTGTCTGACCCTCCTGCTGTCTGCTGTTGTGTGCACCTAACCAAGCTTATCTCACCTTGCTCCAGCTTCCGCTGTTCCAGTATCCGCCAGCTCCCGGGTCGCTGACCGGCAACCACCTGCTCTGCTGCCTACAGATCCAGCCATCCCTGGAGGATCACCACCTTGCCACGGTGCCTACCACTACACCTACCGCAGGCACTCCTACCTCACTGCGCTCTCGAGTTCACTGTTCCCACTCCAGTGGCTCCTGAGCCAGGGCTGTAAGAGAGGTCTCCTCCTACAAAGTCAGGCTCTACGATCAGGTACGTTCTGTACATAACAGTTGCAGGACCGCGTTAAAGTAACAGAGTGCCTTATCACATAAAATGACCTGGTCATGAAGGGGGGTAAAACCTTCCGGAACTGAATTGGTTAAACAAATACATTTAATGATGAAATAATATACACCAAACTGCATTAATTTGTGTCTTTTATATCTGCTAAGTGTAATAGAATGTATAAATAACTGACTTCATATTCAAAAGTTCATTTCTACTTAAAGAAAATATGTGTTTTGACATAATTAGCTTAACTAACAGTCTGCATAGAAACACACCCTGCAAGTCATTGTGGTTAAAGTGGTTGTAAACCCACTTATGCAACTTGCACCTACAGGTAAGCCTAGATTAAGGCTTACCTGTAGGTGCAAGAAATATCTTCTAAACCTACACGGTTTAGGAGATATTTGCTAAAAATGGCATGCATCGGTGTCTACGGCGCCCATCTACGGCGCATGCGCGCCGTAGACAACGGGGCATTCATAGGGTTAATCCCATTCACAAATCCGGCTTAGCCGGATTTGACGGCTCCCGCGCGCATGCGCGGAGTCACGTCTTCGCCGCTCCGGCCAATCACAGCACCGGAGCGGCGCTGTGATTGGCTGGTGCGGCGATAGCCGGAAGTAACCTTCCGGCTATCGCCGCAGCGATGGCTGCAGCTGGAGAGGGAGACGAGGATGGCTTTGGGGGCCCCGATCTAAGGTAAGTGATGCATAATGAGCTAGTATGCTAGTCATACTAGCTCATTATGCCTTTGTCTTGCAGGTTGGTTTTAAAAAATATATATTTTTTACAGGGTTTACAACCACTTTAAGCTGATTCATGGGGCAGCCTGTTGTGTAAGCAAAATTATCAGCTAGTTCTTGTTAACTAAAGTAAGCAGTTTAAATCATGATAAGAAAATTACTGAGTTTGTATAACTTTTAGAAACATATGCATTAAAACACAGCCCCTCCCTTCCTTCTTTTGCATATAAGCCACAGTAGTATTCAGTAAAGGTCAGAGACCTTATGAACACACTCAAATCTGTTTCCCTGTGTCTTATTTGGTCTCTCACGGATTTGGGGGTCACTGAAGCTCTTCCTGCATTACCTGAAGCACACCTGGGTGGCGTATTACCTGTTTCCTTTATCACTAAGAGGTTAACATTGTTTTCATTTTAGAATCAAGCATAGGTTAGCAGTGCTGTGAGGTTATTATTGTCATCTGTGTCCCCTTTGGGGGAGATTAACCTTCTCCTCCTGACTTGATGGTTCCTATAGATTTATGAGAACATAGCAAAAATAAATAAAAAATACTTCCACTGGATCCAAACTTTAAAAAAATCTCTTATCCGGGATTCAACATGGAGATTTTTACATTTTCTTTACGTCCTTCTTTAAATCCATATTCATTCATTTATGTGGACAGGATCGGTTTATTGAACTCAGTCTGCCAGGTAATGTATCTGCAATCACGTCCCCAGAAATGACATCATACATGGGTAACATGTCTTTTTTTCTTCGAATGGTCATCAGTTCTTTCCAGTCCAACAACCTGCATTAAAAAAAAAATGTAACAGATTAAAAAAAATTAAAAACAAAAAAATAGCATACTTTCCCTTCTGTTATAATACACCAGTCGTTTCCTTGCATCTGTGGCAATGTCTGTTGGGTTTGTAATTAGATTATTATTTGGAAGCCGCACTTATTTATTTTGGAGATGAAGACATCCAAAAAAAGAGAGATTTTCTTTCTCTCTCGCTTGGCAAAAACTAAACCCCCATGTGTGCAGAAGTATTCTCCTAAAATTAGAGCCACACAGATATGGTGCAAAAGAGGAAATATGTAAATATCCCATGACAATACATTATCAAAGAGGGATACATATTTATCACATTATAAACTTTGGGTAAATGTAAAACCCAACTCCAGGCAAATGTTTTATTAAAGCAGATCTTCGGTCATTTATTTCAACTTACCACCTATTAAATCTTCTGCCCTTGTTGTTTTAAAGTGGTTGTAAACCCTAATGCCGCGTACACACGATCGTTTTTCATGACGAGAAAAATTTAATTTTTTTATTTGGTCATTAAAAACGATCGTGTGTGGGCTCCAGAGCATTTTTCACGACGTGAAAATTGACCATTAAAAATTTGGAACATGCTCTAATTTTTCTCGTCGTTTTTCACGTCGTCGTTTTTCTCATCATGAAAAACGGGCATGTGTAGGCTTTAACGACGTGAAAAAAATGTGCATGCTCAGAAGCAAGTTATGAGACGGGAGCGCTCGTTCTGGTAAAACTAGCGTTCGTAATGGAGATATCACATTCGTCACGCTGTAACGGACTGAAGAGCACGAGGCTGAAAAGCACGAATCGTCTCTTAACAAACTTTACTAACACAAGGATCAGCAAAAGCAGCCCAAAGGGTGGCGCCATCCAAATGGAACTTCCACTTTATAGTGCCGTCGTATGTGTTGTACGTCACCGCGCTTTAATCGAGCATTTTTTTTCACGATAGTGTGTAGGCAAGGCAGGCTTGAGAAGAATCATGTCGAGAAAAACGCAGTTTTTTTCAATGACATTAAAAACGGTCGTGTGTACACGGCATTACACACCACTTTTACCTACAGGTAAACCTAGATTAAGGCTTACCTGTAGGTGGTAGAAATATCTCCTAAACCTACACGGTTTAGGAGATATTTACACTAGAGACTTGCGCCGATGTCTACGGCGCATGAACCGTAGATAACCGCGGAGGCGCACTTTAGAAACGGCGATCGTGACGTTTTTAAAGGAGGTCATGCCGTGACTGGCGGCTCCCTCGCGCATACGCGGGAGTGACATCATCGCGGCTCTGGCCAATCACAGCGCCGGAGCCACGATCCCTGGAAGTAACTTCGGGATGACATGTTGGCGGCCGGTGCTGTGTCGGGAACCACAGCGGGGGGCTTCGATCCCAGGTGAGTATTACATAATGATTTCATAATTTCATTTATGTACAGAGTTGCATGACCGCACAATTGTCAATTAAAGTAACGCAGTGCTGTATAGCAAAAAAAAAGGCCGGGTCATGAAGGGTCTGGGGTAAATCTTCCGGAGGTCGAGTTGACCAGCTAACCCTGGAGATGTTATCATTCTTGAGCCCATACTATTATTGTATTATAATAATTATAATTATTATTATTATTCTTTTTGAACTAGTAGTAATGATTGTAGCCCAGTACTGGTTACCTTTGATGAACTGCTTCTTGGAGTTACTGTCGTCTCGGAGAAGGCCGAGTCACTGTGATTTGATCGAAAACCTAAAGAACAAAATGATTGACAGCTCAGTGATTTTCTCCTCAATTCAAAAAGGATATTCCATACAGCTTAAAAGGGCCAGTTCACCCCAATATTTAAATTTTGCTTCAGGTTGGATACTGGTCATTTGAATACCCTTGAAACTTCTCATGCATCAATCAGGGACAATATAAAGTCAGAATCTTAGTTTCCAAGGCCATCGACCTGCTATAAGCATTATCAGGGGCTCCCATTCTCGCCAGCAGATTTTTATGTCAATTGCTTGAGAGTGCGCCACAAGCCCTGAGATTAGGCTCAATGCAGCTGAAGGAGTGAGACTTTGATTTTGGACAGAACTAGAGAGTGTGCAATAGTAAGCTCTGAAACAGGATCCCCAGAACCAGTGGCGGCTGTTGGTTATTTTTTTTTTGGGGGGGGGGGGGTGGCAAACAACCGGCCAATCAGGAAGTCCCAATTGGCCAGGAAATCTTAGGACTCCTTGGCCAATCATGTCTCAGGACACACTTCCTGTTCGGCCAGGAGGAGAATGTCTCTTTGCGTGCTGCATCATGCACGGACGGGCAACTGTGCTGCACGTTTAAAAATGACTTGCTAAGCTATTTCTAGACTTTCCAGGCTTCAGAAGTTTGTTGCACAATTGCAGCAAGTCCGCATTGCATAACGCCAGATCAACTTTCCATGCAAACATTCTGCAAGTCTGCTGCAAATTCTGGTTCAGTTATGTTGTGCAATAGTCATCCCACCACAGGGGGGCACTGTGGCTGAATTTTCATACTTTTGACTTGCAGAGCTCTTGCTGTAGACTCACCACTGCAACTTTGCTCTTGCTAGAGACTTGTCACGCAAATTTGCTACAAGTTGGAAAAGTGACAACTAGAATTTGTGCTTCAAGTGCTCTGCAAGTATACAACTTACCAGTGAAAATGTGCAGCAAGTTACTAAGACTTACAATTCAACACTGCCACAAATTTGTGGCAAGTTATCCTTGCTATCTGGGGCATCTGATTGCCGTATTCACCTCTGTCTTCTGGGGGGGGGGATCGCCGCCATCCGTCTCCATCTTTGCCGCTATCCGTCTCCTGGGGGGGTGGGGGTGGATCACCACCGTCTGTCTCCAGTACGGGGGGAGGGTAGGGTTGCCACCTGTCCGGGATTCACCCGGACAATTTGGGTTTATAATCATGCGTCCGGGTTTCAGATCTGAAACCCAGACACATTATTCAGACTGGACTATGGCTTCCCAGCAGGGTTGCTGGCTGCAGTTGTCTCAGTTGAGGGTGTCTGTTACACTCTCTTTCACACTGCCTAAAGCCAGCACTAACAATCCCCCCCCCTCAAACACAAAACACAAACACAGACAGGAGAGGAGAGAGAGCTCGATCTGCACCTCTTCCCCCCACGACCCCTCTGTGTCTGCCCACATTCCAATCCCCAACGCTGTGCCTCAGAAAAAGAATAGTGGGGCCGGAAATTTAAAGTCCAGCAGCCTCAGATACATCTGAATGAGAGATACCGACTGCCAAGGGGTTAGTGAGCTCACCATCCATCCCTGTCTGTGACTGAAGTCTCGCCTCCCGCCTTCTCTCTCCTGCCTCTGGGTGAGTACACTAAGGTAAATCAGAGTTTTCAGAGCACCCCTTACAGAGTTCCCTTTTACACTGGAGGCCACAGTGTTCCCCCTTACATCAGAGTCCTCTCCGTACATCAGAGTTCTCAGTGTTCCCCCTTAAATCAGGGTTCCCAAAGCATCCCTTATGTTAGAGGCCCCAGAGTTCTCCCTTACATCAGAGTCTGCAGAGTCCCCCCTTAAAGTGAAAGGGGAACTCTGTGGACTCTGATGTAAAGGGGGACTCTTGTTATTAACTTCATATGATTAGAAATGTTATTTAATAGCAAAATATATGTATAGTTTATACTATAAAAAAAATTGCTGTGCACCGCTAAAAAGTGTTCAGGTTTGACTTGAAAAAAAGGTGGCAACCCTAGGGGAGGTGTGATGTTAGTTTGACACCCCCCCCCAAAAAAAAATATTTAGCACCAGCCGCTACTGGCTGCTGGTCAAAAGTCGGAAGCAAATCCCTGCTCGGATTTCATACTGCCGGGGTGACCCGAAAAACGTGAAGCGGATTCCACCTTGGTTTCCCACATATGGTGCGCCTTTCATTTTGTCACAACATATCATTTTCTTCATCCACCATCCCCTTGTGTCAAACAAAATCACTGCAAACAGTGCCACCACCTATCAGAAAACAACTCACACTCTTTTTTGACCCTCAATTTAGGAAGGTCAAGCAGTGCTGGGGATGAGCCGCTCCATGGATGTTGCTCAACTCTCAAATGAACCTTACCGGTTAGTATTACATCTTGTGGGCTGTGATCCAGCATATATATCCAAAGGAATAAGACAAATTTAAAACAAACCTCACAACTTTTTGAGATGGGAATGAGGGACACCTATCAGCAAAAGTATGCAGGCATAGGACACACCCCTTGCCACTCCCCCTTAAAGGAGAATTGTACAAATAAAACAAGATTTGTTAAACCCACAAGTGCTTTTTTTTACCACTACTATTCTTTTATATTGGCTTTTGGAATTTACAAATGCAGCAATTTAGAAATTAGATGAAAGGTTTAGCACTGGGAAACACTTTTTGATAGATAAAAAGTGCATTTTATATACTATATGGATCAGACCAAAATGAGGGACAAATAAGGAGGAAAGAGGGACAGAGGGACATTGCTCCAAATCAGGGACAGTCCCTCGAAATCAGGGACAGTTGGGAGCTATGTTAAAATAGTACAAGTACGTCTATAAAACATTTATTATTTAAAAAACAAGACAAAAAAAAGCATGTGCACTCACATACTGTATTCCAAGTACACATCAGCACTGTTATAAGACACTTCTGTATAAGCATCTTAACAGACGGCATGAAAGCAAAAATAGGTCCCTTAGGGGGTTATTTACTAAACCTAGAGCGTGCAAAATCTGGTGCAGCTCTGCATAGAAACCAATCAGCTTCCAGGTTTTATTGTCAAAGCTTGATTGAACAAGCTGAAGATAGAAGCCAATTGGCTGCCATGCACAGCTGCTCAGTGCTTCAGTTTTAGTAACTCTCCCCCATTGTATTCTATTGGTGTTGTTACTAAAGCCTCGTACACAAGATCGGATTTTCCGTGGACAAAGCGTAGGACTTTTGTCCGAAGGGCGTTCGCCATAAACTTGTCTTGCATACAAACGGCAAAGAATTGTCGGCCAACAAACACAAAACTATGTGCTTTTTCAGCTCTGTAGCGCCACCCTTTGGGCAACTTCTGCTAATGTTGTGTTATGGTTAGCATTGCTTCTGAGCTTGCGTGTTTGTACTTTGGATTTTTTTCCGATGGACTTCTGTACACACAATCGGATAATCCGACAACACACATTTGTTGTCGGCAAATTTTAAAGCATGCTATCCGACATTTGTTGGCGGAAAATCCAACAATTGTCTGATGGAGCGTACAAACGGTCGGATTTTCCGACAACAGCCTGTCATCACACAATTCCTGTCAGAAAATCTGATTGTGTGTACGGGCCTTAAGACCGACTGTTTGACCTTCCTAAATTGGGGGTCAAAAAAGACAGTATTATTGTTATTATTATTATTTATACAGGATTTATAGAGCTGATTATATATGAAAGGGGGCGCTATTCGCACTTAATTGAAATAAGTACTATGTGATACCATAAATCTTTAAATGAATATAGTGAAAAAATAGTGAATATTATAAACAACACAATCATGTGATATTTGATATAAACACCAAGAATTTTGTTTTGGCAATCAACCATACAAAATTAATAAACAATAATTGTGATTATATAATATTTAGTCCCAATCGTGATGATTAGCGTGCTCCCACGCAAAAAGCGATCAAATAAAGAATAAAGAAAGTCCCCTTTAAATGTGGAAAATAAATCAGTGTTGCTTCAAATCCGACAAGTGAAAACACCTTCAATAAATAAAGTTCATGCTATGCTGTGATTCTTCCTTCAAAGGAGTGCAAAAATTATTCCTTCACCAAATCTTCATATGAAGACTTACACCCAAAGTGCACAGGTAGTGGATTGCGCTTACCGAATGAAGTGGACCTCTTTACTTAAAAAGAAGGTCATAGACAACTTGAGCAGGATTGTGCCTGCACACATATGGACAGATACTGGTGAAAAATGAATCTGTAGATAATTACAATTATTGTTTATTAATTTTGTATGGTTGATTGCCAAAACAAATTTCTTGGTGTTTATCAAATATCACATGATTGTGTTGTTTATAATATTCACAATTTTTTCACTATATTAATTAAAAGATTTATGGTATCACATAGTACTTATTTCAATTAAGTGCGAATAGCGCCCCCTTTCATATATAATCAACTTTCAGATAGGAGATTTAATACTCCATCCGCAGGGGAGCAGCTTTTTCATTACTTTATATAGTATATATATAATTTTTATATTATTATTAATTTTATTCAGTGGCGCTGAATTACATATATAGGATTTATATAGCGCCAACAGTTTGCGCAGCGCTTTACAACATCGGGGAAGACAGTACAATTACAATACAATACAGGAGGAATCAGAGGAATCAAAGGGCCCTGCTTGTTAGAGCTTACAATCTAGGTAAGCTGCTCTTCTATAGGTGGTGGCACTGTTTGCAAGGATTTTTTTTTATTTTTGACACAAGCAGAGGGTGGATGAAGAAAATTATATTTTTGTATATGGACTTCATGCTGCATTTATATGCAGTGAACATGGTCTGTATGATGTAAAACACACCACATAGAAAACAATTGCAGATCTACCTTACACAATGAGGTCTATTCCTATTCCTGCTGCAGGATAACAGCAATCCTAGTAGGAAGGATTAGACTCTCTGGTAGTAGTGGTGGTCCGGTTAAAAAGTCGGGATGCTAGTTGGCCATGTAAGATCTCTCCCTGGCCTGATCTGCATTAGTGTACACCAGTGGTCTCCAAACTGTGACCCATGGGCTGGATGTGCTTACCTTTATCTGGTCCTTGGGGCACCATTCCTTCCACTGACACCAACAATGGGGCACTATTCCTTCCAATGACAAAGACGATGGGGCATACTTTCTCCCACTGACACCAATGATGGGGCACTATTCCTCCCACTAATATGAATGATAGGGCACTATTCCTCCCACTAACACCAATGATGGGGTACTATTCCTCCAACTGATATCAATGATGGGGTACTAATCCTCCCACTGACACCAATGATGAGGTAATATTCCTCCCACTGATATCAATCATGGTGCACTATTCCTCCTAATAATATCAATGATAGGACACTATTCCTCCCACTGACACCAAGGATGGGGTACTATTCCTCCCACTGACACCAATGATGGGGTAATATTCCTCCCACTGACACCAATGGTGGGGCACTATTCCTCCCACTAATATCAATGATAGGGCACTATTCCCCCCACTGACACCAATGATGGGGCACTATTCCTCCCCACTGACACCAATGATGGGGTACTATTCCTCCCACTGACACCAATGATGGGATACTATTCCTCCCACTGACACCAATGATGGGGTACTATTCCTCCTACGGATGCCAATGATGGGGCACTATTATTTCCACTGATACCAATGATGGGGTACTGTTCCTCCCACTAATACCAATGATGGGGCACTATTATTTCCACTGATACCAATGATGGGGTACTGTTCCTCCTACTGATATCAATGATGGGGCACCATTCCTCCTCCTTCAGGCCACAGACGCCATGTAATTTTTTTACTCCCATTGGTCACAAAGCCTGAGATACTGTCTGCTCCAACTGATACTGGGGCATTTTCAACTCCCACTGGCCACAGTCCAGCCCTCCTAAAGTCTGAAGGACAGTAAACTGGCCCTTTGTTTAGAAAGTTTGGAGACCCCCTGTTGTACACAGTGGGGTAGCAAGCAGGAGTAAGACCTGTCATAGGCCCCTAAGTATGGACCATTTTTAAGTATAAGTATAAATGATCAATTCACATAAGAGAATACAATGAAAGAAATCCTTACTTGGTGCTGCCGATGGAAGATCTGGTGTGTATGCAAAATTGTGTTCTCCAAGGCTGACTCTGTCAATGGTTCGGATATTACTGAAATCCCGCTGTGGTGCTCTCCTAGGAGACGACAATTAAACTCACATTGGAACATCATGTACTTGGCAACCATAGACAGCGGAATTTCAGCAAACAGCGAAAGAAACGTCAGCAATCTCATCTATCAGTATATAAAGCAGCACCCGAGAAACATAAAAAATAAACCCCTACCCTCCGCTCATTAAAATGTTTTCTATAAGGATCCTTTTGCAGGGTCATTTGTTCTTTTCTACTCCAGAACAACATACTCAAAGAGGTGCAGGGAACTTTTAAATTTGCAGGTGTAATCAGATAAAGGAAAACTTCAAACAAGCTCAATAGCTCTGGGAAGACAGCTCCTACACAGCAAGGCTTCACACAATGGGCTTAAACCATAGAAATACAGAAAGGAGCACCAGACCAAAATCAGATCAAAGTGTCCAAGATAAGTTTATTTTTTGTTAAAAAAAGTTATATAAAAATAGTCAACGCGTTTCGGAGGAAACACCACTCTCATGGCCCCATTACTGCCCCTGAAAAGGTTTGGCTGTTTTGAAATGACTTTTTACTAGGGCTGTGGAAATTAACTATTAATTCCCCGATTAATCAATTAATGTTTTTGATCGATCAAAATTATTTTGATCGGTACTTACCTCTCCACCGGCTTCAGGGAGTTCCGTCAGAGATCCGGTGACGTCACAGATACCGGCGGGGCTTGCCGTGTCCATCTGAAGGGCTCCTTTGCTGTGCCTTCATATCTGCATGCCGGCGGGACCTTACTATCTGCCACATGCAAGGGCTGTTACATTTCCCTCTATCACTTCCCTCTATCAACCTGGGATTCTACAGCCATCCACTGGGAGTTGTGATAGTTCCCTTCACGGGACATCTACATGCCGACGGACTGATGTTAACCCCTCCTCATCTGGATTCAGCAGTGGTATCGTTGTACACATTTTTATACCAGTATCATATTTAGCTACATGTTTTTATGACTGCTTTTGCTACCGTTTGGTATTACTCGCACCATTTTTACAGTTTATGTAGCTACATCGATTTTATCTCCAGTGCAATATTTATTTTGTTACCTACTTGAAGACTATATAAGTTTTAATGCTATTCCCATCGAGCGCTGCCTTGGTGTGTTTTTTGTATCCTGCTATCCATTTTTCCAGTGGTTGGTAGCTGCACTGGGAATCAGCCTGCAAGGAGATCAGCTAAAAGTAGTTGGATCTGTATGTGCGTTCTAATTAATCAAAATTATTTGATTAATCGATTTTAAAAAAAATCGATTAATCGAACACGAAAATTTTAATCAGTAACAGCCCTACTTTTTACCAACAATTAAAATTATCTTTGGCTCTTTAAGCCCAGGTTCACACTGGGCTGCGGGAGTGAAGCCGTGTGAGTTCAGCTGAACTCGCACGATTTCACTCCCGTGGGTCAGTCCCGATTTCGGCCGCGATTACAAAGACATCTGTGCAGGTTTCTGCACAGATGTCAATGTAAATCGCGGCCTGAAATCGCAAAAAGTAGTACAGAAACGACTTTTTGAAATCGGTGCAGCGCCGCAGATGCGGCGTCGCACCGATTAGGACGGTGCCATTGCTGGCAATTTGCGGCAAATATCGCCGTTTTGACATGCGATTTGACATGCCAAATCGCATGTCAAAACGCACCAGTGTGAACCAGGGCTTAGGTTTTAATCAGGTGTTCCTTTCTGTGTTTCTACATTGTGGTTGCTTCCATCTTTGAACAGAGCTGGTCAGGGGAAAGGTAATTGCAACTTGATAGCTTGGTGAGGTAGCTGGCTGCCAGGGAACTACACTTTGAAGTGGAGTCAACATCATGGCATGGGCAGGGTTTAGTGTGTTGTTTGGGGCAGTACACTACACCTCACAAGACCATGAAGGTAATATCCTTAGAGCAAAGACAGGTTACTGGAATTTGAGAGTGCAGGGGAACAAACCAATTGTCAGGACCTGGATCACCAGCTGATGGCACTGAGGTTCCCTGGAGGGAGGGTTGTAATTCCAGTGTCCACCAGCGGGTGTCTCCCAGCAGCCAGCAGAGCCCAGTAATCAGTTTTCATCTGATGCTGGCTGCTAGGAGGGTATTTAAGTCCTAACCTACTAGCACTTCTTTCTCAAATGTCTTGCTGCTGCCAGATTCTGTGTTCCATGTGTCCTGATCTCGCTCTTGCCCTGTACCCAATACCCTTCTGCCTTGTACCTGCTCCCCCTTGTTCCTAATCCCAATTATGGTCCCCCCTTCCCATCTGTTCCTTGCATCTCCAGTTTTCCCCTGCTTTTTTGTGTTCCCAATTTTGTATTTATTGTATATAGTTAGTTAGGCTTTCTATTTGTTGAGTTGATTAGTTAGGTATTCTGTAACTAGGTTTTTGGTTCACTTATATTTTTATGTTTGCAGCGTGCTTGTGTTTGTATGGGTTTTGATTTACCTTAAAGTGCTATTAAAGTCTGTTTTTTTAATAAAAATAACAAGCATGTTATACTTACCTGCTCTCTGTAGTGGTTTTGCACAGAACAGTCCTGATCCTCCTCTTCTTGGGTTCCTTTGCCAGTGCTCCTGGCCTCTTCCTCCTTCTGAGTGCCCCCACAGCAAGCAGCTTGCTTTGAGGGCACCCAAGCCAAGCCTCTGCTGTGTGTGTCTATTCCGGCATGGAGCCGCGGCCCTGCCCCCTCTCTCTCCTCATTGACTCACTGACTTTGTGTCTCAGCCAATCAGGAGGGAGAGGAATGGGAATCTTCTGACCTGCATCTGACACGCTTTTCCAATGAATGTCAAATGCAGGTAGGAAGTGTCTGCCTACAGGAGCCCTTATGGTGTTTTTCAAGGAAAACTTCAGATTTTTGTGAATAAAAAGCTGGCAAATGGTAAATGACAATTTACTATTCGAATTTGAAAACTTTTCGAATTCGAAAACTATTCTAAATTCATTCAAAAACTTTTCGAATCAATCCGAATTTGAAAATTCTAATTGATTTGAATACGGATAAACTAAACAAATTAAACGGATTCAATTAATTTAACTAAACAAATTTATGTAAATAACGTATTGAAACAAAACTATTTTTTTTTTTCCGGTCTACACATGTCTACTCTCATTTGGGTGTAGGCCGACCAGAATGAATTCTTACTCCTCGTTGTCAGCATTATTTCAAGGTCTTGATTCTTTCCTACTGTGTGTAAGTGGCTCCAGTTGGATGTGCCTACCTGCCAGGCCTGTTTGCACATTGTTGGAACTCTCACAGTAAACTATTCTCAACTACCTCGGTCTCTGAGTTTAGTATGCTGCACCCTACCCACATGCACGTTTTTTCCATACATGAGCCTGTGCATGTGTAAATCTGTACCCTCTTGGATGCAGATTGTCTACTTCTAGGATTGTATGCCAGTATACACACACTTACAGAGCTGTGTTAATGCATGGGCACTCCTGCGCACCGGCCAGGGGCCCTAGGTGAATTAGGGCCCCATGATAATCTTGAAATATGTATTTGCCAACTGTCCTGGATTTGCCGGGACAGTCATGCTTTTTACTAAGCTGTCCCAGGACGGGCGTGCAGTATTGTGCCCTCCTGATCCCCCCTGTACTGTGCCCTTCTGCTTTCCCCCCTGCACTGTGCCCACCCGACTCTCCTGACCTCCCTGTACTGTGCCCCCCTGACCTGTGTCCTTCTGCTTTCCCCCCTGTACTGTGTTCTCCTGACCCCCCTGTACTGTGCCCTTCTGCTTTCCCTCTGTACTGTGCCCCCCTGTACTGTGCCCTTCTTCTTCCCCCTGTACTGTGCCCTTCTGCTTTCCCTCTGTACTGTGCCCCCCTGTACTGTGCCCTTCTGCTTCCCCCCTTTACTGTGCCCTCCTGACCCCCCTGTACTGTGCCCACCTGACTCTCCTGACCCCCCCTGTACTATGCCCTCCTGACCCAACTGTACTGTGCCCTTTATGTTGAGTAGTCTTTGATTTATGGCATGTTTTCTTATTGTTTAACCACTTCAGCCCCGGACTATTTTGCTGGTCAAAGACCATGCCACTTTTTGCGATTCGGCACTGCGTCGCTTTAACTGACAATTGCGCGGTCGTGCGAAGTCCTTTTTTTCCCACAAATAGAGCTTTCTTTTGGTGGTATTTGATCACCTCCGGTCCGATCTGAAATTCCGACGCATGCTCGGAAACAATTCAACGCATGCTCAGAAGCATTGAACTTAATTTTCTCGGCTTGTTGTAGTATTGTACGTCACCGCGTCCTTGACGGTCGAAAGTTCCGAGAACTTTTGTATGACCGTGTGTATGCAAGCCAAGCTTGAGCGGAATTCCGTTGGAAAAACCATCCAAGGTTTTTCCGACAGAATTTCTGCTCGTGTGTACGCGGCATTAGGCTTGAAAAAAAAAAAATGAATGTATATTGACCTCTTTGATAAGAAAACGACTGCAAAATAAAGTAACAGATGGCATTTCTCTGCATTAAATGTGTTGTGTATAGGCAAATTTTTCAAGACATGTACAAGCAACTAGGACACTACTGCTATATTTATACAGCGGCAATATAAATATTGGCGCTGACACATTAGAGGGACATCTATGGGCATCTATGACTCTTTATGTCACCATCACATTACTGGCAGAAGCAGTGAAAGCTCTATGCAGCTTCTGGAGCAATACGGCCATATATATATATCCTATCAAACATGTTCTCGGGGCGAATGACACCAACGGCAATATCTAACGCTCCCAGCAGGAGGATGAGAGGTGGCTTACCGTGAATCACTTTGATAGCCGGTCTCTGCAAAGAGACAAAAACAAATGTCAGCGTGGCAGGGATAATAATTATTATTACAAAGCTATTAACTAGACAGAACTATTCACAGGGTAATGTAGTGGATGGAAGGTGAAGTCTGCATTAGGTGCGGGAGTCCTTATTAAAGGTACACTCCACTCAGAACTGGAATAAAATGAATTAAGGAGATGCAGCTTGTTACAGCATTTAACTAGGTAAGTTGTAAGGCACAAAGAGACCCTGCCACCTACCTAAAAAACTGCAGGTATATGCACTGCAAATGCAATTTATTTTAAATGCTTAATTGCAGTGTTTTGCATTTCACTAGGGATGAGCAAAGTGATTTAGACAAAAGCGAAATCCCCAGCTCTTCCTTACCCGAGGAGTGTCATCATTTGATCAGACAGATTTGCAACATGAGACAAGGTGGATATGGGAGCTTCAGACTACAAAACCACCTGGCCTGAACCTCAGTTACATCCCCTTTCTCAAGGATACGTAATTTTTTATTTTTTTTGGCTTGTTTGTTGCACATGTCTTACATTTTTTCTCACATTGGTTATTGAGTTTAAGCAGTATATTATTATCTTTTAATTGGCTGAAACATTGGAAGAGCACTTAATAGAGATAGAAAGGTTAGAAAACGTTGCATTTATTTCTTTACAAAGTATATTACATAGTACAGGGGTGGGATGTTCTGCCACCATGTGTAAGGATGTCATTTACGTTCATATACATTATACACATTTTTATTAGTCTCTCATTTGAGTTAAGCTGAGTCAGCCCTCATAGAGGGATTGATTAAGCCATACTTGGTGCCATAATCGTTTCCCAATTTTTTCTCAGGTTTTTTATTTATTTTTATTTGCCCCTTTTGGTTGGGGTGGACTGGGTGCTATTTATATTCTGTTCACTATTGTGGACTTGTAGTCACCGCGGGCTGACGCCGTTGACATTGGCAGAGGTCCGGGGAAACCGGTCAGGCTATGGTTCTGTACCTTCACTTCACCTCCTCACTTATGACTAAAGTTGGCTGATGCCATAATGTCACGTCGTGCGCGATGACGTTGCGGCGTATTCGTGATGACTTTGGCGGCCATGGCAGCCATTTCAAATAAGATGGAGACACGAGGTTAAAGACCCTGGCCCCTGAACAGGCTCTGAAGCAGCCGGCAGAGGTCTGGCGAAACCGGTCAGGCTGTGGTTCTGTACCTTCACTTCACCTCCTCATTTATGACTAAACTTGGCTGACGCCGTCATGTCACGCTGTGCGCGTCAACGTTGCAGCGTATGCGCAATGACATTGTTGGCCATGGTAGCCATTTCAAATAAGATGGAGACACATGGTGACAGACCCTGGCCCCTGAATAGCCTCTGAAGCAGCCAGCAGAGGTCCGGCAAAACCGGTCAGGCTATGGTTCTGTACCTTTACTTCACCTCCTCACTTATGACTAAACTTGGCTGATGCCATCATGTCATGCTATGCGCGGTGACATTGCAGCGTATGCGCAATGGTGTTGGCGGCCATGGCTGCCATTTCAAATAAGATGGCGACACATGGTGACAGACTATGGCCCCTGAACAGCCTCTGAAGCAGCTGGCAGAGGTCTGGCGAAACCGGTCAGGCTATGTTTCTTTACCTTCACTTCACCTCCTCATTTATGACTAAACTTGGATCAGGATGCCATGAATAATAGACTACTCGTGCCTTGTAGGACATTTTAAAATGTACTGGAGATTTAGTCGACTAAATATGACTAAAACTAAAACAATAGCAGAAGACTAAAATGGGACTAAAACTAAAATACCATTTTAGTCCTAAGACTAAAACTAAAATACCATTTTAGTCCTACGACTAAAACTAAATCGAAATTTGCTGCCAAAACTAACATTGAAACCAGCTGCTCCTGCCCCCTTCACAGCCCAGACCAGACAGCGGTGCTCAGGGAACTCTGAGAACCAAGCGATTAGCGGTGTTTGATCACTCGGTTTTCAGTCTTAGAGCTGGCCAGGGATGCGCTTTGTTGCGAAACGCGTCGGAGGACTCCACTGTTGCCATTGACTACTTGACAAGTGCCGTTTTATTCTTCCAATGTAAGTGTTCTTACCTACATTAAATACTTTTTACATACAGTATTACGCTATGTGCCCTTCTCTTTCCTCCCATTTTTGCACCTCATCTGGTTTTATTGCCCGGCCATAACCGGGTATTACTCGTAAGCATTACCATCTGGATCAACCCCCCTTTTTCTACACTGGATTGATGTGTGAGATGCTTTGTCGGAACTGCAGCTGAGGATCCAGTCTTTACAGTGGTTTACCCATGCCCAGTCGACCCTCTGAACATACGTTCCTTAGGGTCCACTACCTCTGGTAAGGCTTTTTTTCAACTGGTTCTAATTGCACTTGCTTCATTCAAGTTTTTTTGGGAGTACCATCACTGTGACCTATATTGAAAGTTTTCATCATCACTTCCATTCATCAGTGAACTAATTATCCATTGATGGTGGTCATTTCTTATTGTACTTGTATCACTCAAGATTGTGGGAGTACCATCATTGATTACCCATACTAAACTTTTTCATTATCACTTTCACTTATTAATGATTTACAGTAGGTGCCGCCGATATTGTGTCAATCTCGCCTATTCTAGCGGCAAGATTGACACCCTACGAGCTCCGTTGCGAGAGCCACCGCCGAGCTGTCTCGTCATCGGGAAAGGAAAAATGTTTTTCCTTTCACAATGAGCGACACGCATTGCTGGTAGACGGGGATCCGACGTGGATTCCCGCCAATACCAGGCACTGTTTGGTATGAATCCTGAGCGGGAACTCCACGCCAATTTTTTAATAAAAAACCGGCATGGGTTCCCCCTCCAGGAGCATACCAGGCCCTTGGGTCTGGTATGGATTTGAAGGGGACTCCCCTAAGCCGAAAAATCGGCGTGGAGGTCCCCCTCAAAGTCCAAACCAGACCCTTATCCGAGCACACAACCTGGCAGGCCGCAGGGGAAGAGGGGGGGGTTGAGAGAGCGGCCCCCTCCCTCCTGAACCGTACCAGGCTGCATGTCCTCAACATGGGGGGTTTGGTGCTCTGGGGCAGTGGGGCGACCTGCGGCCCCCCCATCCCAGAGCACCCTGTCCCCATGTTGATGAGGACAGGGCCTCTTCCCGACAACCCTGGCCGTTGGTTGTCGGGGTCTGCGGGCGGGGGCTGATCGGAATCCGGGAGCCCCCTTTAATAAGGGGGCCCCCAGATGCCGGCCCACCACCCTATGTGAATGAGTATGGGGTACATCGTACCCCTACCCATTCACCTGGTGGAAAAAAATAGCAATAAAAAAAACAAACACAGCTTTTTAAAGTAATTTATTGCACAGCTCCGGGGGTCTTCTTCCGACTTCGGGGGTCTCCGGTGTCGTTGCCGCGCTCTCCGGTTCTTTCTTCCTTCTGCCGGGCCACCGCTATCTTCTTCCAGCTCTTTTGCTAGAGGAGGCCCGGTCTTCCCCGTCGTCTCGTCCGGCTCGCCGTTGTCCTTCTGTCGGCCCCTCCACTATCTTCTTCCAGCTCTTTTGCTAGTGGAGGGGCCGGTCTTCCAGTCGTCGCCGTCGGCGTCTTCTTCCCTCTTCTCCTCTTCGATGTTGACTCGCCGCTTCCTCTCGCAGTAATGCTAAATCTTCGGTCCGCAGCGATTTATATAGGCTTCTCATGACGTCACAGTCACATGCTCCGGGTGGCCCCGGAGCATGTGACTGTGACGTCATGGGAGCATGTGACTGTGACGTCATGAGAAGCCTATATAAATCGCTGCGGACCGAAGATTTAGCATTACTGCGTGAGGAAGCGATGAGTCAACATCGAGGAGGAGAAGAGGGAAGAAGACGGCGACGACGGGAAGCCCGGCCCCTCCACTAGCAAAAGAGCTGGAAGAAGATAGTGGAGGGTCGGCAGAAGGACAACGGAGAGCTGGACGAGACGACAGGGGGAGAACGGGCCTCCGCTAGCAAAAGAGCTGGAAGAAGATAGCGGAGGCCCGGCAGAAGGAAGAAAGAATCGGAGAGAAGAGGGAAGAAGGCGACGGAGAAGACCGGGCCCCGCTAGCAAAAGAGCTGGAAGAAGATAGCGGTGGCCCGGCAGAAGGAAGAAAGAACCGGAGAGCGCAGCGACGACACCGGAGGCCCCCGAAGTCGGAAGAAGACCCCCGGAGCTGTGCAATAAATTACTTTAAAAAGCTGTGTGTGTTTTCTTTATTGCCATTTTTTTCCACCAGGTGAATGGGTAGGGGTACGATGTACCCCATACTCATTCACATAGGGTGGTGGGCCGGCATCTGGGGGCCCCCTTATTAAACGTTGGATCCCCGTTCAATACAGTGGCGCGTCTCCTCGCTATTGCAGCAAGCGCGAGATGTGTCGCCACCCTGTCGCCGAGATGTCGGCACCCCTGTCGCCGAGAATCTCCGTGATAGGATCGCGATGAATATACAATGTCGGCGGCACCCACTGTATATATGTATTTTTGTTCATTTGATCATACATCACGGTTGCACATTGTATTTTAGTATATTTAGGTGCAGATTCATTTATTAAGCGCTACACATTTTATGCATTGTTTGTTTTCACCATTTGTCTACTGGTTGTGTTAGCTTCTCCCCATTCAGGCAGCGCAGAATTTTTGGTACTTGTTACCATTATCGTAATAAATGGCCTTGTTATTAAGGGGGTAAAACCTTCCGGGGATGAAGTGGTTAGAGAAAAATTTCCCATACTTCTCTTTTAAATCATTCAGGGGTATATTTCGTGCAACTGAATGATTGTTTTGTATACAAGGGTTATACAGGGCCTTACACAGGCATGGTCCACTGTTGTCACTATCATGAATCCTGTCCTAAAAAAAATGTCATGCAGACATCACTGGAGTGCATCTAGACAGAAAATGGTTGAAAAAAGGCTGCAGGAGATCAGCGGCACTGAAATGCAAAAGAAAAGGCTTTAAAAAATGGTTTGTGTTTTTGGTGCCCAGAGTTTTAACAAAATAAATGTCTTTCAGTTAGGGATTACATTCTACTTTAAGCAGTGATTTTTACAACATTTGGTTATCTTTCACCACTTCAGCCCCGGAAGAATTGGCTGCTCAATGACCAGGCCATTTTTTGTGATACGGCACTGCGTCGCTTTAACTGACAATTGCGTGGTCGTGCGACGCTGTACCCAAACAAAATTTACGTCCTTTTTTCCCCACAAATAAAGCTTTCTTTTGGTGGTATTTGATCACCTCTGCTATAATAAATATCACAATTTTTTTTTTTAAATAGCTAATCTTTTCCTCAGTTTAGGCCAATATGTATTCTACATATTTTTGGTAATAAAAATCTCAATAAGCATATATTGATTGGTTTGCGCAAAAGTTATAGCGTCTACAAAATAGGGGATAGATTTATGGCATTTTTATTATTATTATTATTTACTAGTAATAGCGGTGATCAGCGATTTTTATCGGGACTGCGATATTGCGGCGGACACATCGGACACTTTTGACACATTTTGGGGACCATTGACAATTATACAGCGATCAGTGCTATAAAAATGCACTGATTACTGTGTAAATGTCACTGGCAGGGAAGGGGTTAACACTAGGGGGCGATCAGGGGGTTAAAACCTTTTACTGTTTATTAAAAGTCAGCAGCTAAAAAAAGTGTAGCTGCTGACTTTTAATAAACAGACACTTACCTGCTCCAAGGTCAAGCGACACGGCCGCCCGTAGCTCCGCTCCTCTCCCCCTCTCTCCGCCGGCGCCTTCATTCATAGTGTGGGCACCCGGCCGTGACAGCTTTTGGCTTCACTCACTACGCATGCGCGAGTCGCGCTGCGCTCTGAGTGGACAGGCGATCTCCTGGGACCTGTCACGTTTCCCAGGATATCGCCTAAAGGGAGGGGCTGCCTAAGGCGAGAGGAGGAGTCGCCTAGGCGGTCCCTGGGAGGAAGTAGGAAGTGGGACAGGAAGTTCCCCTCCTACCGAAGCCCCCACTCCCCCACAAAAAAAATGACATGCCAAATGTGACATGTAAGGGGGCCAGGAGTGCTTAAAGCGTAAGTTCCACTTTTGGGTGGAACTCCGCTTTAACTGTGTTCCCTTGTGTGTGTGTGTGTTCTAACTGTAGGGGGATAGGACTGACTGGAGGAGATGACAGATCGTTGTTCCTTGCTAGTGGGAACACATGATCTGTCTCTCCTCTCCTCACAGAACAGGGATTTGTGTGTTTACACACACACGTCCCTGTTCTGGCTCTCGCGCCCGCCATCGCGTGTGGCCGGCGGTCATCGCGACCGGCGGCCACGCGCATCGTCACCCCGGGAGTGGGCACGCGCCTGCTATCCCCGCTTAAAGGGCTGAAGTACAGCTATGACGGTTCGCGGGAACGTGCTGACCTACCACGGTATAATGACGGCAGCTGGTCGGCAAGCGGTTAAAGTCCACTAAGCAGCACAGCTTATTAGCTTACAAAATTTTGCAGAAAAATACAACTGAAGAAATGGAGTTCTTGAAAACTGCATATTCTTTATGCTGACAATGCTGACACAGAGCAGAAAATGATTTAAACAACGAATGACCTTGTTAGAATATGACCCACGTCTGTGCAGCTTGAGCGCGCCTCTTTATGCGGCTCTCTGGTTGCCACGCTGCAATACGGCTTTGATGAAATGAATTTTGCATGGAAGCCGCCGTTCTATTACAGATAATGGCTTTCCTAAAATAATACTCAGGCTCATTTCAGGCAGAGCCTCTTCTGTTATTGGGAGGCAGAGTGTAACAAAGACTGAACTGCTCATATCTTTACCTTTCTTTTTCTTCTTGCAGCAAAATATTACAATTAGGGCGATAATGACAGCCAGGAGCAGGAGGCCTCCAATCGATGCAAAGACCGCAATGAGGATAATGGCGGTTCGGCTCAAGCCGGAGCTAGTACCTACTGTAGAGAAAATGGAGATGACATGAATGACTAAAGCCAAGCTCAATATTCACAAAGGCTGTGATTGGCTCAAACGTTTTCATACCAAACAGACAATGACTGAGTGTGGGGACGAGCAAAGTGATATTGGCAAATGTGATTTGATGATGAAATTAGCGGTTTGATCATTTGCCAAAATGTATTTGAAGATGAATGTCAATTTTGCTCTACAGGAAATTAGCATTAAAATTCTTATTTAAATATAGGAGCAGGCAGCGCTCCTAAGCAATGACGGCCACTCTTTTAGGGGCGCAGGGGCGCTATCCCCCCTAAACCATGCGCCCGGCCCCTAATCTACATGCAGGGCACCGGACGCATGGATTCCAATGGGGCTTTATTTATTTTTTTAAGCACATGATTAGAGCCTTGTTTAATAACAAAAAGTTTGTTAACCTCTTTGCGCCCGCACTATAGACGAAAGACGTCTACAGCGCGGCGCTCAATTGCAGGGAGGACTTCCCTGGACGTCCTCCAGTTTACATCCTCCCCGCACGCCACCGAGGGCGCGCATCGGGGAAAAACTTTGCCCGCTGTGTCGCGTTGGTGCCAATGCGCATGCCTGGCGGCCGCGATGCCTGCCATCTGCCCGCGATCGGCAGTTACAGAGCCAGGGACGTGGATCTCTGTGTGTAAACACAGAGATCCACGTCCTGTCAGGGAGAGGAGACCGATGGTGTGTCCCTTGTACATAGGGAAACCGATCGGTCACCTCCCCCAGTCAGTCCCCTCCCCCCACAGTAAGAATCACTCCCAGGGAACACATTTAACCCCTTCCTCGCCCCCTAGTGTTAACCCCTTTCCTGCCTGTCACATTTATACAGTAATCAGTGCATATTTATAGCACTGTTAGCTAAATAAATGTGAATGGTCCCAAAATAGTGTCAAAAGTGTCCGATCTGTCCGCCGCAATATCGCAGTCCTGACAAAAATAAGATAACCACCATTACTAGTAAAAAAAAAAAAAGTCATAAATTTATCCCCTATTTTGTAGGCGCTATAACTTTTGCGCAAACCAATCACTATACGCTTAATGCAATTTTTTTTTTTTTTTTTTTTACGAAAAATATGTAGAAGAATACGTATCGGCCTAAACTGAGAATTTTTTTTTTTAATTGGAATATTTATTATAGCAAAAAGTAAAAAATATTGTGTTTTTTTTAAAAATTGTCAGTCTTTATTTGTTTATAGCGCAAAAAATAAAGACCGCAGAGATGATCAAATACCACCAAAAGAAAGCTCTATTTGTGTGAAAAAAATGATAAAAATTTCATTTGGGTACAGCGTTGTGTATGACCGCGCAATTGTCATTCAAAGTGCGTCAGCGCTGAAAGCTGAAAATTGGTCTGGGCAGGAGGGGGGTTTAAGTGCCCAGTAAGGAAGTGGTTAATATATATATATATATATATATATATATATATATATATAAATATATATGTAGCGGGTTGCTATATTTAGGGGAAGTATCTGAGTGGTAACTAGGCTCAGATACAATAATTTTTAGGTTTCATGGACCATTTTATGCTCATGGAGGATATCATTGGTGTCCAGTTGCCTGTGGCCTACAGGTGGCACTGTCGCCATAGGCCAGGGTTGAACCACCATTGGAGGGCTGTGCCTTTTGTGTCCCCTCCCGGCAGTAGTACAGTGGGGCGGGGAACCTGCTGTGCCTCCTGGGAGAGGGTATAAAAGAGGCAGACATCTTCCGTTCGGGGTCCGAGGCCCCAGCCACCTTCAGCCTGGGGGCTGCTGTTCGTGACACCCAGGTGCCCTTGGCCTGGGTGTGTGTGTGAGGATGGTCTCTGGGTGCTCCTAGGCCCAGAGACGGAGCTGCTGTTCCATCTCAGACACCTTCAGTCTGGGGTGAGGTACTTTGGAGAAAGGCCCGGAGCCCAGCAACCTTCGGCTGGGATCCGCCGGGGACTGAGACTCCCAGGGATCTGCCTTGCGAGGGGACCCGTATCCAGGACGAGGAGGCCAGGGAGGTGACCCTTTCTGAAGACCCAGCGCAGAGTCGTGGTGACAGATGGGGCCTCTGGAAACTTTCCGG
Source organism: Rana muscosa (assembly GCA_029206835.1). NCBI lineage: Eukaryota > Metazoa > Chordata > Amphibia > Anura > Ranidae > Rana > Rana muscosa. The sequence continues at coordinate 58,404,354 of CM055117.1, read as the reverse complement.
AGGGATGTTCTTGTCCTAAAAAGGGGTCAAGTTACTAAAGGAAGGAAGTGCGTGTTCTTCATGTCACAGTGGCAGTGACACTACGCACACAAGGTCAGTGGCAGTGACTTTCATCTTTTTCACCCGGTCAGTGGCAGTGACCAACCTCATGGTCTGTGGCAGGGACCGTGCGCCAAGCCTGTCCGTGCTAATCAGAACAGGAGAAAACCCAATTCAAGTTTGTGCCTGGACCTCCTCCCACCTTATCTGACCTGTGTCTTGTCCCAACCTGTCTGCTCTCAAAGAGACTGTTTATTGTGCTGAGAAAAATAAATAAGAGTTGGACCTCTCAGTTGGTGTGGACAGTTGCTTACTGGGGAGAATTAAAGGCTTGTTTCTGACTACCACAGAAACGAGGTCAGCACTGGAGGTTTTTAAACACTGGCTGCAAGCAGGCCCGAGAAACCAACACCGCTCAACCTCCCCATTCGGGAGGGTACGGACTTGTGGTGCGGTGTGCCTCATTCTTTCCTGCGGAGGAGCCAAGCAGAAGAAAAGGAGGTAAAGTCTGGGGTTGGTGCGCTACATATAAAATAAAATATATGCAATGGGCAACCAGGTGGAGAAGGAGGGCTGAGAAAAACACCCACATGAACAAAGGTTGTAGAACATTTTACTTTAGATGTGAATAAAACATCTAAAATAAGCAGAATAATGATATACAATCAATCTTTGCCAATTTCATCTCTCCAGTCTCTTTCAGGCTCCCGCCGACTGCCTGCTCCACCATCTGACATTTCTTAAATAACTAAGGGTCAGAGTCCCCCAATGACATCATCGGATTACACCGCCCAGTTATGATATCATTGACCCAGCATGCTGGGTGTCGCCGTAGCTATTTAAGAACTGTCAGACGGCAGAGCAGACACACGGTGGGAGCCTTCAACAAGACCAGGGGGGGGTTAGTTTAGTTTTCTCCGGGTCCGGTGGTGCGTCATGATTGACAATGGATCTACACCGGGGGGACTTTTTTTTTTTTTTCAATACAAGACTTGTCAAAAACTTGTGTGGTGTCTTTACTCACGTTTTACACCTTTTTAGTGAATGAGTAGAGGTACTATATACTCCTACTCATTCCCATACGGGGGGGCCAGGATCTGTTAAAGGGGGCTTTGAGATTCCGATAAGCCCCACAACCACCACCCAGGATTATGGGAAGGAGGCCCTTGTTCCCATCACATTGGGGACAAGGTGCTTTGGGTGGTGGTGGGGGGGGGGGAATGAGCCCCTCTGCCCCAAAGAAAACCCCCATGTTGAGGGCATGTGGCCTGGTATGGTTCAGGAGGGGGGGGAGGCTCACTAAGCTCACTAAGAGTTAATTAACGGCAAATAAAATGCAGTGAAATAGCGCTTGCGTTAAAGTGGTTGTAAACCCACTTTTTCAACTTGCACCTACAGGTAAGCCTAGATTAAGGCTTACCTGTAGGTGAAAGAAATATCTCCTAAACCTACACGTTTAGGAGATATTTACTAAAAAGACAGGCGCCGCTGTCTACGGCGCATGCCCGCCGTAGACAACGGCGCATTCATGGGGTTAATCCCATTCACAAAATCGGCTACTTCCCAGCAATCGCTGGGCGTAGCCGAATGTGACGGCTCCCGCGCGCATGCGCGGAGACACGTCTTCGCCGCTCCGGCCAATCACAGCGCCGGAGCGGCGCTGTGATTGGCTGGTGCGGCGATACCCGGAAGTAACATTCCGGCTATCGCCGCAGTGATGTCTGCGTCTGGACAGAGGGACGCGGACTGCTTCGGGGGCCCCGATCTAAGGTAAGTGGTACATAATGAGCTAGTATGCTAGTCATACTAGCTCATTATGCCTTTCTCTTGGAGGTTGGCAAAAAAAAAAGTTAGTGGGTTTACAACCACTTTAAATCAGTCTTTAGGTGCAATTCGCTAAGAGTTTTGCATTAAAGAATTTAGCGTGTGTTCAATTGAGTGGTAATTACTGCATTTTTTAATGCAGTAATTTATCGCATTGCGCTGGTTGCTAAGGAGCGGACCAGGAAGTGTCCTTAACAATGGATGACTCATCAGCTGTCATTGAGTTACCAGTTACCAGAATGTAAAAAACAAATGCCCGCAATTAAAAATTATGAAAAAAAAACAGCGTGGGGGCCCCCAGATCCCACCCTCCCCTATGTGAATGAGTATGGGGCACATAGTACCCCTACCCATTCACCCAAACAGGGTAAAAGTGGATAAAGACAGTACAAAAGTTTTTGACAATGCCTTTATAAAAAATAAAATAAAAAACTGTCCCCCGATGTAGATCCATCGTCAATTATGACGCCAACACCACCGCTGGACCTAAAGAAAGAAAAAATCTCCACTCGCCACAAACGGGTTCCAGCGGTCTGCCTGCCCCGCCCTGTGACATTTCTTAAATAGATATGGGGCAGGGTCACCTGGCGACGTCACTTGGTGGCATCGCCCCTTGTGGCATCACTGACCCAGTATGCACCATCTGTGAAGTCACAAGGGGGCGGTGCCACCAGGGGACGTGTCCGGGTGGCCCCACCCCATAGCTATTTAAGAAATGTCACACGGCAGGTTAGGCAGACCACGGGACCGTTTGTGGATATTAGTGGCGTTGGCTCCGTGATTGACGATGGATCTACTTCGGGGGACATTGTTTTTTTTTTTTTCTAATAATGCAATTGTCAAAAACTTTTGTACTGTCTTTAATCACTTTTACACATTCTTGGTGAATGGGTAGGGCTACCCCATGTTCATTCACATAGCGGGGGGGGCCAGGATCTGGGAGCTCCCTTACTAATTCCAATAATCCCCCACCGGCAGACCCCCACAATCACAGTCCAGGGTTGTGGGGAAGAGGCCCTTGTCCCCATCAACATGGGGACAAGTTGCTTTGGCTCCCCTGCCCCAAACCCCCCCCCCCATGTTGAGAGCATGAGGCCTGGTATGGTTCAGGGGGGGCACCCCTTTCCTGACCTGCATCCTCAGATAAGGGTCTGCTATGGATTTTGGGGGAGACCCCACATATTTTTTTTAATCTTGGCGTGAGGTTCCCCTTAAAATCCATACCAGACCCAAAGGGCCTGCTATGCATGGGGGGGGGGGGGGCAAGCTGTTTTTAAAAAAAATAAAATAATTGCCGGCATGTTTTACTTACATTCAGTTGACAGCGGGGAACCCTCTGACAGCTGATGAGTCATCTGTTGATAAGGACACGACGGCCGGCTTCCAGACCCGCTCTTTAGCAACCAGCTATAGGGGGAGGGGCTCCCAGGATGTTTGACAGATACAGCATGTGATACAGCCAGAAAAACCCTTTGATAAATATCGCACTTTTTTTACTCTCTCTTCCAGTTGTGAATTGGACTTATGAGCTTACTGCAGGTTTTTTTGACGATATTTACCGGCACATTTTTCATGTTGTGGTAAATACCGCATAATCCTTTTTTTTTTTGTGAAGTGGACTTTATTTACTGCATGTAATAATTTATGCAAATTAGGCACGTGACCATGTTATTGCATGTGGTAAACGTTAGAGGTTTGACCCCAAAATCCATAGTTTTACATTGGTGATGGCATCAGTGTGTGACCTGTTCATTCCAAATTGACAAGCAAAACCTATAATTGTTACACTACCCAGAGTTCTCCCGACCTGTTTAGGAAGGATAGATAGATGCTCCTACCTTGTTCCCGTACTGTTATGGTCACCGTTGTGGACAGGGATGCATCCAGCGCCTGTACTTTCGCCAGGCAGGTTAAATTTGTATCTGCCATTAGGGTGATGGTGAAGGTGCTCACTGCACTTACAAAGTCATCCGTCCCCGTAGTGAAGTCAGTAATGTAATATATAGTACTTGCAACTGTGTTGTTTAGATTCCAGGTGATGGTGGGAGCGGGGTACCATCCTGAAGCCTGACAGGAGATGCTTACTGTGGTGTTAGGGGCCACAGTGACAGAGCTGCCACTGGCTACCTGGACCGATCCTTTTACTGTTGGAGGAAAAATCTTGTTACAAATATGACAACCACAGGCAAAAAAAAAAAGGTTTGCAGAAATCATTTCAAGAGAAGATATAAATTTGTTTAACCACTTAAGCCCCAGACCATTTGACTGGCCAATGACCGGGCCACTTTTTGCGATTCGGCACTGCATCGTTTTAACTGACAATTGCGCGGTTGTGCGACGTGGCCCCCAAACAAAATTGACGTCCTTTGTTTCCCACAAATATAGCTTTCTTTTGGTGGTATTTGATCACCTCTGCGATTTTTATTTTTTGCGCTATAAACAAAAATAGAGCGACAATTTTGAAAAAAAAAGCAATATTTTTTACTTTTTGCTATAATAAATATCCCCCAAAAAAAATATATAAAAAAAGTTTTTTTTCCTCAGTTTAGGCCGATACGTATTCTTCTACATATTTTTGAATAAAAAAAATCGCAATAAGCGGTTATTGATTGGTTTGCGCAAAAGTTATAGCGCCTACAAAATAGGGGAATCGTTTTTTTAGCATTTTTATTATTATTTTTTTTACTAGTAATGGCGGCAATCTGCGATTTTTATCGTGACTACGACATTATGGCGGACACATCGAACACTTTTGACACTATTTTGGGACCATTGTCATTTTTACAGCGATCAGTGCTATAAAAATGCACTGATTACTGTGAAAATGACACTGGCAGTGAAGGGGTTAACCAGGAGGGGGCGCTGACGGGGTTAAGTGTGTCCTAGGGAGTGCTTCTAACTGTAGGGGGGATGGACTACGTGTTACACGACACTGATCACCGCTCGCGATTACAGGGAGCTGTGATCAGTGTCCTGTCACTAGGAAGACTGGGAAAATGCTTGTTTACATTAGCATTTCCCCGTTCTTCCTCACCGTGGGACGGTCGCGGGTACCCCCGAGGACATCGAGTCCGCGGGACCCACGGTCAGACTCACGGAGCTTGCGTGCCCACAATGCCGCTCTTAAAGGGCCAACGTATATATACGTTGATCTGCCCAGCCGTGCCATTCTGCCTACGTATATTGGCGTGACACGGTGCCTGCAGGAATTTTTTGTATTCTTCTAGAATGCCTCTGGACCCCATAAACTTGGGTTGCAATATAAAGTGACTGCTGACTTTAGCCAAGAAGTCTTTGGTCTGCCCACTCCTGTCTTCTGCTCACCATTACTGGTCTAACACCAATGGTGTTTAATCACTTTATAAACATGCTCATAAAGACTTCTCATAAGAAAACATCCCTAATCACCCTGAAGTCATAGCCAATATGAAATCTTTAATTGTAAACCTACCTCCCCCCCCCCCCCCCCCACTTACTGGTATAGGGAGGCACAAGGTGATGTAGCTAAACATGTGCGATTTGTTTTGTTACAAATTTCAATTCGGACATCATTTTCGTTATTTGGAGATTTGGATGTAACCAAATCTCTGGATCACAATAGTAAGGAATTTCAATGGATCCAAAATAATTTATAACAAAACAACAAAATGTATTCGTATTCATGCAGACCTTTTGTTAATATTTGAAGCATCCAAAACAACATACCGAAATAACGAATGATCCAAATTAATTTGGATCCATTTTGTTTTTATGTTGCATTAACATTTTTCATTATTATAAAAAATGCACTACATATGAAATGGAAAATATTTCAATAAATACAGAAAGATCTAAAAGTGAAACAAAATGATGATTCCTACTTATTGGGGGTTATTTACAAAAGGCAAATCCACTCTGCACTACAAGTGCAAACTACAAGTGTAAAGTGCACTTGAAATTGCACTGAAAGTGCACTTGGAAGTGCAGCCGCTGTAAATCTGAGGGGAAGATCTGAAATGAGGGGAAGCTCTGCTGATTTTATTATCCAATCATGTGCAAGCTAAAATGCTGTTTTTTTATTTTCCTTGCATGTCCCCCTCGGATCTACAGTGACTGCACTTCCAAGTGCACTTTCAGTGCAATTTCAATTGTACTTTGCACTTGCAGTTTGCACTTGTAGTGCAGAGTGGATTTGCCTTTAGTAAATAACCCCCATTGTGTTTGGGTTTGGTGGAGGTGGATCTATCAGAATCTCTGAATCATAACATAGCGAATGAATCCGAATATAATTTTGTTCCGTTCATTACGTTTTAATTTGGAGATTCTGATGGATCCAACTCCATCCAACCCAAAGAAAGTGCATAAGTAATCCCCCAAAATAATGAATTAACACTTTAAAAGGAATATAGCCAATCTTCCAAAATAACTTCCAAAATATGAATAGATTTGGAACAAATTTATGAAACGAATCCGAATAAATGAAACGAAGCCGAATATACATAAATAACTTACAAAAACAAATCATTCAAACATAAGGAATATGATGAAAACAAAATAATTAACTTAACAAATGAGTCCGAAATGAAACAAAACACATTTTTACGTTGTTCACATCTCAAGATGTAGCCAGGTACTCACAGATGCACCCTGGGAAGGCTACATTACCAGTACCTTCCAGGAAGATCTTGTTTTTAAACTGTGAGATCTAGGGGGAAGAAAGAGGTATTTTTTTCAACAGATACGTGTAATATTGTACGGTGCATGACATCATGCGTCTCATATCACAAATGCATCACATGACATTACACTTATCTGGTTAAAAAAACACATCTGGGACAGTGTTTGCTTTTAGTGCTTTTAACATACAGGGAAGAAGATTATTATGTGGCATTTGGGCGTGTGGTATGATAATCTGACAATAAATTTCCTTTTTTTCCCCCCCAATGTTTATATGGTGCAGATGCTTGAGTAAAGGGTCGATTTGGTGTTTTTAAATTAACACTTTGGATGTTGTTCTCTTCTTCCCTCCTAATTAAACCCTGGCCACCCTATAGTAAATGTGGTCTTGTACCTACCTTGAACCATGAGGTAGGCTTCCTGAAACGATGCAGAGAGGCTGCTGCACCTAACGGTCCCTGAGTTGTTCTTTTGGACATTGATAATGGTCATTTCGGTGGTGAACTCTCCAGTGATAGGATTCGTGTTGTTCCGTACAACTATTTGCCCGTCACTAACATCAGTACCTGTAGGGCTTATGGAGACAACAAAAGTGTCTTTCAGATACCAGGAAATGCTCTTCCATCCAGCTTTTACGGTGCAGGTGAAGCTAGCATCGGAACCGGTGAGGACCGTCAAATTCTGAGGACCTTGAACAATGTCAGAGCAGAAGGCAAAATCTATGAAGAGAAAGAAGTAACAAGTCTGTAGACAAAAAAAATGTTGAGCATTCATCTGAACATCTGCCCTATAATAAAATCATCAGGCCCTATAAAATTACCTTCAAAGTATAGTTAAGTAAATTGGAACATCCACCAAAATCTTTTCTTTATTTTTTTTAGTTTACAATAGTTTGGGAATCTGTTAAATTTTTAGATTGGATTTGATCAATGGAAGGTAGAGCCACTCAGCAGTTATTCAGTGCCTAATTTTTCATGTTGGAGTGGAAAGTTAAAGTTTGACTGGGGTGGTACACCTGTTTGACTGGGGTGGTACACCTGTTTGACTGGGGCTGTACACCTGTTTGACTGGGGTGGTACACCTGTTTGACTGGGGTGGTACACCTGTTTGACTTGGGTGGTACACCTGTTTGACTGGGGCGGTACACCTGTTTGACTGGGGTGGTACACCTGTTTGACTGGGGTGGTACACCTGTCAAACGGTAAAGCAGGTGTCCTAAGGCAAGCTCAGGGAGGACAGAAATCTCCCGTGGAGCAGAAGGGCAATCACTAGTGTCCCAATGACCTCTGGCCTGAAAGGGCAGACAGGAGGTAGGGCAGAAGTTACAGAGCTGCAGTCTCAGCAGTGTTGTCAGCCACCTCAACCATGTAGCACAGTCATGGTGGGTGTACTACAAGTGTAAATATATTACTTGACAAATGTTTTAGCATCATCAGTGTCCCAACGACCAATGGCCATTGTTAATTGAAAGGAAAAATAGAAATGAAGGAGCGCCCCCCGATGAAGAGGGAGTTGTTTCCCTTGAAAAGCGTTGGCTTGATGTACTTACTATCTGTTAATAAACACCTTTTAATCTATCATCAAACTTGTATTCCCTTGGACACCGGGGGCTCCTTCCTTCCTATTTTTCCTACACTACATGCGGGAAGAACTATAAGGCTGGACCAAAAAGGCAGCAGCTGGGGGCAGGGTAGGAAAGGCATATGACAGCCATGGTTCCCAAATTTTGAGAAACTTGGCATGAGAGTCGTTGCAGGTGCTCGACATCTGTTTAAGCACCAACGCAGTCATGCGATCTCTCACCCCCTGAAAGGGGACAGATGTTTTTTTCCAGGCTTTTGGCTGACAGAAATAGATATGAGGCGAGCTTCTGTTGATAAGCGAATAGGCCCGGAATTGGACAATAAGGCAAACTTGGCTTCTTTTGGTATGGGCAGATAAAACGTGAATAGGAGGTCGAATACACGGGACCAGAAGCCAGTTAGTCTACCGCACTTCCACCATATATGGACAACATCACCCCGATGGTCACAACCCTGGAAGCAGCGGACATTGTAGAATGGATTGGCATGGGCAATGCGGGTAGAGACAAAATGCCAACGTAGAAGCACCTTATATGCTGCCTCCAAGGTGGCTGTGTTAAATGAGCTTAGATAAGTTTTCATGTCTCTGATCTCTTTTATTACATATAATAACATCTAATCAACAGCACCATGTCCCTGATACTGCAGTTTCTGATTGCAGGGCCTTTTAATTATGCAATGTACACCTCCAGTTCTGTACACGATACTCATAACAATCTATAATTGCTGGAAATTGCCCAGTAATTGCTGCATATCTCATAGTTTGTGATGCATTATCCATCTCAGAGTTGATAGACTCGCCAAAGGGCTTCTATCACATTTTGTTGATTTATTTCTGCATGGACAAATGCCGGGACTTTAGCGATTTTTTTTCATCTAATATGAAATTCTCATTTTGCCTTTCTGTATTTTTCACTGTTGAAGGTTTGTCGTTTAGCCCAATGTCATACTGTCAAGTTTCTATTTCCTAGAGGGGAACGAGAGCAGACCTGTGAGTGGTCCTAATCTATCACAGTCACGGTAGAAATAATAAAAGGCACACAACCAAATGGATATTGTATTCCCCAGTTATGTTGCTGCCAAGAGTTCCTCAGGTATTGCGAAATCACCTATGGAAATTATAGTCTCTTAAAGGATCAGTACATGTTTTAAGAAACACTAGGTCTTTTAACATCCAGTTTTTCAGTAAAAATATTTTACATCATCCCTTTCTTTTTCTCTCATCTGAGAACAATCATCAAAGATCCAACCAATTCATATATTTGGTCACCGATTAGTGCTATTTTATGTTATATTGGTGGAGCTTGGTGGGTTGACCTAGACCCTGATGTCTTCGATTTTCCATCTCTAGGAACTAGTTCCATAATGTTCTGTCCTCGCTACATGTTTCCCTGTTTGTAATTTTGAAGCTTTATTGAAAAAAACTGAGTGGGTGAAACTACTGGGAAAAACAGATGAAAAATACATACAAGCAATGCCTAAAACATACAAAAACACAATTAAATAATTAGTATGCAGATAGCAATATGTCTGTAGCACCCTGATGGTTAGGCAGGGTGGCTATTAAATTTATCTGCCAAGTGATAGTTTCCTTGGCCAATTGTTAGGACAGGGGTCTTCAAACTACGGCCCTCCAGGTGTTCAGGAACTACAATTCCCACCATACCTAGTCATGTCTGTGAATGTCAGAGTTTTGTAATGCCTCATGGGATTTGTAGTTCCGCAACAGCTGGAGGGCTGTAGTTTGAGGATCCCTGTGTTAGGAGGTCAATTGATTCCATCCTAATTCTAGAATTGCTGCACTTCTCTCTTCTGTCGCTAGCAGGGTTGAGCCGAACACCCCCCTGTTCGGTTCGCACCAGAACCTGCGAACAGACAGAATGTTCGCGTGAACTTTAGAACCCTATTAAATACAATGGACTCGAACGTTCGAAATCTAAAGTGCTAATTATAAAGGCTTATATGCAATTTATTGTCCTAAAAAGTGTTTGGGGACCCGGGTCCTGCCCCAGGGGACATGTATCAATGCAAAAAAAAGTTTAAAAAATAGACGTTTTTACGGGAGCGGTGACTTTAATAATGCTTAAAATGAAAAAGTAAAAGTGAAATATTCCTTTAAATTTCGTACCTGGGGGGTGTGTATGATATGCATGTAAAGTGGCGCATGTTTCCCGTGCTTAGAACTGTCCCTGCACAAAGTGTCATTTTTGAAGGAAAAAAAGTCATTTAAAACTCACTCGCAGCTATTAATGAATTGTCGGCTTTTATCAATACATACAAAAGTTATTTATAAAAAAACGTGGGGGTTCCCCCAAATTCAATTACCAGGCCCTTCAGGTCTGGAATGGATATTAAGGGGAACCCTGCCGCAAATTTAAAAAAAAATGGCGTGGGGTTCCCCCTAAATATCCATACCAGGCCCTTCAGATCTGGCATGGATTTTAAGGGGAACTCCACCCCAAATAAAAAAAAAGGCGTGGAGTCCCCCCAAAAATCCATACCAGACCCTTATCCGAGCACGCAACCTGGCCGGCCGCAGGGGAAGAGGGGGCGGACGAGAGAGCGCCCCCCTCCCTCCTGAACCGTACCAGGCCACATGCCCTCAACATGGGGAGGATGTCCCCATGTTGATGGGGACAAGGGCCTCATCCCCACAACCCTTGTCCGGTGGTTGTGGGGGTCTGCGGGCGGGGGGCTTATCAGAATCTGGAAGACCCCTTTAACAAAGGGGACCCCCAGATCCCGCCCCCCCCCATGTGAATTGGTAAGGGGTACATTGTACCCCTACCATTTCACGAAGAAAGTGTCAAAAAATGTAAATAAAAACACACAAACACCTTGGAAAAGTCCTTTATTAAAAAAAAAAAAAAAACATTCCAGCGATGAAATCCAGTGTCCCGCGGCGATCCCGATGTCCAGCGCTGTCCGTCATTGGTTGTGCCTGAGCGGACCTGATGGGGAACTTCCTCCGCAGTGTTTTAAATGTATAGACCCGCCCCTTCTAAAGTTCCCCATCAGGTCCACTCAGCGGACCAGATGCGGAACACGAGAAGGGGCGGGTCTATACATGAATTACACAGTGAAGGAAGTTCCCCATCAGGTTCGCCCCCTCGGTATGTCAGACCGCGCCGACATCATTGGCCTGAGCGGGAAACTTCCTTCACTGTGTAAATTTAAGTTTCCCGCTCAGGCCAATGACGTAGGCAGGGTCTGACATACCGAGGGGGTGGACCTGATGGGAACTTCCTTCACTGTGTAATATGTAAATAGACCCGCCCCTTCTAAAGTTCCCCATCAGGTCCGCTAAGCGGACCAGATGCGGAACATGAGAAGGGGCGGGTCTATTCACGTATTACACAGCGAAGGAAGTTCCCATCAGGTCCGCCTCCTTGTAGAGCGGACCTGATCGGGAACTTCGTTCGCTGTGTAATACATGAATAGACCCGCCCCTTCTCGCGTTCCGCATCTGGTCCGCTGAGCGGACCTGATCGGGAACTTTAGAAGGGGCGGGTCTATACATTTAAAACACTGCAGAGGAAGTTCCCCATCAGGTCCGCTCAGGCACAACCAATGAAGGACAGCGCTGGACATCGGGATCGCCGCGGGACACTGGATTTCATCGCTGGAATGTTTTTTTTTTGTTTTTGTTTTTTTGTTTTTTAATAAAGGACTTTTCCAAGGTGTTTGTGTGTTTTTATTTACATTTTTTGACACTTTCTTCATGCAACTGTGTCTGTGTGTTTTTTTTTTTTTTTTTTTACCACTCACATAGGGGGGGGGGGGCGGTATCTGGGGATCCCCTTTGTTAAAGGGGTCTTCCAGATTCCGATAAGCCCCCTGCCCACAGACCCCCACAACCACCGGGCAAGGGTTGTGGGGATGAGGCCCTTGTCCCCATCAACATGGGGACATGGTGCTTTGGGGTCCAGACTCCAAAGCATCCTCCCCATGTTGAGGGCATGTGGCCTGGTATGGTTCAGGAGGGGGGGGGCGCTCTCTCATCCCCCCCTCTTTCCCTGCGGCCTCCCAGGTTGCGTGCTCAGATAAGGGTCTGGTATGTTGGGGGCAACCCCACGCCATCTTTTTTTAAAATTTGGCGCAGGGTTCCCCTTAATATCCATACCAGACCTGAAGGGCCTGGTAATTGAATTTGGGGGACCCCCACGCATTTTTTTAAATTTTTTATCAATGACTTTTCTCTGTATTGCCAGGACTGGCAATTAATTACAGCCGCGAGTACTTTTAAATTACTTTTTTTCCTTCAAAAATGACATTTTGTGCAGAGACTGTTCTAAGCACAGAAACAAGCGTTGCTTTACAGGCATACTATATACACCCCCCAGGTACGAAATTTAAAGGAATATTTCACTTTTAATGTTTCACTTTAAGCATTATTAAAATCACTGCTCCCGAAAAAATGTGAGTTTTTAAAACTTTTTTTTAGCATTGATACATGTCCCCTGGGGCAGGACCCGGGTCCCCAAACACTTTTTATGACAATAACTTGCATATAAGCCTTTATAATTAGCACTTTAGATTTCTCCCATAGACTTTTACAGGGTGTTCCGCGGCTTTTCGAATTTGCCGCAAACACCCCAAATTGTTCGCTGTTCGCCGAACGGGGCGAACAGGCAATGTTGAAGTCGAACATGAGTTTGACTCGATCTCGAAGCTCATCCCTACACTTCACCAATGACTATCAATATGAAAGGCATTAGCCAATGCAAAAGGGGATTAACTCAAGAGATAAAGCGATAATTCTCCCGCTCTACAAGACTCTGGTCCGGCCGCACCTGGAGTATGCTGTCCAGTTCTGGGTACCAGTCCTCAGGAAGGATGTACTGGGAATGGAGCGAGTACAGAGAAGGGCAAGAAAGCTAATAATGGGACTGGGGGTATTAGTTATGAAGAAAGGTTGCGAGCACTAAACTTATGCTCTCTAGAGAAGAGATGCTTGAGAGGGGATATGATTTCAATTTACAAATACCATACTGGTGACCCCACAATAGGGATAAAACTTTTCCACGGAAGGGAGTTTAATAAAACACGTGGCTACTCATTAAAATGAGAAGAAAAGAGGTTTAACCTTAAACTGCGTAGAGGGTTATATACTGTAAGAGCGGCAAGAATGTGGAATTCCCTCCCACAGGCGGTGGTCTCAGCAGGGAGCATCGATGGTTTAAAAAAACTATTAGATAAGCACCTGAGCGACCACAACATACAGGGATATACAATGTAATACTGACATATAATCACACACATAGGTTGGACTTGATGGACTTGTGTCTTTTTTTCAACCTCACCTACTATGTAACTGTGTAAGGGCACTACACTGACCACCAATGTAAGGGGGGAATTCCTCAATGGCCACTAATGTAAGGAGGGACTACACCAAGAATCAGCAATGTTAGGAGTCCCTTCATCACTGACCACGATTGTAAGAGAACCCTTCTTCACTGACCACCAATATAAGGGGACATTTCCCCAATGGCCAGTGCCACCAATATAAGGAGGAACTACACCAATAATTCAATATAAGGAGGCACTTCCCCAGTGACCAAAGGGCACATCACCAATATAAGGGGGCACTTCCCCAATGACCATCAGTATGGTGACCACCACTCTAAGGGGACACTTTCCCCAATGACCACAATTGTAAGGGAGCACTACACCACCAATCACCAATATAAGGAGTCCTTTCACCACTGACCACCTGTGTAAGAGGATCCCTCTTCACTAACCACCAATGTAAGGGAACACTTCACCAGAGACCATGAATGTGAAAGGACAATGCACTGGCCCCCAATGGAAAAGGGCACATCCCGAACTATAACCAATGTAAGTAATCACTACTAGACTAATCACCAACGTAAGGAGTCCCTTCACCACTGACCACCAATGTACGAGGACCCTTCTTCACCAGTAGGAACCTAAGAAGTACAGGTAAATACAGAAGCATAAGGCCAAATGTTAGTAGACCATTAAGAGTTTTATTTCCTCAATTAATGACAGAAGGGTAGGCCAACGTGTTTTAGGAGGTCCTGACAGGTTTTCTTCATCAGGGCTTAAAATTGCAGGTGAGTAACTAGTTTTCTTGAGCTTGAATGGGTTAAACTGAAAAAAAAATTAATAATCTCAGTATTTAGAGCTGGCTCCAGCAACTGATTGAAAATGGGGACAGAGACTGCTGTAAAAGAGGTTTAACCTTTCCTCTGCCCTGTCCAAAACAAAAAGAGTTTTGGTTGAAGTTGGACACTTAAGCCTCATACACACGATCGGATTTTCCGCAGACAAAGCCTCGTTTTTTTTTCCGAAGGACGTTGGCCAGAAACTTGTCTTGCATACAAACGGCACACAATTGTCGGCCAATAAACACGAACGTAGTTACGTTACGTACTACATGTTTTTTTTACGCTGAATGTATGAAAGAGGAGCTCGCCCGCAAGGTAACCCCCTCGGTAGAGAGCTTCAGAGAGGGGGTTATCTATTGCAGGGAGGAGCCGCGAGAGCTGCCGTGGGACCCCAGAATAGGACGATCGGGGCCACTCTGTACAAAACGAACTGCACAGTGGAGGTAAGTATGACATGTTTGTTATTTTTTTTTTTTTTAAATAACTGAACCTTTAGTATCATTTAATGTGGATATCGGGCTTGCAGTGGGTCAACAGCAGTACGTAGAGCTAACAGAAGGGGGCGCAGTGACACATGCACAGCGGAAATGCTATGTAGGTACAGAAGGGAGCAGTGACAACATAGTGGAAACGCTATGTGAAAACAGAACTACAACTCCTATATACACTGTATATATACAACTGTATATTCTGCTGATTGGTTGAAGCTGCAGTTTATGTGATAAAGCTGTAATCTTATGGACCTTCATGAGATATGTATATATAATGTTTATAATACCTTGCATGAAACACAGGAATACAATGATCAGCACACAGATCCTTCTGCTTCCTTCCATCTGACTGTGCAATTTGCTTCCATATGATTCACTACCTAAAACACAAATCAGAGCAGACCTAGGATGAGTGATTCATAATATTCACTATTCAGGTGTACAGTAGTCATATTAGTGTGTTTTTGTTTATTTGCCTTTCTACCCAGCAACAATAGATCGTCTAGCAATAATAGATATCCCCAGCAACAATAGATGCCCAGCAACACAAAATCCCCCCAGCAACAATAAACCTCACCCTAGCAATAATAGATCCCCTAGAAACAATAAATCCCCCCAAGCAACAATAGATACCCCCAGCAACACTAGACCCGCCCCAGCAACAATAGATCCCCCACACAACAATATACCCCCCTCCCAGCAACAATGTGCCGCCCATTACAAAATACCACCCAGTGACAATAGATCCAGCCTAGCAACAATATTTCCAGCCCAGCAACAATAGATCCACCCCTGCAATAATAGACCCCCAGCAACAAAAACAGATTTCCCAGCAGCCAGCCAACAATAGACCTCTCCCTTAACAATCCCCCCCAGCAACAATAGACCCCTACACAAAAATGTATTCCTGCCAGCATACACAAGTGCCGATTGCCATTACATACATTTAGTGCTAAAGCTGATGGAACTGCAATCCCCCCAAAAAAGCCATATATATATATATATACACACACACACACAGTGCCTTCATACCCCTTGAAATTTTCCACATTTTGTCAAGTTACAACCAAAAACGTAAATGTATTTTATTGGGATTTTATGTGAAAGAAATTGTGAAGTGGAAGGAAAAAGATAAATAGTTTTAATTTTTTTTTACAAATAAATATCTGAAAAGTGTGGCGTGCATTTGTATTCAGCTCTCTTTACTCTGATACCTCTAACTAAAATCTAGTGTAACCAATTGCCTCCAGAAGTCACCTAATTAGTAAATAGAGTTCACCTGTGTGTAATTTAATCTCAGTATAAATACAGCTGTTCTGTGAAGCCCTCAGAGGTTTGTTAGAGAACCTTAGTGAACAGACAGCATCATGAAGGCCAAGGAACACACCAGACAGGTCAGGGATAAAGTTGTGGAGAAGTTTAAAGCAGGGTTGGGTTTTAAAAAAATATCTCATGCTTTGAACATCTCACGGAGCTCTGTTCAATCCATCATCCGAAAATGGAAAGAGTATGGCACAACTGAAAACCTACCAAGACATGGCCGTCCACCTAAACTGACCGGGCCGGGCAAGGAGAGCATTAATCAGAGAAGAAGCCAAGAGGCCCATGGTAACTCTGGAGGAGCTGCAGAGCTCCACAGCTCAGGGGGGAGAATCTGTCCACAGGACAACTATTAATCGTGCTCTCCACAAATCTGCCCTTTATGGAAGAGTGACAAGAAGAAAGCCATTGTTGACAGAAAGCCATAAGAAGTCCCGTGTGCAGTTTGTGAGAAGCCATGTGGGGGACACAGCAAACATGTGGAAGAAGGTGCTCTGGTCAGATGAGACTAAAATTTTACTTTTTGGCCTAAAAGCAAAACTCTATGTGTGGCGGAAAACTAACACTGCACATCACACTGAACACACCATCCCCACCGTGAAACATGGTGGCGGCAGCATCATGTTGTGGGGATGCTTTTCTTTAGCAGGGACAGGGAAGCTGATCAGAGTTGATGGGAAGATGGATGAAGCCAAATACAGGACAATCTTAGAAGAAAACCTGTTAGAGTCTGCTAAAAACTTGAGACTGGGGTGGAGGTTCACCTTCCAGCAGGACAATGACCCTAAACATACAGCCAGAGCTACAATGGAATGGTTTAGATCAGGGGTCTCCAAACTTTATAAAGAAAGGGCCAGTTTACTGTCCTTCAGATTTTAGGGGGGCGGACTGTGGCCAGTGGGAATAGAAACATTTTCTGGCATCAGTGGGAGTAAACGGTGCCCCATCTTTGGTATTGGGGGGGGGAATAGTGCACCATTGTTGATATCAGTGGCAATAATTATGCCCCATTTTTGGTGTTAGAGGACAGACTTGTGTCTCATATTTGTGGGATGAATAATGCCCCAAGGGCCGGATAAAGGCACCCAAAGGGCCGCATCTGGCCCCCAGGCCACAGTTTGGAGACCCCTGGTTTAGATCAAAGCATATTAATGTGTTAGAATGGCCCAGTCAAAGTCCAGACCTAAATCCCATTGAGAATCTGTGGCAAGACTTGAAAATTTCTGTTCACAGACGCTCTCCATCCAATCTGACAGAGCTTGAGCTATTTTGCAAAGAAGAATGGGCAAAAATGTCCCTCTCTAGATGTGCAAAGCTGGTAGAGACATCCCCAAAAAGACTTGCAGCTGTAATTGCAGTGAAAGGTGGTTCTACAAAGTAATGACTCAGAGGGGCGCTATACAAATGTACACCACACTTTTCACATATTTATTTGTAAAAAAAAAATTGAAAACCATTTAGCATTTTCATTTCACTTCACAATTATGAGCCACTTTGTGTTGGTCTATCACATAAAATCCCAATAAAATCCATTTAAGTTTTTTGATTGTAACATGACAACATGTGGAAAATTTCAAGAGGTATGAATACTTTTTCAAGGCACTTTATATGTATGTGTACATATATATATATATATATATATATATATATATATATATATGTGTATATATATATATATATATATACATACAGTATCTCACAAAAGTGAGTACACCCCTGAAAATTACTGTCGTCGCAGAAGGAAGCCTCTTCTAAAGATGATGCACAAGAAAGCCCGCAAACAGTTTGCTGAAGACAAGAAGACTAAGGAGATGGATTACATGTCCTGTGGTCTGATGAGATCAAGATAAACCTATTTGGTTCAGATGGTGTCAAGCTCAAGCGTGTGTGGCAGCAACCAGGCGAGGAGTACAAAGACAAGTGTGTCTGTGCCTACATTCAAGCATGGTGGTGGGAGTGTCATGGTCTGGGGCTGCATGAGTGCTGCCGGCACTGGGAAGCTACAGTTCATTGAGGGAACCATGAATGCCAACATGTATTGTGACATAGTGAAGCAGAGCATGATCCCCTCCCTTCGGAGACTGGGCCGCAGGGCAGTATTCCAATATGATAAGGAACCCAAACACACCTCCAAGACGACCTCTGCCTTGCTAAAGAAGCTGAGGGTAAAGGTGATGGACTGGCCAAGCATGTCTCCAGACCTAAACCCTATTGAGCATCGGTGGGACATCCTCAAACGGAAGGTGGAGGAGCGCAAGGTCTCTAACATCCACCAGCTCTGTGATGTCATCATGGAGGAGTGGAAGAGGACTCCAGAGACAACCTGTGAAGCTCTGGTGAACTCCATGCCAAGAGGGTTAAGGCAGTGCTGGAAAATAATGGTGACCACACAAAATATTGACACTTTGGGCCCAATTTGGACATGTTAACTTAGGGGTGTACTCACTTTTGTTGCCAGCGGTTTAGACAATATTGGCTGTGTGTTGAGTTATTTTGAGGGGACAGAAAATGTACCCTGTTATACAAGCTGTACACTCACTACTTTACATTGTAGCAAAGTGTCATTTCTTCAGTGTTGTCACATGAAAAGATAAAATAAAATAATTACAAAAATGTGAGGGGTGTACTCACTTTTGTGAGATACTGTATATATACATATATATATATATATATATATATATATATATAAATATGTACCGGTATATGCATTTTTGGTTTGAGCTAGTTTATTAGTTTACCTCTTCTTTGCGTGTAGTTTGTATATTTAACTGCACTCAACAGTATAGAGCAGGTAGCCTCTTTTGGTGGGGATGGGGTTGTATACCCACAAAAACATCCTGTCATAATAAATAGCTCACCCTACACTGTCTATTTGCAATATTTCTTAAAAGCAGAATATGCACATTCACGGGAAACAGATTGCAGAGCATTATCATCAAAATCTTCATCTGTTCCCCATTTATATTTTTACATCTGATTTACCTTTCTGTCACTCAACATTTTTTTTTAACATATATTTTCTACACGGGGCTCACTAATTATTTAGCAGTACATCTGCAGACATGATGATTTTACAGAAAATTAAAAAAATCAGAATTTAAAGGACTTTAGCAGCAGCACCCCTCTTTCCTTTATCATGCAAAAAAAAAAAAAAAAATCGATATAAAACATTGGTTTAAACTTTAAAAACAAAATAAACTTGACCAAAAAGATTACAGTTGTCTTTTAATTTGTTTTTTAACCATTAGCATTAGCAGCTAGGCACAGTACAGCCCTTGTTTGATGCCCAATATGTAACAAGAAAATTAATACTTTTATTGTTATTTAATTAGCGAGCACCTGGGATGTGGAAATTCCAAGAAGACGAAGGTAAGATGCCAAGCTTTGCCCAGGACCTCTATGGAAAATGAAGGCTGCAGGGAGCCCTGTTCAGTGCCAGCTTTGTCTTTCCTGTGACTCACTCCAGTAATTAATCTTCACAAGGCCAGCCAAAGCTAATTACACATAAAAGTCTTCTGCTGGAGGGTCAGCTGGATATCGGCATCACACAGGGCTAGATTCCAATTATGTACCCCCTGTGATGCCCCTATGACTTTCCAGCTTCCCCTGATATGCAAGACATTTTGCTCAGGGTTTTGAAAATTTGACCCTTCGAATGTGCCTTTTGTGTATTGTCCAACCGTGACTTAGTGCGCCGAAAACGAACATTTTGTCTTTATTATAAATAGAGAAAATATTACGGTTGTGTAGTGCTACCCCTGCTGGAGCTGCTTGGTCTAATGGCTTCTCTGTTCTGCTGCGACTCTGCAAACCTTTCTGTTCCCTCTGACACACCTGGTTGTACCTCAATTATTGGTATACCACACACTATATTAGGAACTAGACCACAAGCTACTTAATGGCAGGGCTTTTTTTTCAGCAGGAACGCGGGGGGAACGCAGTTCCGGCACCTCCAGCACTGAAAGTATCTACTGGAAAGGGCTGCTGCTGGAGGGTCTATTGATGCTGGCTGCTGGGGTACCTATTGTCGCTGGTGGAAATCTGTTTTGGGGTGGGGGTCTATTGTTGCTGAGTAAGTCTACTGTTGGTGGTGGTGGGGGGGGGGTCTTATCTTGCTAGTGGGTCAATTGTTGCTGGGTGGGATCTACTGTTGAGAGTGAAGTCTATTGTTGCTGGCTGATGGAGAGTCTATTGATGCTGGCTTCTGAGAAATCTGCTATTTCTGCTAGGGGTGGTATTTTGTTGTGGGGGGTCCATTGTTGCTGGGGGAAGGTCTTTTGTTGTGTGGGGGGTCCATTGTTGCTGGGGGAAAGTCTTTTGTTGTGTGGGGGGTCCATTGTTGCTGGGGAAGGTCTTTTGTTGTGTAGGGGGGTCCATTGTTGCTGGGGGAAAGTCTTTTGTTGTGTGGGGGGTCCATTGTTGCTAGGGGATGTATTTTGTTGTGTGGGGGATCCATTATTGCTGGGAGGAAAGTATTTTGTTGTGTGGGGGATCTATTGTTTCAGGGGGATCTATTGTTGCTGCAGGGGTCTATTGTTTCTGGGGTGGAGTCTATTGTTGCTCATTTCAAGGGATCTGTTTTACTATCTTTCTTGTTTTCATTAACAAATTTCATTGAAATTACTGAGTAGCACAAATGATTTGGTTCTGTATTCTCTGAAAGGTGCTGTACTGGGAGGTGGGTAGGGAGGTGGGTAGGGAGTGGAACCAAGGGACGGTGTTCAGAAACGGGTAGGGGGCAGAGACGAAGTGTGACTCGTAAGGGTGGAGTTCCTGCACCTATTCCCTGAGAAAAAAAGCCCTGCTAAATGGTATATAAAGGGAATTATATTGTTGCAAGGCAGGTAAGTGGAAACCCTGCAAGAAGATCTGAACAAATGAATGGGGTGGGCAACTACATGGCAAATGATGTTTAATGTGGAAAAAATTAAAATAATGCATTTGGGTGGCAAAAACATGAATGCAATCTATACACTAGGGGGAGAACCTCTGGGGGAATCTATGATGGAAAAGGTGCTGCAAGCAAAGCCAATAGAATATTGACATGCATTAAAAAGGGAATTAACTCAAGAGATACAACGATAATTCTCCTGCTCTACAAGACTCTGGTCCGGCCGCACATGGAGTATGCTGTCCAGTTCTGGGCACCAGTCCTCAGGAAGGATGTACTGAAACTGAAGAGAGTACAGAGAAGGGCAACAAAGCTAATAAAGAGACTGGAGGACATTAGCTATGAGGAAAGACTACAAGCACTCAACGTATTCTCTCTGGATAAGAGATGCTTGAGAGGGGATAAGATTTCAATGTACAAAAACCGTACTGGTGACCCCACAATAGGGATAAAACTTTTCTGTGAAAGGGCAATTTAAAAGACTCGCGGCCATTCACTAAAATTAGAGGAAATGTGATTTAACCAGAAACAGCGTAGAGAGTTCTTTACTGTAAGAGCGGTAAGAATGTGGAATTCTCCCAGAAAGTATGGTCTGAATCAGGGATATGCAATTAGCGGACCTCCAGCTGTTGCCAAACTACAAGTCCCATGAGGCATAGCGAGACTCTGACAGCATCAAGCATGACACCCAGAGGCAGAGGCATGATGGGACTTGTAGTTTGGCAACAGCTGGAGGTCCGCTAATTGCATATCCCTGGTCTAAATGGTTAGCAGAGCTGTCCACAACATAATATACACCCCCACAGGGGAGTGGACAGTGGTCCTCCAGGACTACAACCCCCATTACACAATGTCTTCCCGGCATTAAAGGAACAGAGGATGAAAATCACATGTATCTGTGAGGTGTGCATCATTTCGTGACGGAGTTCCACCTGGTATCTGGGTTTAGTTGGGAGCAGAAATGTTGTTAACCCAACTAACATTCATGACATTTGACCAGAGGTTCCACACCTTCCTTGCCTAATGGCGACACGCACGTTTGAATTTGGTATCAATCCTGGCATAAATATATTAGTCTCGAGTGCGGGCCTTCCTACTGTTTTTACCCCTTTTGTATGTTTTTTTTAATTTATTTTTTATTTTTACTTTTATTTATTTTATTTAATTTTTTGTTTTTGGTTTGTTGTTACTTGTTTTCTAAGTGTGTATGTTATAATACCAAATAAAAAGATTTATAAAAAAAAAAAAAAGAATGTGGAATTGTCTTCC
The DNA here is from genome assembly GCA_029206835.1 of Rana muscosa. NCBI lineage: Eukaryota > Metazoa > Chordata > Amphibia > Anura > Ranidae > Rana > Rana muscosa. The sequence goes on along the minus strand of CM055117.1, from coordinate 58,382,150 downwards.
ACAGGCGGTTGTCTCAGCAGGGAGCATCAATAATTTAAAAAAATAGGGCTGTTACTGATTAAAATTTTCGTGTTCGATTAATCGTTTTTTTTTTTTTAAATCGATTAATCGACTAATTTCGATTAATTATAGCGCACATACAGATCAAACTAATTTTAGCTGATGTCCTTGCAGGCTGATTCCCAGTGCAGCTACCAACCACTGGAAAAATCGATAGCAGGATACAAAAAACACACAAAGGCAGCGCTCGATGGGAGTAGCATTAAAACTTTTATAGTCTTCAAGTAGGTAACAAAATAAATATTGCACTGGAGATAAAATCGATGTAGCTACATAAACTGTAAAATGGTGCGAGTAATACCAAACGGTAGCAAAAGCAGTCATAAAAACATGTAGCTAAGTATGATACTGGTATAAAAATGTGTACAACGATACCACTGCTGAATCCAGATGAAGAGGGGTTAACATCAGTCCGTCGGCATGTAGATGTCCCGTGAAGGGAACTATCACAACTCCCAGTGGATGGCTGTAGAATGCCAGGTTGATAGAGGGAAGTGATAGAGGGAAGTAACTATAAGTGCAATGCACAGAGCAATAAACAGGTAACTGAATATGTTTGAATGCGTTAAACGAAATAAGGTGAAAACTAGACTATTATAATATGGGAATTAATAGCCTCACAGTAATTCTCTGCAATAACTATTCAAAAAAGTGTCCCAAACCTCTGAGGAAGAGGTTAGCCTATCAGCCCCTGCCTGAGCTGAACGATGTTGTACCATGAAATGAACTTTGATGCTGTACCATGTGATGAGCTCTAACTCAATTGTGATTTTGTGAGTATAATACTTACCACTTTTTAACAATAAAATTATTGTTTTAGGATATTGCACTTGGTCGTGATCCCTTTCTTTATTATTTCTTGTGGTTTTAGAATATCAGACTACCCCAGTCTTTAGAGGGCAGCAAGACGTGGCTTATCCTTGTTGAACCAAGATGGAGATATAGCATATTCATCCCGAGCAGGCTCACTCCCAAGCACAGGAGAATTTGTGTTTGTGACTATTTGCACTCTGTGATATATGGATGTGTACGGGTTCTGGAATGGGGTACCCATGGAAGGTGTTTGTATAATACTCAGCGCCTATTTTGCAAATTTAAGCTGGCTAACATTGGGGCCTGTCTGTATGGTGGTGCACTTGTTACTGTCTCTTTAGGACTGTATGCAGTGGATGACTGTTGGGCTGCTAAGTAATGGACAGTCTCTACTGACATTAAACTACTGACAGTGAAGTGATGGTACAGTTGTTTCGACTTACAAATCCTGGTACACAATTAATCTTGTCCTGAACTCTTGGTGGTCTGCTGTCCCCAAGAACCCAACCCTGGTAACTCAGTCTTCACAATCAGGGCCTCTAGGCTCAGCCCCGGTTCTCTGGTCCTTGGCCGCTCTGTCTGGGGTAGGCAAGGACACACGCAGGTAGCAGATCTGCACTTCTCTCATCCCAAGCAGCAGGAAACTCTTATTACCCAGTCCTCAGCACTCTGGCCCTCACAAGGCTCTCTCCAAGTGTAGGCATACACAGCAACAGGTCTGCACACACCCATTCACCATACTGTCTGCCCAGATCTCCTCTCAATTTCCTGGGAAAACTCTGCTCTCCCCTCCCATATCAAGGTGTCTCTCGGGGTCTGGTAGTTCCCAGCTCCATGGCCTCCACAGTGCAGCTCCCTTCTAGAACTACAAATCTCAGTGTGCTGAGCAACTGCATCATCTTCAGATGAGGGGAGGGGGAGAAAGAGGCAGAAGGGGTTGGATTCCTCACTCAGCTGCCCGGTCCTTGGTACAGCAGTGGGAAAAAGGGAGACAAGCAGTCTGGGACACACAGTCTACTTTGCAGCATAGCTCGCAACACAGCGGCGGGAGGGGTATCTGAGTGCTCCGGTTGCCGGAAGGCACTCAGCTACAGTTGCATGGTAATTATATAAGAAATTGTTTTTTGAAATCTATAGAAAATGTAAAAACCTTAAATTTTTAATTTTTTTAAACAAGATTGATACAGAATGCATCGATAATACTCAGGTTGTCTAATAATCTAATCTATTGGCAGAACCCATCACGATTGCACAATGCTAACAGTGGTGATGGTGAACATGCTAAAATTTTAATCTCTCACTCTTCTACATTGAAGGATTGGGCAGGGCCATCTTTAATATTGATATTGATTTGACCCTAGCTAAACATTTTCCTGGGCCCTCCCGAGTCCACTTATCAACTATTTGCGGGCTCAAGAGGCAATGACTGGTCCCAGGGCAGCTGCCCCTTTTGCCCTGTGTTAAATATGGCCCTGGGATTGGGCCCATTTAAAAAAAATACAGTAAAACCTTGGATTGCCAGTAACGCGGTTTACTAGCGTTTTGCAATATGAGCTGTTTTTTTTCTTTTAAATCCTGACTCGATTTGCGAGTGTTGTCTCTCAAGATGAGCAGTATTCAAGCCTCTGGGGTGTGCAGTACCACATGTGGCCAGAGGTATGGGGGCGCCAGTGATGCTCAGAGACACTCAGAGCCACTCGAAAACACTCAGAGCCGTTCGGAAACATTCGGAAACATTCCGTTCCTGAGTGTCTTCGAGCATCTTTGAGTGTCTCTGAGTCTTTCCAAGTGTGTTCGGCGCCCCCCCCCACCTCTGGCCAAATGCGGTACTGCATACACTAGCAGTGACACTGGAACGATTTATCTGAGTTTCCATTGATTCCTATGGCGAAACTCGCTTTGATATATGAGTGCTTTGGAATACAAGCATTCTTCTGGAACAGATTATACTTGTAATCCAGGGTAATCCAAAATATTTTAACAGTAATTAAGCATTTGTTCTTAGTCCATAGTTAAGTGGAGGACCCAAAGCTGTTCTTGCAAGGGACCCTTTTGATGGCCGTATCCTCCATTGACCAGAAACCATGCCCATCACCCTGAAAACTCAATATGATTTCATCTGACAGCAGAAGTAGAGTATCCTGGCTCACTGCACCTCCCATCTCTAAATTTATGACAATAAAGTGATGGGCAAATGGTAATACACACAGAAAATACGTAAAATGATGACTTGTTCATGTCTATTTGCCATAATATACACTTGCACTTCACTTTTGTTGTAATTATTAGCACAAGAAGTTTAAAAATCTGTGGCTACACTAAAGGCTAGTTTAGTGGCATCAATCTTTTCTGCAGTCATACAATGGAATGGAATGGAATACAGGATTTGGGATGGTGAAAGCAGGCGGTGTGAGCTGCTAACACAATGGCACCATCTGGTGGGGAATTTTGAGAACAGCGCTGATTAGAGTGAAAATTGTATATTTGTTTAACGTTGTTTTCTGTTTTCTGGTTCTCCATCCTTCACAGTGTTGTGTTAAAAATACCATCTCTTTCAAATGTGAAGCCCCCTTTTAAAAAGTGGTAGATATCAGAGAGCTGTGACCCAAGTAGAAAGGACAATGACCTCCCATTTCATATCTGTACAGCAGTGGTTCCCAGTGGCGGCTGGCGGTATAATTTTGCCCCCCACTGTGGGTCGGTTGGTCGGTCGGGTCACCCACATCACCCCAAGCCCACCCCCCCTGCCCCGGTCAGTCGCATACGAGTCCTGCACTTACCCCATCTATGGTGCTTCCCGCCGGGCGGCGGGTTCCCCTTCTCTGCATTCTGCATCACACATGGTGATTAGGGTGTGCTCACCCGACACACCCTGTGTGAAAGCCTATGGGGTTCATTTCTCTTTCATTATCATCATCATAATCATTGCAACAGCACTTTCTTTAGACAATGCCTGGCCACTGGAGTCCACAGCTGCAGACACCTTTGGTCCATGCTATGGCTCCTCTTCTTTAGCCTAGTGCTGGTAATTATTGGACAATGTCAGGTGACCTCCACCCTAACAGATCACTATGGGATGCTGAATGTGTTCCGAATGTAATTTTTGACAACTCGGCCATGCTACTTGTACCCGTAGCAGGGGGCATGTGGTGTCAACCTACACGCCCCTACAGTACCATTACGCCCACCTGTATAAGAATGGCAATTACCAGGCCATTGTTTTCAATTTTTAGTGCTGTTATAGTTTGGCTGACAATTACTCAGTCATGCAACACTGTACCAAATTGACTTTGATATCTTTTTTTTTTTTTTTAGACAGATAGAGCTTTCTTTTGGTGGTAGTTATTACCAAAAATTTTGTTTTTTGTTTGTTTTTTATTATATAAAGTTAACACTGTAAAGAATTTAAGATTGTTTCCATATACCTTTCATTTCTATAATTTTAACCACTTGCTTACTTAAACCCCCTTCCTGCCCAGACCAATTTTCAGCTTTCAGCGCTCTTACTCTTTGAACGACAACTGCGCGGTCATACAACACTGTACCCAAATGAAATTTTTATATTTTTTTCCCCACAAATAGAGCTTTCTTTTGGTGGTTTTTGATCATGTCTGGGTTTTTTATTTTTGGTGGAAAAAAATGAAAAAAGACCGAAAATTTGAAAAATAAAAAAACAAAACTGTTTTATATTTTGTTATAAAATTTAGCAAATAGGTAATTTTTCTCCTTCATTGATGTACGCTGATGAGGCTGCACTGACGGGCACTAATATGTGTCACTGATGGGTACTGATAAAGCTGCACTAATGGGCACTGATAAGGCGGCACCGATGGGCACGGATGGGTGGCACTGATGGGTGGCACGGATGGGTGGCACTGATGGGTGGCACTGATGGGCGGCACTGAAGGGCATAGATAGGTGGCACTGAAGGGCACTGCTGGGTGGCACTGATAGCTGGCACTGATGGGTGGCACTGATGTGCACTGATGAGTGGCACTGATGGGCACTGATGGTAGAGGGTGCTACACATGACAATTGCATGGCAAAACACGCCTTTAAAAATTGCTTGAAGCTTTCTTTCAAACACGCATAGGGTAGCCCATTGAAGTGAATGAGCTGTCCTATGCATGACACGCAGAATCGTGTGAAAATCACCCACACAAAATTGCAAGTGGGAATGTGAGTTCCTGGTACAGGAACAGGGAGAATGTTCATTCAAGAAAAGGGGCAGGGCAGAGAGCTGGAGTGACATGGGGTACATCTGAGGAGCTCTGACCAATCCCCAACTAGGATTGGCAGGGGGCAGGCCTCCTACATATACCCATGGTCAGCCTGCTGGGGGAGGAGTTGTCGGCTGGGTGAACTGAAGGATGGAATGGTACACTGTCGTGCCTGAGGGAACTCCATCTGCGGGGGGGTGTACCTCAGGTGGAGAAGCTCGGGAGCTGGGAGGGAGCCTCTCCTTACATGGTCATGGAGAGGTGTCCTGGAACAGGAGCTGGAAGAGACAGTTGGTCTACGCGTTCGGAGTAAGTCCTTCAGGAAGGATCTAGGGTAGGTGTCGGTGAGTGAAAGCACAGTGGAGAAATCTGGAAGAGGCACGCCAGGGGAGCTGGGTGCAGAGCCAGAGGAGAGACTGTGGAGTTTGTGTCAAATCGATGCAGCCATGAGGGCAGGCAGGATTTGCAAGTCGGACTTGCTAGGATCAGTAGTCCATCACCATTTAGTAAACGGTTGCTGCAGGCCCCGGCCTATTTAAGATTGTCAAGAAAATTACTGTATATACTCGAGTATAAGCCGAGTTTTTTAGCACATTTTTTTGTGCTGAAAATGCCCCCCTCGGCTTATACTCGAGTCAACTTTTTACGCCTGATCTCCCGGACTTTGGGGAGCCGTTACCGGCCGACCGTAGGTCTCCTGGACCCGAAACTTGGCACACTTGTAGCTCCATTCTTCCTCTACAAAGTTTTGTGTCCATGGGACCTACGGCCGGGGAGCACCGATTTTTCAAACCCGGGCACCCCTTTCATAGACTCCCATGTTAAACGGTCATTTCTCTGGTGACTTTGGGGACCCGGTTCCTGCCGTTCGTAGGTCCCCTTGACCTGAAACTTGGCACACATGTAGCCCCATTTCTCCTCTATAAGTGTGCAAAGTATTTTGTCTGGGGAACCTACAACCGGGGAGCACCGATTTTTCAAACCTGAGCACCCCTTCCCTAGACTCCCATGTTAAACGTCAGTCTAGTCATGGACACAGTGAGGCATGGGCACAGTGAGGCATGCACATGGACACAGTGAGGCACAGTGAGGCATGCAGATGGACACCCTAGGCTTATACTCGAGTCAATACGTTTTCCCAGTTTTTTGTGGTAAAATTAGGTGCCTCGGCTTATATTCAGGTTGGCTTATACTCGAGTATATACGGGTAACTGGGACTTATTCAGAATGAGGCCTATTCATGTTCTGATGGCATGATAGGATTACTAAGACTGTGACAGAAAGTAGTGTGCTGGAGGAAGAAGTGTTCTGAGGTAAAAGACTGTCCAAGTTTAGGGTCAGCCATCTTGTCCTTTTTGAGAAGTGTTACTTCAAAAGTACCAATTTATCCTATGGGCATCCCATGTCCCTTTCCCCAACCAAGTTAATCCCCTAATAAAATAACAAAAACAAGCAAGAGACTGTTCATTGACTAAAGGAGTGTGTCTAATGGATGTCTGGCAGCAGGGTGGAATGTGTGGATGCTGTAACTCGTAGCAACCAACCGCTACACATGCATCAAAATTACAGCGCGTTTGGGGTGCCATTTACAATGAATTGCACCCAAAACACACGTTGCACATTTTGCAGCAATTCAGACATCCCAACCTGCAAAAACTCATTTCAGGGAGGTGGGCGTGGCCTAAACCGTGCTACATATTGGGCGTGGCTTAAATGGGGTGTGGTTTAATAGAGTCTGAGATGACCCACAGCGGTGAGTAGTATGTGCAGGATGGTGTCAGTAGGGCAGTGGACGGTGTCAGTAGTTCTTTATTTTTGTTATTATTTTTTTACAATTGTATTTTTTTAATTATTTTACAATGTACTTTTTTATTTTGAGTTTTTCACAATGATTCGGGGGGGGGGGGGGTGTAGTGGACAGTGTCAGTAGAGCAGTGTTTAAAGTGGTTGTAAAGCCACTCTCATCCTTTCTAAACTACTGCCATAGTGCTGATCTATAAGGATATAGATGCCTCCTGCATGTATCCTTATCTGTCAAATGTCTCCCCTCTGTCTGTTATAAGAACTGAAAAACTGCAGATTCTGTGGGTGGATCTGTTGTCTGGAGCTCGGTGGGTGGAGTCGTGATGTCAGTAGACTCCCCGCCCACCTCTACACTCCCCTTGTCAACATGCATTTTCTCCTGTGTATTCCTTCTGCTATGATCACTAACATCCAGTCAAAATCCAGAAAAGTAACCACATGACTTCAGAAAGAGAATTAAAAAATAATGCCTGTCTAAAGCTAGTATACGAGATATGTAAATAACCTGTCACTCACAGCAAGGGGACGAAACAGACAAAGGTGTTTCTCTGTTTGTCTGTTTTATCTCACTGAACAATAAAATAGGATTGCTCAGAGCTGGATTAACTCTTTGTGGCAAGACCTGATAGGAAATCTTATACTCTACATTGTGACATCAAAAAATAAATAAAAAATTTGGTTTACATCAGGGATATGCAATTAGCGGTCCTCCAGCTGTTGCCAAACTACAAGTCCCATGAGGCATAGCGAGACTCTGACAGCAGCAAGCATGACACCCAGAGGCAGAGGCATGATGGCACTTGTAGTTTTGCAACAGCTGGAGGTCCGCTAATTGCATATCCCTGGTTTACATCCACTTTAAGTCGTTTTTTGTTTTTATTATTTTCTCAATTTTTTACAATTTTGTTGTTTATTATTTTCTTTAAATATTTTTTTTTTTAAAGGTTTACAGTGCTTCTGGGGAAGGGGTGGGGAGTATGTGGCGGTGATGTTGTCAGTACGGCAGTGGATGGTATCAGTAGTTTTTATTTTTACATATTGTTTTTTTACTATTATATTTTTTCATTTGTTTTTGTTCACAATGCTTTTTGGGGGAGGGGGTTGGGGCAGTGGACAGTGTTGGTAGGGCAGGGGGTGGTGTCAGTAGTTTTTTATTTGATATAATTAAAATTTTTGACATTTTGTTTACAATTTATTTCTATTTTTAATATTTTTTGCATTTTTCTTTTTAAACGGGAGGGGGGTGGGGGGCTTTGTGAGATATCAGTGGTCTAAACAGACCCCTGACATCTCCTTTTTGAGACATGGAAAGGGACTCAGGACATTGATTCCCCAGTCCCTTTCTCAACATTGAAGATGAATGGACAGGAGACAGCGTCTCCTGTCCATTCATAAACTGAACATAGTAACATATGTAGCGGCCTAACCCCCTCTTTCTGGTCTAGGGGTATATTGTACATGAGGGTGAGATGCGCTACGGCCCATGTCCTCCCCATTGCAGCGGGTGAGGTGAAGGCCAGTACCTGTTATTCTCCTCGGGCCTGTGTGTCTTTTTAAGAACCAAGTCCTGCAGTGCTGACACTCCCCTCGCTCCCATTAACCAGAGTTCCACACACCGATAAAGGGTCCAACTCTTGTTTATTATAGCACACAAATAAACAGTTCTTTGCCAACTGACTGGTTGGGACCCATAAAACAGTTCAATACGGTGGGGTGAGCAGGTCGAGGCACAGTCCTAACAATCAATCTAAACCACTGTGGTTTCACCAGCGGTTGCTACAGCCATCGGCTAGAGAGAGAACTTGAATCTTTGGAGTCTCTACCAGCGACTCTAGAGAACATGAATTGGAGTACCTTCGCTGTGTTGTGGCCCCTGTCAGGGGGAAGATGTCCCTCCAAGCGAGTTACCAGAGGCCCCTCTGTCACCGGGTTGATGCTGCTCCGGGCTCTTCAGAAGGGTAACCTCTCCGGCCTCCTCACCTCAGACACGGGCCCCATCCACCTCAGGGTCCCTCGGACTCATCCGCCCTTGCGGAGCCCAGTCAAAGTCACTGGGCCCCAGGCCTCCGGTGTAGTACCTCACCCCAGGCTTAAGGTGCCTGAGATGGACGCCAACACTGCTCCGACCAGGCCATGGGCGCCTGGGCTGGAACTCCGGACCACCGGCACCCAGGCCTAGGGTGCCTGGGCGCGGGATGCAGAAGAAGACGAACCTCGTGGCGAGGGCGTCTCTCCCCTTTATATACTCCCGTTGACGTCACAGCAGGTTCCCCGCCCCGCTGTACCACCACCTGAATGGGACAAAAAGGGGACAGCACTGTGGCAGTGATTCTACCTCGACCTGTGGGAACACCGCCACCCACAGGTCAAGGAGAATAGTACACCACCAAAGTCCTCCACGATTTAAATGGTGTAAATCCTCTCATGATTCACACATCCTAGATCATACTACCACCCAGGTGTACCCCCCAAGTTTAGACCCCCGCTACACATAAATTGCGCCTTTTTACTTGTTAAATAGTAACACACAGGTTACTCTGCTCAGTTTTCACAGGAGCGATCTCGCTCACTGTGTCCAACTAAGAAAAGGCAGGGGCCGGTAAATGACCGGTCCCTTCCTCCGCTCTCCATCCTGACAGATCCCCACAGCCGGTGGGAGAGGAATCCACTTGAAAACCTGGAAACATGATTAAGACAGGAATGTGGCTTGGAACAGGACATGACAGGAGGGTGATGGGGCACTATGTGTGCTGCATTACTATAGAAAAGCCTGGAGCAAAGGAAAAAATGCAATAGGCTGGCATGACTGAGTTAACAGGGTATGTAGTGAAAATGTTAAAGGGTGTGTGATTGGTTAGTAGCTACAAGGGGAGGGGATAGGAGTTAATAAAATTAGTAGTCTCCTCCCCCTAAGGCAACACAGCACGGGGGAAAGTTCCCACCCACCCTCCCCAATTTATGTATATATTTGTGGTATGGTCCGTTTGTGTTCTTTTCTTTTGACAGGTGGTGATCAGCATGTCGTGGCAGTGGCGGGTGTTTTGGTCTTTGCGGGGGAAGGAAGATACCTCAAAGCAAGTGGTCAGGACCTATCGGTGGTATGGGTCCTGAGGGTGTATTCCAGTTAACAGTGGTTTAGCTGGAATATTTTGATAATGGGGGAACTGCGGTCAGTGGTCGTCTCTGAGCCAGCTTGTCGGCTTGAGGCCTATGACCAGATGGAGAGGTGCCGCAGTGCCAGGTTTTTACAATATGGTAATTTGAGGTTCCTGCAAAGAGCAACGCTAGGATGTAATGCTTTTTCTGATAACAGTTGTTTATGTTACAGTATGTGTGTAGCGATACCCCCAGCTAAGAGAGCCGCTGAAATTAGTTGTTTGGGCCCTGTAATGCACTGCTGTCAACCCCTAGCAATTGGCTCTAACCTCTCCTGGCACAGTCAGTAGGGGATGATAGGATTGTGTAACCTGTAACTCTCGGAGGCACAATCCTGCAATAAACACAGCAATATGGTATAGCGCTATCAATACCCGTCTCTTTTGCACAGTAAATGACACAAACACAGGTGTACTTAACCCTGGCACTTTTACTGAGAATATTGGTTAAGCATAGAAAAGTATACATGAACACATGCAGAGCCCTGCAATGAAAAGGGTACTTTTGTAAGCAGACAGATATAACAAAATAAACTAACGGTCCCCGCTGCAGCTATTCTACCTCGTGGGCAAAAAATGGCGGCCAGAAATGTCTACGCTACTAAGTCAGGCCTGACTGTACTATGTAGAAGTTCTTCAGAGAAAGATCTTCGCTAGCAAACGGTGGTGCACTTTTTGAAGAAAAACAAGTTATAATCCACAAAGAGAAAAAGGGTCTTGAACTTGGTGAACACAGGATAAGTCTTAGAGACTCCTAGATACTCAAAGCACTGTCCCTCCGGTGTGTGACTACAAGCACTAAAGTTAGTTCCGAACAACAGTTATCTGGCCTAGAAGATCCTGTGTTTGTCTCTGAGCAGGTGCTCTCTCACCCAACCGGACCAGTTCGTGTCCGTATCTTCCCTTGCTGTGTCTCGGTACACAGATTCCATGACACCCGGGTCTTCGGTCCTCCTGGCAGCAATACAGCAGCAGTCGGATGACGTCCCGCAAGCTCCTCGGTGGGAACGGAAGGCTCTTTGGAGAAAAACCCCGGCTTCAGGCCTTGACACAAAGCAGATTCGACACAGAGTTCCACTTGCTGGGCGGGCGGTGTCCAAAGAGGCCGAACTCAGTCCCGCCCCCCAGTTAAATAGCCCACCCCAGCAGTCTTTGCGCGGGGCAATGCACCTTGGGTGTCTCGTAGCATTCTGGGTACGTAGTCTCTGAGGCCTTAAAGCAATACCCCGCTACATGTGTTTGAGTTGATTTTGATAAATTATGTATTTGAAATGAATAAGGCTGCTATGGCCTATGTTTTACTCCAAAAAAAAATGGATGTGTGGTCTTGTTACTTAGGTGTAGGTAAGGAAATGGAGTATAATGTGGGGTATGCAGTAAAGAGTACATCTGTTATACAATAGTCATGTCTTTGGAGTGCACAAAGGTGTCCCAGGTCTGTTACAATTCTATAGTGAATATAAAAAATAAAATAAAAGAAATTGCTGTGCGCTGCTAAAGTTTTCTGGTTTGGCTTGAAGATAAAGTGGAAACCCTAGCTCTTGCTGACATCATCGCCCCACCCCCCAGTGATGCCGAACCTGCCCCAGGACAGAAACAGATTTGTGTGTGACGATCTCGGTTACTTGGGGAGCCGCAGCCTGGTCTGAATATTTCCCGGAAAAAAACCCGGACCCACGATTTAAAACCCGGACAGTCGGGTTAAATCCTGGACAGGTGGCAACCCTACTCCAGACTGACATCCACCCATGAAGGTATTTGCATAACTCCTCCCAAGAGCCAACCCACTGCTTGAATCAGGACTCTTGAGAGGAGTACTAAAGAGGGGTGCTGTGATGTTTTCAGAAAGCTATGTACAGCCCCCTGCCTATCCTTCCCACCAGCAGGGCTGCTGATAAGGTAGTACAGCCAGCCCTCCTGTACTGGACCCGGGCCTCAACAGTTCAAAAGAGGGGCCTAGCCACCTGCTGAGCAGGAGGGCTGGCTGTACTGTCTTATTGCAGACACCGATCCTCTTCTGTCTCCCACTGCAGCGTTGCCAGCCACTCCTCCTCTCCCTCCCTCTGGCTGCACTGCACTTCCTTTTGCTGTCCGGGCCCACCTGTGTGCCCCTGTCAGTTTCCCTCACCTCCCACTGGCAGGGGGGTTTCATTTACTGATCCCTACTATTCCTGAATGAACAAAGTGAAAGATTGGTACCAATCACTTATGTGTCCATTCACCACTGAAGCATAGTAAACTGTGTTTGCTATGCTTCAGTTTGTGAATGAACGGGAAGCCTCAGAGCACTTCCTATTCATTCATCTGTGCAGCTGAGGCTGAAGAGAAAGGGAGCGATACATCTATGTCCTTAGTCACTTTCGGCTGGGGGGGCCTGTAGTCAGGTAGACTATATGGTGCCCTGTGATTTCTAACAGCAGCCCTGCCCACCAGCATTGCATAGAGAAGCACAGAGACCCTGTGATGTTCACATTGGGCCTAAAATAAACTGTGGAATGAAATTGGAAAGGTTTGAGTTTAAATTGAATTAGTATGTTGATGAGAGATGGCAGGATGCAGAATAAACTTCAGCTTTATGCGTGGCATGTCCCGGATTGTTGGTGGTGAGGGTGGATGTACTCTCTGCAGTCTTGTATACAGGAATATTGTTTTGTAAAAACTTACATGGGGCATGACCAGTGTAATCGAGATATTCCCAACCTTCTAAGGTTTTTACACCCCTTATAATATCTTAACCACTCTAAAATAAATAGACCACACCGGAGTGGGAATATAACTGGCCATAACAGCCTTTTTATTAACAAATAATTAAATAACTCCAAATATAAAAATAACTTTCACTTAAATAACTTTTTATTAACATATCTACAACCATTTTAACAACAGTTTTAAAATTGACACTGTTGGTCTCTGACAGCACCCTGAACTTTAAACACTTTTCCACCACTACACTGTGGGACCATAATTTACCATACCAGGCCTCCAGCCGTGTCACAGCTCGGAGACAACCCCTTCCCGCAGTGCAACCATACCCATATTCCAGCAGACACCGTTCCACTGGAATACACCAGAGAAGCACATACCACCGATGAGCCCCCCCCCCCCCCCACTTCCATCACATCTGTTTTCTGCCACCGCCAAAGACCAAAGACACAGCCACCTATTTACTATTATTTATTTAGTTTTACTCTCTGCAGCCCATTTGTGTCCGTTTGATCTGCGGCTATAGGGTCGGCATGTGTCTGGTTTCCCCCTTTCTCCACACCTGTAGGGTGTGTGGGGGGTTGGGTGGGTGTCACCACCATGCATCGGCGCCACGCCCCTGGCGCTGTGCGTGTGACGTCCTTATTGGGCGTTTCGCCCCGCACGCGTCCGGCATATCAGCTTGGCTGACACGCGGGGAATCACTCAGGCGTTTTGCCGTGATGTCTCTCCGTCTGTGTCGTGCCAGCGTGACGCTGGGGGGGAGCCGTTTGACATGCCCGGGGCCTCACTACTCTCCCCATGCATTAGAATTCTGCTGTCCAGTCAGCACAGTGCCTGCACATCTACACCTTCCTGTTTTCCAACTTGGCTTTTCAACTTTTTTGGATTCACCAAGGTAAACCCATCACACTACCATGGTTTTGGGTTTGTAATTTATTCATTTTATAGATTATCCCTCTGATGTACATTGCCATAGTCATACACCATCCTTTACTTTTTATACTTTAGAAACATGGGGGATGGTGTTTATGTTCCCGGACATCCGAATGGTTCCCTTTCTCTGCTCCCGGGCCTGGCTCGAGTTGCCCACCATGAGCATGCGGTTTCATACGGACGCAGATTGGGTTATATGTGAGTACCTATTTCGGCATGGCCAGTTACTCTCAAATCATTTCTCCTTTCCCCATTTGGGTACTTTAACTATATCATATGGATATTTATATTCTTTTACAGAATATGGATGCACTTGGCTCCTGAGGAGTGGACACAAGTCCATGAAACGCGTCAAGCCCAACTTTGATGCATCCAATACATATCGAGCATTTTAGATGATTTTACCCTCTTTGATATTCTTTTGTTTATGGTTCACCCTAGTACATGGAGGATATGTTAACACAATTTCACTTGTTATGCCATGCTGTCATCCATGCTATTTATTATGTACTTGAACAATACTTTTCGATCAATGTATGCAATAATGTTTTATGCCATGTCGATCATTGGTTCAATAAACATACTTATGTTTGTACCTATGTGAATTTGATTGGTCCCACCATGCACGCCTCATTCAAAGTCCCAAACTCCCCCTCTTTTTTCAAAGACACAGCCACATCCTGCGAGGGTAATCCTTTACCCTTAAGGGCCCCTCCACACCCGCAGGGCATGTTGGATCCCATCCTGAATACCCAACGCCCACAAATCAATCCCCTTTTCAGAAAGATGCACCCCGTCCCTACGCAGGTACATGCCCACATTGACCTCCAACTCCATGTGCCGGATAACCAAACCCCCGTTACTGGAAACAAACCTACCCACCACCTTGTTTACTTTTACTCTCGCCTTGTTGAGCCGAACCACCGACCTCGCCATCCGCCAAGTAGTTTGCGCCACAATGTCAAACCAGACTAACAATGTCCCCGGGATGGCCACTCTAAAGCCCTGTAAACACGATCAGATTTCCTATGGATTCTAATCCAATGAATTTTTCCATCGGAAATCCGATGAAGCTGACTTCCATCAGTCTTGCCTACACACCATCAGTCAAAAATCCGACCGTCCCAAACGCAGTGACGTAAAACACTCCGACAAGCCGAGAAAAATGAAGTTCAATGCTTCTGAGCATGCGTCGACTTGATTCTGAGCATGCGTGGGGTTTTTTGTCCGATGGAGTTCCACACAGATGATCGGAATTTGCTATAGTTTTTTTCCCCATCGGATAAATTTAAAACATGTTCTATTTTTTCTCGCCGATGGAAAAACGACCGATGGGGCCCATACACGATCGGTTTGTCCGATGAGAAAAGTCCATCGGACTGTTTTCATCGGTAAAACCGATCGTGTGTACACGGCATAAGTGTCAGAAAATCCGACTTCACGGCCGAGATCAGATTCCCAATGGATCTGACCCCCAAATCATTCCCTCCCACACGTAATACCAATACATCCGGCGATCTATCCAACCGTGCGTACCGGTACACCTCAGGCACCACCCTGCTCCATACCATGCCCGGGATTCCTATCCACTTAACGCAAGCCTCCCTTCTTGGTATCCCCAATTGCCTGCCGTTCTGCCTGACATCTGCTCTCTTTGACCCCCAAAAGACATGGGAATGCCCCAGAATCCAGACAAGGCGTATTTGACCTCCATCTGAAATGAAAAAACAACATAGCGAATTAGTACTAACACCTGAAACACATCATCATCAACATTATCCCCCTATACACATGATCCTGCAAAAATAACAACCCCTGCACACCCCCCTTCCCCCCTCTTATTTTAAACCACATCAGCTAACAAATGGGGCGCACATAAGAATAAAACCTCCTGGACTCCCATCTCCCGATCTTTTTTACCGCCGCCTCATCCAACCCGCACCGGGCAGCCTCAGTGGCCGCCCCGATGCGGAAGGAGTGTGAAGTGAATTGCGTGCAGTCGTTCCCCCCCGCCCGAAAGCAGTTGCGGAAAACTGCCACGAATTGAAACCTGGACAGGAAAGACCCATCCCTATGCACCAAAAATGGCCCGCCCCCAGCTGGCCGTACCCACAGGAATTCCTTCACCACCCCTACTGGACAAACCTGAGCCCCAGGCAAGGTAAACAACTGCACATTCACCCCTTTTCCTTTCTGATCAGTTTTCGACCTTCGCAACCGCAAAACCACCCTATCGTCCAGAACCCCCACATCTTGTACCATTAACCCCCCAGCCTGCCGCCTAGATGGGCACACCAGCTCCCCCACCCGAAATGCTCCAAAAAACGCGATAGAAAACGCCGTATTGAACAACAGAACCTCATAATCCGAAGAACACACCCCGCCCAATTTTTCGCAAATAACCCGTAAAATTGAAAAAGACACTGGCCTCCATACATCGTTTTGGGGGTGAACCTTACGTTACCCTTTTAACACTTGCCGCACCCAAAAATCCTTAGTAAAATCAGTCAAGCCCTGAAGCTTAAACAAAAAGGCCAAGCCTGCCAGCTTCCATTCATTAGCGGACACTGACCCCCCTGCTTCCATATGCCTAGAAATAAAATACACTACAAGTAACTTCATCTCAGACCCCCCCCCCAGCTCAGCATCCGCCAGCAGTACAAAAGCAAGCCACTCGTTCCAGATCTTGGCATAAGCCGCCCACGTATACCCACTTAACGACTTCCTGATCCAGCCTGCGGCGGCTCTAAGGCAACTTCTCAAAGCCAACCCGTGCAAGGAATCCCTTCCTTCTCCGCAGCCGGCGCCAGTTCCCTGAACCTGTTCCACTGAAACCAAGACAGGGAATCAGCTAGAGTGTTGTCAACACCAGGGAGATGCACAGCATATAGAAAAACGTTCAACTGCAAGCAACGCAATACAAGGTGGCGCAGCAATCGAACCACCGGTTGTGAAGGCACGGAAACCCGATTGATGACTTGCATTGTCGCAGTTCAACCTAATCTTCAGGTTTTGACAGGTCGCACCCCACAACTCCATAGCCAGTACCACTGGAAACAATTCCAACAATACCAGGTTACGAAGCAACCCCGCCTCCACCCAAGAAGTAGGCCAAGCCTCCACACTCCATTGCCCCTGAAAAAATGCCCCATATCCCGTGGACCCTGCTGCATCCGTAACCAGCTCCAAGTAAAAATTGCTTACCGGGCCCCCCATCCAAACTGATCGAGCATTGTAAGTCTCCAGGAACGTGTGCCCTACATTTACAAATTATTCCTATGCTCCTTGGTTAGTCTAATGAAGTGCGTCGGGGCCCGCACACCTGCCGTAGCAGCTGACAGACGTCGACAAAAAACCCGTCCCATCGGAATGATCCGACACGCAGAATTCAACTTACCCAGCAGGGATTGAAGCCCACGGAGCTGCACTTTCCTCTGCCCCATCAACTCCCTAATTTACCCCCGCAGTGCTTCCACCTTGTCTACTGGCAACCTACACTCCAAAGCCTCGGAATCGATCACAATTCCTAAAAAACTAAGTTCCGTCTTTGGGCCCTCAGTTTTTTCCGCAACCAACGGGACCCCAAACCTACCTGCAATGTGCTGCAATGTGGCCAATAGAATCGCACACACATTGGAGGCCGGGGGACCCACAAACAAAAAGTTGTCCAGGTAATGGTTCACAGAATCCACACCTGACACGTCCCGCACCACCCATTCCAAGACCGAGCTGAATTTTTCGAACATGGCGCATGAAATGGAGCATCCCATGGGCTGACACTGATCCACATAAAACGCCCCCTACAGCAGCACCCCAACAGCCAAAAACTGTCCGGATGCACAGGCAGCAAACGGAAAGCCGACTCAATGTCCGCTTTTGCCATGAGCGCCCCTCGGCCATATCGCCTGACCCACCCCACTGCTGCATCAAATGACGTATACGACACCGTGCACGCCTCTGGATCTATCAAATCATTGACTGACCCCCCTTTTGGGAACAAGAGGTGGTGAATAAGCTGAAACTTATTCAGTTCCATCTTAGGCAACACCCCCAGTGGTGACAATACCAAATCCCTAAGTGGTTTCTCCTGAAATGGCCCCCCCATGCGCCGCAACACCACCTCTTTCGACAATTTTTCCGAAACCACCCCTGGATTAACCAGTGCAGACCGCAAATTCAGTGCCAAAGGCAGAACTACCTCGAGAGAGTACGGTATTTTAAAACCCTCAGAGAAACCCGCGCTCAACAGCTCTGCCGCCACCCTGTCTGGGTATCTACTTAGGAAAAACCGCATGCTTTCCTCCTTCATCCCTCTTGTGAGCAAAATCTCCGGTACGCTTTCCTTTTTTGAAGCAGCGGGACAACGGGTGGTTCCCCCCGCATCCAGAGCATTCATGTTTAAAACGATAGGACCCCCGAACTTGCAATATCCTTTGTCAAATTGCCAACACACCCCCCATTTTTTTCCGGCCGGTGGTCCAGAGGCAGTTTTCCCCCTGACCCCCCCTGAACAAACTGGTTGGGTGCCCACGCTGAAGACATCAAACACATCCAAAGGCTTATGTCCTTGTTATCCCACTGTAGAGCTGGACGAACTGCCCTACGCTGCCTAAATTGCTCGTCATAACGCAGCCAAGCGGTCCCCCCATATACTCTATGGGCCTCACTATTTGAGTCCATATAGCAGAATAAGGCCGAGCAATGTTCAGGGGGTTTCTCACCTATCACGCTGGCCAAGATAGCGAACGCCTGCCAAATGTCCCCGGGATCAAACGATACCTCCTCTTCTCCTCATCCTCTTTCTTGGAATTGTCCGGCTTTACCCTGTCCAAATTAAACTTCTCTAGGGGCAGCAAGGAGAACATCTCAACATACTCACCCTTGCCGATTTTGTCCCTGACTTCCTGTTTCAAGTGAGCCCCTAAAATCCCTTCAAAGCAAACGTAAACCTCACATTTTGCGGCATCGGCGATGCGTACTATATCCGCTCTGACCTCCGCAACAGGCTCCCCCGCCTTCTCCCCCACAGCCGTACTCACCATCATAACTCCAGCCTGCGCAGCCGGGGGCCCAGCATTGGACTCGGGTGTCCCCACATTATCCGTCCCCCCTGCCTGCCCTCCTACCCACTGCGCCACCTGCGGGGGACCCTCTTTTGCCACAGAAAATCGCTGAACCAACTCCTTCAGTCCCCCCAGTAAATCCGCCATCGGACCCCCTGTCCCGGGGGGGGCAGGCTGGCTTCCCTCCACAGGTGACACAGCATCCTTGACCCCCGGCGTGACCCCACTACCGTTGGACACACCCCCCACACCTAACAGCTTACACAATGCATCAGTCAAATCAATAGGAGATATAAGAGTGGTAGACTTACCGGGCTGACTGACTGGGCACGTCCCCCATAGCCGCTGCTCTCGCCTCCCCTGGTGCTGCGACCACTCTGCGATCCTCCTCCTCTAAGCCGGACAGTTCACCTTCTGACCTCCTCTCCAGGGCTGGTAGCATGGGTGTGATGAGCCCCCCAGGCGAGGCTCGCCCAGGGGCCGTGGCTCCCCTCTGTCCCTTCC
This sequence comes from Rana muscosa, assembly GCA_029206835.1. NCBI lineage: Eukaryota > Metazoa > Chordata > Amphibia > Anura > Ranidae > Rana > Rana muscosa. The sequence goes on along the minus strand of CM055117.1, from coordinate 58,362,893 downwards.
TGGTGATCCAACAGCCACCTCCCTGCTGTGCCTGCGGCCTCTTGAAGAGCCCCTGATAGGCCGCGACACCATCTCACTGCCGTCCTGCACCTCCCTCAGCCCGCTGCTGCTTTCGGCACTGCCAGTCTCGTCTGGTAGAGGCCCTGTGGATGGGACACTGCTTCTCCCCCGCTGAACCCCCCCCCTCATTGCCGCCTGCGCAGAAGGGGGGATCGCTATCACCAAGGCCCTTTGCCGCGAGGGTGAGGAACGGGCACCATGATGGCCCGTAACCCCGCCCCCTGAGACCTGCCGTTGTTGAGGATACCGTCCGGATCCCCCCATGGCTGAAGCTGGTGTGCTTCGCCGGAGGGGCCGATGGGTCCATCTGAGGGCTTCTAGGGTGGCGCGCTCTGTTTGGGGGGGTGGCGAGAAATGCTCTGGGGGTCGCGACCTCCGAGCTCGCTGCGATGCTCCGCCGCTGGCCGCCCACCCCTCCGCTTTGTCCCGTATAAGGGCACCCACCTGGGCTTGAAGCCATTCGGGCCCCTTAGTCGTCGCTGCCGCACGCAACCGTGCCAGGATAATGTTCACGTCTGCCATTTTGTCTATGGAGAGAAGTGAAAAACTTCCTCTCATGCCGCGTACACACGATCATTTTTCACGTCGTGAAAAATAAATTATTTTTTTTCAACAAGAAAAACGACCGTGTGTGGTCTTTTTGTCATTTTTCCCGACGTGAAAAACGGCATTAAAAACGACGAGAAAAATTAGAACATGCTCTAATTTTTCTCATCGTTTTTCCCGTTATTTTTTTCCGCGGCTGTTTTCCCATAGGGAAACACTGCCGCGGAGCCCACAGACGGTCGTTTTTCTCGACAAGAGAAAAAATGATGTGAAAAACGACCGTGTGTGGGGAACAAGCCGTTCCCTCGTTTTTAATGTCATTATTCACGGCGTTTTTTTAACCGCCGTGAATAATGATTGTGTGTACGCGACATTACTGTCTGCCCTTTCTCAAACTGTTCCCCAACGTTCCCGCCCCTTCCTTTTAAACCGCTCCTCCCCTCCAGACCATTTTCACTTGCCTCCTCCCTCTCAACCTTCCCATGTAATTTAACCCCTTGTTGCCTCCACTCTCCACCTCGTCATGCCCAGGCCCTCCATTTCTCTTTCTTTTGTGCTCTTCATTCCCTCCCTCCCTTTTTAAGTATCACACGACTCATCTCCATATTTGCTGCATTTTGTTTTGCTGCAAATGAATTTTTTGGTGCCAATTCTTTAATAGCTGACAGAGTACGTCACTCATCTCCCCCTGCGGAGTGCTTGGAGTGTGTAGTGTGCTGATCATTGCTAGAATGCACATCATAACTTATAATGATCCCCTATGGAATGCAGGTGAATGCTTTATGCAAACCATATTTTCTGTGTTAATAAGTGACTGTCCCCATAATACTGCCAGCAAGGAGATATTTACAGCCACTTAACTTGTCTGGCAGCCAACTGTTCATATTAATGCTTTAGTTGCTGATTCCCGGAATGTACCTGTATCTTATTCCCCAACTCAGCCGTGTAACTACAGAGCGTCATTTGATGGCGGCCCCATGCATCTTCAGCGGGGTCCACAACTGGATAAATCATTTCATTTTCAGCTACGTTTGTCTGCCCCATAGATATGACCTATTTTAACTAGTTAACCACTTGCCGACCGGGCACTTTCACCCCCTACCTGCCCAGGCCAGTATTCAGCTTTCAGCGCTGTCACACTTTGAGTGACAATCACTCGGTCATGAAACAATGTACCCATATGATTTTTTTTATTTTTATTTTTTACACAGAGTTTCCTTTTGGTGGTATTTAATCATCACTGTGTTTTATTTATTTTTTGCTAACTAAGCAAATAAGAAAATTTTGAAAAAAAAACCAACTGTCATAGTTTGTTATAAAATTTTGGAAACAGGTAATTTCTCTACTTCATTGATGTTCGCTGATTGGCTGCACTGATGGGAACTGGTGAGGAGGCACTGATGGGCACCGATGAGGCTGCACTGATAGGCGGCACTGATGGACACTGATAGGTGGCACTGATGGGCGGAACTAATGGACACTGATAGGAGGCACTGATAGGTGACACTTATGGGCACTGATAGGCGGCACTGGTGGGCACTGATGAGACGACACTGATAGGCGGCACTGATGGACACTGGTAGGCAGCACTGATGGGCACTGGCAGGCAGCAATGATAGGTGACACTGATGACACTGACAAGCACTATTGGCAACACTAATGGGCACTGATTAGCAGCACTAGTGATCACTGATTGCCAGCACTGGTGGGCACACATTGGCAGCACTGGTGGGCACTGTTAGACTGAAATGGTAATCAGTGCACATGTCCCTTTTAGAGAAGCCGGTTATCGGCTCTCCTCCCCTCATGCTGTCAGCGTGAGAAAAAGAGCGCCGATAACCTGCTTCTATTTTCATCCGTGATCAGTTGTGATTGGACACAGCTGATCCTGTGGTAAAGAGCCACTGATTGGCTCTTTACCTCAATCTGTCCTCCGGACACTGCAGATCACAGAGCACGCCGCCCATGCCCTACAGCGGGTGGGATCATGGGAGGCCGTCATATGACGGCCTCCCAGAAATAGCCGTCCACGCTGTAACGGTCATTCGGCTATAGCACGGTCTGCAACTGGTTAAAAGCGGTACTAATTTTTTTTTTATATATTAGGGCTTACCAATCATTAGACGTGGTGGCTGCATTAGTTTTATTTTTTAAGGCTTTTTCCCCTCTGTTTTCACCTGGTGATCTGGCCAGTAACACACCTCCTGTATTAGGTTACTTGCACACAGTACTAATGTTTACTGATGTTTGAATATCCGTATTGCTGACCAAAATTTCAGGCATTTATTTTGTGTGTATTTTCGCATATGGGCATACACAAGTGAAATAGAATGTAATCTCTTCAAATAAGCATTTTATACGTGAATTAGTGCTTATTTGCGCTAGCGCGTGTAAAATACTGACCTGTAATTTGGATTTCTGCATTTTATTTTACTTATCTATACGCAGCGCATGTTTAGGCGTCTGTCTGTACAGGCACTTTAAAACAATGGGCTGCATTTAGACAAATAAAAAAAAATCCTGTATGTCAGAAAACGCTCATTATTTTCTCAGCACTGTGCAAGTGGCCTTAACGTGCCTATACTGTGGATGAAGGCGCACAGGGGCACCTTTGGCCAGCAGCAATAATCTGGGAGGAGGGGATTGTTAGATGTACTAACAGATTTAAATACACTAACAAATTGTAGCCAAACTCCAGCTCACAATTTATAAGTGTCAAGCCTCATACACACGGCCGGTTTTCTCGGCAAGAAAGCTGCTGGGAGAGCTTTTTGCCGAGAAAACCGGCCGTGTGTATGGTTTCTCGGCGAGAAAACTGCCGGGAATCCTGACGAGAAAAATAGTGTTTCCTGACGAGAAAACTGTGAGTGTGTATGCTTACCTGTCCCAGGTAAGCCTGCGCATGCTCGATGAGACTTTGACGCATGCACGGTAGCATACAAGGTTAGTATAGGGTGTAGCAAGATGGCGGCGACGGCATTGAATGTGACGAGCGCATGCTCATCGTAGTCGATGATGTCACCGCGTTCTTGCTATTCAAAAGAACGGCGGTTCTTTTGAATGGCCGTGTGTACACTCGGCGAGCAAGGAAAGCTTGCCAGGAATCCTGTCAGGAAAACCAACGTTTTTTTCCTGACGGGATTCCCGGCCGTGTGTATGAGGCTTAACAGAGGGTAATGTTACTGATTGCAGAGCTCTTTTTCTTCCACAAGATGACAGTAACGGGTGTGCCTTGTTCAGCCAAAAACTGACCTGATCTGGGAGTAGTCTGGAGGAGAATCTGTGCCACAAATATCAATGGGAACAACTACAATGCCCAGAGATACCGGAAAGCAGGAGGGGAGATATAAAGAAAAAGCCCAGGAAGGAGCAGTTGGAAAAAGTGCGCCAACTGGAGGGTGGAAGGGAGAAGTGTTGTGCTGTACTGTGCTGTGCCAGGCTGCTTCTGATCTGATGCTGCCGAATAATGGACGAGGAAACTGGACTGAGAAAACTTCACTGCATATCGGCCATTCCGGTTGACCACCCTGAGACGCTTGTCGATCCAGGCTGCCATCACTTAGCCCTGCTGAGGAACAGCCAAGGTGTTCACCATCTCACCTGTTGCCAGTGTCGGTCAACTACAAGAAAGTGGGCCTCCTCCATTCGTCCAACCAACCACCATCAGGGAACCACTAAGAAAGAAAGTGGTGAGTGGTCACAGACCCACTGTTAAGCTACACCCATTTGCAAATAACTTGCAAACATGGACCACATACATGATGCTGTGTGTACTGCTCAAATTACTCTAGTCCAGGCCCAAAGCAGCCAAGTTATTTAAACTACCTTCCTGAGTGCTGTAACCGTGCACAACTTTACATCTAACTACTGCAACTGTGCACCCCTTACATCTAACTACTACAGCTGTGCACCCTCTTACATCTAACTACTGCAACCATGCACATGTTAGCACCTGACTGCTGCAGCTAGATCTGCCCCTCCTTAGCACTCACCTGTATGCAAGGAGTATCCTCCTCCACTGAGATCAACTTCCTAGATGCATTGCTGCAACACCCAGTTGATAGACACACTTTTATTTCCCTGGGCGCCAACATCTTTACAGGGCCCCAATGCAGCCGGCATAACATTTACCACAAATACTTACTCTGAGCACTCTATCCTAAAGGGTAGTTTTGTGCTAAAAAGAAAGTGGTGAGCGGTTCACAGACCCACTGTTAAGCTTCACCCATTTGCAAAAAACTTGCAAACATAGACCACATACCTGATGTGTGTACTGCTCATTTTACTCTACACCAGGCCCAAAGCAGCCAAGTTATTTGCTCTACCTTCCAGAGTGCTGGAACCGTGCACCTGACTGCTACAACTAGGTCTTCTCTCCTAAGCATTCACCTGTATGCATGGAGTCTCCTCCTCCACTGAGATCAACTTCCTAGGTGCATTGCTGCAACACCCAGTTTATAAACACACTTTTATTTCCCTGTGCGCCAATATCTTTAAGGGCCCAAATGTAGCCGGCAGAATATTTACCACAAAGACTTAATCAGACCACTCTATCCTAAAGAAAGATTTGTGTTCACCTTTAAATCTTTATTTTGCAGGCCTAAACTTAGCCCCTATGTTTGAGCGCTCTTAAATAACATTGTTTATCCATGTTGATACCCTTGGTTAATCACTTGGGGTGACTTATCTCACACAGAGAGTTACTGTTTATGCCCTTGGGGGTCACAGTATTTGCTGGAGTTTGAAACCTATATAATAGAACCTGTGAGCAGGGGCATTGCTAGGTCTACAAAAGATCTGGGGCTAGAGCCCATAGCAGCGTAGAAAAGAAAGTCATACGCTTGGGTGGGCATACACATGTATATAATATATGTAGCACCCTCTACCATAGGTAGGTGCTAGAAGTGTAGTGTTTTGTATGTTCTGTCAGTGCAGGTAAATTTAAGCAGGCCTATGCTGCGAGCTAGACCCGTTTGTTTTTGATCTGAGGGCAGGGAGTGGTTAGTGTAGCAGTAGGTGACTGACGTGTACTTCAGCTTTTGGGCGCCTCCCCTGCTTCCAGTGACAATGTTCTGGAAGAGGGGCAGGGCTGAGAGTTGGAGTGACATGGAGTACATGTGAGGAGCTCTGACCAATCCCCAACTAGGATTGGCCAGGGTCAGGCCTTCTACATATACTCACAGTCAGCCTGCTGGAATGCAGGGCTCAGGAGTGTGCTACATAAAGAATGCAGGGCTCAGCTGTGCCCATCTATGCAGCCTCACCAGTGCCCAGCAATGCAGCCTCAACAGCGCCCGAGAATGAAGCCTCACCTGTGTCCAGGAATGCAGCTTCACCTGTGGCCAGCAATGCAGCCTCACCTGCGGCCAGCAATGCAGCCTCACCAGTGCCCAGCAATGCAGCTTCACCAGTGCCCAGGAATTCAGCCTCACCTGTGCCCACATCTCAGCCTCACCAGTGCCCAGGAATGCAGCCTCACCTGTGCCTACATCGCTCCCTCACCTGTGCCCATATCTCAGCCTCACCAGTAACCAGGAGTGCAGCCTCACATGTGCCCACATCGCCCTCACCTGTGGCAGGGATCAGAGAGGAGAGGAAGAGGAGAGCCAGCCGGATCATCACACAAGCCGGCATTTCCCGCTGTGTCAGCTTTAATTTGAATCACTGGGTGCCCCGCCGTCACATAAGTTCCGCTTCCTGAATCAGCTCCCACCTATGATAGGCAGCACATGTCCCAGCATTGGACAAGTGTGCTGTCTGTCAAAGGAGCCAAACCAGGAGGCGGGACTTTGTGACAGCGGGCGCCCGGCGATGCAAATTAAAGCTGACACAGCGGGAGTTGCCAGCCTTACACTCGCCAGTGTGTGGCACCCAGGGCAGACCACCCCCCCTCTGCCTCAGCACCTGCTCTGGTCACCCTAGAGCAGGGGTAGCCAACCTTACAGTGGTGGAGATCTACCTGAACAACATGGGAGAAATCAAAGATCACTGGGCACAACGCACTATTTTTGGGATCTAACCTAGCAAGACTATTAAAAAGTAAAGCAGTTTTGAAGAAAACTTGGGGCCAATTCACTCCGGGATCACACGGTAATGCGGCACACACTCCTGTGCATTTCTCACATTTTCCCGGTGTGGTGAATTTTGACAACCCATTCATTTGAATAGACTGCAAATCACACTAGGATGCAGAAAAAAGTAATGCAGAACCATACGATATGGTGCCCACAAACGCACTTTGCGATCTGCATTTGGGGTCCTGTTACCAATACATTGGCACCTGCATGCAGATTGCAAAGGCAGTGTGCTTATGGCAGTGCGGGAAACGTACATGGAATGCATGTTTCCTGTACCACATTCTTTTGTGAACCAGCCCTTAGAAAAAGATACAGTAATAATACAAATGTCAATGTAAAAATATGAACTTATCCAGGTCAGGTGTAACTAGAGTTCCCAGGTCAGGAGTATATAGCCCAGCATTACAGGTCAGGAGTATAAAGCCCAGCATTACAGGTCAGGAATATATAGCCCAGTGATAACAGATCAGGAGTATATAGCTCAGCGTTCACAGGTCAAGAGTATACAGCCCAGCATTCGCAAGTGGGGAGTATATAGCTCAGTATTCACAGGTCAGGAGTATATAGCTCAGCGTTACAGTAGGGTGACCAGACATCCCCGGTTTCAGGGGACAGTCCCCGGATTGAGGACACTGTCCCCGGATTGGATTTGAACAGGGGCTGGGGCAATTTCAAAGACAGTTGGTGCAGAATTAAAAATAACAATTTTGAATTACACACCCCCCCCGCTCCGCCGCACCTACTAGCTTAGGGGGGTGTATTTTTTCCATTATCTGTGCCCTTTTCTGATGATCATGTGCTGGTCAGGGCGGAGGGAATATTTCTTCAGTTTCAGGCGCATGCCCATCCAGCTCCGCTCGCATGTTCTTCTGCCTTGGCTCAAGTACCGGCCAGCCGCCTGCCTGCTTATCTCCTTGCCTTCCCTGGCGGATTGATCTTCCTCCGCTCCCCACCCAGTAGTAGCCGGGGCCTGGAGAGACTTGACAGGCTGTGAGGCGGCGGCGACGGGCAGAGAGTTGCTGATTGTCGCCATTACTAGTAAAAAAAATAAAAAATGTCCCCGGATTTAATTTTAAAAATCTGGTCACCTTACATTACAGGTTAAGAGTATATAGCCCAGCATTACAGGTCAGGAGTATATAATCCAGCATTTCAGGTCAGGAGTATATAGCCCAGCACTACAGGTCAAGAGTATATAGCCCAGCATTACAGGTCAGGAGTATATAGCCCAGCATTAACAGATCAGGAGTATACAGCTCAGCATTATCAGATCAGGAGTATACAGCTCAGCATTTACAGGTCAGGAGTATACAGCTCAGCATTACAAATCCGGAGTATACAGCTCAGCATTACAGATCAGGAGTATACAGCTCAGTAATAACAGATCAGGGGTATACAGCTCAGCATAACAGGTCAGGAGTATATGGCTCACTACTGTTTGCCCTTCCCTAATGATCAGTTACTTAGCTGCTTGTTCAGACATGCTGCTTTCCCTCACTCCCCTCACATCTATACAGAGTGCCTGTATAAGATGTAGAAAATGGGCGGGACGGATGCGAGGGGAGGATCACACAGGAGCAGGGCCGTTTTTAATATTGACTGGACCCTGGGCAAACATTTTCTTGTCCCCCCCTGCATGCAATTTAGCTCTCCACCTGCTTTAAAACATACAATAAATAGCAGCTAAACTGGGTAAGAGAGAGAGAGGGGTCAGAGAGAGATAGAGATAGAGGGGGTGAGGGAGAGAGGGGTCAGAGAGGGGGTGAAAGAGAGAGAGGGGTCAGAGAGGGGAATGAGAGAGAGAGAAAGAGTCAGAGAGGAGGGGTTGAGAGAGAGGTAGAGGGGTCAGAGAGGGGGGTGAGAGAGAGAGGGGTCAGAGAGGGGGGTGAGAGAGAGGGGTCAGAGAGGGTGAGAGAGAGCGAAGGGTCAGAGAGGGGGGTGAGAGAGAGGGTTCAAAGAGGGGGTGAGAAAGCAAGAGGTCAGAGAGGGGGGTCAGAGAGAGAGGGGTCAGAGAGGGGGGTGAGAGAGAGAGAGAGGTAAGAGAGAGAGAGAGGGGTCAGAAAGAGAGAGAGAGAGGGGGTGAGAGAGGGATCAGAGAGGGGGTGAGAGAGAGTGGTGAGAGAGAGAGAGAAGGGTCAGAGGTGGTGAGAGAGGGGTCAGAGAGAGAGAGAGGGGGTGAGAGAGAGAGAGGGGGATCAGAGAGAGAGAGAGGGGGGCCGTAAGGATTGAGAGAGGGGTCAAAGAGAGAGAGAAAGAGAGAGAGGTGTCAGGGGGGGGTGAGAGAGAGAAAATGAGAGAGGGGTCAGAGAGGGGGGTGAGAGAGAGGGAGGGGTCAGAGAGGGAGTGAGAGAGAGGGGGTGAGAAAGAGAGAGGGGGTGAGAGATGGGAGGTGAGAGAGGGTCAGGGGGTGAGAGAGGGGTCAGAGAGAGAGAGATCCCTAGCCCTGTCTGCAGTCCCTCCTGTGCACCCCCTGTCTGTGGTAGGTGTGTGTGATGCCCAGTACCTTCCATGCTCCTTCCAGCGTCTTTCCTGGGCGGGTAGCAGTCCCTGGCTGCCTGCGCCTCCCGCTGGTCCTCCGGAGACCCGATCTGCCTGCTCTTGGGGCCAGCTGTCAGTGCTGGGGGTGAAGAGGAGGGCGGGAAGCAGTCCCTGGCTGCCTGCACCTCCCACCGGTCCTCTGGGAGCCCTTATCCGCCTGCTCTTGGGGCCCGCTGTCAGCGCTGGGGGTGGAGAGGAGGGCAGGTAGCAGTCGCTGGCTGCCTGCACCTCCCATTGGTCCTCCGGGGGCCCAATCCACCTGCTCTTGAGGCCGGCAGTCAGAGCTGGGGGTGGAGAGTAGGTTGGACAAATCCAGGCTCTGGGTGGCGCCGCTGACGCCGTGTCGGGTATGCTGCACCTGCTGCTCTTCTGTCTCACTTCTCCCTGCTCCCACTGCCAGCAGTCTAGGCCTCCCCATGACAAGGGGCTCAAGGGGCAGCTGCTTTGGGCCCCTCAACAATGACTGGGCCCTGGGCAGCTTCCCCTTTTGCCCTGCATTAAAGACGGTCATGCACAGGAGTCAGTGTACTGTGTAGCTGCAGAGCTGGCTGCTTGTGTGTGCTGCTCTGCTCCACCCTAGAGACTCTGGGCTATAGCCCCAGAAGCCACCCCCTAGCAAAGCCACTGCCTGTGAGGTTAATCATACCGTCATTTATGTGTTCAAGCTGGTTGACTTTAATATGCCAAAAAACTTTGCTATACTTTTATGACCTTAACCTGCAATTAAGGCTATTTAGCTTTCATAGAGTTGTGAGTACTGCATAATTCTTGTGTCCCTGCTGAGGTTTATAGAAAGGTATACTGGTGGTGTCAGTGAGGGCTTTGCCCATATTTCCCTTTTAAATTCAGTGTCTGAATAAGCAGCTAGGCTGTAGGCAGTCTAAGCCGTTGTTTACTTTTTCTGTGCTCTGCAGGCTTTTCTTCAGCTCAGGATATTGATTGCTTTTGCCGGCTACTGTTAGGAGAAGTTGTTCCAGTAGTCAGAGTGGCAAAAAAAAAAAAAACTGAGTTCTAAATATTGATCCTCTCTAGCCAATCATTGAGAAATTTGTTCAGTGGTGGGAGCTGAGGCAGATGAAAAATCCAAACTTTCCGAGTCTTCCTCTCTCCTCCGGGCCCTGCCCCAGGTGAAGCCAGTGTAAATGTTCAGTGGAGAACAATTATCCTGCTGGACGGTGTGTCCAGAAGGAACTGTGTAATAACATGTCTGCCTGGAGAAGGCATCTTTAACTGAATCTTCATGCTTTAGAATGTTCATGGGGAGCTGGGAAGAAACTTCAGCAGCAACCATTCTCAAACAGCGTTCCGAGGAACCCTAAGGTTCCTCCACAAATGGCTAGGGGTACCTTAGGTTGTGGCTGATTGACCTCCTATCTGAAGTCTGGCATTGCTGCACTTTTCTCTTCTGCGGCTAGGTGGCCGGGTACCTGGTGGCATTAGATATGAAAAGGGCAATGCAAGGTCAGATTATATGTATATGGGGTATCTCAGTCAATAGGCAAGGGCTTTCTTGAATCCATTGGGCTGCTGGGAGAACCTATATATTTAGGTGGAGTCAGGTGATCGGGGTTCTGTGTCACCTGAATGGCTGTCTAAATGGACATGTGTTGTACTGCCTGGGCTGCTAGGCCAGAGATTGGGCCTATCCTGGGCACATCTGGCTGCTAGGCTGTCTGAGGGCCTATCCAGAGCAGCGCAGGGTTGGGATTGCGGCTTGCAGTCCAACCAGAAGTGACGGTTCTGCTGGCCAGAGAACCTGTCGTGGTCGGAGGTAGAGGGGAAGCTGTCGCCACTAAGGGACCAACCACCTTACTTCCAGGGACCACAATGCGTAACTGAAGCAAGTACCGGAGCAGTATTCTCACGGTGGAGAATCTGGAAACTTCAGTGGGTATCAAGCCAGGGACCCAGCCAGTGGAGGTGAGGCTTGCAGAGCAGCTTTGTGTGTCAAGCCAGGGACCGAGCAGGCCAGTGAGGTGAAGCTTAAGAAGTATCTTGAGTGCCAAGCTAGAGACCCAGCAGCGAGGCGGGGTGACGCTTGAGGAAGATACTACCGAGAAGATTGGAGGAGCACAAGGGATTCAGTGGCAGTGAATCATCTAGTGTAGTGAGAGAGTGGGAGCTCAGCGGGCTGAAGAACTACAAGAAGTGATTGTAGTGGAAGTGAAGGAACTTTTACACATTGTGTTAGAAACTGTTAAAGACTGTTGCCATATGAGACAGCATCTCTACACATGCAGATGTGGCATCTCGCGGGATGCCTCTCCCTGCGTGGCTGTCCTGCTGAGTCTGCTAATTAATCTTGCAACTACCTAAGGGTGTCCTGGCCCCAAAACCTCTCTCCCAAAGTTCTGTTAAGAGAAATAAAATATCTTATGCATTCAAGAAGTGTCTAGCGCCCAATGAATCTAACTGCTTTGCACCCACCATGCCTCACCATATTCAGAAGGATGTCAGCTATCTCTGCCCCTGGAAGTTCTCATTAGACCCGAAGGAGGCCTGGGACCTTGCTACACATAGTTCCAGGGTCAACAGTGCTTGGCAAAACCAGCAGCATGATGCCAATTATCTTTTAGTTGTCTATATGTTTGGTTGTCTGATCACCACTGTAAGGGGGAATTTTAACTAATCTCCAATGTAAGGGACATTTTCACATTGACATTCAATTCATTTATATTAGGGATTCTTCAGGGGTAAAATGGTTGAGAAAAGCTGGCTTACAGATTAAGGGACCTGTAGTTGCTCTGGAAGGGTCAAGAACCTAAATTGTCCAGAAGAAAAAGATCCATTGTAATTTAACAAAGTGATTGTGACTACTCTTACAGAGTAATGGATCTGATTCATGGTTGCTCTTTAAGGATCAAAGACTGTCAGGAAGCAAAAGAAAGACAAACACGAGCTACACTAAACTAATAACCTTGTGTAGGCCAGATTCGCTGCCACCCTTTTTAGGTATCCATTATGCCTAACCCTCTTTCCCAGTTGATGTCAGTAAGATAGAAGAAAAGACTAAAGTGACTGGTGCCCAACTTGTTTATCCCACTATATACCAAGGATTTTGCCATTAGAGAGTGGATGCACCAAGTACTAGGGCCTTCCAGAAATATCAGGCTGCTATAAATATTACTTTGGGGGTCTCTTCATACCATCCCGAGAGGAGTCGTGCTGCTATCACATATTGACAGGTAACGTCAAGAAATAGAAGCAGCACATAAGCAGTTACTTAGTAAATGTGATCTTGATAAACATGAAAACTACAGTGAAGGGAAAGCATAGTGTAATTTCAGTGAGAACATATTTAGACGTATTACATTTGTTACATGATTTGTTACTGCATTACATTAAAGAGTATCTCGAGACAAAACCTTTTTTTTTTAAATCTATTAAAGGGTCCTACATTGTAAGTGGGTACACTACTGGCGCGTCCAAAGCCCGGTGCATCAGAGGGAAGAGAAGAATGATGGCTGCTGGGGAGAGGTACGCCTAGGGGCAAAAGATAAGGTAAGTAAAGTAAAGTATAAGTAAAACTGCTTTTTTAATGGTACCTTATACAAAAATGCAACCCGCTCTACAAAGGTAAGTTTGAAATTTCCTCGAGGGTTCAGCTTTAAAAATGTATGTAAAGCCAAAAACCTTTTTTTTTGGATAGAATGGAGAAGGATTAGGTCATATGTCAGGTTTTTATCTGCTCTCTGTGCCCCTGCTGAGAAGATTCACCCTATTTGTGCTTGTGACTATCCAAAATTTTGGTGGTCATCAAAACAGGAAATGAGGGGATATCTTCTAATATCACTAGTTCCAGTGACAACTGCCTAAAGGGATAGGCTCCGTTCTTTTTTTTCCCGCCGGGGTTCCCGGCAGTTTTCCTGTCGGGAAAACTGCGATGGAGCATACACACGGCCAGTTTTCCCGGCCAAAAGCTCTCATGGCAGTTTTCCCGACGGGAAAACCGGTCGCGTGTACAAGGCATCAGGATAAGTTGAGTTGAGAGGTGTCTTAATATAGCGCGGTCTTACCCCGAAGGGTCCCGACACGCATAGCAGAGTTCCTGGGAAAAGAGGACCCAGGAACCAGAAGCAGCACAGAGCGGCAGAAAGGGTGGAAGAGAACGGCTACGCAGGGAAGGCTTGCGTGAAAAGCCAAGTCTTCAGTAACCCGCGGAAGACCGGAATAGTAGGGGCCTCCTGGAGCTCGACAGGGAGGCTATTCCATAGTACGGCACCCTAGTGGGAGAAGGCCCGACCACCACGCCGGATCTTCTTGGGCACCGAGATGTAGAGGAGAAAACGAGAGCAGAGATAGCTTAGAGCCAGGCCTCTCATAATATTAAACATAATACATCCGGCCTTAAATAAGGTGCGATAGTGGACCGGCAGCCAATGCAAGGCGCAGAGGACAGGGGTGATATGATTCCTCAGCGGGACATCCATGAGTAACCTAGCCACAGCATTTTCAATAAGTTGAAGCTTCTGCACTAACATCTTTGGCAATCCCAGATAAAGAGAGTTGCAGTAGTCTAGGCAGCTACCTATCGTGGCACAGATGACAGTTTTTCTGTCCGAAATATCCAGATATTTAAACAGCCCCCTCAGGAGTTTTAGCTGCCAGTGACATGCACTGACGACCTTTTTTACCTGAGGAGCCAAGGTTAAACCTGAATCTAGGACGGATCTCAGATCACGGACCTGGGGGGCCACCTCCCGAGCACGACCAAATGAGGGAGGCCAGGGTGGGATATCTGGGAGGGGTGGCCAGATCGCTGAAGATGATCACCTCAGTTTTTCCCCCATTAAGTTTCAGGAAGTTGGCAGACATCCATGTGTTGATTGCCTCCAAACAGCTGGCAAGGGTGGCATCAGCCGTCTGGTTCCTAGGAATCTTCAGGTAGACCTGGGTGTCGTCCGCATAAACGTGGTACTGGACGGCGTGGGACTTTAGCAGGTCGGCAAGGGGCCTCATATAGATATTAAACAGCAGGGGTGACAAGGCAGAGCCCTGTGGCACTCCACAATCCAGGGCGGTGTACTTAGAGTGAAAGGGGCCAGTCTTGACTCCCTGAACTCTGCCCTCTAAGAAAGAGGCCACCCATGCCAAAGCCGACCCGCTCATACCCAGAGCAGCTCTCATCCGCTCCAGTAAGATTCCATAAATTATTGTATCAAACGCAGCTTACAGATCTAAGAGAACCAGAGCTACTGAGTCACCCCTGTCTAAGCTGTGAAGGACACCATCATAAACACAGATGAGGCTCGTCTCTGTTCCATCTCCAGGTCGAAAACCGGACTGGAATTCGTCCAAATGATGGAAAGACTCAAGGTAAGCCTGTAGCTGGATAATTGCCAGACGCTCCATCACCTTTGCCACAAAAGGCTAGATGGAAATTGGCCTGTAGTTGCCCAGTATGTCCAGGTCCAAGGCTGGTTTCTTCAGCAGGGCCAAGACCACGGCCCGCTTCAGAGCGCTCGGGACAATACCTGTCCTGAAGCAGCAGTTGATTATCTCCCCAATAAAGGGGGCCAAAAGGGCAGCAGATTTTTTTAACCAGCCCGACAGGACATACATCTAATGGAGAGGAAGATGGTTTCAAAGAGGCAATTACCTCAACCACCTGTATAACCGTAACCGGTTGGAAAACGGGCAACCCAGGGGCCATCACTGTGTGGCCGATGTCCTCTTGCACAGTCTCTGGCCTGGGAATGTTGTCTCTAATGGTCTTAACCTTAGAGACAAAGAAGTCAGCGAGCTCCTGGCACCAGTCCTGTGACTCCTTGTCAAAAGTGCCAATCAGTGCCCCATCAGTAATGCCTGTCAGTGCCCCATCAAAGTGCCAATCAGTGGGCACTGATAGGCAGCACTGATGGGCACTAATAGGTGGAACTGGATAGGCAGCACCTCATCAGTAGCACCTCATCAGTAGCACCTTATCAGTGCTGCCTATCCAGTTCCACCTATTAGTGCCCATCAGTGCTGCCTATCAGTGCCCATCAGTGCTGCCCATCAGTGAAGTCAGTGCTGCCTATCAGTGCCCATCAGTGCCTGTCAGTAGCACCTCATCAGTGCTGCCTATCCAGTTCCACCTATTAGTGCCCATCAGTGCTGCCTATCAGTGCCCATCAGTTTTTTATTTATTTTTTAATTCAGTCTTTTTTCGTTTTTTAGCGCAAAAATCTAAAACTGCAGAGGTGATCAAATACCACCAAAAGAAAGCTCTATTTGTGGGAAGAAAAATGTAAAAATTTAGTTTTGGTACAGTGTTGCATGACCGCGCAATTGTCATTCAAAGTTCGACAGTGCTGAAAGGTAAAAATTGTCCTGGGCAGAAAGGAGGGAAAGTGCCCGGTATTGAAGTGGTTAATGTTCACTACTCTATCCAAAGCTAAAATAAAAGTTTTGGATTTACATACACCATTGTCACCAGGACAAGAACTGAGAATACATTTCTCTAATGGTTGTAGTAACAAACGAGTAAAAAAAAAAAAAAAAAACTAGTAGAAAAAAAAAAACAACAGATAATATTAAAAATATTAGTTGAGAAGAGAAAAAAAAAAAAAAAGTTTTGGCAGGGCATGCTTTTAAACCAGTTCAGTGAGTCAGACAATATTAATACCAGACTTGGCATTACAGCCAAGAAAGCAGCATTTTTAGCAGCAGATCAGCCTTTATTTGCTGCGATTAAACAACTTTAAACAAAAGAGGAAATCAAGTTGATCATTAATACAATTGTATATAACAAGAAAAATAAGATAAGTTGTTTACCTGATGTTCATGCGGTGTGACCTTTTTCCTATATCACAGAAGGTGGGATTTACATTGACCTCCGCGTCCGACAGCCAGTAAGAGCGTCTTATGCCAGGCCGGAATTTTGACAGTCAAGGTGATAAGACTCCACAAGACAAACAATTAATCCTCCAGTGAGCATTGGGAATGGGCTAGGCATTTCCTTAGTTTAAAGCATGACCTAGGAAGGGCAGGTCCCGGCTATGAGGTTGGCAGTCTCGATGATAACATTGGGGTAGAGTCCACTTATCACTGTACAGTGAGCCAGTAATCATTAACCATGAGCTGTGCAGGCGGAAGGCCTGATAGTGAATTGCTATCCTCAGTGTACACTATGGTAGTTTCGATGATTATGTCACTTGCACTTATTACTGAAGGAGGGCCGTAAAAGTTGAACATTACGTCTATTTGACTTTTACAGCAAGAGGCGTATGTGCCTTCCTTGTGGATTCTTTTTTCCACTTTTGGCAAAGAACACCGAGCAGAGACTGTTTGTCACATAGAATTAAAAGCAGGTATTTATAAGAACAAATTCAGAGCTTTTCGTCCTGGAAACTTGCATGTATGTACGCTCAATGTGAAATCAAATGTTATTAGGTTCTTTTCTCGCCATTTATTCATAGCATAAATCAAGAAAATACCACATTATGACCACTAGATGGAGCTGATAATTGTAGGAATTATACATTTGCCACCCAAGGTACGTCAATGGACATCCTTGGGATGCAGTGGTTAAACCGGGATAATTATCCCGGTATCAATATTTGCAGCCAGTGATTCTCTTTCTTGCAGAAGTGATTTGAGTGGCTAATTAGCCACGCGATCACTTTTGCAAGTGGCAGAAGGGGGTCTTCCCGCTGCTCTCCAGCCTCATCGCGGAGGCCGAGAGCGATACGGCCGGCAGCGATAGCTGCCCTGTACAGAGAGAGAGGAACTGACGTTGTTCCTCTCTCTCTGTAACCCTGGAAACCGGGAGCGACGAGTAATTAGTCACTTCCGGTTCCGCCTCTTTGTTTGACTGGTCACCAGCGGGCAGTGAAGCAGCCAATCAGACCGATCTGTGTCTGATCAGCTGCATGGGAGGCCATAAAGAGGACCTGTCATGGACTATGCTGTCAAAGGAGCTGTTGTTCATCCCTTGTGATAGCAATAAAGTTAGTACAAAAAAAAAGTATAAAAAAATGTTTGTATAAAATAAATAAATAACGATAAAAAAAAAAAATGAAATGCCCCTTTCCTACCATGCTTAAACACAAATGCTGCATGCATATGTTACTGTTACTGCATGCATATGTTACTATGTGAGGTATTGTTGCGATCTTCGGAGCGAGAGCAATAATTCTAGCACTAGACCTCCTGTGCAACTCTAAACTGGTAACCTGTAAAGGCGTTTAAAGCTTCACCTATGGAGAATTTCAAGCACCGTAGTTTGCCGCCATTCCACGGACGTGCGCAATTTTAAAACATGACATGTTAGGTATATATTTACTTGGCATAACATCATCTTTTACATTATACAAGAAAATTGGGCTAGCTTTAGTGTTTTTTTTTTTTTTACTTCATGAAAAGTAGATAGGAGCAAAGTGTCAGAAACGGTCCTGGTGGGAAGTGGTTAAATATTGTTTTAGTGGGATCGTCAGCTCCACCCATTCACCTTGCTGCAGTCCTGCCCTGGGAGAAACATATTTATTCTATCAGACAACAAGTGCAATGTCAAGATCCAGTTTGGTTATATTCCTTGTTTGATGGCACAAGCATTTACTCTTGGTTTGGGGTCCATATATCCTCCCCCGCGGTTACTGATATCTTTTTGCTATACCCATTTAATGTTGAATATGTAGCGGGAATCCTATTTTTTTCTTTTTTTTTTTCATTCTTTATTTTTAAAGAAATAGTGTTACAATTCCACTCATAAGAAAACAAAACATCTCACCTTCATATTTATCCTGAAGCTTGCCAATCCCATGACTAATACAATTTGCTATTAAAAATGCTGCTACACTGCATTATCATTAAATTGTGTAATATCTTAATACCTTGTGACCCCACCATTTCTCCTTTTATATTTTCCTTAACCAAGTAGCATCTTGGCTAAGACCCACGAATAAAAAAAAAGAAGAAAAAAAAAAGGGCCCAAACATAAATCACCCATCTGCCTCTCAATTCCCTGTTAGATAAACACTACTGGGTATATTAGTAGTCCAATTACTGCTGAGAGGCTAGAGAGGTCTGTTCTATATGTTCCTTATAGATAAAATAAGGAGTCCAGATTTTCCAATATCTCTTCTCCTGCTCTTTCAGCATCATAGTAAGGTTTTCCATTTGTTGGATTTCTGTTACCCTGGTAAGCCAATGAGATCTAGTTGGGGGGGGGGGGGTAGTACTCTTCCACAACGCCGGTATGCATGACCTCGCTGCCATAAGGAGTTGTTTTAGAAGTGAATTTTTGTATGTTTTAATAGATAAATGGGTATCATGAAGTAAGAAAACTGCCGGGTTTTCCCCAAGGGATACACCTGTAATTGTTTTAACCGATTCAGCAACCAATATCCAGACCTCTTCCTGCTTTGGACATTCCCAAAATATGTGCAACAAGGTGCCCTCAGACCGAAGACATCGCCAACAAATGTTTGAAACCTGTGGAAAACATCCAGTGCAGTACAGCCAGTGTTCTATACCATCTAGTATGGATTTTATACCCTCCCTCTCGATGCCTACTCGCCAATGATGCCTTACGTACGAACAGTAAGATCCTGTCTAGTGATGAGCCGAACACCCCTGGGTTCGGTTCGCACCAGAACCCGCGAACGGACCGAAAGTTCGTACGAACATTAGAACCCTATTAAATACAATGGATGCGAACGTTCGAATTCTAAAGTGCTAATTATAACAACTATTATGCATGTTATTGTCCTAAAAAGGGTTTGGGAACCCGGGTTCTGCACCAGGGGACATGTATCAATGCAAAAAGAAGTTTTAAAAACGGTCGTTTTTCGGGAGCAGTCATTTTAATGATGCATAAAGTGAAAAAAAAATGTCAAATATTCCTTTAAATATCGTACCTGGGGGGTGTCTAAAGTATGCCTGTGAAGTGCCACGTGTTTCCCGTGTTTAGAACTGTCCCTGCACAAAATGACACTTCTAAAGGAAAAAAAAGCCATTTAAAACTGCTTGCGGCTTTAATGTAATGTCTGGTCCCGGTAATATGGATGAAATTCTTTAAGAAAAATGGCATAGCTACCCCATGACCCCCCCCTACCCCAGCCCATTACCAGCCCCTTTGGGTCTTGTATGGATATTAAGGGGAACCCCGCACATAAAATAAAAAAGGCCCTATATACTCTGAACAGCCCTATACAGGCGGTGCATACAAGACAGGGACTGTAGGTTTGTTCTTATGTAGAGTCTGTTTGTAATTTTGAACAGGTACATTGTTGAAGTGTAGCTCCAGACCAAAAATCTATTTTTAAACTTTTTGGAAAACATAGGTAAGGGTTATCACCCCTGTAACATTTGTTTTGCTGTCTGTGCCCCTGTTCAGAACATTTCACCTCACTTTCCGTCCCAATGACAACTGTTTTTGAAATGTGGTGTTTTTCTTGAAACAAGGATTGCTGATAAAGCATCAGTACAGAGGAGACACCTTTCTCCCATATTTATTCTTACAGGAGAGAATTTTCCTTCCTAGTGGTAGATTTCCTCTCACTTCCTGTTGTCTTCTTGCGTTTGCAAGTAGGAGTCGTTTGTAAGTTGGATGTTTGAAAGTAGGGACCTGCCGTATATACTCTGCAGAAATAGGCCCCTTAGTTGTTGGTGTTGGCACAACACTGTAAGCACTCACAGTTACTCTTGGTTGGTGCTGGAACGCCCTGCTGTCAACTATTATATCAGGAATTTTAATTACATATAATTGTTGAACAGTGGTAGTAAAAATTGGGCCTTTGATGGTGGTGCTGGTGCCACAACACTGTAAGCCCTGACAGTTACTCTTGGTGGGTGCAGCAATGGGCCCTGCTGTGAATTATTAGATCAAGAATTGTAATTACATGCCCCTGTTGAACAGGGGCTGAAAAATTGGGCCTTAGGCACTGGTGGCACAACACTGCAACCCCTCACAGCAACTGTACTTGGAGCACAGCAATGAGCCCTGTTGCAAAGTATTGCTTCAAAAATTGTAATGACACGCCCCTGTTAAACAGGGGCTGAAAAATTGGGCCTTAGGCACTGGTGGCACAACACTGCAACTCCTCACAGATACTGTACTTGGAGCACACCAATGAGCCCTGTTGCAAAGTATTGCTTCAAAAATTGTAATGACACGCCCCTGTTAAACAGGGGCTGAAAAATTGGGCCTTAGGCACTGGTGGCACAACACTGCAACTCCTCACAGATACTGTACTTGGAGCACAGCAATGAGCCCTGTTGCAAAGTATTGCTTCAAAAATTGTAATTACACGCCCCTGTTAAACAGGGGCTGAAAAATTGGGCGTTAGGCACTGGTGGCACAACACTGCAACTCCTCACAGATACTGTACTTGGAGCACAGCAATGAGCCCTGTTGCAAAGTATTGCTTCAAAAATTGTAATTACACGCCCCTGTTAAACAGGGGCTGAAAAATTGGGCGTTAGGCACTGGTGGCGGCACCCATAAACAAAAATGATCTTACAAGCTATCATCATCAATCGTATCATTGAGGACTCGGAGGAGGAGGATAGCCAGTCAACATAACAGCACAGGCACTCAGCATCAGCATCAGTCTTGAAGGGATGTGACATGTTAAAATCAATTAGTCTGTTATATCAGCATCAGGTGTGTGGTAGCTGGTGGTGATCCAAGACTGGTTCATCTTGATGAAAGTCAGTCGATCAACCGAGTCGGTGGACAGGCGCACCCTGTGATCCGTGACAAATCCTCCAGCAGCACTGAATGTGCGTTCCGAAAGAACGCTGGATGCAGGACAGGCCAGTAGCTCAATTGCATACTGTGCAAGCTCTGGCCAGTGATCCATCCTCAAGACCCAGTAAGCCAGAGGATTTTCGGTGGGGAAGGTGTCCAAGTCTGACCTTGCCCCTAGATATTCCTGCACCATGTTTATCAGACGCTGGCGATGGTTGCTGGAACCGATCATACTTTGGGGCTGCGGACTAAAGAATTGTCTGAACGCATCGGTCAGACGGCCACCTTCCCCACCGCTCCTTCTTTGACTGGCCGAAGCCTCAGCAACTCGTTGTCCAGGACCAGGAGTTTGCAACCTCCCAGTCTCTGGGAACGCGTTGCACAGACCTTTCTGCAAGGCCTCCCGGAGTTGTCTCATCCTCTGCTCCCTCTGCGACGGTAACATAAGGTCCGCAACCTTACCCTTGTACCGTGGATCAAGGAGAGTGGCCAGCCAGTAATGGTCCCTCTCCTTGATCCGAAGAATACGAGGATCCTTCCGCAGACTTTGCAGGATCAGGGAGGCCATGCAGCGTAGGTTTGCTGAGGCATTCGCTCCGGAGTCCTCTGGGTCACTAAGGACGACATGATCCGCAGCCACCTCCTCCCAGCCACGTACAAGTCCACTGGTTTCTTGGGACTGTAAATCATCCCTAAAAGACTGCTGCTGATGATGCTGAGTGCCAGCCTCCACCTCCATGCTGACACAATCCTCCTCCTCCTCCTCCTCCTCCTCCTCCTCCTCCTCTTCCTGTGCGATGGGTGGGACAGAAGGAACACTGTCTGGGTAAAGGGGGCCTTGAGAGGCAAGGAAGTCCTCCTCTTCCTGCCTCTGTTCTGCCTCAAGTGCCCTGTCCATTATTCCACGCAGCGTGTGCTCCAACAGGTGGACAAGAGGTACAGTGTCACTGATGCATGCACTGTCACTGCTCACCATCCTCGTGGCCTCCTCAAATGGTGCCAGGACAGTGCATGCATCCCTGATCATGCCCCACTGGCGTGGAGAAAAAAAACCAAGCTCCCCTGACCCTGTCCTGGTGCCGTAGTCGCACAGGTACTCATTGATGGCCCTCTGCTGCGTGTGCAGCCGCTGCAGCATGGCCAACGTTGAGTTCCACCTGGTGGGCATGTCACATATAAGGCGGTTCTTGGGCAGGTTCAACTCCTTTTGCAGCTCAGCCAGGCGAGCACTGGCATTATAAGATCTGCGGAAATGCACACAGACTTTCCTGGCCTGCCTCAGGACATCCTGTAAGCCCGGGTACCTGCCCAAGAAGCGCTGCACCACCAGGTTAAGGACGTGAGCCACACAGGGCACATGGGTCAGTTGTCCCTGTCGGAGGGCGGAGAGGAGGTTGGTGCCATTGTCGCAAACCACCATTCCTGGCTTAAGCTGGCGTGGCGTCAACCACCTCTCGGCCTGGCCCTGCAGAGCAGACAGGACCTCTGCCCCAGTGTGGCTTCTGTCCCCCAAACACACCAGCGCAAGCACGGCATGGCATCTTTTTGCCTGCGTACTTGCGTAGCCCCGTGAACGGCTACGGAGCACCGCTGGTTCATAGGACAAACCACAGGAAGAGGCCATGGAGGAAGAAGAAGAGGAGGGGGTGGAGGAGAGAGGTGTGTCACAACCAGTAGTAGCATTTTGGAGGCGTGGCGGTGGGACAACCTCCAACACTACTGCACCTTGTCCTGAATCCTTCCCAGCTGCCAAAAGAGTGACCCAATGGGCCGTGAAAGAAAGGTAACGTCCCTGTCCATGCCTGCTGGACCATGAGTCAGCGGTAATATGCACCTTACCGCTGACCGCCCTGTCCAGCGAGGCCAAGACATTGCCTTCCACATGCCGGTAGAGAGCCGGAATAGCCTTCCGTGAGAAAAAGTGGCGTTTGGGAACCTGCCACTGAGGAACTGCACATTGCACAAACTCACGGAAGGGGGCCGAGTCTACCAACTGAAAAGGCAGCAGTTGAAGCGCTAGCAATTTAGCCAAGCTAGCATTCAACCGCTGGGCATGTGGATGGCTGGGAGTGAACTTCTTTCGACGGTCCAGCAGCTGGGGCAGGGAAATTTGCCTGCTAGAATCGGACGTCGGTGTACTGCTAGCAGAGTGGGCGCAAGTACTTGGCTGTGACACACCTAATTCTACACCTTCATTCCTCTCAGTGCATGTTTCAGAGAGGACTGAAGTTATAGTGGGGTTGGAGATCCCAGCTGATGCGGTGCAAGGAGAGGTCCGCTTTGTTCTTTGGTGTGGGTCTTTGAGGTAGGCTTGCCAACGAGCTGCATGGCAGGTCAACATATGTCTGGTCAGGCATGTGGTACCCAAGCGGCTGATGTTTTGGCCACGCGATATACGCTTGAGACATATGTTGCAAACAGCAGCTGTGCGATCTGATGCACTAGCCTCAAAAAAGGCCCACACCAAAGAACTTTTTGAATGACGGGCAGAGGCAGCGCCCTGCACAGGCGGAGCTCTGCGGTGTGATTCCGTCGGTGTACTGCCCTTACGCTGGCCACCAAAGGGCATCCTGCCTCGTTGGAGATGTGCCTCCTCCTCATCCTCCTCCTCCTCCTCTCTCCTATTAGGCACCCACGTGGAGTCAGTGACCTCATCATCCCCTCCCTCCTCATCACTGGAGCCAATCTGGCAGTATGCTGCAGCTGCTGGAACATGACTGCCAGATTGGTGTCCTTCTTGAGCATCCCCTCTGTCTGCTCTCACGCTACTGCCTTCCTCTAGCTGGGTTTCATCATCAGACCCTTCGAAACGCTGGGCATCCTCCTGGAGCATGTACCCAACACTGTGCTGAAACAGTTCGGGGGACTCCTCAGGAGGAGGACATGGTGGGTCTAGGGAAGGAGTGACTGATGATTTGTCTGACATTGATACCAGGGAAGACGACGCTTTGGCAGCTGCTTTTCCAGTACCCTGAGCCTGGGTGAGAGAGGATGAGGAGGAGGAGGAGGGCTTGGTCATCCACTCTACCAAGTCTTCGGCATGATGTGGCTCAACATGTCCAGCTGCCGAAAAGAAGGACAAGCGTGTCCCATGGCCATGTGCTGATGACAATGCACCGCGTCCACGACCAGCACTGTTGCCCCCAGACACAGAGCCTGCTTGCCCTCTTTTATTGCCTCCTGACTGTCTGCCTCTCCTTGTTTGCCTTCCAGACATTCTAATAGATGGCCTGCAGGGAGATGGGAAAAAAGCAATAAGGGCTACCTTCAGGTGTCCTTCTCTGTCCCTTGAAACAAGGACTTGCAGAGTGAAATAAACTGACACTCTCCCTACCTACAGTTTTCTGTCCCTAGAATAAATGTTTTTTTTAATCACAATATAGCACAAGGACAATTCAGTCACTGTCCTTCCAGGTCCCTGGAAACAAGGACTTGCAGAGTGAAATAAACTGACACTCTCCCTACCTACAGTTTTCTGTCCCTAGAATAAATGTTTTTTTTAATCACAATATAGCACAAGGACAATTCACTCACTGTCCTTACAGGTCCCTGGAAACAAGGACTTGCAGAGTGAAAGAAAAAAAACACTCTCCCTACCTACAGTTTTCTGTCCCTAGAATAAATGTTTTTTTTAAGCACAATATAGCACAAGGACAATTCACTCACTGTCCTTACAGGTCCCTGGAAACAAGGACTTGCAGAGTGAAAGAAAAAAAACACTCTCCCTACCTACAGTTTTCTGTCCCTAGAAAAAATGTTTTTTTTAATCACAATATAACACAAGGACAATTCACTCACTGTCCTTCCAGGTCCCTGGAAACAAGGACTTGCAGAGTGAAATAAACTGACACTCTCCCTACCTACAGTTTTCTGTCCCTAGAATAAATGTTTTTTTTAATCACAATATAGCACAAGGACAATTCAGTCACTGTCCTTCCAGGTCCCTGGAAACAAGGACTTGCAGAGTGAAATAAACTGACACTCTCCCTACCTACAGTTTTCTGTCCCTAGAATAAATGTTTTTTTTAATCACAATATAGCACAAGGACAATTCAGTCACTGTCCTTCCAGGTCCCTGGAAACAAGGACTTGCAGAGTGAAATAAACTGACACTCTCCCTACCTACAGTTTTCTGTCCCTAGAATAAATGTTTTTTTTAAGCACAATATAGCACAAGGACAATTCACTCACTGTCCTTACAGGTCCCTGGAAACAAGGACTTGCAGAGTGAAAGAAAAAAAACACTCTCCCTACCTACAGTTTTCTGTCCCTAGAAAAAATGTTTTTTTTAATCACAATATAACACAAGGACAATTCACTCACTGTCCTTCCAGGTCCCTGGAAACAAGGACTTGCAGAGTGAAATAAACTGACACTCTCCCTACCTACAGTTTTCTGTCCCTAGAATAAATGTTTTTTTTAAGCACAATATAGCACAAGGACAATTCACTCACTGTCCTTACAGGTCCCTGGAAACAAGGACTTGCAGAGTGAAAGAAAAAAAACACTCTCCCTACCTACAGTTTTCTGTCCCTAGAAAAAATGTTTTTTTTAATCACAATATAACACAAGGACAATTCACTCACTGTCCTTCCAGGTCCCTGGAAACAAGGACTTGCAGAGTGAAATAAACTGACACTCTCCCTACCTACAGTTTTCTGTCCCTAGAATAAATGTTTTTTTTAATCACAATATAGCACAAGGACAATTCAGTCACTGTCCTTCCAGGTCCCTGGAAACAAGGACTTGCAGAGTGAAATAAACTGACACTCTCCCTACCTACAGTTTTCTGTCCCTAGAATAAATGTTTTTTTTAATCACAATATAGCACAAGGACAATTCAGTCACTGTCCTTCCAGGTCCCTGGAAACAAGGACTTGCAGAGTGAAATAAACTGACACTCTCCCTACCTACAGTTTTCTGTCCCTAGAATAAATGTTTTTTTTAATCACAATATAGCACAAGGACAATTCAGTCACTGTCCTTCCAGGTCCCTGGAAACAAGGACTTGCAGAGTGAAATAAACTGACACTCTCCCTACCTACAGTTTTCTGTCCCTAGAATAAATGTTTTTTTTAATCACAATATAGCACAAGGACAATTCAGTCACTGTCCTTCCAGGTCCCTGGAAACAAGGACTTGCAGAGTGAAATAAACTGACACTCTCCCTACCTACAGTTTTCTGTCCCTAGAATAAATGTTTTTTTTTAATCACAATATAGCACAAGGACAATTCAGTCACTGTCCTTCCAGGTCCCTGGAAACAAGGACTTGCAGAGTGAAATAAACTGACACTCTCCCTACCTACAGTTTTCTGTCCCTAGAATAAATGTTTTTTTTAATCACAATATAGCACAAGGACAATTCAGTCACTGTCCTTCCAGGTCCCTGGAAACAAGGACTTGCAGAGTGAAATAAACTGACACTCTCCCTACCTACAGTTTTCTGTCCCTAGAATAAATGTTTTTTTTAATCACAATATAGCACAAGGACAATTCAGTCACTGTCCTTCCAGGTCCCTGGAAACAAGGACTTGCAGAGTGAAATAAACTGACACTCTCCCTACCTACAGTTTTCTGTCCCTAGAATAAATGTTTTTTTTAATCACAATATAGCACAAGGACAATTCAGTCACTGTCCTTCCAGGTCCCTGGAAACAAGGACTTGCAGAGTGAAATAAACTGACACTCTCCCTACCTACAGTTTTCTGTCCCTAGAATAAATGTTTTTTTTAATCACAATATAGCACAAGGACAATTCAGTCACTGTCCTTCCAGGTCCCTGGAAACAAGGACTTGCAGAGTGAAATAAACTGACACTCTCCCTACCTACAGTTTTCTGTCCCTAGAATAAATGTTTTTTTTAATCACAATATAGCACAAGGACAATTCAGTCACTGTCCTTCCAGGTCCCTGGAAACAAGGACTTGCAGAGTGAAATAAACTGACACTCTCCCTACCTACAGTTTTCTGTCCCTAGAATAAATGTTTTTTTTAATCACAATATAGCACAAGGACAATTCAGTCACTGTCCTTCCAGGTCCCTGGAAACAAGGACTTGCAGAGTGAAATAAACTGACACTCTCCCTACCTACAGTTTTCTGTCCCTAGAATAAATGTTTTTTTTAATCACAATATAGCACAAGGACAATTCAGTCACTGTCCTTCCAGGTCCCTGGAAACAAGGACTTGCAGAGTGAAATAAACTGACACTCTCCCTACCTACAGTTTTCTGTCCCTAGAATAAATGTTTTTTTTAAGCACAATATAGCACAAGGACAATTCACTCACTGTCCTTACAGGTCCCTGGAAACAAGGACTTGCAGAGTGAAAGAAAAAAAACACTCTCCCTACCTACAGTTTTCTGTCCCTAGAAAAAATGTTTTTTTTAATCACAATATAACACAAGGACAATTCACTCACTGTCCTTCCAGGTCCCTGGAAACAAGGACTTGCAGAGTGAAATAAACTGACACTCTCCCTACCTACAGTTTTCTGTCCCTAGAATAAATGTTTTTTTTAAGCACAATATAGCACAAGGACAATTCACTCACTGTCCTTACAGGTCCCTGGAAACAAGGACTTGCAGAGTGAAAGAAAAAAAACACTCTCCCTACCTACAGTTTTCTGTCCCTAGAAAAAATGTTTTTTTTAATCACAATATAACACAAGGACAATTCACTCACTGTCCTTCCAGGTCCCTGGAAACAAGGACTTGCAGAGTGAAATAAACTGACACTCTCCCTACCTACAGTTTTCTGTCCCTAGAATAAATGTTTTTTTTAATCACAATATAGCACAAGGACAATTCAGTCACTGTCCTTCCAGGTCCCTGGAAACAAGGACTTGCAGAGTGAAATAAACTGACACTCTCCCTACCTACAGTTTTCTGTCCCTAGAATAAATGTTTTTTTTAATCACAATATAGCACAAGGACAATTCAGTCACTGTCCTTCCAGGTCCCTGGAAACAAGGACTTGCAGAGTGAAATAAACTGACACTCTCCCTACCTACAGTTTTCTGTCCCTAGAATAAATGTTTTTTTTAAGCACAATATAGCACAAGGACAATTCACTCA
Source organism: Rana muscosa (assembly GCA_029206835.1). Classification (NCBI taxonomy): domain Eukaryota; kingdom Metazoa; phylum Chordata; class Amphibia; order Anura; family Ranidae; genus Rana; species Rana muscosa. Next base: position 58,334,921 of record CM055117.1, on the reverse strand, counting down.
CTGTCCTTCCAGGTCCCTGGAAACAAGGACTTGCAGAGTGAAAGAAACTGACACTCTCCCTACCTACAGTTTTCTGTCCCTAGAATAAATGTTTTTTTAAGCACAATATAGCACAAGGACAATTCACTCACTGTCCTTCCAGGTCCCTGGAAACAAGGACTTGCAGAGTGAAAGAAACTGACACTGTCCCTACCTACAGTTTTCTGTCCCTAGAATAAATGTTTTTTTTAAGCACACTATAGCACAAGCACAAAACACACTGACACTCTCCCTACCTATCCTTCTCTTTCCCTAAACTAAAGGAATCCAGGTTAAGCAAGAAAGAAATAACAGTCACTGTCCCTGCCTATGCTGCTCTATCCCTGCTCCGGAACACACTACACTAGGCCGCCGTGCTGGCGGCCTTTTATAGTGTGGGGCGTGTACTAAACACCCTCAGCAATAATTGGCCACAGGCATCCTGCCTGTGGCCAATCATTGCTCTCCTCGCTGCCGGCGCTGTGATTGGCCAAGCATGCGGGGTCACAGTGCATGCTTGGCCAATCACAGCGCCTGGATGACACTGCGATGGCGTAGTGCATTGTGGGCCGTTCGCGTCACTCGAATTTGGCGCGAACGGCCCAAATCGTTCGATCTTCGTCGAACGATCGAACAGCCGATGTTCGAGTCGAACGTATGTTCGACTCGAACACGAAGCTCATCCCTAATCCTGTCCTTCTGAGCCTGTAAAAATATAACCCCCAATTCCCTTTCCCACGATTGTAGGAAAACGAGTTCTTGTGATGCTTCCAGTCCAATCAGCGAGGCATAGAAATATGACAGCGAGTGTCTCAACGGTAGGGATGAGCTTCGAGTTCATGTTTGACTCGAACATTGCCTGTTCGCCCGTTCGCCGAACAGCGAACAATTTGGGGTGTTCGCTGAAAATTCGAAAAGTCTATGGGAGAAATCTAAAGTGCTAAATTTTAAAGGCTTATATGCAAGTTATTGTCATAAAAAGTGTTTGGGGACCCGGGTCCTGCCCCAGGGGACATGTATCAATGCAAAAAAAAAGTTTTAAAAACAGCCGTTTTTTCGGGAGCAGTGATTTTAATAATGCTTAACGTGAAAGAATAAAAGTGAAATATTCCTTTAAATTTCGTACCTGGGGGGTGTGAACAGTATGCATGTAAAGTCGCGCTTGTTTCCCGTGCTTAGAACTGTCCCTGCACAAAGTGTCATTTCTGAAGGAAAAAAAAATCATTTAAAACTGACTCGCGGCTATTAATGAATTGTCGGCTCCCGGCAATACATAAAAATGTCATTGATAAAAAAAAAAAAGCGTGGGGGTCCCCCAGAATTCAATTACCAGGCCCTTCAGGTCTGGTATGGATATTAAGGGGAACCCTGGTGCAAATTTAAAAAAAAAATATGCGTGCGGCTCCCCCAAATATCCATACCAGGCCCTTCAGATCTGGCATGGATTTTAAGGGGAACTCCACCCCAAATTTAAAAAAAAATGGCGTGGAGTCCCCCCAAAAATCCATACCAGACCCTTATCCGAGCACGCAACCTGGCAGGCCACAGGAAAAGAGGGGGGGACGAGAGAGCGCCCCCCCTCCTAAACCGTACCAGGCCACATGCCCTCAACATGGGGAGGATGTCCCCATGTTGATGGGGACAAGGGCCTCATCCCCACAACCCTTGCTGGTGGTTGTGGGGGTCTGCGGGCAGGGGGCTTATCGGAATCTGGAAGACCCCTTTAACAAAGGGGACCCCCAGATCCCGCCCCCCCTTTTGCTGCGGCCTGCCAGGTTGCGTGCTCGGATAAAGGGTCTGGTATGGATTTTTAAAGGGAACTCCACGCCATTTTTTTTTAATTTGTGGTGGAGTTCTCCTTAAAATCCATACCAGACCTGAATGGCCTGGTATGGATATTTGGGGGAACTCCACACATTTTTTTTAAATTTGCGGCAGGGTTCCCCTTAATATCTATACCAGACCTGAAGGGCCTGGTAATTGAATTTGGGGGGACCCCCACGCTTTTTTTTTTTATCAATGACTTTTCTATGTATTGCCGGGAGCCGATAATTCATTATAGCCGCGAGTGAGTTTTAAATGACTTTTTTTCCTTCAGAAATGACACTTTGTGCAGGGACAGTTCTAAGCACGGTAAACAAGCGCGACTTTACAGGCATACTATACACCCCCCAGGTACGAAATTTAAAGGAATATTTTACTTTTTTCTTTCAATAAAGTTTTTTATTATACAGTGCATAGTTACAATATAGTATCACTGTTTTTTTTAATAATATCTTTTGTTGTGTATTTATAATGTTTAGCAATGTGATTGAAGTACATGCTCCCACCATCTATGTTATACAAGTGCATTTTTTGATCATTGTGTTTTGTTTCAGCTCTGTCTTGCATATTCGAATTTAAAGCATCTTAAATATTAGAACTTAGGGGGTTATTTACAAAAGGCAAATCCCCTTTGCACTACGAGTGCAAACCACAAGTGCAAAGTGCACCTGAAATTGTACTGAAAGTGCACCTGGAAGTGCAGCCGCTGCAAACCGAGGGGTAGATCTGAAATGAGGGGAAGCTCTGCTGATTTTATTATCCAATCATGTGCAAGTTAAAATGTTGTTTTTTTATTTTCCTTGCATGGCCCCCTCATATTCACAGCGACTGCACTTCCGAGTGCACTCTCGTTCAATAGATTTTTATTTTCAAATCAAGTATAGATATCACATATCACATAGGTACAGCATGACAAAGGGTAATATCATTTATAACATATCACATTTTTTATGCATAAAACATAGACTTATAAACTTATAAAATAACCCCTGGCATCTAGAAAGAACGGTATGAAAAATGGACCAGAGGGTCAGACAGTCTGGAAAGTCCTACCCACCCTGAGCACCCCAAACGGGATCATCCTGTGCCCTGGTCAGGCCCCCTCCCCAGCCCGCCTCCCTCACATATACCCAATACCAGGTTATGAGGATTTTAAATATATAAAGCACATATACTCATACTCTGAAGTGCATATTGGATTCACTTCATAGAGTTGTCAAGACCAGGGATGAGCCGAACACCCCCTGTTCGGTTCGCACCAGAACCTGCGAACAGACAAAATGTTCGTGTAAACTTTAGAACCCTATTAAATACAATGGACTCGAACGTTCGAAATCTAAAGTGTTAATTATAAAGGCTAATATGCAATTTATTGTCCTAAAAAGTGTTTGGGGACCCGGGTCCTGCCCCAGGGGACATGTATCAATGCAAAAAAAAGTTTTAAAAACAGATGTTTTTTCGGGAGCAGTGATTTTAATAATGCTTAAAATGAAAAAATAAAAGTGAAATATTCCTTTAAATTTCGTACCTGGGGGGTGTGTATGATATGCATGTAAAGTGGCGCATGTTTCCCGTGCTTAGAACTGTCCCTGCATAAAATGTCATTTTTGAAGGAAAAAAAGTCATTTAAAACTCAATCGCGGCTATTAATGAATTGTCGGCTCCCGGCAATACATACAAAAGTCATTGATAAAAATAAATAAAAAAGCGTGGGGGTCCCCCAGAATTTAATTACCAGGCCCTTCAGGTCTGGTATAGATATTAAGGGGAACCCCGCCGCAAATTAAAAAAAAAATGCGTGCGGTTCCCCCAGATATCCATACCAGGCCCTTCAGATCTGGCATGGATTTTAAGGGGAACGCCACCCCAAATGTAAAAAAAAATGGCGTGGAGTCCCCCCAAAAATCCATACCAGACCCTTATTCGAGCACGCAACCTGGCAGGCCGCAGGAAAAGAGGGGGGACGAGAGAGCGCCCCCCCTCTCCTGAACCGTACCAGGCCACATGCCCTCAACATGGGGAGGATGTCCCCATGTTGATGGGGACAAGGGCCTCATCCCCACAACCCTTGCCCGGTGATTGTGGGGGTCTGCGGGCGGGGGCTTATCGGAATCTGGAAGACCCCTTTAACAAAGGGGACCCCCAGATCCTGCCCCCCCATGTGAATTGGTAAGGGGTACATTGTACCCCTACCATTTCATGAAGAAAGTGTCAAAAAATGTTCGGGCTCAGGCCAATGACGTAGGCGTGGTCTGACATACCGAGGGGGCGGACCTGATGGGGAACTTCCCTCACTGTGTAATACATGTATAGACCCGCCCCTTCTCATGTTCCGCATCAGGTCCTCAGCCTTACACCGAGTCATTGGCTGAGCGGACCTGATGGGGAACTTTAGAAGGGGCGGGTCTATACATGTAATAGACTGCAGAGGAAGTTCCCCATCAGGTCTGCTCAGGCTCAGCCAATGACGGACAGCGCTGGATATCGGATCGCCGCGGGACACTGGATTTCACCGCTGGAATGTTTTTTTTTAAATTGTAATTTTTTTTTTTAATAAAGGACTTTTCCAAGGTGTGTGTGTTTTTTTTTACATTTTTTGACACTTTCTTCGTGAAATGGTAGGGGTACAATTCACATAGGGGGGGCTGGGATCTGGGGGTCCCCTTTGTTAAAGGGGTCTTCCAGATTCCGATAAGCCCCCCGCCCGCAGACCCCCACAACCACCGGGCAAGGGTTGTGGGGATGAGGCCCTTGTCCCCATCAACATGGGGACATCCTCCCCATGTTGAGGGCATGTGGCCTGGTACGGTTCAAGAGGGGGGGCGCTCTCTCGTCCCCCCCTCTTTTCCTGCGGCCTGCCAGGTTGCGTTCTCGGATAAGGGGCTGGTATGGATTTTTGGGGGGACTCCACGCCATATTTTTTAAAATTTGGGGTGGAGTTCCCCTTAAAATCCATGCCAGATCTGAAGGGCCTGGAATGGATATTTGGGGGAACCGCACGCATTTTTTTTTTTATTTGCGGCGGGGTTCCCCTTAATATCTATACCAGACCTGAAGGGCCTGGTAATTGAATTCTGGGGGACCCCACGCTTTTTTCTTTTTTTTTTTTATCAATGACTTTTGTATGTATTGCCGGGAGCCGACAATTCATTAATAGCCGCGAGTGAGTTTTAAATGACTTTTTTTCCTTCAAAAATGACATTTTATGCAGGGACAGTTCTAAGCATGGGAAACATGCGCCACTTTACATGAATATCATACACACCCCCTAGGTTCGAAATTTAAAGGAATATTTCACTTTTATTGTTTCACTTTAAGCATTATTAAAATCACTGCTCCCGAACAAACGTCAGTTTTTAAAACTTTTTTTTGCATTGATACATGTCCCCTGGGGCAGGACCCAGGTCCCCAAACACTTTTTATGACAATAACTTGCATATAAGCCTTTATAATTAGCACTTTAGATTTCTCCGATAGACTTTTCGAATTTGCCGCGAACACCCCAATTTGTTCGCTGTTCGGCGAACAGGCAATGTTCAAGTCGAACATGAGTTTGACTCGAACTCAAAGCTCATCCCTAGTCAAGACAACTACACAACACTTAATTATGCCCAACCCTTAAGTCATATCTAATAACCTGATGGTAAAAAATTATTTAAAATAAATAATTCAATTTTAAAAAAAGAGAAGAGAGAAAGAGAATTTTTTTTTTTATAAGAGACAAAAAGAAAAAGAAGAAAGAGAGAAAGGAAAAAAGAGAAGAGAAGAGGGAAGAAATCATGTGCCTAATGTGATGTTTAGGAAATGGGGTGATTAGAGTCGATCCCGACCACCAGAGAAATACCACAGTAATCAGCCCAAGGTTCCCAAACAGCTTCAAATTTAGGATTGTATTTGCTAAAATACAAGCCAACTTCTCTTGCGCCACAATCCAAGAGATCTTATTTTGTATTGCCAGCATGGAAACCCTGGGTTGCTTCCAAAATTTAGCAATGGTAAGTTTTGCCCCAAGTAGCATAAAGTGGATCAGCTTCCGAGTGGGTTTGGAGATGTTAGAAATACAGGCATTGAGGAGCGCAATAGAAGCAGACCTGGGAATTGAGCACTTAGGGACCTTGAATATGAGGTTAAAAATCCTCTTCCAGACTGACCTGATCCTAGGGCATTCCCACCAGACATGCACCATCGAACCCAAGAGTTGGCAGCCTCTAAAGCAATAGGGATCCGATGTTGGGTAGATGGTCGCAAACCTGGCCGGAGTCATATACCACCTCATTAGCACTTTCAAATTTGCTTCTATAAGGGAAGTGTTCAAAATACCTTTGAAAGAGTTAGAGCAAGCCTTTTGCCAGGTGCCCAGGTCCCAGTTTAGCTGGAGGTCATCCTCCCATGCTGCCATGTATGAGGATTTCATAGCTGGGCAAGTAAGCGAAGAGTAGATGACAGAAATACCTCCACTTTGTCCCATGGCCAATCTACACCAGAGCTCATAATCTGTAAGTTTGGGAGGAAGAGGTTTCTCCTTCCAAATATCCTTTAAGAATTGTGAAATCTGTCCAAATCTAAGTTTTTCAGAATCCGGGAGGTCCAATTTACTCAGACAGCGAGACATGGTAATAGGACCCTGAGATGTAAAATAATGTCCTATCCGATATAGACCTTTGTTTCCAACTGAAGGCCGTGGTTTCCAATCCAGGGAAAAATTTTGGGTTATTAAAAATGTGAGCTAGTGGTTGTGCATCAGAAACTGCGGGAAGAGAACGGAGTCTGTCCCAAAGGGCAAAGGATTGAGATAGGGAAGGGGATAAAATGGGTGGTCTCTGTTTTTGAGGGCACCAAAGTAGGTAGTCTAAGGCGAATTGGGGGACAGCCTGTTCCTCTAATAATACCCAGTCCGGTTTTTCTTTATTTGAGTACATTACAGAAAACTGGGCTAGTCTGGCAGCTAAGAAGTAATTATTTAAATGAGGCAAGCCCACCCCCCCTTTTTCCTATGTAAATAAAGAGTGTTCCGGGGGATTCTGTAACCTGATTTGCCCCATACAAATTTGAGAATCTTACTTTGTAAAGACTGAAACTGGTCTTTCCTGATGGGAATGGGGAGGGAGCGAAATAGATACAAAATTCCAGGGAGTAAGGTCATTTTTATGGAGTGAATCCTGCCCAACCAAGATAGTTCATATTTGGCCCAATTTTTTAAATCTAAGGTAAGTTTATATAATAAGGGTGGATAATTGCTTGCGTAAAGAGATTCCGTTCGTGCAGTTAGGGAAATTCCTAGATACTTGATAGAAGAAGGGCTCCATTCAAAATTGAATGACTGTTGGAGGAGGGAAACTGTGGATGACAGGAGGGATATATTTAGTGCCTGTGATTTGGTAAAATTAACCTGAAGCCCAGTAATTTTAGAGAAATCAGAAATGACTTTGTATAGGCTCGGGAGGGAAGTAATGGGAGAAGTAAGAAAGAGGAGTAAATCGTCCGCAAATAGTCCGCATTTGTGTGTCTGATCCCCACAGGTTACCCCCTTTATGGCAGGATTTTGCCTAATGGCTATGGCCAGGGTTTCAATCGCTATGGCAAAAATAATAGGGGACAGTGGGCATCCCTGTCTCATACCTCTGGCAATATTTATCGGGGAGGAATAATATCCCTGCAAACGGATTTGAGCTTTGGGTTGTTTGACTTTAAGCATTATTAAAATCACTGCTCCCGAAAAACGCCCGTTTTTAAAACTTTTTTTTGCATTGATACATGTCCCCTGGGGCAGGACCCGGGTCCCCAAACACTTTTTAGGACAATAACTTGCATATTAGCCTTTATAATTAGCACTTTTGATTTTGAACGTTCGAGTCCATTGTATTTAATTAGGTTCTAAAGTTCACGTGAACATTCTGGCTGTTCGCAGGTTCTGGTGCGAACCGAACAGGGGGGTGTTCGCAGTGCTGTATTATGGCCTAGGCCGACAAGGCCCAGGCCTAGGGCGGCACTTTGCGGGGGCGGCGGGCCGCCGCCCCCCCTCCTCTCGCCCGGAGAGCCGCACAGCTGAATCCCGGAGCTCAGTGCCACGACAAGTTTCGCCACTGAGCTCCGGTAATTGGTCAGTAATTGGTCAGTAATTGGTCAGTCTAAGATGCGCTGGCGCGGTCACCCGGGACACCTGCCGCCCGGGGTCCCGCAGCGTCGATCAGCTTTACGAGCAGCCATCCCTCTCTCTCTCCACAGTGTCACTCTTCGGCTTCTCCCCCCCTCTTGGATCAATGTTCCTGTGTACACAGCCAGGAGGAGGAGCCGAGGAGAGACACAACTTTAGTCAGTGAGAGAGCCGAGAGCCGTGCTGCTGGTATGTGAGACAACGTCAGTGAGAGAGGACACAGGCAGGGGGGCAGGCAGATAAGAGGTGAACTAATGAAGTGATGGGAGGGGAGAGGGGGGTGTGGGGATATGTGCTGGGAAGTGATTTTAGAGGGAAGAAGATATGTGCTAGTGGGGGGTCTGATTCCCCCCCCACTAGCACATATCCTTTCCCCTCCCAAATCACTCCCCAGCACATATCCCCACACCCCCCTCTCCCCCCAAATTAAAAGATGCTCTGCCCCTCCCCACCCTGTCCCCCTGTCCTCATCCCGCCCTGTCCCCCTTTCCTCATCCCACTCTGTCCCCCTGTCCTCATCCTGCCCTGTCCCTCTGTCCCCATCCCACCCTGTCCCTCTGTCCTCATCCCACTCTGTCCCCCTTTTCTCATCCCACCCTGTCCCTCTGTCCCCATCCCACCCTGTCCCCCTTTCCTCATCCCACCCTGTCCCTCTGTCCTCATCCCACCCTGTCCCTCTGTCCTCATCCCGCCCTGTCCCCCTTTCCTCATCCCACCCTGTCCCCCTGTCCTCATCCCACCCTGTCCCCCTTTCCTCATCCCACTCTGTCCCCCTGTCCTCATCCCGCCCTGTCCCCCTTTCCTCATCCCACTCTGTCCCCCTGTCCTCATCCCACCCTGTCCCTCTGTCCCCATCCCACCCTGTCCCTCTGTCCTCATCCCGCCCTGTCCCCCTTTTCTCATCCCACACTGTCCCTCTGTCCCCATCCCACCCTGCCCCCCTTTCCTCATCCCACCCTGTCCCTCTGTCCCCATCCCACCCTGTCCCTCTGTCCTCATCCCGCCCTGTCCCTCTGGCCCCATCCCACCCTGTCCCCCTGTCCTCATCCCGCCCTGTCCCCCTTTCCTCATCCCACTCTGTCCCCCTGTCCTCATCCCGCCCTGTCCCTCTGTCCCCATCCCACCCTGTCCCTCTGTCCTCATCCCGCCCTGTCCCCCTTTTCTCATCCCACCCTGTCCCCCTTTCCTCATCCCACCCTGTCCCTCTGTCCTCATCCCGCCCTTTCCTCATCCCACCCTGTCCCTCTGTTCCCATCCCACCATGTCCCTCTGTCCCCCTGTCCCCGTCCCACCTTGTCCCCCTGTCCTCATCTCACCCTGTCCCTCTGTCCTCCCATGAAAATGACAGGACGGGTCTTAAAAAGGAAGGGTCGTAGTCTTGACAGGAAGGGGTGCGTCATATATAAAGTAGGGGGTACGCGAGTTTCGTCGGGCCTAGGGCAGCACAAAACCTAAATACACCACTGGGTGTTCGGCTCATCCCTACTCAACGGTTCCCCCTTCAGACATAATTGTCCAAACGCAGAAGGTTCGCATACTACAGTAAGCATTGTTGGCAACGACCGGAGGAACGTGCTAAGCTGTACCTGTCGAAGAAAGTCCAGGTCTGAAAAGCTACACTCCACCTCTCTGCTCGTCACCAACCGATTTCCTAATGAGAAATGTAAAAGCTTACTAAAGCCTTGCTGTAGCAGGTCTGCAAAACAAGGGTCTGTTAAGCCCGGCTGGAAAGCCGGAGTACCCAAAATTGAAATTAGAGGGCTCGGATATGGCAAACTAGTGGTAGTTTTAAAAATCTTTTTCGGAATCCGTATCGTGGCTCCCACAGTTGGATGCACCTTTACCGTTCGTGGGGTATCCATGTCTGTAAGCCATGGGAGATCTTCCAAGGGCAAAGCAATCGTCGCTTGTTCCATGTGGACCCAAGGCTTCTTATTTTGATGCGCACACCAGTCAGTCACCCTTGCCAAATGCATAGATTTGTGACATTTAACTGGATCGGGAAACCCAATCCCTCAACTATTTTTATCGTGACTGCGACATTATGGCGGACACATCTGACACTTTTGACGCCATTTTGGGACCATTGTCATTTATACAGCGATCAGTGCTATAAAAATGCAATGATTACTGTGTAAATTACACTGGCAGTGAAGGGGTTAACCAGTAGGGGGCAGTGAAGGGGTTAACCAGTAGGGGGCGCTGAAGGGGTTAAGTGTGTCCTAGGGATGTGTTCTAACTGTAGGGGGGCTGGGCTACATGTGACATGACACTGATCACTGCTCCGGATCACAGGGAGCAGTGATCAGTGTCCTGTCACTAGGCAGATTTTTTTTTATTTTTATTTAAAATTTCACAAGTAAAAATACAAAAACATATATCCAAAAAAGGATGTACAAAAATAAGATAACATAACATTTGTTCAAAACATGTTTCAGAAATATATTTCAAGAAATTTACAATATTTACATAACCCACCCACTTCCCTCCCACAGACTCCCCCACAACCCCCCCCCCCCCCCCAAAAAAAATGGTACATATCAACAACAAAAATAACAATAGTATTTCACAACAACAACAAAAAAAAGAGATAGCAAGAACATTTTATAACAACAACAACAACAATAAAGATAACAACTCTCACATAAAACCATGGTGGGTTAAAACAAACAGGCTTCCTCAAATCACACTCCCACAACTTACATTTTCTCAACACCCCCACCACCCACATACCTCAAAAAACACCCAGACAAATTCTCCACTTTACTAAGCCTCACACACATGCTTATATATCTCACAACCAAAAATCTCTCAATACATACCAACCCTTTTCCCCAATTCAGCTTACCTTTCACCACCTTTTCTCGCTTGAGTTTCTCCATTTTGGATGACCAAATAAAAGTAAAACATAGGTTTATAATTTTTTTGAAAACTCTATCAGGCACAGGAAAAATATAATATAAAAACAAAAAGATTGGCACAAAAACGGACTTGATTACTAAAGCCTTACCCTCAAGAGACAAGGTTCTCAAGGACCAAAATTGGATCTTTTTTTCCAGCTTCCCCCTCACATCTTCCCAACTCTCCCTACCATACAAATCCCAATCAAACTTCACTCCAAGAACCCTCAGACCTCCAACACATTCTTTCCAACCACAAGACGTCATATCACTCCACACACCAAACACTTTACACTCGCTCTTTTCCATATTCATTCTAAAACTACTTGCCATACAAAACACATCAACCAACAGTTTCACCCTTTTCAAACCCGCCACATTTCTGCATAACACAGTAACATTATCCATATACCCAATCACACTCAAACACCTACCATCCCCTCCAGGCACTTCCACACCCCTCACTATTTTATCTTTTCTCAACATACGCAACAAAGGCTCAATCACGCAAACAAACAACAGCGGAGACAACGGACACCCCTGCCTCACACCAGCCTTGATTTGCACCTCCCCTGTTAACCATCCATTGACAAGCACCCTACTAACCATACCCTTATACATACCTCTAATCCAACCAATCATCCTCTCTGGCACACCCATCTTACTCAATACCTAGAACATAAAGTTATGCACAACCCGATCATACGCCTTCTCAAAATCTATTGCTAACACAGCTATCCCCTGTCCCCTACTCCTACACCACCACAACGCATCCCTTAAGCCCCGTACACACGGTCGGACTTTTGGCCAACAAACTTCATTTTGAGCAAGTTGGACCAACAATCCGACCGTGTGTACACTCCATCGGACAAACTTTTTTTGCTTTTTTCTTGTTTTCATCGGACAAAAGTTGGGTCTGCAAACGGACAAACTTTTGCCCAACAAAAGTCCGATGGAGCAAAGTCCGACCGTGTGTACAGAAAACCATCGGACTTTTGTCCGATGGACAAAACAACTAATGTTAAAATCTACCAACAATAGCAGAAGTTGACCAAAGGGTGGTGGTAAAGAGCAGAAAAGAGCAGAAAAACCACGTGATGTTGCAAAAAGTTTGGGGAAAGTTTGCAGAAAAGTCAGAGCGTGTGTATGCTATGGGTGTTCCCGACCAACTCCGTTCGGACAAAAATCCACGGAAAAGTTAGATGGAAGTCCGACCGTGTGTACGAGGCTTTAGACTCACCAAACTTTCAGCAATCTATCTTCCAGGAACTGCACACACCTGCTCCTCGCACACCATTTTCCCTATCACCTCTCTCATTCTATCAGCCATAACTTTTGCAATAACCTTATAGTCCACGTTTAATAATGAAATAGGCCTCCAATTTTTCAAATCTCTCCTATCCCCCTTCTTATACAACAAAACAATCACACTTTCACCCATAGACTTTGACAACCTTCCACTCGCCAAAACTTCCTTACACACATCAAAAACACATCCACCTATCACATCCCAAAAAATACAATAAAAATCCACCGGCAACCCATCACTACCAGGTGATTTCCCTTTTTTTATACTCTTCATACATTTCTCAACTTCCTCCTTTGTTATATCAGCCATCAATAACTCTCTATCCTCCATACTCAAACACTCTTCAATTTTCACCCAAAACTCCTTCCTCTACAGCCAAATCAGTTTTATCCGACATATACAACTCAGAATAAAAATCCCTCACCACCTCATTTATACTCTTATTCCCATCCACTTCCATCCCACTCTCATCCAACACATTCTTCATTTCCATCCTTCCTCCAAACACTTTCTTAAAGAAAAATTTTGTACATTTCTCATCCTTCTCCTTAACTTCCATTCTAGCCTGCGAAACAATCTTCCTCCCTCTTGCTTCCAAAAATTCATTCAATTTTACTCTCACTTCCCCAATCTCTACAGCCACATCCTCTCCAAGCTCCCTCAACTCCTCCAAATAATCAAACCTCTTTTGCCACATTTCATACACAAACCTTTCATTCCGTGCTCTCTCACACCCCTTTCTCACAAAAAACTATTTCGTCCTAACTTTCACCAATTCCCACCACTCCGTCAAGCTCAGTCACTGTGGTGGGCTGGGCCAGGAGGTAAGAGCCTCCAACTTTCCTGGATCTGTGGACACTTCTTCGGCAGACACAATGTGCCCCAGGTAATGAACTGAAGATTGGTAAAACTGGCACTTCTCCAAAGAGAGTTTGAGTCCCTCATCACTGAGTCTCTTCAAGACCATCTCCAGCCTCTCCTTATGCTCCTCTAATGTTTTCCCGAACACAATGATGTCATCTAGATAAACCAGCACTTCAATAAGGTTCATGTCCCCCCACCGTCTTTTCCATGAGTTGCTGGAAAGTGTCCGGAGCTCCTGACAGGTCTTGAGGCATGCGATCGAATTCATAGAACCCCGCAGGGGTAATGAATACTGTCTTTTCTCGATCTTCAGGGTGCATTGGAATCTGGTAATACCCGCTCTTCAAGTCCATCACACTGAACCACTTTGCTCCAGACAAACTCTGTAAGGTATCCTCTATTCGTGGAGTGGTGTATTGATCGGGTATCGTTCTTCTATTGAGGGTCCCATAATCAATACATAGTCTCAATGACCCTTTTTTTTTCTGACCACCACTATTGGGGAGGCGTATGGGCTCCTAGACTCTCGGATGACACCGGTTCTCTTGAGCTCTGATCGTTGCTCGCGCAGATCTTCCAAATCAGCCAAGGGGACCCGCCGGAACTCTTTCCCTGAACGGCTTGTCCTCCTGCAGGCGGATGCTGTGGGTAGCACTTTTTGCACACCCCACATCGAACTCATCCTTGGAGAAGATCTTCCGCCACCTAGCCAACTTGGCTCTGGCCCTCTCCCTCCAAGCCAGTGATAAAGCCGTATCTTCCAAACAGAGTCTCTCCACAACAGCTCTCTCCCCCTCTTCCTTCTTTAAGTCTGGCAAGGCAACCGAGGTGGCAGGATTCACTTGGCCCAACAGCATCCGGGCTGGGATCTTCACAGGTGTGTCGGTAGTGTTCCTGATGCTCACTGACACCCTGTCATTAGCCTTCTTCAGAGCTCTCAATGGAACTACCTCAGGGATTACTTCCAGCCCTTGATGGGTATCCAAAGGATCTGGTTCTAGGACTACGAAGGGACCAGGTTGCTCCCAGGTGAGTTTTACGTGGCCCTCAGGCAAGTTACTTCACCGGGCTGTAATATCCTCTCCTTCTTATCTAACTTCCAGACCTTTCCCACTCCTTCTTCTGGAGCCTTCTGTTCTAACACCAGCCGTTGATAGGCCCGTTGCAGCATAGGGTGAATTCTGGCTGTTGGGGCGTCCTGCTCCTGGGCTATAGGGGCCAGTAATCTCCTGACCAGGTCAGTATTAGTCCCTATTATGAGGGAACTTTTGTTGGCTCCTGGCAGGCGTGGGCAAACTACCGCCAATGTGTTGAAGATCTCTGCGTCTCCGGCTACTGAGGGGTCAAATGCCAGTCTAATTGGGAGGTATCCATCATACGGGAAGTTTTGGGTTCCAAGTCCCCATATTTCCAAGTCTTCTAGCTTCTGCAATGGCAAATGTCTCAGATGTTTCTGGTAGAAATCCCGGTACAGAAGGGTCACTTGAGCTCCTGTGTCGAGAATGGCATTCGTGTAGATCCCTTCTACTTGAATGGGAACCACTGGGGAGGGTCCCACCAGTTTAACAGGAAATTTCCTCTGAGAGGTCTCCTTCCTAGATTCCATGGGTTTCGCCTTCTGTGATTTCTTCTTCCTTAATCTCTTCCTGGATCTTAAGCCTTGTTGGGCCTGGTATGCATTAATTTCCTGCCAAGGTTTAGGTTTGGACTTAAAGTGAGAAGTATTAAGTTGGTGGGGTGTAGAATTGTCCCCCCTTCTTAGCTTCTCCTGTTCTCTGATCCCTTTGGAGCTTGCTGGAACTGACGGGCACCCGGTTGACTCCTTTACCGGGGCCCTCTGGAGTTTTCCGCCGGCTTGCTATTTGTGCTTTGGGATCTCTTCGGGCTGGGGCACACCGGCCCGTAAATGTCCAACCCCTCCACAGTTAAAACAAACTTCTTCTTCTCTGTCCTGCTGGAAGACTGGTGTTGGGGCATTCTGAAACACTTCCTTCTTTAAAGCGGAGCTCCACCCTAAAGTGGAACTTCCGCTCATCGGAACCCTCCCCCCTCCGGTGTCACAATTGACACCTTTCAGGGGGTAGGGGGGTGAAGATACCTGTCTAAGACAGGTATTTTCTCCCACTTCCGGGAGTTCTCTCTGCGGGAAATCTGCGGGAAGCACGTCACTTCCCGCAGAATACCCGTAGTGTTCTGGGAGACAATCGGCTCCCAGAACACAGGAGGACCAGTCAGAGCGGCGCAGCGCGACTCGCGTATGCGCCGTAGGGAACCGGGCAGTGAAGCCGCAAGGCTTCACTTCCTGGTTCCCTTACTGAGGATGGCGGTGGGGGCAGCAGAGTGACGAGCGTCGAGTGATGAGTGACGAGTGTCGCTGGACTCCAGGACAGGTAAGTGTCCTAATATTAAAAGTCAACAGCTGCAGTATTTGTAGCTGCTGGCTTTGAATTTTTTTTTTTTGGCGGAGCTCCGATATAAGTCTTCTTTTTTTGTAGCTCCTGAATTTTTAGCCATTAAGGAAGTCAGCATTTCCAACACTTGGGTTATCTGTGACTTTAAGACAGCCACCTCAGAGTCCCGTTCTGTGGCCATAACAGATCCAACCCCAGCTGAGGGAGAAGGAGTGGGTTTCTCAGTTGCCTGTTGGCCATTGAGCAAAGCCTCTTCATCTCTCACTACTCGCACAAGGTCTGGATAGCTTAAGGACATGACTCCTCCGGTAGTCTTCAGATGGAGCCAGACTGGATCAGAGCGCAGTGCTCCCCTCAGGACCTGCCACATACTGGCTGCATCTATGGCTTGTGGTACCATCTTTTTCTTCAGGACTATCTGGCAGAGCATTTTATTCAACCTTCGGACATATTCAGAAAATCGTTCTCCTGGCTGTTGAAGAGTATGCTCAAACTTGTAGATTAAGTCAGTAACTTTCTCCAACTGGCCAAACTCTTCCTGCAGCATAGTTAAGTAGTCAGAGGCAGTACAAGAGGTATTGCTGAATCTAAGATTCTTCACAGCTTCTGCAGCGGCCCCCTTTAAGCTTTCTTTATGTGCCGTTTCTTTTGGGCTTCCGTCACTGCCCATACTTCCACAGCCTGCATTGCTTGTTCCATCCACGTATCAAAGTCCTCTTCCCCAAGTGGTACAGGTTGTTTACCCGAAAAAATTCTCAGCTTCCGGTACCCAGTCTCCACACACACCGTGTTACTCTTCTAGCACTTTGTGACAGGGTCCCCTAAAGCGTTGAGGAGTTCAGGGCCTATAGTGGCCAGGGGCGCCAGGGAGATCTTTGTCTCTTTTGACTGCTTTTCCCTAGGGGCCGGTTCGGGGGGTTCCTTCTTTATAGACTTTGCATGTGCTAAGCGGTATGTCTTCTGGTCTATGGACTGTACACTCTGGCCTCTGAAACTCTAAGGTATCTCATCCTTCCATTCCACCAATGCGTAGGTACGGGAGGTTCCTTCGTCTGGCCTGAGGTCAATTAACCATGCCTTCTGGCTCGGGGCAGTAACTCCATGAGCCTGTCTACAACGCTTCCTGACCAGTCTTCCCCGGGGAGTTCAACGACTACAGCCATGTCTGGAAATGCGCTGACTGATGCGCACCACTGGGTCACCGTTAAGGGATCCATGCCGGTACTTCTGGCAGGCTTGATTGCAGCGTACAGGATCCCAGACAAGCCCCCACGTGTAGCAATACCCCCAGCTAAGAGGGCTGCTGATATAGTTTTGGGCCTGTAACACACTGCTGTCAACCTCCAGGAACTGGCTCTAACCTCCCTTGGCACAGCTAGCGCAAATGGAAGTGTGAAACCCGTTACGCTATAGGAATCACCACTCCGCTATTAAAACACACACAATCAGTTAACATCAAATTACCTGAGCTGACTGCTTCAGCTGGAATAGACAGTACACCACACAACGTGTTTGCTTAACCACAAATACTTTTACTGAGTAGAAGTTATAAGGTTAGACAATGGTACATTTACCTATGCAGAGCCCTGCAATATTAAAAGTCAAGCAAATAAACAAGGACTATGTTCTAACAGTCTTATACACACTGAATGTCTTTTAGTAAACTACGCTCGCGAGCTTCCCCCTCGTGGCCAATATGGCGCCCAAACAATATCTCCCTGCTTAACAGTCAGGCCTGACTATTTCAACACACAGTTATTCTGTTGAGAAGGATCTTCGCTAGCAATGGTGGTGCACTTTGTAGGTTATTTGTAATCCAAAGGTATTAAGTGGTTAGTTACTCGGCATGCAATAAGAAACTTAACTCCGGCTGCACAACACACTGTTCCTCTGGCGTGCAATGTAATACTCTGGTAACGGTGGGCCCTGACCAAGGGATACTGGGCCTAAAAGATAGTCAATAAATCCTGAGCAAGTGCTCTCTCACCCGACCGGACCAGTCCGTACAACCGACTTACGTAGTTGGGACTTCAGCACACAGTCTCACGACACCCGTAGTCTCCGATCCTCCCGACCATCCGAGGGAGATTGATGGATGAGTCAACTCTGGGTTCTCCCGTGAAGATCAGCAAGCTCTTCGGATCCACTAGGCCCAGGCTCTCCAGCCTAGTCCAGAGCAACAGGCCCCAACGTAGGCTCCACTTGCTAGGAGGGCAGTGTCCAAAGAGACCCACGTGTTGCTCCTCCCTGGTTAAATAGTCCTTCCCCAGCAGACCTTGTGCCGGGCAATGCACTGTGGGTGTCCCGCTGCATACTGGGTATAGTAGTCTTTGTACTCATTTTTTATATGTAGCGGGGTGTCACTTTAATGAGTAAACTAAAAAAAAACAGCATTAGTGCCAGTGGACAGAATAATAACCCCCAGCATTAGTGCTAGTGGACAGAATAATAACCCCTAGCATAAGTGTCAGTAGATGCAATATTAATCTCCAGCACTGGTATTAGCCACAACATTAACCCCCAGTACTGATGTCAGTAAAAAAAAAATGTTTTCCCTCTGACAGTAATATAAATCCCCATGTTTGGCAGTTAATTTTTATTTTTATTTTTAAAACAATTTTTATTAATTTTTCACATGTACAGAGTCCATGGAAGGCAATACATTATGGATAACATTCACATGAGTACATTACAACAAGTGCATAAGAAATACAGTTAATCCAAACAGTCAATGCTGGCCAGCACCGTGGTATAGTAGCCAAACGAGCGTACTCAGAATACACAAAGTAACTGCAAAAGCACATGTAACTAAGTATAACTGATGGCTGATATAGGTGGATTCACTAAAACTTGAAAAGGATAAAGAGGCGTACCATATGGGATGAGAACCGTGCAAGAGATGAGACAATGAACCAGTACAGGCCTACCCATAACCCGTTCACCCCAAAAGGGATCAAACTGTGAGCGGGAGGGGGCCCTAAGAAATTTAAGTCAACGCTAGGTCAGGTGTGGTTCAGCAATAGATAGATACCTAATGGCTCTTGGACTTTTTGGTATCCCAACGGAGTCCGTGGCTTTCGGAGGCTCCTTGTAGGTTGTCTGACGTCTAACACTATATATAATTAACAATAAGAGATGTAATCCGAGTAGTCTCCCATGAAGGAAACATGGATATGCGGTAGAATGTAACATGGGAGATAATGTATATTGGGAAGAGAGAGAGAGGGGGGGGGATTAGGTCACTAGGGACAGAGGTGTGGCAGGCGTGTTGTCGGCCCTCGAGGGGTCTCTATAATGCGTCCAACAGGCCCAAGTGAGTCTGAATTTGGTGTGGGCATCTCTAGCCTGGTGGATGAGCCTTTCCATTTCCGCTATCTTGTCCACCCGGGCGTGCCATTCTGCTATAGTTGGGGGAGTAGTGCATTTCCAGTGTAAGGGAATGCATTGGGAAGCGGCATTAATGAGGTGAAGTGTAAGGGATTTACGATAAGTC
Source organism: Rana muscosa (assembly GCA_029206835.1). Lineage (NCBI taxonomy): Eukaryota > Metazoa > Chordata > Amphibia > Anura > Ranidae > Rana > Rana muscosa. Next base: position 58,315,948 of record CM055117.1, on the reverse strand, counting down.
AACCTCGGTAAGGAAGTATGGTGTAGTAAATATTGCGCCGGGGTAAAATCAGGGGTGTAAGTGGTAATACGAACGATGTGGTCATGTACCTCTTTCCAAAATGTTTGTATCAGTGGGCAATCCCACCATATATGGATTAGAGAGCCCGTAGCCGAGTTACATCTCCAGCAGGTTGGGGGGATGTTGGGGAAAAATCTATGTATTTTGTCTGGTGTTCGATACCATCTAGAGTATATTTTGAATCTGTTCTCTTGTGCGGTTACATTGATGGATCCTTTGTGTGTGTATTCCCACACGCGGTCCCAGTCATCCTCGGATAGAGTCACTGATAAGTCTTTTTCCCATAATCTATTAATTCTAGTGTTGGGGACAGTGCTAGATAGTAGGAGAGAATACAATGAAGAGATTAGATGGTTCAGGGGTGCAGTTGCGTTGCACAATTGCTCAAAGGGGGTGAAGTCGTTTGGCAGTTAATTTAAATCCCTCCTTCCATTGGTGTTCGTTGTTGATTAAAAGATCCTGCGCTGCTTCCTCTCTCCCCAATGGCTCAAGGTCAGGACTATACTGGCCAGAGATCAGGACAGTACTACATTTGCTGGGCATTGAAACACAGAGAGCCTTCTAGCATTGGGCACATTCAACGACACATGGCAACTATGAAAGAAGTGTGCCTTCAAAATAATTAAAACCTAAATGTAAAATATAATAACCCTGGTTAAAAAAAAAAAAAAAAATCTAATGCCTCAGATATGTAAGAATATAAGTATCATGTTAAAGTAAAAACTAAATGTAAATTACTATCTCAAATCGGTAAGAAAAAAAATAAAAATAAATGATTTTTTTTCTAAGCTATATCATAATTGGCCACAAGGGGGCAGAGAAACTGCATTTTGGAATTTTAGTATCAAAGCTGTAAATGTAATATCTGAACAATTCTTTCTTAACATGCAAATCTTCAGTACATTGGCTTTTTAGAACTCTCAAGGTTCCTTCAGTTTTTGCTTTGCTTTTATTCCTCCATAAAAGTCAATGAGAATGCATGGGAAAAACATGGCAAATGCATGTTAAGAGTCAATGTACACTAGTCCTTTAAGGGAACCTTGCATCTCAATGACAAGTCTGCTTATTCAAGGTGCTCTCCTCCACCTCGTTAAACTGCTGGATGAAGTGCCCAAGAAAAAAAGTTACATATCGAAGAGTGGGGCCACACTGAATTCCTAACGTGTAAAGTCTGCTTTACAATTGTCCTAATTCATAGGGTTAAAGAAGAGTTAAACAGTGTTGCCAACCGTCCGTATATTTACGGACAGCACGTAAAAGCAAGTCTTTTTTTTCATGTCCGTTAATGTCCGTGATAGGAAAAAAGTGCACGTAAAAATAGCCGTGACCTAGCGGCTTTGAACTGCGCATGCGCAGTTTCGGCGAGCTGCCCGACTCCCGAGCTCATCCGATCCTGCAATCATTCGGCCAGCGCCAGTGGGCGGGACCACCCGGGGGGGGGGCGGATTTGACAGAGGCTGTGCGCGGCGTGCGCTATTGGCAGGGATGCGAGTGATGTCATGGCGCATCCCGCCAGGCGCGCGGCGCCAGCCTTTGAAAACCATACATGACAGAGGCAGGAGCTGAGCAGGCGGAATGGAGGAGCCCAGCCCAGCCTCCACAGAAGAAGTGGACCAGCTCAGGCAAGCGGCCTTCCCTGCTTTAAGGTAATAAAGAGCTTCTTCTTCTGGTGGCAGGAGGTGGTGGGGGCATGAGGTGATGGTGGCAGGAGGTGGTGGTGGTGGGTGCAGGAGGTGGTGGTGTTTGGGGCAGGAGGTGATGGTGCCAAAAACTGGCAGGAGGTGGTGGTGGGAGCAGGAGGTGATGGTGGCAAGAGCTGATAGGAGCTGATTGTGGCAGGAGGTAGGGGTGGTGTGTACAGGAGGTGGTGGTGGGAGCAGGAGGTGATGGTGGCAAGAGCTGGCAGGAGGTGGTGGTGGCGGGTGCAGGTGGTGGTGGGGGTAGGAGGTAATGGTGGCAAGAGCTGGCAGAAGGTGGTGGCAGAAGGTGATGGTGGTGGGTGCAGGTGGTGGTGGTGGTGGGTGCAGGTGGTGTTGGGGGCAGGACGTGATGGTAGCAGGAGGCAATGGTGGCAAGAGCTGGCAGAAGGTGGTGGCAGAAGGTGATGGTGGTGGGTGCAGGTGGTGGTGATGGTGGGTGCAGGTGGTGTTGGGGGCAGGAGGTGATGGTGGCAGGAGGTAATGGTGGCAGAAGGTGGTGGCAGAAGGTGATGGTGGTGGGTGCAGATGGTGGTGGTGGTGGTGGGTGCAGGTGGTGGTGGGGGCAGGAGGTGATGGTGGCAAGAGCTGGCAGGAGGTGGTGGTGGTGGTGCGGGCAGGAGGTGATGGCAGAAGGTGGTGGGGGCAGGAGGTGATGGTGGCAAGAGCTGGCAGGGGGTGATGGTAGGGGCAGGAGCTGGCAGGGGGTGATAGTGGCAAGAGCTGCAGCATGTCACGCCACCCTGGTAAAATTCATGTTATTGGTTCGCGGGATTCAAAAACCATCTCCTGTACCATGTCTGCAGTCTCTGATCATCTCCTGTACCATGTCTGCAGTCTCTGACCATCTCCTGTACCATGTCTCCAGTCTCTGACCATCTCATCTTTTATCATGTCTGCAGTCTCTGAGGGGGAGCCAGTAGAGGAGTCAAGAGTGGGAGCGCCGCCAGATTGGGGATCACGAGAGAAGTCAGGTGTGTGGACTGTGTAGCGGAGACTATAGAATAAAACCAGAGCCGCCAAGCTGGAGTTGCCTGACTGAGCCCTGCACGGTTCACCTGAGAGGAGGTCAGTCTGAGGGGGAGGTCACTGATGTAAGGGGGGGAGTGAACACAATAATGTAAGGGGGCACTGAAATAAAGGTTAACCCTTATATCAGTAACCCCCCTTACCTTAGTGTATTCACTCTGCGGAAGGTAATCTCTGGTCACCAGAGTCCCCCTCACTCATTAGAGTTCCCAATGTTCCCTTTTACATCAGAGTGTGCAGGATTTCCTCTTATAGTGCAAGGGAGAACTCTGCTCCCATTTATATCAGAGTTCCCACTTACATGAGGGTCCGCAGAGCCCCCCCTTACATCAGAGTTCCCCCTTAGATCGTGATCTGTGGCATCGTCCTTTACATCAAGGTTTGTAGAGTTCTCCCTTGCACTGTAATGGGGAACTCTGTGCAGGCTGTGTTATATTAACCTGACCTTCATGTAAATAGAGAAATTCTGTTTTTGACTTTTGTTTAACCTAAACACATTGCTAATAGCACTAGCAACATGTTTATAGTTGAAATACTAAAAGTTGCACAGTTTAGCACCGAAAACAGCCATTTTAGGTTCTTTTCCGAAGTGTCAGTAAAAAAAAATTGGTGGTGTTCGTAATTGTTAGGCATCTTGCCAGTAAATTTCACTTGGGGGGGGGGTTGGCAACACTGGAGTTAAAGTCAAGGTCTCTGTTACATTGCAGCTTAGGGGACTCCTCAGACTCACACAAGAGGATTTTGATTTTCATGGAAGCATATTAGGGAGTATCATTGATTTCAAGCAGAACTATGGAGTATTCATAGGCTGGTTTATAGCAAAACCAGCCTCAGTCTCTTTAATCTCCATCTCAAAAGTAATTCCTCATGAGCAACCAGGGCTGGACTGGGACAAAAATGTGGCCCTGGACTTCATCCAGACCGGCCAAGGGCACAACACATCAGGGTACAGTGCACATCAGGGCACGGTACAGAGCTCAGGACATCAGGGTACAGGGCACAGCACATCAGGGTACAGAGCTCTGCACATCAGGGCACGGGGCACATCTTGTACAGTGCACATCAGGGCACATCACATCAGGGTACAGGGCACAGCACATCAGGGCCCATCACAGCACATCAGGGCACACCACATTGAGGCACAGCACATCGGGGCACAGGGCACATCAGATCTCATCAGGGCACATAGCACATCAGGGCACATATCACATCAGAGCACATCGCACATCAGGGCACGGGGCACATAGCACATCAGGGCACGGGGCACATCAGGACACGGGGCACATAGCACATTAGGGAACATAGCACATCAGGGCACAGGGCACATAGCACATCGCACATCAGGGCACGGAGCACAGGGCACATAGCACATCAGGGCACATAGCACATATGGGAACATAGCACATCAGGGCACGGGGCACATCAGGGCACGGGGCACATCAGGGCACGGGGCACATAGCACATCAGGGCACGGGGCACATCAGGACACGGGGCACATAGCACATTAGGGAACATAGCACATCAGGGCACAGGGCACATAGCACATCGCACATCAGGGCACGGGGCACATCAGGGCACGGGGCACATAGCACATCAGGGCACGGGGCACATCAGGACACGGGGCACATAGCACATTAGGGAACATAGCACATCAGGGCACAGGGCACATAGCACATCGCACATCAGGGCACGGGGCACATCAGGGCACGGAGCACAGGGCACATAGCACATCAGGGCACATAGCACATATGGGAACATAGCACATCAGGGCACGGGGCACATCAGGGCACGGGGCACATCAGGGCACGGAGCACATCAGGGCACGGAGCACAGGGCACATAGCACATCAGGGCACATCAGGACACGGGGCACAGGGCACATCAGGACACGGGGCACAGGGCACATCAGGGCACATAGCACATCAGGGCACATAGCACATCAGGGCACATCAGGGCACATAGCACATTAGGGAACATAGCACATCAGGGCACGGAGCACATCAGGGCACGGAGCACAGGGCACATAGCACATCAGGGCACAGGGCACATCAGGACACGGGGCACAGGGCACATCAGGACAGGGGGCACAGGGCACATAGCACATCAGGGCACATAGCACATCGGGGCACATAGCACATCGGGGCACAGGGCACATCAGGACACGGGGCACATAGCACATCAGGGCACAGGGCACATCAGGGCACGGAGCACATCAGGGCACGGAGCACAGGGCACATAGAAGATCAGGGCACCAGGCACATCAGGACACGGGCACAGGGCACATCAGGGCACATAGCACATCAGGTCACATAGCACATCAGGGCACAGGGCACATCAGGACACGGGGCACATAGCACATCAGGACACGGGGCACAGGGCACATCAGGACACGGGGCACATAGCACATCAGGGCACATGGCACATCAGGGCACATTGCACATTATGGGGCACATCGTTTACCAGCCAGCATGCAGAGTAGCGCAGGAATCGTGTGTAATAAGTTCTCTCTCATGTCATGCCCCTGTGGAAGACTTTGAAGTCAAAACGCGTTGAGCTTGCCTATGTTGCACCCCACATTGCGTCTTTTGATCTTTTTCGTGATCACTTTTTATATTTTGTCTAATTTCTGTAAGACAAATTTTATTCAAACAAATCCATACCTGGTTTTATTGACCTGCACCATTGGGAGTGTTCTTCTTTTGTTTCACCCTTTTTTCATCCCCCGTGGACCATCTGGGAGCTCGTATGCTGGAGGAATTGCACCTTACGATCCGTGCATTGAACCATCCTGCCAAAGACGGCCTGAGATACCCACGGCATTTTGCTTCACCGATCCCGGTCACTGAGACCATCAAGCCCGATTGACCCACTGTCGTACGACAGGTGGGTCCACCATTTGCGGTAAGAGTACCCAACCATATTGTTCCTATCGTGTGTTGTGAGGTCCAACTATCAACACTGGGGTTCTTCCAACAGTTAACATTGTGGTTGTGACTCCTCCATGAGAAGACACCCATTTATTTTTGCACATGTTGTTTGGACTCCTCTATATATTCTCCTATTGTGTTGTTTTTTTACACTTATCATTTTCACAGCTGTGTGCAGCTCCCATGGGCTAGCACTCCTATTGTTCACATGCAGGACATTTCATGGTCATGTATCTGAGTTCATTCACTTACGGACTATTTTTGATTTATGTTTGTGTTTATGTCTATATACTAGTAAACAGTGGGTGTTAATTTTTGGAAATATTCACCCAGATTATTACATTGTTTGTCTGTTTGCTGCTCACTGGCAGCAACATTATAATTTCAGCACTGCACTATTTGTTTTTATATATATTGATACACCGCCTGAAGTGTATTTTATACTGTACACGCACTGTATATACAGTTGTGCTCATAAGTTTACATACCCTGGCAAAATTTATGATTTCTTGGCCATTTTTCTGAGAAAATGAATGATAACACAAAATCTTTTCTTTCACTCATGGATAGTGTTTGGCTGAAGCCATTTATTATCAATCAACTGTGTTTACTCTTTTTAAATCATAATGAGAACAGAAACTACCCAAATGACCCTGATCAAAAGTTTACATACCCCAGTTCTTAATACTGTGTATTGCCCCTTTAAAGTGGTTGTAAACCCGGATTTTTTTTTCTTTTAAAAACACCTGCAAGACAAAGCCATAATGAGCTAGTATGACTATCATACTAGCTCATTATGCATTACTTACCTTAAATCGAAGCCAGGGCCGATTCTAGGGTCCCAGATGCCTGGGTGCAGAAATATTTCTGGCGCCCCCACATGGGCGTGGTCATCTTACCAACTCCTCCCCTTTACAAATGTTTCTATGGCAATGGCTCAAACACAGAGATGCTCCCCTAAGAAGTCTTCGTTACCCTGGGATCCTCCCATGATCTTTTAACAATAAAGAAAATGCTGGAAGACTGTACACAAATGAGACCTGGAGGGGAGTCTCTCTGATGCACACAGAGAGGGCTTCTGTTAGAGAGTCTGTGAGAAAGTGCCCCAAGACATACTACAGGAGATGCTCAGAGAGTGCAGACATGATACAAGAGAAGGTCAGAGACTGTAGACATGATACAAGTGACGGTCAGAGACTGCAATCATAGTACAGGAGATGGTCAGAGAGTGCAGACATATTACAGGAGACGGTCAGAGAGTGCAGACATATTACAGGAGACGGTCAGAGAGTGCAGACATATTACAGGAGACAGTCAGAGAGTGTAGATATATTAAAGGAGACGGTCAGAGAGTGCAGACATATTACAGGAGATGGACAGAGACTGCAGACGTACTACAGGAGATGGTCAGAGACTGGAGATATAATACAGGAGACGGTCAGAGACTGCAGATATAATACAGGAGATGGTCAGAGACTGCAGTTCCTATGGACGTTAGTAGATAATGGCCGATCGGCTCTCTCACCTGACCCAGCGATACAGCAACAACAGTTCCTCTGATCAGGAGTCAGCTCACTCTGAATTGCCCGTGGCGACTCCGCTGGGTAGAGCCCAGATCTGTATTCTGGCAATGACTCCATTCATTTTTCCAGCAGGGATGGCGCTAGGCTGTGTAGCTTTCACTCTGGTGGCGCAGGGCAGCGGGGTTCTCTCTCTGATGGTGTTCTCTCAGCACTGTCCACTCCCTCTGGAGTCCTGGGTGCACTTCCCCAAAAGCTTTCCCAGGCTCCTGGCTCTCTCTCTCTCTCCCATTCAGCTGGGCATGCTGTGTGGGCTGCAGTTTCTTTGTTACAGTGGGGCTGCCAGTTCTCGAACTACATGTCCCGCAATCCTCTTCTCTGCTCCTTTTTCTATTCTATTTCTTCCCTGGCTGATATGAAGGCGGGGGGGGGGAGAAACATAGTGGGCGGCTGTGCTGGCAAGCGCCGCTCACTAGTACAGCATCGCGCACGAGGAGGAGAGGGAGTGGGAGGAAGAGAGGGAGGGGGGAAAGAAGAGCCCGCAGCTGCAGTGGCGTCACTAGGGTTGGTGTCACCCGGTGTGGTAAAACATGGTGTCACCCCCCTTCCACCACCTATAGTCGCCCCTCAGTACAGACCCACTCCACTAAGTATAGACCCCCTCCGTCAGTGCAGACTCCCCACTAAGTATAAACCCCTCCCTCAGTACAGACCCCCCAGGACAAACCACCCCCTCTATTGGTACAGATCCCCCCAGGACAAACCACCCCCCCGCCTTTAGTACAGACCCCCCTACATTAGTACAGACCCCCCTCAGGACAAACCACCCCCCTCCATTAGTACAGACCCCCCAGGACAAACCATCCCCCCTCAATTAGTACAGACCCCCCTCCATTAGTACAGACCCCCAGGACAAACCATCCCCCCTCCATTAGTACAGACCCCCCCTTCATTAGTACAGACTCCCCCCAGGACAAACTTCCCCCCCATTAGTACACACTCCCCCCAGGACAAACCCCCCCTCCATTAATACAGACCCCCCAGGACAAACCCCCCATTAGTCCAGACCCCTCCAGGACAACCCCCCCATTAGTACAGACCCCAGGACAAACCCCCCATTAGTACAGACTCCCCCCAGGACAAACCCCCCCGGCCCCCTTTATTAGTACAGACCCTCCAGGACAAACCCCCCTCCATTACGGTACATAAAAACACCCGGTGGCAGCTGGAGAGGAGAGGACAATGTGCAGCCGCGCCGCCCGGGTGGAGCACAGATCGCAGCAGCAGCAGGCAGGAGTTTTAGACACAGAGAGGGGGAGGAGGAGGAGAACACGAGCCAGGCACGGACCGCCGTCTCAGCGACGTCACTGCGCGGCTTGTCTCTCTCCACACAGAAACAGCCGCTCCGATCTCCGGTGGCTGCTTCACTCCCCTCCTCTGACAGGAGGAGGGAGGAGGGAGGGGGGGACGCCAGGCTTGGGCTTGGAATACACAGCGGCGGCGGGGAGAGCCGCCTTTCGACATGGACAAGGAGAGGAGGTGGAGAATAGAGGGGAGCACTCTGGCGCTTCAGCGCCCCCACCTCTGTGGCGCCTGGGTGAACTGCACCCCGTGCACCCCGTCTAGGATCGGCCCTGATCGAAGCCCCCAAAGCCGTCCTCGTCTCCCCCTCGAGCCGCAGCCATCTCTCCACAGATACCCGGAAGGTTACTTCCGGGTATCGCCGCTCTGGTCAATCACAGCGCTGCTCCGGCGCTGTGATTGGCCAGAGCGGCGAAGACGTCACTCCGCGAAAGCGCGCGGGAGCCGTCATATCCGGCAAAGCCGGATTTGTGAATGGGGATTCTGACTGTGAATGACCCGATGCACTCAAAAGGACTGGAAGTTCTCATTGTGAGCAGTGGAGATCTTTGTGGCCATTATTGACCTTGTGGGGTCCATCAGGAAGATTTGCTTTAAGGAAGAACACTGGTAAGCTGTGGAGATCCCTACAGTGGTTTCGGGTCACGCAAAAGGACTGGAAGTTCTCATTGTGAGCAGTGGAGATCTTTGTGGTTATTACTGACCCCGTGGGGTCCACCAGAGAGGTGAGAGGCTGGTGTCTATGGGGGAGGATTATTTATGCATCATTTGTTCATCTGATCCAGTGTGTTTCTGATGAGACAAGGTGTATTCCCACACCCATCCTTGCTTCTCTCCCTGCAATTAGCTGTTGCTATTTGGACTGCCATTTTGGCTATTTAGCACTTTATTTACATAGTCACTGTTTGGACATTTTAATTTTATTTTATTATTGTTGATTTTGTCACCCCATTTATTTAATTTATGAGAAGTTGGACTTTATTAATAGCACTTTTAATATTAGCACTTTCTATTGACATTTAGCGCTGCTTCACTATATAAACTATGTTAATATGCAAGTTATTGTCATAAAAAGTGTTTGGGGACCCAGGTCCTCCCCCTGGGTCCCCAAAAAAAAAAAAAAAGTTTTAAAAACGACAGTTTTCTCGGGAGCAGTGATTTTAATAATGCTTAAAGTGAAACAATAAAAGTGAAATATTCCTTTAAATTTCTTACCTGGGGGGTGTCTATAGTATGCCTGTAAAGTAGCGCATGTTTCCCGTGTTTATAACAATCTCTGCACAAAATGAAATTTCTAAAGGAAAAAAAGTAAATTAAAACTACTCGCGGCTGTAATGAATTGTCGGGGTCCCGGCAATACAGATAAAAGTCAGTGAAAGTCGTTGAAAAATAAAAATGCGTGGGGTCCCCCAAAATTCCATTACCAGGCCCAGGTCTGGTATGGATTTTAAGGGGAACTCCGCGCCAAAAAAAAAAATTGCGTGGGGTTCCCCCCAAAAATCCATACCAGACCCTTATCCGAGCATGCAACCTGGCAGGCTGCAGTAAAAGAAGGGGGGGCGAGAGAGCGCCCCCCCTCCTCAACCGTACCAGGCCACATGCCCTTAACATGGGGAGGATGTCCCCATGTTGATGGGGACAAGGGCCTCATCCCCACAACCCTTGCCCGGTGGTTGTGGTGGTCTGCGGGCAGGGGGCTTATCGGAATCTGGAAGCCCCCTTTAACAAAGGGGACCCCAGATCCCGCCCCCTCATATGTGAATTGGTGACCATTTCACAAAAAAAGTGTCAAAATGTTAAAAACCACAGGAGACGGCTTGGGACAAGTCCTTTATTAAAAATAAAAAAATAAAAAAGAGATTCCAGCGATGTAATCCAATAAATTCATGCTCGATCCCCAGCGATGTAATCCAATTCTCGATCTCCAGCGATGGATGATCTCCAGCGACTCCAGCGAGGAACACACACATCCTTCCTCCACCGGAGGCACCCAGCCAATAACGTGGCGCCAGCCTGACAGCTCTTATGTAGCTGAGGGCGGGGCCACTCATCACATGACCCCGCCCCCTAAGGCAAGTGGCCCCGCCCTCAGCTACATAAGAGCTGTCAGGCTGGCGCCGCATCATTGGCTGGGTGCCTCCGGTGGAGGCAGGATAGTGTGCGTGTTGTGACCCCCACAACCACTGGGCAAGGGTTGTGGGGATGAGGCCCTTGTCCCCATCAACATGGGGACATCCTCCCCATGTTGAGGGCATGTGGCCTGGTATGGTTCAGGAGGGGAGGGCGCTCTCTCGTCCCCCCTCTTTTTCTGCGGCCTGCCAGGTTGCGTGCTCGGATAAGGGCCTGGTATGGATTTTTGGGGGGAACCCCACACCATTTTTTTTTTATTTGGCACAGGGTTCCCCTTAATATCAATAACAGACCTGAAGGTCCTGGTAATGGAATTTTGGGGGACCCCACGCATTTTATTTTTTTATTTTTCAATGACTTTTATCTGTATTGCCGGGAACCGACAATTCATTACAACCGCAAGTAGTTTAACCACTTCGCGCCCGTCATACGACTAATGACGGCCGCAAAGTGGTTCTTAAATGCCGGGAGGCCGTCATTATATGGCCTCCGCTCCTTCGGCCACTGGGGGGCGCATCACTGAGATGCCGATGCGCGTGCCTGGCGGCCGCGATGTCCACCAGGCACCCGCAATCGGCCTGTACACAGACAAGGACATGGATCTGTGTGTGTAAACACACAGATCCATGTCCTGTCAGGGGAGGAGACCGATGCTGTAGGGACACAGATGGGTCACCTCCCCCAGTCAGTCCCCTCCCCCCACAGTAGCAATCACTCATAGGGCACACATTTAACCCCTTCCTCGCCCCCTAGTGTTAACCCCTTCCCTGCCAGTCACATTTATACAGTAATCAGTGCATTTTATAGCACTAATCGCTGTATAAATGTGAATGGTCCCAAAAATGTGTCAAAAGTGTCCGATGTGTCCGCCGCAGTATGGCAGTCCAGATAAAAATCGCTGATCGCCGCCATTACTAGTAAAAAAAAAAATAATAAAAAAAATGTCAGAATTCTATCCCCTATTTTGTAGACGCTATAACTTTTGCGCAAACCAATCACTATACGCTTATTGCGATTTTTTTAACCAAAAATATGTAGAAGAAGGCGTATCGGCCTAAAAACTGAGAAAAAAATAGTTTTTTTTTAAAAAAATTGGGATATTTATTATAGCAAAAATCAAAAAATATTGTGTTTTTTTTCAAAATTGTCGGTATTTTTTGGTTTATAGCGCAAAAAATAAAAACCGCAGAGGTGATCAAATACCACCAAAAGAAAGCTCTATTTGTGGGAAAAAAAGGACGTCAATTTTGTTTGGGAGCCACGTCGCACGACCGCGCAATTGTCAGATAAAGCGACGCAGTGCCGAAAGCTGAAATTTCGCCTGGGCAGGAAGGGGGTATATGTGCCCAGTAAGGAAGGTGTTAAAATTCATTTTTTTCCTTTAGAAATGTCATTTTGTGCAGAGACTGTTATAAACACGGGAAACATGCGCTACTTTACAGGCATACTATAGACACCCCCCAGGTAGAAATTTAAAGGAATATTTAACTTTTATTATTTCACTTTAAGCATTATTAAAATCACTGCTCCCAAAAAAAATGCAGTTTTTAAAACTTTTTTTGCATTGATACATGTCCCCTGGGGCAGGATCCAGGTCTCCAAACACTTTTTATAACAATATTTTGCATATTTACCTTTAAAATTAGCACTTTAGTTTTCTCCCATAGACTTTTAAAGGCTGCTCCGCGGCTTTTCGAATTTTCCCGCGAACACCCCAAATTGTTTGCTGTTCGGCGAATGGGCGAACAGCCAATGTTCGAGTCGAACTCATGTTCGACTCGAACAGATAGCCCATCCCTAATCTCTAGTATGGTCTCTTAAGTGTGTAGGGATACCCCTGTGGAAGCCTGTTGAAATGACGTCTCATGCAGAGTGTGGTAGATATAAACCACCATGCCCCCCCAATGGGACACATGTATATGTATTTGTAGATGGACGGGTATAACTGTATATGATGTTACAGAAATATATATATTTTGTGATATGATGCCGACTTATATTCTAAAAGGACCTTCTTACTGTCTACTGGGAATGAGCACAGGAGAGGGCCTTCACAATGTCTGATGGGGTTTATAGCAAAACCAGCTCAGATGAGAGCTTTTCCTCGGGAATCCCGACCGTGTATATGCTCCATCTGACTTTTTCCCCACAGGTAAACTGCCAAAAACGTCCGTTTTCCGCCGGGAAAAAGTCCGCTGGGAACCCCGGTGGGAAAAAAGAGAGCTGGTTCTCTTTTTTTGGCCGGCGTTTTTTTGGCAGTTTTCCCTTTGGAAAAACTGCGAGGAAGCATACACGGCCGAGATTCCCGGCCAAAAGCTCTTCTCGCAGTTTTCCTGTCGGAAAACTCAGTCATGTGTACGGGGCATTAGTCTCTTTAATCCCCATCTCAAAAGTAATTCTTCATAGCGATTGTATAGAGTACCCCAAACTTAATTTCATTCCAATGTATTTGCCAAGTGCCGTTGCTGCTACCTGTATAAGTCACTGTGTAGGCAGACAGCTCTGACGGTTGCATGGTCTGCTTTGCTATAGCTACACCCTTGGAACAGGATAACACATGTAAAAAAATAAAATAAAGGGCACGCCCAAATCTGCTTACTATGCATGCCCTTCAGGTGATATCTGCTTATAAAAAAAAAGATTGCACAATTCAGAGTATATATTTATAATAACATATCCCAATGAGTTGTATGTTTAAGATGAATTCTAATCAAAAGGTTTCTTAAATTTGTCTGGTGTAGGATGGGTTTCGATTTCCTCACTGAACATATACAAACAACTACAGCTGCTATTGACGTACCACATCCATAAATTGTACGAAAACAAAACCCAGGTAATGATTGGACTTTACCGGTACAGAGAGGATGAACACAAAAATTAATAAAAAGTTTACATAAAGTTTATTACAAATGTTAAAACATCACAGAATAAAATATTTTAAAAAAATGGTCCCTTGATGGACCCTTGTGACCCACATATGCTATTCAACTATTGTTCTTTTGCCCAACCAGTGGCGGTGTGTCCATAGTGGGCGCAGGAGCGCCGCCCACTTTCTCCCATGCACCGTCAACAATACATACATTCATGCATTACATGAATGTATGTTTTGTCGCCGGCACTGCTGCCGCCCACTATTCAGATGGCCGGCCCCCTGGCGAGCGCCGGCCATCTGAATAACAGCATTTTGGTTGGTTTTTGGAAGTGCCTATGAGAGCCAGCGGCTCTGATTGGCTTCCCGATTACAGCCTGTGGGCTGTAATCGGCTTCCAAATAGTTAACCAGGGGACGCACGAGCTGTGCGTTCCTTGGTTAACACTGACACGCGTCTCAGCCAATCAGGTTCACTGGGTCTGGTTACCGGTAACCTGATTGGCTGAAGCAACATCGAGGGCGGGAGAAGACATCGAGGACGGAAGAAGACATGAGGGAGCGTGGAGGAGGACGGCGCTGACCCGAGGAAGGTAAGTGCAGGGCTGGGGACAAACTGGCTGCATTTGGGGACAAACTGGCTGCATTTGGGGGGGGGGGGACTGGCTGCATTTGGGGGGAAACTGGCTGCATTTGAGGGGAAACTGGCTGCATTTGAGGGGGCAAACTGATGGCGTTTGGGCATAGTGGCTGCGCTTAATGGGCACAGTGGCGGCAATTGATGTTTTGTTTGTTTTTTCAGTTTGTTTGCGCCCCCAAAAAATTTTTGAGCACCAGCCGCCACTGTGCCCAACATAGCTCAAGAGGTCGATGCGTTTCACATTATTTGCTTCTTTCAGTCCTTGTATTCTTGGAGGCAAAAAGGAATACCCCAACTTCAAAAACAAATTATATATATATATATTGTGAGTAACTTGGTCTGTGAGTGTTTTCCAAGATGAGCAAAATGTTTTCATAAATTTTAACGTAATAAATCAGCGAGGTCTTGCAATACGAGTAGCGTCACGTCACAACTGAGTATAAAAGAGAAGAGAAATAGCATTTTAGTCAATGAGAGTGGTCTTTATTAGCATTACTGAAGTCGCTCCAACTTTTGGAAAGTTTTCTGTACTACTTCAAGGTGACTTCTATCAGACTTGTGCCCATAGACTTTAAGGAGGGTTTGTGAAAAAAAAATGCTTATGCTCAAAAAAGCTCAAAGAAGCTCAAAGGAACTCAAAGAAGCTCAAAGAAGCTCAATAAAAACGTGCGCAAGAGCACAAAAAGGCACAAGCTTCTTCAAGCTGAATTAAAATCTCAAATGCCTGTAAGGGCTCATGCACACTGCAGCTAAAAAAAAACTGCTTATACAGGCATTTGAGCTTTTATTTCAGCTTTTTGTGCTCTTTTGCACATTTTTATTGAGCTTCTTTAAGCTTCTTCAAGCTCATTTGAGCTCCTTTGAGCTTCTTTGAGCATAAGCTTTTTTTTTCTCACAAACCCTCCTAGATAGTATTTGCTTAACCAAGCAAAACAAAAAGCTGGAACAAACATTTTTGCCAGTTTTCAAGCTTCTTTGAGCTTTTTGGAGCTCTTTTGAGCTCTTTGGGGCACTAGCTCCTCTCAAAAACGTGAGTTTGGTGGGGGGGGGGGGGTTCTGCATATTCCTGAAAATGCCTGTATAAGCCAAAGTGTGCATGGACGCATTGACTAACATGGAGGGGAGTTTCCAGGCAGAAAAAATAAGAGCTCAAAAGCCTCTAGCTACTTTGAGCTCCTTTGAGCATAAGCGCCCTAAAATCAGCGTATTTTTGAGCTGCAGTGTGCATGAGCCTTAAGTCCGATCCTCATCTTAATTGATCTGATTTGGATCTGACATTACAGGAAGATTACCCAGGCATTCCCTCAAGTTGCCTTGAAGTCACATTGCTATAATCTTTTTATATGGACTTTAGACTGAAGGACTAAAGAATAAATGGTTGTGGAACGAATCATCTGAGTTTCCATTACTTCTTATGGGAAAATTTGCTTTGATATACTGTATGAGTGCTTTGGCTTACAAGCACGTTTCTGGAACAAATTATGCTCGCAATTCAAGGTTCTAATGTATATGTAAAAAGTTCTAGGCAAACCCGCGCAACTTACACATTGCTTTTTGACTAACAGCCAATGGCAGTGGACTATAAGTGAACACGGACACCATAGGAGGCAGTTATTGGGTAATATGATAATCCTTTTTCAATAAAGTAAAGACCAAGTGATCTAAGAACTAGATGAAACAAAAATAATAAGAGGCCAATATAAGAACCACGAGCAGCCAACAGAAACAAGCCAATTCCCAAAATCAATCTACGTACCTCAAATCTCTAGTAGTCCCTCCAATAGGGAGTGTAGAGGGATAGGTCTATCCAAAGAAAAACACCAAGTCAATGGGATCCCCCAAGGTCAGCCCCACCTAAAAACATAACTAGACAGCCCTGCTCAATAGCATATTGATATACTCAGTGAGGATTTATGCATATGTAGCAATACCCCCAATTAAAAGGGCTGCCTTGATTGTTTTGGGCCCTGTAGTGCACCGCTGTCAACCCCTGGCAATCTGCTCTAACCTCTCGTGGCACAGTTAGTAAAAGGGATGATAGATTCTGCAATCACTCTATGATTCTATATGACACAATCCCACAGTGAGGCACACAGTAATAGTATAGTGCAGTAAATGACACTGACAACCAGTATACTTAACTCTAATATTTTACTGTTAATAAGGGTTTGGATAACAAACAATCATGCAATGACATATGCAGAGCCCTGCAATGAAAGTACATTTGTGAAGCAGCAAACGTTCAATAATATAGCATACACGTTATCAGACCCCGCTGCAGCTATCCTCCCTCGTGGACAATATGGCGCCCAGCAATGTCCTATACTACCCAGTCAGGCCTGACTATAAATTGGGGTATAGTTCGGGGGGGGGAAGGTAGACAATCTTCACTAGCAAGAACGGTGGTGCACTTTAAGAACAAATGTAATCCAATAGGGAAAACCGATGATTGATAACTTCCAAGTACCAGGGAGACTAATAACTCAGTTCTGTGGATAGTCTCCCCAGAGTTTAACTGCAATACTGGATGGCCCTGAATACAGTTAGTGGGCCTAGAAATACTATGGTGCAGTTCTGAGCAGGTGCTCTCTCACCCAATCGGACCAGTCCTTGTCCGTTTCTTCCGTCACTGTGACTCGATTCACAGTATCAACAACCCCAGAGCTTCGGTCCTCCTGGTAACAGTGCTCGGCAACTGGAACGGACGTTCAGCGGGTTCCTTTAGTGGACCGGAAGGCTCTTTGGAAAAGCACAAGGCCCAGGCTTCAGGCCTTGTCCGCGCAGCAGTTCAACACAGGGATCCTCTTGCAGGGAGGGCGGTGTCCAAAGAGAAAGACGCCGCTCCGCCTCTCCCTTATAAAGTCCACCCCAGCAGTCCTTGCACGGGGCAATGCACTCTGGGTGCCTTAAGGCGTGCTGGGAACTGTAGTCTCTTGGGTAAGGTGACCAGATTTTTAAAATGAAGATCCGGGGACATTTTTTTTTACTAGTAATGGCGGCAATCTGCGACTCTCTGCCTGTCGCCACCGCCGCCCACCTCACAGCCTGTCAAGCATTTCTCTCCGGGCCCCGGCAACTACTGGGTGGGGAGCGGAGGAAGAACACTCCGCCAGGGAAGGCAAGGAGATAAGCAGGCAGGCGGCTGGCCGGGACTTGAGCCAAGGCAGAAGAACATGCGAGTGGAGCTGAATGGGCATGCACCCGAAACTGAAGAAATATTCCCTCCGCTCCGACCAGCACATGATCATCAGAAAGGGGCACAGATAATGGAAAAAATACACCCCCCTATGCTAGTAGGAGCGGCGGAGCAGAATAATTCTGCACTGACTGTCTTCGAAATTGCCCCAGCCCCTGTTCAAATCCAATCTGGGGACAAAACCGGGGACAGATTTGGTCCGGGGACAGTGTCCTCAATCCGGGGACTGTCCCCAGAAATCGGGGATGTCTGGTCACCCTACTCTTGGGGTTTAAAAAAACAATACCCCGCTACACATATAAAAATAATCAATGTGTAAGTTGCGCAGCTTTGCCTAGAACTTTTTACATATACATTGATTTTGCTGCCATTGAAAAATATTTTTAGGCAAAATAACGATACAGTAGTTGAATAGCATACATGTGCTTCACAAGGGTCCATCAAGGGACCATTTTTTGAATATTTTATTCTGTGACGTTTTAAAATTTGCAAAAATCTTTATGGAAACTTCTTATTCATTTACTGTATGTGTCCATCCTCTCTGTACTGGAAAAGTCCAATCATTACCTGGGTTTTGTTTTCCTCACTGAACAGACGTTTCCTTTTTGTCATCCTTTTATTTGGGCAAATAATCAGAAAGGCACAGTGCGTGCGTATGAATTTCTCTGCTGTCTGAAAAATCCTATCAAATATCTCCAAAAAAGTAATAAAAAAAATTAAGTTTTCTGTGGGACATTGCTAAATAAAAGTATTTGGTTGGCCAAAGCCACTAAACTCTCCAGACATTTTTTATACATGCTCTAGAATTCACAATTGTTCAAAAAAGTGTTTTAGTGTAAAAAAAGACTTTTAAGCCCTGGTTCACACTGATACGGTTTTGGATGCATTCCAGAATACATTGGATCGCATGACAAGAGAAATACCATGGAGGCCATTCACATATATGCGGTCTGAATGTAATGTGATGATAAAAAGGGTTCTCTGTGTGTGTTTGGTGCGATTTAGAGCCCCAACTAGTTGAATGGAAACTGCATGGAAAACACATAGGTATTCAAATGCAATGCGGTTCCAGTGCGTTTTCTAGGACTCTATGCTGTATTTCTCAAGTCATTTTGAGAGAGAGAGAGAATCACAGCTGCATCCAAATGGCATTGCAAACACATTGGAATTGCAGATGAACGCGGATGAAGTTATACTGCCTGTGATCCTTCATATCGCACTGCAAAACTCATTGAAAAATTGCACCGCATCAGTGTGAACCTAGTCTTAATGTACCAGTAAACGGAAATAACTCTGCCCTCCATGGAATTTCCCTGGTTTGACCTTTTGTCTTTGTGCAGTCCACCCTGGTTCCCTACACTCTGTTACTACTTGCCGACCGCCGCCTGTAGATATACGTCGGCAGAATGGCACGTCTGCGCAAAGCAACGTACCTGTATGTTGCTTTGTATTTGCCGCCAGGTCCCGCGGACTCGATGTCCGCCGGGTGCCTGCGATCCTCTCACGGAGAAGCAGAATGGAGAAATGCCTATGTAAACAAGGCATTTCCCTGTTCTGCCTAGTGACAGGACAGTGATGTACTGCTCCCTGTCATCAGGAGCAGTGATGACTGTCGTGTCACTTGTAGCCCAGCCCCCCCTACAGTTAGAATCACTCTCTAGGACACACTTAACCCCTTCCTCGCCCACTAGTGGTTAACCCCCTTCCCTGCCAGTGTCATTTTCAAGGTAATCAGTGCATTTTTATAGCACTGATCGCTGTATAAATGACAATGGACGCAAAATAGTGTCAAAAGTGTCCGATGTGTCCGCCATAATGTCACAGTCCCAATAAAAATCGCAGATTGTCGCCATTACTAGTATAAAAAAATTATAATAAAAATGCCATAAAACTATCCCCTATTTTGTAGACGCTATAACTTTTGCGCAAACCAATTAATATACGCTGATTGCGATTTTTTTTACCAAAAATATGTATACGAATACATATTAGCCTAAACAAATTGGGATATTTATTATAGCAAAAAGTAAAAGATATTGGGGCTGATTTACAAAACGTTTGCGCCATGAGTATCGGCGCGCGCAACAGCAGTTTTGGTATTTCCGAAACATTCGTGCCAGTAATGCAGTGCTATTCCCCATTTACTATAGTGTTCTCGGCGCACAGGAGGAGGCGCTCAGTGCACCACTATGGACCTGGCACACGGCATCTTCAAATCAAAATATAAAGAAGCTGGAAGTGCCAATATAATGGGGTGATGTGGGGTGATGTGAGGAAGTATAGTGACAACGGGGGGCGTGGCCAACGACCGGGATGTGAGGAAGTGTTTAGCCAGAGCTCCGTCCATGCCGCTTACATCCTGACTGAATCCTGCCGATCCGTTCGCCTTCCGAGGATCCCGTTTGTCCCCACAGCATCCAGGGAACCTTGTGCCCACTGGGAGATGGTCAAATACGGCCCACCGATGAAGGAAGCCTCAGAACCCGGCCCGCAGCCCCTGTCATGCAAACAGAGGCAAGATGGCACTGGTCACCATGCTGCAGACACATGCAGACAGCCATCCTCATGCTCCTCAGCGCTGACAAAGAAGCCTGCAGGGAAGGGTGAGTCACACTGTTCCCCCCCTGTTCTAAGCCCGGAAGATCCTTTCCTGTTCTCTCCAGCTGAGGACATTGCCCCTGATACTCCCAGCAGGGACACTGCTGATGCAGGCCCTGCAGAGCCATCCCTGTCCCAGACCATGGAGGCCATCCAGCACTAGGGTGACCACATTTCCAAACTACCATTCAGGGATACCCTCCCTTCCCAAAAATCAGCTTGTGCTGTAACGAATCACAGCACAGTGATTGGACACAAGAGGCGGGATTTATGACTTCTCCAATCACAAGCAGGGGGCGGGATTGTGCTCCTCCAGGCTTTCCCGCCCAGGACAAGTACTGTCAGTGAGTAAAGCGGTGACAAGGCAGCCTTTTTTGGGGGCATCAGATTGGCCCGGGGGGGTGGCTGTGCCAGTTTCATTCCAGGACACTGTATTGTCCTGGAATGAATGTGCCCGGGACAGACCTGCAAAATGCGGGACTGTCCCGGGCAATCCGGGACACGTGGTCACCCTATCCAGCACAGCCATGCTTCCCTGACCACCCAAATGGACTCCATTAAGGCCCCTTTCACACTGAGGCGCTTTGCATGCGTTTTAGCGCTAAAAATAGCGCATCTATAGCGCATGAAAAATGTGTAACATTAATCACAATGGATGCTTTCACACTGAGGCGTTGCGCTGGCAGGGCGTTTGAAAAAGTCCTGCAAGCAGCATCTTTTGAGCTTGTTTGTAGCGCTAAAAATAGCGCTTCTATAATGCCCAAGTCCATTGAAATGAATGGGTAGCGCTTTAAAAACGCCTTAAAAACGCACGATACAGTACAATGAAGCTGTGGGAAGGTCACATGACCGCAGTACAGTATAGGAAGCTGGGATAAAAGGAAATCCTGTTGGGAGGGGTTGAGGAGGAAGAGAGCATGGATCCAGCAGATACACGGATGCAAGCCTGGGCAGCAAATGTGACCAGACCATCCAGGTCCAGAGCAACTGCAATAGAGCCGGAGGAGTTCATTCAGTCAGTGCGGGACCACCCAGAGCTTTGGGACAACAAAAATCCACTGTATGCAAACCGCAGCAAAAATAATTTAGCTTGGGAGGCCATTGCTGAACAGCATATTGAGGACTGGACTGACCTTCCAAGAAAGCAAAAGTCTTCCAAACGTGAGTACCAATCCCATAATCCTTGTCACATAAGCAGGAGTGTGAATGTAAAGTGCCAAAAGTTCAACCGCAAAAGCATTTCTAATCCCACTCAGAGTAGTCTCAAGTGCCAAAAGTTCAACCGCAAAAGCATTTCTAATCCCACTCAGAGTAGTCTCAAGTGCCAAAAGTTCAACCGCCAAAGCATTTCTAATCCCACTCAGAGTAGTCTCAAGTGCCAAAAGTTCAACCGCCAAAGCATTTCTAATCCCACTCAGAGTAGTCTCAAGTGCCAAAAGTTCAACCGCCAAAGCATTTCTAATCCCACTCAGAGTAGTCTCAAGTGCCAAAAGTTCAACCGCAAAAGCATTTCTAACCCCACTCAGAGTAGTCTCAAGTGCCAAAAGTTCAACCGCAAAAGCTTTTCTAATCCCACTCAGAGTAGTCTCAAGTGCCAAAAGTTCAACCCTAATCCCACTTCTACTAGGCTTAATCCCTCAACCCTAATCTCCCTTCTACTAGTCTCCAACCCTTAACCCTAACCCTAATCCCACTTCTACTAGTCTCCAACCCTTAACCCTAACCCTAATCCCACTTCTACTAGTCTCCAACCCTTAACCCTAACCCTAATCCCACTTCTACTAGTCTCCAACCCTTAACCCTAATCCCACTTCTACTAGGCTTCAGATGCGTTCTGTCACCGATTAAGGCGTTGCCATTGTCATAATTTTTTCGAGTATAAAGCTGTTTGGACATATGATTTGACAGTCAAAAGACAAGGACAAAACGACATGATTTGCCACTAACTGATGGCAATGCCCCCGCCCTAATCGGTGGCACGCCGAATATGCTGCTTAGCAAAAATTTTAGTAATTACTTTATGTACTAATTTTTGTGTTCTCAAACCGCCAATGACATTGACATCCAGGGCCGCCATCCGGGGGGTACAGGCAGTACACGTCTATGGGGCTCTGAGGTCCCCATGGCCCCGGATGGAAACCTCCCATATTTTTTTTTTTTTTGGGCCTGGATGGCAACCACCCTTTTTTTGTTCGAGTTCGACAGCACCCCCCCCGCTTCTCAATGTGGCAGCACCCCCCCCCCGGTTCTCCTCTGCTCCAGCCAGGGGGCCCATGCCTGAAGCTGTGTAAGGGGCCACAAAATTCCTCATGGCGGCCCTGTTGACATCTGTGCAGAAACATGCACAGATGTCTGTGGAATTGGCTCAGAAATTAGGGACTGACCATTGGGAGATAAATCGGGCAAGTTCACCTGAACTCGCACAGCTTCACTCCCGCAGGCCAGTGCAAACCTGGCCTTCAATAGCGCTTTCCTGGCAGCAATCCCGCATTCCAAACTGACTAATTTTAGCTACAGTGTACATGGAGCCTTAGTGCTGTACAAACTTTTGTGAGGTACTGTATAATAGTTTTAGTATTGAACTCATAAACTAAGTTGAAAAAAGGTGCAAAAAAACATATTTTTTATTTTAGGAATCATTCCAGGATATTCCAACAAAGTCAAATAAAAAAAAAAAAAGCCTGTTTTGTTTGAAAGTCTAAACTTGCAGACAACAACCCAAATTTTAGGGAAAATAATTATTGATAATTAGAATGCATTACCTTTAAATTTTAGATCATATTTCCTTGCCATCTTACAGCTCCTGCAGGGCTCAAAAAATAATTTGCTAATTCATCCCTAATTCGGAAACCCAATGTTGGACCACGCACATGAGGAAAATCAGCAGACTCTAAATTGTGAGACAATGTGTCCTCAAAATTTACACCATCTCTATCCCTTACTATATTGTGCAACACACATGCTGCCTTTATTAATTTACAGGCATTTTCAACCTTGAGATTTATTGGTTTAAGGAATATTTGCCATTTGTTGGCAAGAATGCCAAAGGCACATTCAACCAGCCTACGTGCCCGACAGAGACGATAATTGAAAATTCTCTTCTGGGTGTCCAGATTCCTCCGCGAGTAGGGCTTCATTAAATGTTCGTGTATAGCGAAAGCCTCATCAGCCACAAAAATAAATGGCATATCTGGACTTTCTGTACCAGGTAATGGTTTGTTTTCTGGCAAATCAAGGCGATTATATTGAAGACGCTTACCAAATGTTGAATTATTAAAAACTGAAGAGTCTGCAGAACTCCCAAATGCTCCAACATCAATATATATAAATTTATAGTCTGCATCAACCACAGCCATAAGCAAAACAGAAAAATATTTTTTATAATTAAAAAATTGGCTACCACTGTGACAGGGTTTGATTAGTCGAATGTGTTTTCCATCAATTGCCCCCAGGCAGTTAGGAAAGTTTGTTTTGCTCCAGAAATGATTAGCAATATCATTCCATTTATCTTTATTTGGAATAGGCATGAAGGTAGTTTTCAATTTCCAAATAGCATCACATGTTAACTTAACAATTTCTCCAATTGTCGAGATTCCTGTTCTGAATTCATAGTGTAATGATGTATAAGTATTTCCAATACCAAGATATCTGTAATTTAAAAAAACGAACAAATTATTTCAGTACGAGTAATCAAGAAAAGGTGGAAGACAATGTGAGATAATTTCCGCAGAGAACACCTTATACAAAACAAATTAAGAAGTGGTTCTGCAGGAAAGAGAAAAGGTAGAGTGTATTGCCACTACGAGGAGCTCATGTTCCTGAAGCCCGTCATGGAGTTGAGACCGTAAGTCTAAAAATTTTTATTAAGGAATGTTTAATTTCTTGGTCTAAAAATTGGATAACATAATATTCACAATTTTTTGAAGGCATGCACGGTAGAAATAGTTTTTAATTATCTAATTAAATTGCAGGACAGAAAGCAATATGGAGAGTGACACAGATGAAGAGCATGATGATGCAGAACAGACAAGGCAATTATTGGATGAAGATGAATTGTCTCATTTCCGAAACTGAAGCGGAAACAAATGAATCACCATTGGCCAGCAACAGACTTCGACCCAAAAAAAAAAACAAACAACAAATTTCTGAGGACTTCCTTGAGGTTGTCAAAAAATTATTCGAAAAACAAGAGAAAGATGGAGGTGAATTGGAGTCCTTTGCTAAAAGCCTGGTGCCTCAAATGGCAAAAGTTCCATCTGAACACCAGTGCACCATGAGGGCAGAAATGTTAAGACTGATTCATTATTTTCAACCCCAAACTAATCCAAATATAGATACAACATATGAGGGCAACACCAGTCAGCAGTTTTATGGGAGGCATGAGGGTCCAGGTACCTCACGAACCCAATCATACACATCATTTCCAGGGTCACGATTTCCCGTCATGTCCCAACACTCCTAATCTAATTATCAAATTCCACCAAACCCACAACGTTTTCAGGGAGTACATTACGAAGTACAGCCATATTTTCACAATGTCCAAGCTCCCCCTCCCACCCCTCTAGAGGAGACACACCATCCTTCCCAATATCAAAATCTATAATTTGTTGTCTTATTCTTTGTTTTGTTAAATTTGTTATTTCTTCTGAAAATTAGTAACGACTAAATGCACATGTTAATGCTGTTTGTTATTTTGTTTAATCTTTGGCACATGTTGTGCATTTTAAAAATTAGATATGCAATAAATAATATATATTTTTTGGTTTTGAAATTTAAGTGCCATTTTATTACGTGTTTAAACATGCACATGTTAAGTATTCATATATATATACCTTAACGTTATTAGTAAACATTCACATGGTGATATTGCCAACCTGAAATTGGTATCCTGTCTTAACAAGTCAGGGGTTAAGATGTCAAGCAGAAAGTCAAATCTGCAAAAATATAATTATTATGTTTATTAATAATATTGGACAAATAAGGATTTTGCAGTCTGAAAAGTGAGATTAGGGTTAGGGGTTGGAGACTAGTAGAAGTGAGATTAGGGTTAGGGTTAAAGGTTGGAGACTAGTAGAAGTGAGATTAGGGTTAGGGTTAAGGGTTGGAGACTAGTAGAAGTGAGATTAGGGTTAGGGTTAAGGGTTGGAGACTAGTAGAAGTGAGATTAGGGTTAGGGTTAAGGGTTGGAGACTAGTAGAAGTGAGATTAGGGTTAGGGTTAAGGGTTGGAGACTAGTAGAAGTGAGATTAGGGTTAGGGTTGGAGACTAGTAGAAGGGAGATTAGGGTTAGGGTTAAGGGTTGGAGACTAGTAGAAGGGAGATTAGGGTTAGGGTTAAGGGTTGGAGACTAGCAGAAGGGAGATTAGGGTTAGGGTTAAGGGTTGGAGACTAGTAGAAGGGAGATTAGGGTTAGGGTTAAGGGTTGGAGACTAGTAGAAGGGAGATTAGGGTTAGGGTTGGAGACTAGTAGAAGGGAGATTAGGGTTAGGGTTAAGGGTTGGAGACTAGTAGAAGGGAGATTAGGGTTAAGGGTTGGAGACTAGTAGAAGGGAGATTAGGGTTAGGGTTAAGGGTTGGAGACTAGTAGAAGGGAGATTAGGGTTAGGGTTAAGGGTTGGAGACTAGTAGAAGGGAGATTAGGGTTAGGGTTAAGGGTTGGAGACTAGTAGAAGGGAGATTAGGGTTAGGGTTAAGGGTTGGAGTCTAGTAGAAGGGAGATTAGGGGTAGGGTTAAGGGTTGGAGACTAGTAGAAGGGAGATTAGGGTTAGGGTGGAGGGATTATACCTAGTAGAAGGGAGATTAGGGTTAGGGTTGTGTCGTGTTAATTTAGAGAAAAGTCTCAATGTGATAGTATCTTATCACTTACGTTGCCATACTCATCCGAGTGTAATTTTTGAACTTTTCTGGGTGCTCTCTCAAGTTCTGATAAAGTAACACAAATTGTCCTCTTGAGGAGTGTGTTTGGAGGATGGGATGTATCCAATAGCGACGTTCCTGCCTCTGGTTCAAGGTATGTTCCCAAAACATTAGCACAAAAAGTAACATTAGCTCTGTAAAATCCATGTTCTCTTCCTTCTGTCTCTTCACCCACGGAAAACAAGGAAGTGGACAGGATGTGATGTAATTGGGGTGTGTTTTATAATCTAACGCTTAGAAAACGCAGACAAAACGCTAGCGTGTTGGCGCTATTTTTACCGCTGACGCGTCAAAAACGCGCAAAAAACGCGGCAATAGCGCTAGTTGAAAAATAGGCATTTTTTAAACGCCTCAGTGTGAAAGTAGCCTAAAACAGACTTATCCTTCCTAAAACAGGATGTCCATAACCTCCACCACAGGGTGTCTAATGCTGAGCAGCGCATTAGCACGCTGGAGGATGAGACCCGTCCATTACAGGGCTCTGTTAGGGAGCTACGCCAGGCCCAGGATTACACAGCAGATAAGCTCACTGAAATGGAGGACCGTTTACGGAGTAGCAATTTACGTTTCCTGGGGTTCCCAGAGGGGGCTGAGGGTAGAACCCCGGAGGTTTTTATGGAAAGATGGCTAATCACCACATTCGGCGCTTCAACTTTTTCACCGTTATTCGCCATTGAACGAGCACACAGGGTTCCTATGCGCCCCCTCCCACCTGGGGCCCAGCCACGTGCCATGATCATAAAACTCCTGCACTTCAGGGACAGGGAGGCAATTCTTGGTGCTGTCAGAGAAAAGGGAAGGGTGTCCTTTAATGGGAGTGGAATTACTATTTTCCCTGACTTCTCTGTAGCTACACTAAAGCAGAGGGCCACTTTCCTGGCTATTAAACGCAGGTTCCGTGAGCATCATCTCCCCTATGGCATGCTATATCCTGCTCGATTGAGGATTGTCTACCAGGGCAAGGCCTACTTCTTCACGGATCCTAAGGAGGCATCTCACTGGGTGGATACCCTGGGACATCCTGAACGCCGGAATCAGAATCAAAGATCCCCTCCGCGCTGACATCGCACCTAACCTGCACTTTTTGATAGCTACACCTTGTGCCTTATGTGGCCTACGTTACCCAGGGCCATCTTTTCCATTGGGCACACTGGGCAGTTGCCCGGGGGCCACACTTGCCTGGGGGGCCCCACCGGCTGCCCAGCAACCCCAGTAAAAAATGGTGGGAAGCGGCGGGTCAGAACTGTGCATGCGCAGTTTGCGGAAATCGTCGAAGATCTGATCCTCCACGAGTGCTGCCTCTGTCTGCCCGCCGATGATGACGTTAGCCACACCCGCCAGACTTTAAAAAAAAAAAAGCAGGAGGAGCTGAGGGTGAATGGACAGAGTAGAGTTGTCAGAGCAGACAGCACAGCAGGCTTGAAGCAGAGTGTGTCGGAGTCGGACCCGTCGGCAGTGCCGGTTTTCGTGAGCCTGTAACCTGCCCAGCCACCAGCCAGTACGGAGTGCCCTGGTCGGTGTCGTACAGCGAGTGGCTGACTGTGCAGCTTGCACAAAGAGATCGGGGGGTGGTCTGTTGCTCTGATGTAAGTGGGAACTCTGATGTAAAGAGAAAGCAGTGGACTCTGATATAAGGTGGTCTCTGGTCACCAGAGCCCCCCTTACATCAGCGTTTCCCCTGACATCATGATCTGCAGCGTTCCCCTTTACATAAGAGTTCCCTTTCACTGTAAGGGGGAATCCTGCAGACTCTGATGTAAGAGGAAACTCTGTGCTGGCTGGGTTATAGTAACCTAACCTTCATGTCAATGAAGAAATGTTTTTTTTTTACTTTTGGTTTAACTTAAACACATTGCTAATAGCACGACCTATATATTTATAGTTTAAATACTGACATTTGCACTGTTTGGCACTGAAAACTGTAATTTTAGGTATCTTTTTGCAGTGGCAGTAAAAAATGTGGTTCTGCCAGTAAATGTCATGATTTTTGTCAGTAAAAAATTCTCGTGCGTGATTGTGTAGACAGGGCCCCAGTGCACCGTATTGCCCGGGGGCCTATAATGCTCTTAAGATGACACTGACGTTACCCCTTTCCAGCAAAGGACAGCTGAGGGGGGGTAGGAGTGGGCCTGGAAATCCTTATGCCTGTGATCATCTCACTCCCCTCTTTACAGTTATATGAAAGTGGCGAACTACATTCTACCAACTGTTTGTTTCTTACTTGTTTGATCTGGATGACTGCTGCATTTTTTCCCTCAGACTCAGGGTCAACTAGCATACTTGTCCTGTGCGGTCACGGACGGTAGCCCGCGTCTAAGGGACTTTAACGCTCCTCAGGGTTGGTTAGTTTGGGGTCTGTGTCATGACCCCCCTGCTTTGCAGTTTTGGTTTTGGGAACAAAGCTCTCATATGTTTGGGTTTGGGAGCCAGGAGGGTTAGGGTGGGTGGGGATGTTTGGGGATTTTTGTTTGAAGTTTTTATTTTTATGTGTTTTGTTCTGCAGTGCTGGTATTCATTTGTGCATTTCCATTTACAGGCTGGTATAACTGACCCTTATGATATGCATCTGATCACTTTATTTCCTATTCTCTTGCCTTATATTTTTTACCTGTTTTGTACCTTGCGCGCTTCCCCTGGTTTGCGGGACTTCGGGCCTTGCTTGTGTCCGGCGGGCCACGGGAAGTGGGTACGGTTAATCATGTGCTTTACGCCTCCCTATGTCTAAGCTACGTTTAGTGTCTTGGAATGTACGGGGGCTGAATTCCAAGGTGAAAAGATCTCTGATGTTTGACTACTTGGCATGCCACAATCCGCATGTAATCCTACTTCAGGAAACCCACCTCCAGGGCTCTAGAGTCATGGCCCTCAAACGGGCAAAAATTGCCTATGGTCTCCATTCTACATACTCCACATATGCCAGGGGGACCTCCATCCTAATAGCCAAATCAGCCCCGGTTAGTATTAAGCATGTTAAACTGGACCCGCAAGGGTGTTTTGTAGTTGTTGTACTCAAACTTATGGGAAGACCTTATACCGTGACTAGCCTGTATGTCCCTCCCCCCTTCACTAAATTGTTCTTTGAAAGTGTTATGACCTCCATTCTGGCGATAGCAGAGGGTCCTTTACTAATAGCGGGTGACTATAATACAGTACTGGATAATTCCATAGACAGGTTACGTTGCTCTTCATTACCCCCCACTCCCCTGGGTTCCTTCTTAAATCAATTTGACTTGATAGAGGCCTGGAGGTGGAAGCATGCGGACAGGAGGGAGTATTTGTGTCACTCTGAGTCACACGGTACTCTGTCTCGTATAGATTTGTGTCTGGTCTCGTCGGATCTACTTTCCATGGTATCAGAGGTAAAATACCTCCCTAGGGCGATATCCGACCATTCTCCTTTGATGGTGGACCTCGCCCTGGGCCCCTCCTCCTCCTATCGGGTGTGGCGACTGAGCCCACTGTTGTTGGCGGATGAGATCGTGGTGAACCAATGTATGACGGAGATAAAATCATACTGGCTACTTAATAAACAGAGTGCATCCGTTCCAGTGGTATGGGATGCCTTTAAGGCCACTACACGTGGCTCTTTTGCTGCGGCGGTTGGTCAGACACGCAAGGCCTCTATGTCCAAGTTGATGGATGTAGAGGGGGCTCTCAGGGAGGCAGAAGCCGCTTATACCGCGACTCTCTCTCCTGAGACACATGCTGCCTGGAAGCATGGGTCCAGAGAATTGGATCTAGTGCTTTTGGAACGCACCCAGAAGAAGCTGTTATACCAGAATCAGCGAATCTTTGAGTTTGGTGACAAGAATAGCCATTTGTTGGCATATCTTTCTAAACCTGACTATCAGCCATGCAGCATACCCAGAATTAAGAGCGCAGAGGGCATAGTGGTAGAACAGAACAATGAGATCATGGAAGCCTTTATTTCCTTTTACTCCTCCCTATATGCTACTAGAGCTCACTACACGATTGTGGAATTGGATGACTATCTTGCGAACATTTAGTTGCCCAGACTTCAGACCCAGCAGGCGTCAGATCTTGACGCTCCTCTGACAACTGAGGAAATTGGGGAGGCTTTCCAGTCCTTTGCCAGAAACAAAACGCCGGGACTGGATGGGTTCCCCATCGAGTGGTATTTGCAATACAAAGATTTGCTTATACCCCATCTAAGCAGGATATATGATTTTGCTATGAAAACGGGACAGCTAACCCCCTCTATGTCGGAGGCATTGATTGTCCTCATTCCTAAACCACATAAGGATCACCTCCTATGCAAATCTTACAGACCAATATCACTCATCAACTCAGATGTTAAGACTTTGGCCAAGGTGCTCGCCCGGCGATTGAACACAGTTATTACTACCATTATTGGTGCGGATCAAACTGGGTTCATTCCTGGGCGATCAACCTCCATCAACCTGCGGAGATTGTTCACCAATCTTCAGGCCACTCATGCAGAGATGGGTTCCAGGGCTGTTCTGGCCTTGGACGCACACAAGGCATTTGATTCAGTTGAATGGCCTTATCTGCTGGAGGTCCTGGCAAAGTTTGGTTTTGGCAGGACGTTCATCAGATGGGTCCAGCTGTTATATTCGAAACCCACTGCTCGACTGAGGGTGAACGCAGCCGTGTCTGATCCTTTTCCGATAAAGAGAGGCACCAGACAGGGGTGCCCTCTGTCGCCGTTGCTCTTTGCACTGGCGATAGAGCCCTTGGCAGCATTGATAAGATCTTGCGGGGACTGACGATTGGGGGTCTGGAGGAGAAGGTGTCTCTTTATGCTGACGACATGTTGATCTATTTGTCGGACCCCCAGTCGTCTCTCCCAGTCCTGCTGGAGATTATTGGCAAGTTTGGGCAAGTTTGGGCATTTCTCCGGGATCCGGGTTAGCTGGGACAAGTCCATCCTATTTCAGATTGACCAGGCAGACCCACCCAGGCAAACTTCCTCTTGCCCACTACAAATAGTCACCTCCTTCTGATATTTAGGAGTTATGGTACAGCTCCCTATTACCTCTTATGCTAAACTCAATATAGACCCCCTTATAGGGAGAATGAAGACCACATTCAAAACCTGGGCAAATCTCCCACTTACCTTATTGGGCAGGATTAATATTTTTAAAATGATATTCCTGCCACGATTTCTGTATGTATTGGGTAATTCACCAATATATGTCACTAAGCTTAAATTTAAAGAAATAGACTCCATCCTTACTTCCTTTTTATGGAGGGGGGAGTAGTCAGGATTGCCAAGACCACCCTCCAATTACCGGTACTGGAGGGTGGATTGACCTTACCCTGCCTCCACACCTATTACTGTATATTGCCTCACAATTAGCTCATGCACATTGGTGTTTTTTTCCTGAAGCCAACAACGCAGCCATTGCCTTGGAGGCTGCTATCCTTACCTTCTATGAATCCCTGCAGAACCTGATTTATCGTATGTCCCTTAGAGGGCGGGAGGGTACGAGTGTCCTGGCAATGACTATAAGGCTTATTAAGCTAACAAAACTACAGTCGTTCACTGACAGTAATACTTACTCGCCGAACACTCCACTCTGGGGGAATCCGACTCTACCAGAGTTCTTCCGCAGATCTGACGGGGGATTCTGGTCAACAAGGGGGGTAAAAACTATTTTGCATTTATTCTCAGACAACGTGTTTCGTTCTTTTGATGAATTTCGTAGAGATTACAATCTACCACGCACAGCTTACTTCCTCTATCTACAGATACGCCACACTGCAGCAACGCAATTTGGTCTTCGCAACATATCTGTCATGGATATGCATTAATGTCTGTCTGCCATCTTACCTTCCTCCTCATGTGTTCATCTAGAGACCAGACCTCCTTCACCTGGCTTCCTTTATAATCTCCTCCCAGCCTGACTCCACCCCAGGCCCTATCACTGAACACTATATTAACCTGTGCACTGCAAGCCTGCTTTGCTGATCAACGTGTTTGTTAGGCATTGTGTGTTTGGGTTCCTGCCTGCCGTGTGCTACGTCTGTCTCTCTGTTACGTTATTGGCTTGTCCCCGACCATCCCTGTCTGCTCGTGACCCTTGACCTTCGGCTCGTTCTTCGTTATCCTTGTCTGCTTGTGGCCCCTGACCTTCGGCTTGTTATTCGGTTCTCTCTATCGTGTGCTGCTGCTTCCCCTTATCCTACGGGGCGTGAGCTAGGAAACTCCAGGGGCCGCGACCTGGTCCCAGCCTGCAGCGTAACATCCTCACCACTAGAGGCCCTGGAGAAGACCAGCTGGGTCTTAGACTCCGCGCCCTGGGGAATCTTGGCTCTCGCTTCCGTTGGGATCCCGGTTGTGCTCCTCTGGTCCCGCTTTCCACAACCACCCAGTTTCCTATCCACAGAAGCCAGCCATAGGGTTCACTACCTCGCGGTGCACTCCTGTCCCCCTACGGTGTGCATCTGTCACCTGGCCACAGGTGACCCTGACAGTTTGATCAGCCATGAACCCGGCTGACATCCCGCTTCCCGCGGATGATCCATTGCAGGGCATAGTTCGCAGACTTGAGACCCAGGAATCAAATCAGACCCAGGTGATGCGATTCCTCCAGGATCTGGCTTCTCGATTCGAGCAGCTTCAGGTCTCCTTGGGAACCCCGAATCCGCAACCCCAAGTACTACCAGCGGCTGTACCTATCGCACCAGTCGCAGCCTCACACTCACTAAGATTGCCAGCTCCGTTCCGTTTCTCTGGGGACTCCAAGGCCTGCAGGGGGTTTCTCAGCCAATGCACTATTCATTTTGAGCTTCAGCCTCAAAGCTTCCTATCTGACCGGGCTAAGGTAGCCTATATCATTTCCCTCCTCTCCGGTGAAGCTTTGGCCTGGGCTGCCCCCCTGTGGGAGAGGAACGATCCGGTGGTTTCCAGTCTGTCCGAATTCTTGAAGCTCTTTCGTAATATCTTCGAAGAGCCGGCTCGGGCTTCTTCAGCGGCTAGTGCTGTCTTACGTCTTCGCCAAGAATCTAGTTCAGTGGGGCAATATGCTCTTCAGTTCCGTATCCACACAGCTGAATTGAGCTGGAATAATGAGGCCCTGGTCGCTACCTTTTTACATGGCCTCTCTGACCGAGTGAAAGACGAATTAGCGGGAAGAGCCATTCCCGTCAGTCTGGACGATGTAATTTCATTATGCAACCAGATCGACATTCGTTTTCAAGAGAGGTCCTTAGAAAAAAGACGCCAGCACTCTCTGGGTCCTAGCCAGTCTGAGCTCCCCTCCCTTCATTCCGTGGAGCATCCTCTACCTGCTGAAGAACCTATGCAGCTGGGCCGGACCAGACTAACCCCCGAAGAACGTGCTAGGCGCAGAACTCTGGGCTTGTGCCTCTATTGTGGGGGCAAGGGTCATTTTCGTGACTCCTGCTCGCTTCGTCCGGGAAACGCTCGGGTCTAATACATTTGGAAGGTGGAGTATTGGACCCAGAAACATCACCTTCTCGCCTGCTCTTGCCGGTGTCCCTTCATGTAGGCACTTCTCCTCAGTCAACCCTTGCATACCTGGATTCCGGGGCTGCCGGCAATTTCATGGATTGGAGAACTGCTTCTTCTATGAAGCTTACCCTTTCACCTCTCACTACCCCATTGGTAGTCTCGGCAATTGATGGCACTGTTCTCCCAGGGGGCCCTATTCGCTTCCAGACGCTACCCATTAGGATGTCGGTAGGGATTCTCCACCAGGAGTGGATATCCTTTCTTATTCTACCCAAGGCCTCTACCCCAGTTGTATTGGGCCTCCCTTGGCTACAGCTCCACTCTCCACATGTGGACTGGGTCTCTGGGCAGATCCTGGCCTGGGGTTCCTCATGTTTCTCGTCGTGTCTTCTCAAGGTGACCCCCAAGGAGAGTCTTCCGGTTGCTGCCACTTCTGTTTCTTCTGATCTTCCCGCCGCATACAGCGATTACCGGGATGTGTTCTGTAAAAAATCAGCTGAGGTGCTTCCTCCCCACAGGTCTTTTGACTGTGCTATTGATCTTGTCCCCGGAGCAACTCTACCCAGGGGTCGTACCTACCCTCTGTCCATCCCAGAGACCCAGGCCATGTCGGAGTATGTAGCAGAGAATCTGGAGAGAGGGTTCATCCGGAAATCCTCATCGCCTGCAGGGGCAGGGTTCTTTTTTGTTGCCAAAAAGGATGGTACCTTAAGACCCTGCATCGATTATCGGGGTTTAAATGCGGTTACTATTAAAAATCGATACCCCTTACCCTTAATATCTGAGCTATTCGATAGGTTGAAGGGTGCCTCCATTTTCACCAAGTTGGATCTCAGAGGCGCGTACAATCTCATTCGAATACGGGAGGGTGACGAATGGAAGACTGCATTTAACACTAGAGACGGGCATTACGAATATCTGGTGATGCCTTTTGGTCTGTGTAATGCTCCAGCCGTGTTTCAAAACTTTGTCAATGAAATCTTCAGAGATCTGCTGTACCAGTTTGTTGTCATCTATCTGGATGACATTCTGATCTTTTCTGAAAATCTGCTCGTCCACAGAAACCATGTCCGCACTGTACTTCAACGTCTTAGAGAGAACAATCTCTATGCCAAGCTGGAGAAATGTTCCTTTGAATGTTCTGAGGTCCTGTTTTTGGGGTGCTTTGTCTCATGTTCGGGGCTTCGTATGGACCCTGGGAAGGTCTTGGCTATCACCAACTGGCCTCTTCCTGCTAGCCTCAAGGCCACACAGCGCTTTCTTGGCTTCACTAATTATTATAGGCAGTTCATAAGGAATTACTCTTCCATTGCCGCGCCTATTATCGCTTTGACCAAGAAGGGTGTGAATGCCAGAGACTGGCCTCCCGAAGCTGTCTCTGCATTTCACAACCTGAAACAGGCCTTTGTTTCTGGCCCCCTCTTGAGGAGACCAAATCCTGGGAATGCATTTTTTATTGAAGTGGACGCTTCCTCAATGGGGGTGGGAGCTGTGCTTCTTCAAATCTTTGAGAAGAGACGCCAACCATGTGCGTTCTTCTCCAAAAAAAATTCTCAGGCAGAGAGGAATTATGCCATCGGTGATCGGGAACTTCTCGCAATTAAATTGGCGTTAGAGGAGTGGCGTCATCTCTTGGAGGGTTCCCCTCACTCCATAACGATCTTTACCGATCACAAGAATTTACAGTATCTACAGAATGCTAACCGTCTGAATCCTAGACAGGCCAGGTGGAGTCTCTTCTTTGCCCGTTTTAATTTCACGATTACCTACAAACCTGGTTCCTGCAACGGTCGGGCTGATGCGCTCTCTAGGTCATTTGACACTTTGGACGAGGAGTCCGCCCCTGAACCTGAGCCGATCATTCCCACCTCATGCATTGTTGCCCACTCTACCACCCTGAAGTCTAAAATTCCGCCTGGTAAGACCTTTGTCCCCACTGGGCTAAGAGCTAAGATCCTTCGTTGGGGACATGATTCCAAGGTGGCAGGGCATTCTGGATTCCTCCGATCCTTCCTACTCATCAGTCGTCACTACTGGTGGCCTAATCTCCGCTCAGACGTCAAAGACTACGTTAAAGCTTGTCATGTCTGTGCTCAGTCCAAATCCTCCACACAAGCTCCTGCTGGTCTCCTCATGCCCTTGCCTATTCCTAAGGAACCCTGGGCCCATATTGCCATGGATTTTATCACCGATCTCCCACTGTCTGAGAATAATACAGTCATTTGGGTGGTAATCGATCGATTCTCCAAGATGGCTCATTTTGTTCCTCTTCCTGGTCTTCCTTCTGCCCCTGCCTTGGTTCCCATTTTCATTCGAGAAATTCTCCGCCTACATGGGGTCCCTTCTCATATTGTTTCCGACAGGGGAGTCCAATTCACGTCTCGTTTTTGGAGAGCCTTTTGCAAATCCCTCAATATTGTCTTGGATTTTTCTTCTTCTTACCATCCCCAATCCAATGGACAGACTGAGAGGGTTAATCAGGAGTTAGAGGTCTTTCTTCGCACCTTTGTGTCTTCTCACCATGACGATTGGTCCTCTCTACTCCCGTGGGCAGAATTCTCCCATAACAATCATGTGAATACCAGTTCGCAGAAGACACCCTTTTTCACAGTTTATGGAAAACACCCTCAACTTCCTCTTCCTATGATCTGTTCTCCAGACATTCCAGCTTTGGCTTCGGTTCAGGAGTCTCTCAATTCCGTTTGGGGTCACGTTCATGATTCCCTCCGGGCAGCTGCTGAAAAATTCAAAGGCTTTGCCGACCGCCGCAGGCGTAAACCGCCTTCTCTTCAGCCAGGGGACAAAGTCTGGCTCTCTACCAGGAACATCAAGCTCCGAGTTCCTTCTCTGAAGTTTGCTCCACGATTCATCGGTCCATACACGGTAACTGCTAAACTGAATCCGGTTTGTTTCAAACTCCAGATTCCTAAGAGCCTTAAAATCACTAACTCCTTTCATGTTGCTCTTCTAAAGCCTTTAGTCCTCAATAAATTCTCTCGTCCTCTTCCTACCGTGGCGCCTGTCTCTGAGGATAATCAGGAGTACGAGATCAGTCAAATTCTGGACTCCCGACTCTGTAAAGGCGTTCTTCAGTACCTCGTTCATTGGAAAGGGTTTGGTCCTGAGGAGAGGTCTTGGATCACTGCATCTGAGGTCTTTGCACCTCGTCTGTTAAAGGAGTTTCATCTGAAGTTTCCCTCTAAACCTGGGCCCAGGCGGGGAAGGGGGAGGCCTCGTAAGAGGGAGGGTACTGTCATGGATATGCATTAATGTCTGTCTGCCATCTTACCTTCCTCCTCATGTGTTCATCTAGAGACCAGACCTCCTTCACCTGGCTTCCTTTATAATCTCCTCCCAGCCTGACTCCACCCCAGGCCCTATCACTGAACACTATATTAACCTGTGCACTGCAAGCCTGCTTTGCTGATCAACGTGTTTGTTAGGCATTGTGTGTTTGGGTTCCTGCCTGCCGTGTGCTACGTCTGTCTCTCTGTTACGTTATTGGCTTGTCCCCGACCATCCCTGTCTGCTCGTGACCCTTGACCTTCGGCTCGTTCTTCGTTATCCTTGTCTGCTTGTGGCCCCTGACCTTCGGCTTGTTATTCGGTTCTCTCTATCGTGTGCTGCTGCTTCCCCTTATCCTACGGGGCGTGAGCTAGGAAACTCCAGGGGCCGCGACCTGGTCCCAGCCTGCAGCGTAACATCCTCACCACTAGAGGCCCTGGAGAAGACCAGCTGGGTCTTAGACTCCGCGCCCTGGGGAATCTTGGCTCTCGCTTCCGTTGGGATCCCGGTTGTGCTCCTCTGGTCCCGCTTTCCACAACCACCCAGTTTCCTATCCACAGAAGCCAGCCATAGGGTTCACTACCTCGCGGTGCACTCCTGTCCCCCTACGGTGTGCATCTGTCACCTGGCCACAGGTGACCCTGACAATATCCATTCAACTCTCCCCACTGGAACGTATGTTGACCGACTCCTCTCACACCAAGCTAGTTTCTACATATTATAGGTCCCTTCTGCATTCCACGACTCAAAGGCTGAGCAAGACGGCTGCCAGCTGGAGAGCTGATATTCCTGAGCTGACGGAGGAAATCTGTCAGGAGCTTTTGCCCCTCCAGGTTCCCCTCTGTCATCTCTTCTCGTGATAAAGTAATACAAACAAAATTGTTATACAGATCCTACTTTACTCCATGCTTACTATTTAAACTGAATAGATTGCCCTCTGCATTGTGCTCTCGTTGAGGCATGGCTGATGGCACGTTCTTTCATTTAATGTGGGAGTGTGCTCCGATCAGGCAGTTCTGGTCGGAGGTCACGGCCTTCATTAGTTCATTAACACAATTACTTAATGTATGTAATCCTCTAAGGTGTTTACTGGGCTATTTTGATGATCAGAGGCGTAACTAGAAACCTCTGGGCCCCGGTGCAAGAAATCACGAAGGGCCCCCCCGAAAAAGCATGATTTTGATACTTTTTTTTTGAGGGGGTGGCAACGGCGGTAGTTGAGGGGGGATGGCAGCTGTGTTACTTGAGGGGGGTGGCAGTGGTGGTGCCATCCTCTCCCACCACCACCTGTGCCTCTTACTGATCCCATCCTCCCACCACTGATTTCATCCCTATCCCCCCATCACCTCTGTTATAGAAGTAATGGGGGGATAGGGATGAGATCAGTGGTGGGAGGATGGGATCAGTAAGAGGCACAGGTGGTGGAGGTTGGAATCGATTGCTCAGCTCTGCAAAATGTCAAATCAATCGATTCTCCAAAAATTCCGTTCGATCGGTCACGGTGCCTTCTAATCTCCCGCCAGGATGCCTTCTTGCCTCATGGGTAGACGGTACAGGTATTCCACACAGAGAGGAAAGCTCCTCCCTCGCCTTCTCTCATTGGTGTCAGCATGTCTGCTGACTTAATTTTTCAGTGTCTGCCCCCAGTCTCAGCGCTGCCTCTGCCCAGGCCCAGATTTACTCCCTTTGTCGCCCCAAGACCAGGTCCTTCAATACCTCCCCCCACACACACACACACCATCACATAAGGGGACTCCCCAGAGAGCCCCCCTTACATCAGGGTCCCCAGAGAGCCTCCCCCTTACATCAGGGTCCCCATAGAGCCCCTCATTACACCAGGGTCCCCAGAGAGCCCCCCTTACACCAGGGTCCCCAGAGAGCCCCCTCACACCAGGGTCCCCAGAGAGCGCCCCTCACACCAGGATCCCTAGAGAGCCCCCCCTTACACCAGGGTCCACATAGAGCTCCCCCTTACACCAGGGTCCACATAGAGCTCCCCCTTACACCAGGGTCCACATAGAGCTCCCCCTTACACCAGGGTCCACATAGAGCTCCCCCTTACACCAGGGTCCACATAGAGCTCCCCCTTACACCAGGGTCCCCATAGAGCTCCCCCTTACACCAGGGTCCCCATAGAGCTCCCCCTTACACCAGGGTCCACATAGAGCTCCCCCTTACACCAGGGTCCACATAGAGCTCCCCCTTACACCAGGGTCCACATAGAGCTCCCCCTTACACCAGGGTCCACATAGAGCTCCCCCTTACACCAGGGTCCCCATAGAGCCCCCCCCTTACACCAGGGTCCCCATAGAGCCCCCCCCTTACACCAGGGTCCACATAGAGCTCCCCCTTACACCAGGGTCCACATAGAGCTCCCCCTTACACCAGGGTCCACATAGAGCTCCCCCTTACACCAGGGTCCACATAGAGCTCCCCCTTACACCAGGGTCCACATAGAGCTCCCCCTTACACCAGGATCCCCAGAGAGCCCCCCCTTACACCAGGGTCCACATAGAGCTCCCCCTTACACCAGGGTCCACATAGAGCTCCCCCTTACACCAGGGTCCACATAGAGCCCCCTTACACCAGAATCCCTAGAGAGCCCCCCCTTACTCCAGGGTCCACATAGAGCTCCTCCTTACACCAGGGTCCACATAGAGCTCCCCCTTACACCAGGGTCCACATAGAGCTCCCCCTTACACCAGGGTCCACATAGAGCCCCCCCCCCTTACACCAGGGTCCACATAGAGCCCCCCCTTACACCAGGGTCCACATAGAGCCCCCCCTTACTCCAGGGTCCACATAGAGCTCCTCCTTACTCCAGGGTCCACATAGAGCTCCTCCTTACACCAGGGTCCACATAGAGCCCCCCCTTACACCAGGATCCCTAGAGAGCCCCCCCCCTTACTCCAGGGTCCACATAGAGCCCCCCCTTACACCAGGGTCCCCATAGAGCCCCCCCTTACACCAGGGTCCACATAGAGCTCCCCCTTACACCAGGGTCCACATAGAGCTCCCCCTTACACCAGGATCCCCAGAGAGCCCCCCCTTACACCAGGATCCCTAGAGAGCCCCCCCTTACTCCAGGGTCCACATAGAGCCCCCCCTTACACCAGGGTCCCCATAGAGCCCCCCTTACACCAGGATCCCCAGAGAGCCCCCCCTTACACCAGGATCCCCACAGATCCCCCCCCTTACACCAGGGTCCACATAGAGCTCCCCCTTACACCAGGGTCCACATAGAGCTCCTCCTTACACCAGGGTCCACATAGAGCTCCCCCTTACTCCAGGGTCGCCATAGAGCCCCCCTTACACCAGGATCCCCAGAGAGCCCCCCCCTAACATTAGTGTCCCAAGAGGCCCCCTTCCTTACATTAGTGTCCCCAGAAAGACCCCCCTCTTACATCAGGGTCCCCAAACAGCTGACTCCCCCCTTGCAGGGGTTCCCCTGTACCTGGCTGGTGGAGGTGGGAGGTGGCGATTGGCAGCTCTATGGTGTCCACAGGCAGGGGGGTCTTGCTGAGGCTAGTAGTTCTATCTCTGAATCATGTATACAGCAGAGGGGGGAGGGGCCTCCCAGGCATCAGCAACATTGTACAAGCAGAGTGAAAGTGAAACTAATACCTGCCCGGGTCAGAGGCCCCTCCCCTCCCCTCTCCTCTGTATACACACTGACACTCGAGAGAGAGAGAGTAATACAAGCCCCAGGGAGATCCCTGCCCACACAGGCACCATAGAGCTGCTGAACGCCGCCCCTGCATCCACTGGCGGGCGGTGGGCGGGCCTCTCACACGGGCGGCGAGCGGGCCCCCCGGACTTCACAACTACAGGGCCCAGTCGCAAATGCGACTGCTGCGACCCTGAAAATTCCGCCACTGTTGATGATGATAGTATATCCGAGAATACACAAACATTTCTGAGAATAGTATTGTTTTATGCTAAGAAAGCAATAACCTTCCATTGGAAGTCTCCATCCTTGCCCACTATTGCCTTCTGGCTCACAAATATTAACTATACTGTATCATTATACAAACTGACATATGAGGCTAGAGGGTGTCCGAAAAAATTCAGGAAGGTTTGTGCCTACTGGGTTGATTCCGAGAGCTCTGTCTCTCCTGCTCCTTAAAAATGTTACTGAATATTATCTTCCTGATATATGCCAATTGTTTACCAGCTTTCTAAAAGACATTTTTTGCACTGTACTGGATTGGGCGATGTTCGTTTTACGAGTGTCTGTTTGTTGTCTATTGTATGTCTTGTTTTGAAAAAAAACATAATAAAAATTTACCTTTAAAAAAGTATAGTGACAACTGCCCAAGTATCAAATATGCCCAAAATATAATGAGAAAGTAACTTTTTCTGAACCAGCCTGTTGCGCCTGCAATTACGTTTAGAACTGCGAGAGGTTTTTTTGTGCACTGCGCCGGTTCACTGCGCCGGCAAAATCTTAGTAAATGTCAAGGCACGTAAATGCATTTGCATAAGTTGAACAGGTGCTCCCCTTAAACTTGCCGTTATATACCAGTCCCTGCACAAAATGACATTTCTAAAGGGAAAAAAAAAAGGCATTTAAAAGTACTCGCGGCTATAATTGAATTGTCGGCTCCCGGCAATACAGAGAAAAGTCATTGAAAGTCTTTGAAAAAAAAAATGCATACCAGGCCCTTAAGGGTTTGGTATGGATTTTAAGAGGACCTCTGCGCCAAACTTAAAAAAAATGGCGTGGGGGTCCCCCTAAAAATCCACACCACACCCTTATCCGAGCACGCAACCTGGCAGGCCGCAGGAAAAGAGGGAGCGCCCCCCCCTCCTGAACTGTACCAGGCCACATGCCCTCAACATGGGGAGGATGCTTTGGGGGTCTGGACCCCAAAGCACCATGTCCCCATGTTGATGGGGACAAGGGCCTCATCCCCACAGGAGAAGACATTAATAAAGGAATTGTCAAAAACCGGCTATTGTAATTTTTAACATTTTTGACACTTTTTTTTGTGAAATGGTAGGGGGCATTTGTACCCCATTACCATTTCACACAGGGGGGGCCAGGACCTGGGGGTCCCCTTTGTTAAAGGGGGCTTCCAGATTTCGATAAGCCCCCCGCCCGCAGACCCCCACAACCACCGGGCAAGGGTTGTGGGGATGAGGCCCTTGTCCCCATCAACATGGGGACATGGAGCTTTGAGGGGTCACAGACCCCCAAAGCATCCTCCCCATGTTGAGGGCATGTGGCCTGGTACGGTTCAGGTTTTTTTGATGCATGAAAAACGCAAAGAAAGTTGATCACAATAATGCCAATGGCATAGTTCAAACCACTGCAGTCCGTTCCAGTGTGTTTCAGAAAAGAAAAAAAAAATGGTCATGCTGCATTTTTTATGTACAGAACTGAACTAGACCGCAGTAAAACACATCAAAAACGCACCGAAACGTACCAAAAACACACTGGAATGCACCGGAACGCACCTAAATGCACCAAAGACGCACTGCAACACACTTGTCCTTATTAGGGCCAGTTCACACCAGACGCAGTTCCGTTCAGTTCCGTGTGCTTTTTTTCTGCACAAAATGCATGCACAGTATTTTCCATGTATTCCAATGGCTCTAGTTGGCTCTAGTTTACACCATGCAGTCAGTTTCCGGTCAGTTTCTGCATGCATTGTGCATGCATTTTTAGTGCAAAAAAATGTGCACGAAACTGAACGGAACTGCGTCTGGTGGGAACTGGCCCTTAAGGTTAAGTGAAAAGAGGGGAAAAAAAGCACTGGACCGCATCAAAAACGCGCCAAAAACACATCAAAAATGCACTGAAACGCGTCAAAAATGCGCATGCAGAAAAGCATCTGGAATGCACCCAGACTACGTTTCTATGGTGTGAACTGGCCCTTAGGAGGCCAATTCACACCATAGAAACGCAATCCGGATGCGTTCCAGGTGCTTTTTTTTAATGCGCGTTTTTGATGCGTTCCAGTGCATTTTTGGTACGTTTTTGATGCAGTCCAGTGCTTTTTTTCACCCCTCTTTTTTATTAACCATAGATAAGGACAAGTGTGTTCCAGTGCGTTTTTGGTGCATTTAGGTGCGTTCCAGTGCGTTTTTGATGTGTTTTTCAGCACTGGAACAAACACTGCCATTTACAACCATATAACCAACTTTCCATGAATTTTTGATGCATAAAAACGCAATGGACTGCATGTGGTGTGAAATGGCCCTTAGGTAATTTGGCATATTTAAAGGCACTTCTCCTTGTTTTGTTTTTAGTGTTGTCCAAATTGGTGACATTGATATATATCCCTTTGGGTGGGACCTGGGCCCCCATTTTAAGGCCAATAACTAGAAGATAAGCCAGCCAAGTGGGGACTAGCAAAATTAACAAGTCAGTTCCCATAGACTGCAATGGTATTTGTTGTATAACCTTTGCCCATGTTAGGCTCTTTGTT
This sequence comes from Rana muscosa, assembly GCA_029206835.1. NCBI lineage: Eukaryota > Metazoa > Chordata > Amphibia > Anura > Ranidae > Rana > Rana muscosa. The sequence continues at coordinate 58,272,827 of CM055117.1, read as the reverse complement.
TGCTCCCCGGACCGGGGGTGTTTGTCCCATCTCTAATTTTGTAGCATGCTGGATGATGTGCTTAATTTTGGACAGGGGGGGGGGCTTATTTTCTGCTAGCTGCATTTGTGTTGGTCTGAGCATGCTCAGGGACTTAGGCCTCGTACACACGACCGATTTTCTCGTCGTAAAAAACACATCGTTTTTTTCGACGAGATTTTTGTTAAGCTTGTCGATTTTCTTGTCAAGCTTTCTATGCGTACACACTGACATTTCCCAATTTCCTCGTTGTTCTCCGCGCTCACGTCCAGCACGTACGACGGCACTATAAAGGGGAAGATCTTTTTTCTTGGCGCCACCCCTTGGGCTGCTTTTGCTGATCTCGTGTTACCGCGTGTGAAGTAAAAGTTTGGGAAGAGACGATTCGCGCTTTTCAGTCTTCGTACTTTTCAGATCGTTTTCTGCGGTTCAGTTTGTGCTTGTGGGTTCGTATCTTGACTTTCAGGGCGTCTAGGCAGGTCGTATCTGTTTTACAGTGCGTTCTTGCCTGTTCGTTTCTGATTTTCAGTTCGTTATTCATAGGCCTTGCTGTTCTAAAGTGCGTTCTGTTCTGTACGTTCTGATAAGACGACCGTTTCTTATTAGCCATGTCGCCTGGACGTTCTCGTCGTCGAGTTCGTGCTGTGCGTGCGCTTGGTGTTGGTCTGCTTGTTTTGGACCAAGACCAGTCCATGAATGGTGTGAGGAGGAGTTCATGGACCAAGAATTGGTTGCTCCAGCGGGACCAATTCTGCCATATGCCTCTGCTGCGGGAGATCGTCGAGAATAGTGATGAGCCGAACACCCCCGGATTCGGTTCGCACCAGAACCCGCGAACGGACCGAAAGTTCGTACGAACATTAGAACCCTATTAAATACAATGGATGCGAACGTTCAAATTCTAAAGTGCTAATTATAACAACTATTATGCATGTTATTGTCCTAAAAAGGGTTTGGGAACCCGGGTTGTGCACCAGGGGACATGTATCAATGCAAAAAGAAGTTTTAAAAACGGTCGTTTTTCGGGAGCAGTCATTTTAATGATGCATAAAGTGAAAAAAAAAAAGTCAAATATTCCTTTAAATATCGTACCTGGGGGGTGTCTAAAGTATGCCTGTGAAGTGCCACGTGTTTCCCGTGTTTAGAACTGTCCCTGCACAAAATGACACTTCTAAAGGAAAAAAAAGCCATTTAAAACTGCTTGCGGCTTTAATGTAATGTCTGGTCCCGGTAATATGGATGAAAATCTTTAAGAAAAATGGCATAGCTACCCCATGACCCCCCCCCCCCTACCCCAGCCCATTACCAGCCCCTTTGGGTCTTGTATGGATATTAAGGGGAACCCCGCACATAAAATAAAAAAGGCCCTATATACTCTGAACAGCCGTATACAGGCGGTGCATACAAGACAGGGACTGTAGGTTTGTTCTTATGTAGAATCTGTTTGTAATTTTGAACAGGTACATTGTTTAAGTGTAGCTCCAGCCCAAAAATCTATTTTTAAACTTTTTGGAAAACATAGGTAAGGGTTATCACCCCTGTAACATTTGTTTTGCTGTCTGTGCCCCTGTTCAGAACATTTCACCTCACTTTCCGTCCCAATGACAACTGTTTTTGAAATGTGGTGTTTTTCTTGAAACAAGGATTGGTGATAAAGCATCAGTACAGAGGAGACACCTTTCTCCCATATTAATTCTTACAGGAGAGAATTTTCCTTCCAAGGGGTAGATTTCCTCTCACTTCCTGTTGTCTTCTTGCGTTTGCAAGTAGGAGTCGTTTGTAAGTTGGATGTTTGAAAGTAGGGACCTGCCGTATATACTCTGCAGAAATAGGCCCCTTAGTTGTTGGTGTTGGCACAACACTGTAAGCACTCACAGTTACTCTTGGTTGGTGCTGGAACGCCCTGCTGTCAACTATTATATCAGGAATTTTAATTACATATAATTGTTGAACAGTGGTAGTAAAAATTGGGCCTTTGATGGTGGTGCTGGTGCCACAACACTGTAAGCCCTGACAGTTACTCTTGGTGGGTGCAGCAATGGGCCCTGCTGTGAATTATTAGATCAAGAATTGTAATTGCATGCCCCTGTTGAACAGGGGCTGAAAAATTGTGCCTTTCGTGGTGGTGGTGGTGGTGTTGCCACAACACTGTAAGCCCTCAGAGTTACTCTTGGTGGGTGCAGGAATGGGCCCTGCTGTGAATTATTAGATCAAGAATTGTAATTACATGCCCCTTTTGAACAGGGGCTGAAAAATTGGGCCTTTCGTGGTGGTGGTGGTGGTGGTGGTGGTGGCGTTGCCACAACACTGTAAGCCCTCAGAGTTACTCTTGGTGGGTGCAGGAATGGGCCCTGCTGTGAATTATTAGATCAAGAATTGTAATTACATGCCCCTTTTGAACAGGGGCTGAAAAATTGGGCCTTTCGTGGTGGTGGTGGTGGTGGCGTTGCCACAACACTGTAAGCCCTCAGAGTTACTCTTGGTGGGTGCAGCAATGGGCCCTGCTGTGAATTATTAGATCAAGAATTGTAATTACATGCCCCTGTTGAACAGGGGCTGAAAAATTGGGCCTTAGGCACTGGTGGCACAACACTACAACCCCTCACAGATACTGTACTTGGAGCACAGCAATGAGCCCTGTTGCAAAGTATTGCTTCAAAAATTGTAATGACACGCCCCTGTTAAACAGGGGCTTGAAAAATTGGGCCTTAGGCACTGGTGCCACAACACTCCAACCCCTCACAGATACTGTACTTGGAGCACAGCAATGAGCCCTATGGCAAATTATTGCTAAAAAAATTGTAATTACACACCCCTGTAAAACAGGGGCTGAAAAATTGGGCGTTAGGCACTGGTGGCGGCACCCATAAACAAAAATGATCTTCCAAGCTATCATCATCAATCGTATCATTGAGGACTCGGAGGAGGAGGATAGCCAGTCAACATAACAGCACAGGCACTCAGCATCAGCATCAGTCTTGAAGGGATGTGACATGTTAAAATCAATTAGTCTGTTATATCAGCATCAGGTGTGTGGTAGCTGGTGGTGATCCAAGACTGGTTCATCTTGATGAAAGTCAGTCGATCAACCCTGTGATCCGTGACAAATCCTCCAGCAGCACTGAATGTGCGTTCCGAAAGAACGCTGGATGCAGGACAGGCCAGTAGCTCAATTGCATACTGTGCAAGCTCTGGCCAGTGATCCATCCTCAAGACCCAGTAAGCCAGAGGATTTTCGGTGGGGAAGGTGTCCAAGTCTGACCTTGCCCCTAGATATTCCTGCACCATGTTTATCAGACGCTGGCGATGGTTGCTGGAACCGATCATACTTTGGGGCTGCGGACTAAAGAATTGTCTGAACGCATCGGTCAGACGGCCACCTTCCCCACCGCTCCTTCTTTGACTGGCCGAAGCCTCAGCAACTCGTTGTCCAGGACCAGGAGTTTGTAACCTCCCAGTCTCTGGGAACGCGTTGCACAGACCTTTCTGCAAGGCCTCCCGGAGTTGTCTCATCCTCTGCTCCCTCTGCGACGGTAACATAAGGTCCGCAACCTTACCCTTGTACCGTGGATCAAGGAGAGTGGCCAGCCAGTAATGGTCCCTCTCCTTGATCCGAAGAATACGAGGATCCTTCCGCAGACTTTGCAGGATCAGGGAGGCCATGCAGCGTAGGTTTGCTGAGGCATTCGCTCCGGAGTCCTCTGGGTCACTAAGGACGACATGATCCGCAACCACCTCCTCCCAGCCACGTACAAGTCCACTGGTTTCTTGGGACTGTAAATCATCCCTAAAAGACTGCTGCTGATGATGCTGAGTGCCAGCCTCCACCTCCATGCTGACACAATCCTCCTCCTCCTCCTCCTCCTCCTCCTCCTCTTCCTGTGCGATGGGTGGGACAGAAGGAACACTGTCTGGGTAAAGGGGGCCTTGAGAGGCAAGGAAGTCCTCCTCTTCCTGCCTCTGTTCTGCCTCAAGTGCCCTGTCCATTATTCCACGTAGCGTGTGCTCCAACAGGTGGACAAGAGGTACAGTGTCACTGATGCATGCACTGTCACTGCTCACCATCCTCGTGGCCTCCTCAAATGGTGCCAGGACAGTGCATGCATCCCTGATCATGCCCCACTGGCGTGGAGAAAAAAAACCAAGCTCCCCTGACCCTGTCCTGGTGCCGTAGTCGCACAGGTACTCATTGATGGCCCTCTGCTGCGTGTGCAGCCGCTGCAGCATGGCCAACGTTGAGTTCCACCTGGTGGGCATGTCACATATAAGGCGGTTCTTGGGCAGGTTCAACTCCTTTTGCAGCTCAGCCAGGCGAGCACTGGCATTATAAGATCTGCGGAAATGCACACAGACTTTCCTGGCCTGCCTCAGGACATCCTGTAAGCCCGGGTACCTGCCCAAGAACCGCTGCACCACCAGGTTAAGGACGTGAGCCACACAGGGCACATGGGTCAGTTGTCCCTGTCGGAGGGCGGAGAGGAGGTTGGTGCCATTGTCGCAAACCACCATTCCTGGCTTAAGCTGGCGTGGCGTCAACCACCTCTCGGCCTGGCCCTGCAGAGCAGACAGGACCTCTGCCCCAGTGTGGCTTCTGTCCCCCAAACACACCAGCGCAAGCACGGCATGGCATCTTTTTGCCTGCGTACTTGCGTAGCCCCTTGAACGGCTACGGAGCACCGCTGGTTCATAGGACAAACCACAGGAAGAAGCCATGGAGGAAGAAGAAGAGGAGGGGGTGGAGGAGAGAGGTGTGTCACAACCAGTAGTAGCATTTTGGAGGCGTGGCGGTGGAACAACCTCCAACACTACTGCACCTTGTCCTGCATCCTTCCCAGCTGCCAAAAGAGTGACCCAATGGGCCGTGAAAGAAAGGTAACGTCCCTGTCCATGCCTGCTGGACCATGAGTCAGCGGTAATATGCACCTTACCGCTGACCGCCCTGTCCAGCGAGGCCAAGACATTGCCTTCCACATGCCGGTAGAGAGCCGGAATAGCCTTCCGTGAGAAAAAGTGGCGTTTGGGAACCTGCCACTGAGGAACCGCACATTGCACAAACTCACGGAAGGGGGCCGAGTCTACCAACTGAAAAGGCAGCAGTTGAAGCGCTAGCAATTTAGCCAAGCTAGCATTCAACCGCTGGGCATGTGGATGGCTGGGAGTGAACTTCTTTCGACGGTCCAGCAGCTGGGGCAGGGAAATTTGCCTGCTAGAATCGGACGTCGGTGTACTGCTAGCAGAGTGGCCGCAAGTACTTGGCTGTGACACACCTAATTCTACACCTTCATTCCTCTCAGTGCATGTTTCAGAGAGGACTGAAGTTATAGTGGGGTTGGAGATCCCAGCTGATGCGGTGCAAGGAGAGGTCCGCTTTGTTCTTTGGTGTGGGTCTTTGAGGTAGGCTTGCCAACGAGCTGCATGGCAGGTCAACATATGTCTGGTCAGGCATGTGGTACCCAAGCGGCTGATGTTTTGGCCACGCGATATACGCTTGAGACATATGTTGCAAACAGCAGCTGTGCGATCTGATGCACTAGCCTCAAAAAAGGCCCACACCAAAGAACTTTTTGAATGACGGGCAGAGGCAGCGCCCTGCACAGGCGGAGCTCTGCGGTGTGATTCCGTCGGTGTACTGCCCTTACGCTGGCCACCAAAGGGCATCCTGCCTCGTTGGAGATGTGCCTCCTCCTCATCCTCCTCCTCCTCCTCTCTCCTATTAGGCACCCACGTGGAGTCAGTGACCTCATCATCCCCTCCCTCCTCATCACTGGAGCCAATCTGGCAGTATGCTGCAGCTGCTGGAACATGACTGCCAGATTGGTGTCCTTCTTGAGCATCCCCTCTGTCTGCTCTCACGCTACTGCCTTCCTGTAGCTGGGTTTCATCATCAGACCCTTCGAAACGCTGGGCATCCTCCTGGAGCATGTACCCAACACTGTTCTCAAACAGTTCGGGGGACTCCTCAGGAGGAGGACATGGTGGGTCTAGGGAAGGAGTGACTGATGATGAGTCTGACATTGATACCAGGGAAGAGGACGCTTTGGCAGCTGCTTTGCCAGTACCCTGAGCCTGGGTGAGAGAGGATGAGGAGGAGGAGGAGGGCTTGGTCATCCACTCTACCAAGTCTTCGGCATGATGTGGCTCAACATGTCCAGCTGCCGAAAAGAAGGACAAGCGTGTCCCATGGCCATGTGCTGATGACAATGCACCGCGTCCACGACCAGCACTGTTGCCCCCAGACACAGAGCCTGCTTGCCCTCTTTTATTGCCTCCTGACTGTCTGCCTCTCCTTGTTTGCCTTCCAGACATTCTAATAGATGGCCTGCAGGGAGATGGGAAAAAAGCAATAAGGGCTACCTTCAGGTGTCCTTCTCTGTCCCTTTACTTAAGGATTTCTAAATATGGTTGAGGATGATTGCTTTTGCACAGAATAGCACAACGACAATTTCCCTGACTGTCCAAAAAACAAGGATTTCAAAGATGGTTGATGAGGAATGCTTTAGCACAGTATAGCACAAGGAGAATTTCCCTCACTGTCCTTCCCTGTCCCTAGAAACAAGGATTATCACAGTGAAAGAAACTGACACTCTTCCTACCTATAGTTTTCTGTCCCTAGAAAAAATGTTTTTTTAAAGCACACTATAGCACAAGGAGAATTTCCCTCACTGTCCTTCCCTGTCCCTAGAAACAAGGATTATCACAGTGAAAGAAACTGACACTCTTCCTACCTATAGTTTTCTGTCCCTAGAAAAAATGTTTTTTTAAAGCACACTATAGCACAAGGAGAATTTCCCTCACTGTCCTTCCCTGTCCCTAGAAACAAGGATTATCACAGTGAAAGAAACTGACACTCTTCCTACCTATAGTTTTCTGTCCCTAGAAAAAATGTTTTTTTAAAGCACACTATAGCACAAGGAGAATTTCCCTCACTGTCCTTCCCTGTCCCTAGAAACAAGGATTATCACAGTGAAAAAAACTGACACTCTTCCTACCTATAGTTTTCTGTCCCTAGAAAAAATGTTTTTTTAAAGCACACTATAGCACAAGGAGAATTTCCCTCACTGTCCTTCCCTGTCCCTAGAAACAAGGATTATCACAGTGAAAGAAACTGACACTCTTCCTACCTATAGTTTTCTGTCCCTAGAAAAAATGTTTTTTTAAAGCACACTATAGCACAAGGAGAATTTCCCTCACTGTCCTTCCCTGTCCCTAGAAACAAGGATTATCACAGTGAAAGAAACTGACACTCTTCCTACCTATAGTTTTCTGTCCCTAGAAAAAATGTTTTTTTAAAGCACACTATAGCACAAGGAGAATTTCCCTCACTGTCCTTCCCTGTCCCTAGAAACAAGGATTATCACAGTGAAAGAAACTGACACTCTTCCTACCTATAGTTTTCTGTCCCTAGAAAAAATGTTTTTTTAAAGCACACTATAGCACAAGGAGAATTTCCCTCACTGTCCTTCCCTGTCCCTAGAAACAAGGATTATCACAGTGAAAGAAACTGACACTCTTCCTACCTATAGTTTTCTGTCCCTAGAAAAAATGTTTTTTTAAAGCACACTATAGCACAAGGAGAATTTCCCTCACTGTCCTTCCCTGTCCCTAGAAACAAGGATTATCACAGTGAAAGAAACTGACACTCTTCCTACCTATAGTTTTCTGTCCCTAGAAAAAATGTTTTTTTAAAGCACACTATAGCACAAGGAGAATTTCCCTCACTGTCCTTCCCTGTCCCTAGAAACAAGGATTATCACAGTGAAAGAAACTGACACTCTTCCTACCTATAGTTTTCTGTCCCTAGAAAAAATGTTTTTTTAAAGCACACTATAGCACAAGGAGAATTTCCCTCACTGTCCTTCCCTGTCCCTAGAAACAAGGATTATCACAGTGAAAGAAACTGACACTCTTCCTACCTATAGTTTTCTGTCCCTAGAAAAAATGTTTTTTTAAAGCACACTATAGCACAAGGAGAATTTCCCTCACTGTCCTTCCCTGTCCCTAGAAACAAGGATTATCACAGTGAAAGAAACTGACACTCTTCCTACCTATAGTTTTCTGTCCCTAGAAAAAATGTTTTTTTAAAGCACACTATAGCACAAGGAGAATTTCCCTCACTGTCCTTCCCTGTCCCTAGAAACAAGGATTATCACAGTGAAAGAAACTGACACTCTTCCTACCTATAGTTTTCTGTCCCTAGAAAAAATGTTTTTTTAAAGCACACTATAGCACAAGGAGAATTTCCCTCACTGTCCTTCCCTGTCCCTAGAAACAAGGATTATCACAGTGAAAGAAACTGACACTCTTCCTACCTATAGTTTTCTGTCCCTAGAAAAAATGTTTTTTTAAAGCACACTATAGCACAAGGAGAATTTCCCTCACTGTCCTTCCCTGTCCCTAGAAACAAGGATTATCACAGTGAAAGAAACTGACACTCTTCCTACTGTGAGGGGGTTAACTCGGTAGCGGGTGTGTGTGACCCCCTGGTTGGGCTCCCCACACAAAAACAGGGCCAGCAGACGGAGGTTGTGGTTTTCAAAATCAAAAGGTGCGGTTTATTTCTCTATGTACAGTGACAAAACACAGCAAAGCCAAAAAGAAACATAAACAAAATAAATCCTGGTCAGTTTGACCTCTGACTAAACATGCAGGTTTCCTAAACTAACAACTGGGATCAGCCTGGTGCTGTCCTAGTCCCTAAGTCCCTGGTTTAGTAAAAGTCCAAACAAATAGCCACACAGGCTTTGCCTCACCGCACAGGGGTTCACTCTCCCTAGACAGTCCACACAGGTCTGGTTCCAGGCATGAGCTAACACCTAATGAATCTGGGAGTTCTTATAGAGGCCTAAATGAGCTGACAAGCTTCAGCTGGTCTCATCAACTCCCTGCCTCACGACGCCCAGCACTCTCCCTAGAGGTATGAGTCATTCATGAGCCCACTAGCCTCAGCTGGGCTTCATCAACTCCCTAGTTGTATAAGTCGGCATAAAGCCTGAATCTGGGAGAAATATATCTACCCCCCTGGATGCAACCAGGTGACTTTACCTTCCTGCTGTCACATACCCCCCCCCCTCTTGTTTTAACCTTGGGGTTGGAACACCAGCAATCAGGCATTCATGTACTCGAGACAAAGCATCCACATTCCCCATTTGAACGCCAGGGCGATGCTTTACTGTGAAGTTGAATTCCTGTAGGGCCAGGAACCACCTATTCACTCTTCTATTTGTCTCCTTGTTTTGAGCCATCCACTTTAACGGAGCGTGATCCGTAACCATGTCAAAGTGCCTACCTAGCAGATAGTACCGAAGGGAATCTAGAGCCCACTTCACCGCTAAACACTCCTTTTCAACCGTGGCGTAATTTACCTCATGGGACTTCAACTTCCTGCTGAGGTAAATGACTGGGTGCTCTTCCCCGTTCCAGACCTGGGACAATACTGCTCCTAACCCCACATCTGACGCATCACTTTGTACGACAAAGTCTTTAGAGAAGTCGGGTGAGTACAACACTGGCTGGCTACATAAGGCTTGTTTCAAGAATTGGAATGCTGCCTCCGCCTCGGGGGTCCATTTAATCATGACCGACCCTTTCCCTTTCGTCAGGTTGGTTAGGGGCACAGCCTTAGAAGCAAAGTGGGGAATGAAGCGCCGATAATAACCCGCGATTCCCAGAAAGGCTCGTACCTGCTTCTTGCTGTTGGGACGTGGCCAACTCTGGATGGCCTCGACTTTGTTGAGTTGGGGTTTTATTACTCCCCTGCCAATGGTGTACCCAAGATATTTGGCCTCCTCCTGCCCAATGGTACACTTCTTGGGGTTAGCCGTAAACCCCGCTTCCCGGATAGAGTCTAGGACTGCTTGCACTTTTGGCAGATGTGAGGCCCAATCTGTGCTATGGACAATTACGTCATCCAGGTAAGCCGCAGCATACTTCCGATGGGGCCTCAGTATCTGGTCCATTTTCCGCTGGAATGTGGCCGGCGCATTCTGTAACCCGAACGGCATTCTCTTATATTGGAACGCCCCGTCTGGGGTTACAAATGCGGTTTTCTCTTTGGCCGACTTGGCCAGGGGAATTTGCCAATACCCTTTTGTGAGGTCAAGAGTCGTCATGTATCGGGCTGTTCCCAGCCGGTCGATCAACTCATCTATACGTGGCATGGGGTAGGTGTCAAATTTTGTAACTTTGTTCAACTGACGAAAATCGTTACAAAATCGCCAGCTCCCATCCGGTTTAGGCACCAACACAATGGGACTAGACCAATCACTTTGGGACTCCTCTATCACCCCTAAGTTCAGCATTTTCTGTACTTCCTCCCGTATTGCCTCCCGTCGGGCCTCTGGGATCCGATAGGGTTTTAACTTCACCCTTTCACCGGGCGGGGTAATAATATCATGCTCTACCCCAGATGTTTGTCCCGGCAGCTCAGAGAACACCTCCTTGTTGCGAAGCACAAACTCCTTAACCTCCTGTTGTTGGGGTTGTGACAAGGTGGCTGCTATTCCAACCTCCGGAATCACGCAACCAGTTTGAGCTGGTGACCAAGTTTCTGCGACTAGGGACTCTCTATCCCTCCAGGCTTTCAACAGATTAACGTGATATATCTGTTCGGGCTTTCGCCTTCCTGGTTGTCTGACCTTGTAATTCACTTCGCTCACTTTTTCCATTATCTCGTAGGGGCCTTGCCATTTGGCAAGGAATTTACTTTCAACCGTAGGGACAAGTACCAATATCCTATCCCCCGGGGAAAAGGTACGGGTCTTTGCTCCACGGTTGTACACTCTCTGCTGTGCCAACTGCGCTTGGGCCAAATGTTCCTTCACGATGGGCATTACCTGTGCAATTCGATCTTGCATCAGGGCGACATGCTCAATCACACTCCTGTGGGGAGAACTCTCACTTTCCCAAGTTTCCTTGGCAATATCCAACAGCCCTCTTGGGTGTCTCCCATACAGTAACTCAAAGGGGGAGAATCCCGTAGAGGATTGGGGCACCTCCCTAATAGCAAACATCAAATAAGGAAGTAGACAGTCCCAATCCTTTCCATCTCTATCCACCACTTTCTTCAACATTTGTTTTGGGGTTTTGTTGAATCTTTCAACCAGCCCATCGGTTTGGGGGTGATACACAGATGTACGCAATTGCGTCACTTTGAGCAATTTACACAGCTCTTTCATAACCCGGGACATAAAGGGTGTACCTTGGTCCGTAAGCAGTTCTTTACAAATACCCACCCGGCTAAAAACAAGAGATAGCTCTTTGGCTATGGTTTTGGCCGAGGTATTTCTGAGAGGGATCGCTTCTGGATAACGGGTGGCATAGTCCATTATAACCAATATGTACTGGTGCCCCCTAGCGGACTTGATTATAGGACCTACCAAATCCATTGCGATTCTCTCAAACGGGACCTCAATGATGGGTAGAGGGACCAGCGGGCTACGGAAATGTGGCATCGGGGCCGACCTCTGACACACAGGGCAGGAGGAACAATAATTTTCTATGTCCTTCATCACCCCAGGCCAATAGAATCTCTGTAATACCCTCTCTCGGGTTTTCTCTGTCCCCAGATGACCTCCAAGAATGTGCCCATGGGCCAACTCCAACACCAACTTCCTGTAAGGTTTGGGCACCACAAGCTGCTCAACGGTTTCTTCTGCCCTTTTTGCCACCCGATACAGTAGGTCCTTCTCTACGCTGAAGTATGGGTAAGTGCAGGTATTATCTGGGTTCACTAACTCGCCATCTATTTCCACTACGTTTTCCCGTGCCTTTATTAGGGCGGGGTCTTTTAACTGTTCTGTGGCAAAATTTTCCCTGTGAACCTCCAGATCAGAAAACTCCACAGACGGTAGGTTTTCGTCTGAGGAGGTGGGCTCCTCTCCAGTTTCTTGAGTCTCCCCTGCCAATACTGACAAGGGAAATTCTGGAGAGTCCTCACCACTCTCAGAGGAGTTCTGGCTATCACATTCCTGGTACATAGGAGCACCAGTGGGGGGCTCAGGATCATCCCACAGTTCCCAGAACTTCGGAAAATCCCTTCCCACAATGGCATCATGCGGTAATTGAGATACTAACCCCACTGGATGAGAGAGGGTACCTTTGGGGGTCTTGAAACATACTGTAGTCACTGGATACTCTCGGGTGTCCCCATGCACACAAATAACAGCTACCTTGCTATTCCCAGAGACCTCTGTTTTAACTAATTCAGCCTTTATCAGGGTCACAAGGCTACCTGAATCCAGTAATACCACAACATTTCTACCATTAATACACATTTTGCATAAATGTTTCTCAGTTCCCCGAATGGCAGTGCATGCGACTGTCGCACACAGCGACTGACGTCTGTCCATCAGAAAGTCACATTGCATGGGTTCCTCCACAACCGGGCAATTTGCTGCAATATGTCCCGCTTGCCGGCAGCGGTAGCAAACAATCCATTTGGCTGCCTCTTGAGCCCCTGACTTCCCAGGCTGTTCTCGCCAAACTTTGGGTAGAGCTCCCACCCTCTCACTCTCTCCACCCTCACCCCTTGGAATCCTCTTATCCGCCCCTGGGGATGGTCTGGTCTTAGGGTGGAAAGTCCGAGAGTCTCTGGAAGAGGCCGTCAGGTTCTCTGTAGCCAAGTATTTCTCTACACGATCCACAAGACCACCGGCCGTCTCTGGGTCTCCATGGCTTACCCACTTTTGGATGGCAGTAGGAAGAGCTCTCAAAAACCGATCCATTACAACACGTTCCACAATCTCTGGTGCGGACAAAGTCTCTGGCTGTAGCCACTTCCTGCTCAGGTGAATGAGATCATACATTTGAGACCTGGGGGGTTTTCCAAGCTGGAAAGTCCAGTTATGCACACGCTGAGCCCGGACAGCCAGGGTGACACCCAGCCTTGCCAATATTTCAGCTTTTAGCATCACATAGTCTTTTGCTTGGTCAGGCTCTAGGTCATAGTAAGCCTTCTGCGATTCACCAGTTAACAGAGGAGCCACCAGTCCAGCCCACTGCTCCTCAGGCCACTTTTCTCTTTCAGCAGTCCTTTCAAATGTGGTCAAAAATACCTCTGGATCATCCTCTCCAGTCATTTTTGTCAATAAACGACTCACCCCAAAGGACGCGGTATTAGTGGGACGGCTTTCCTCACTGGTCTGCGGACGTTGCTGCATTACTGCTTCCATTTGTTGTAGTCTCTGCTCTTGCTTCTGTAACAGGTCTATGAAGCGGGCCTCAGATTGCTGCTGGGCTTGTTGATGAGCTTGCTGCTGGGCTGCAAGGCTCCTTTGCAAACCTGCATTTGTCTGCTGTTGATTGGCATTTGCTAGAGCCAGCTGTTTCAGTATCTCCTCCATGCTGGCTTAAAAAAAACTGCCACTGGTTCTCCACCAACTGTGAGGGGGTTAACTCGGTAGCGGGTGTGTGTGACCCCCTGGTTGGGCTCCCCACACAAAAACAGGGCCAGCAGACGGAGGTTGTGGTTTTCAAAATCAAAAGGTGCGGTTTATTTCTCTATGTACAGTGACAAAACACAGCAAAGCCAAAAAGAAACATAAACAAAATAAATCCTGGTCAGTTTGACCTCTGACTAAACATGCAGGTTTCCTAAACTAACAACTGGGATCAGCCTGGTGCTGTCCTAGTCCCTAAGTCCCTGGTTTAGTAAAAGTCCAAACAAATAGCCACACAGGCTTTGCCTCACCGCACAGGGGTTCACTCTCCCTAGACAGTCCACACAGGTCTGGTTCCAGGCATGAGCTAACACCTAATGAATCTGGGAGTTCTTATAGAGGCCTAAATGAGCTGACAAGCTTCAGCTGGTCTCATCAACTCCCTGCCTCACGACGCCCAGCACTCTCCCTAGAGGTATGAGTCATTCATGAGCCCACTAGCCTCAGCTGGGCTTCATCAACTCCCTAGTTGTATAAGTCGGCATAAAGCCTGAATCTGGGAGAAATATATCTACCCCCCTGGATGCAACCAGGTGACTTTACCTTCCTGCTGTCACACTACCTATAGTTTTCTGTCCCTAGAAAAAATGTTTTTTAAAAGCACACTATAGCACAAGGAGAATTTCCCTCACTGTCCTTCCCTGTCCCTAGAAACAAGGATTATCACAGTGAAAGAAACTGACACTCTTCCTACCTATAGTTTTCTGTCCCTAGAAAAAATGTTTTTTTAAAGCACACTATAGCACAAGGAGAATTTCCCTCACTGTCCTTCCCTGTCCCTAGAAACAAGGATTATCACAGTGAAAGAAACTGACACTCTTCCTACCTATAGTTTTCTGTCCCTAGAAAAAATGTTTTTTTTAAAGCACACTATAGCACAAGGAGAATTTCCCTCACTGTCCTTCCCTGTCCCTAGAAACAAGGATTATCACAGTGAAAGAAACTGACACTCTTCCTACCTATAGTTTTCTGTCCCTAGAAAATTTTTTTTTTTAAAGCACACTATAGCACAAGGAGAATTTCCCTCACTGTCCTTCCCTGTCCCTAGAAACAAGGATTATCACAGTGAAAGAAACTGACACTCTTCCTACCTATAGTTTTCTGTCCCTAGAAAAAATGTTTTTTTAAAGCACACTATAGCACAAGGAGAATTTCCCTCACTGTCCTTCCCTGTCCCTAGAAACAAGGATTATCACAGTGAAAGAAACTGACACTCTTCCTACCTATAGTTTTCTGTCCCTAGAAAAAATGTTTTTTTAAAGCACACTATAGCACAAGGAGAATTTCCCTCACTGTCCTTCCCTGTCCCTAGAAACAAGGATTATCACAGTGAAAGAAACTGACACTCTTCCTACCTATAGTTTTCTGTCCCTAGAAAAAATGTTTTTTTAAAGCACACTATAGCACAAGGAGAATTTCCCTCACTGTCCTTCCCTGTCCCTAGAAACAAGGATTATCACAGTGAAAGAAACTGACACTCTTCCTACCTATAGTTTTCTGTCCCTAGAAAAAATGTTTTTTTAAAGCACACTATAGCACAAGGAGAATTTCCCTCACTGTCCTTCCCTGTCCCTAGAAACAAGGATTATCACAGTGAAAGAAACTGACACTCTTCCTACCTATAGTTTTCTGTCCCTAGAAAAAATGTTTTTTTAAAGCACACTATAGCACAAGGAGAATTTCCCTCACTGTCCTTCCCTGTCCCTAGAAACAAGGATTATCACAGTGAAAGAAACTGACACTCTTCCTACCTATAGTTTTCTGTCCCTAGAAAAAATGTTTTTTTAAAGCACACTATAGCACAAGGAGAATTTCCCTCACTGTCCTTCCCTGTCCCTAGAAACAAGGATTATCACAGTGAAAGAAACTGACACTCTTCCTACCTATAGTTTTCTGTCCCTAGAAAAAATGTTTTTTTAAAGCACACTATAGCACAAGGAGAATTTCCCTCACTTTCCTTCCCTGTCCCTAGAAACAAGGATTATCACAGTGAAAGAAACTGACACTCTTCCTACCTATAGTTTTCTGTCCCTAGAAAAAAATGTTTTTTTAAAGCACACTATAGCACAAGGAGAATTTCCCTCACTGTCCTTCCCTGTCCCTAGAAAACAAGGATTATCACAGTGAAAGAAACTGACACTCTTCCTACCTATAGTTTTCTGTCCCTAGAAAAAATGTTTTTTTAAAGCACACTATAGCACAAGGAGAATTTCCCTCACTGTCCTTCCCTGTCCCTAGAAACAAGGATTATCACAGTGAAAGAAACTGACACTCTTCCTACCTATAGTTTTCTGTCCCTAGAAAAAATGTTTTTTTAAAGCACACTATAGCACAAGGAGAATTTCCCTCACTGTCCTTCCCTGTCCCTAGAAACAAATTATCACAGTGAAAGAAACTGACACTCTTCCTACCTATAGTTTTCTGTCCCTAGAAAAAATGTTTTTTTAAAGCACACTATAGCACAAGGAGAATTTCCCTCACTGTCCTTCCCTGTCCCTAGAAACAAGGATTATCACAGTGAAAGAAACTGACACTCTTCCTACCTATAGTTTTCTGTCCCTAGAAAAAATGTTTTTTTAAAGCACACTATAGCACAAGGAGAATTTCCCTCACTGTCCTTCCCTGTCCCTAGAAACAAGGATTATCACAGTGAAAGAAACTGACACTCTTCCTACCTATAGTTTTCTGTCCCTAGAAAAAATGTTTTTTTAAAGCACACTATAGCACAAGGAGAATTTCCCTCACTGTCCTTCCCTGTCCCTAGAAACAAGGATTATCACAGTGAAAGAAACTGACACTCTTCCTACCTATAGTTTTCTGTCCCTAGAAAAAATGTTTTTTTAAAGCACACTATAGCACAAGGAGAATTTCCCTCACTGTCCTTCCCTGTCCCTAGAAACAAGGATTATCACAGTGAAAGAAACTGACACTCTTCCTACCTATAGTTTTCTGTCCCTAGAAAAAATGTTTTTTTAAAGCACACTATAGCACAAGGAGAATTTCCCTCACTGTCCTTCCCTGTCCCTAGAAACAAGGATTATCACAGTGAAAGAAACTGACACTCTTCCTACCTATAGTTTTCTGTCCCTAGAAAAAATGTTTTTTTAAAGCACACTATAGCACAAGGAGAATTTCCCTCACTGTCCTTCCCTGTCCCTAGAAACAAGGATTATCACAGTGAAAGAAACTGACACTCTTCCTACCTATAGTTTTCTGTCCCTAGAAAAAATGTTTTTTTAAAGCACACTATAGCACAAGGAGAATTTCCCTCACTGTCCTTCCCTGTCCCTAGAAACAAGGATTATCACAGTGAAAGAAACTGACACTCTTCCTACCTATAGTTTTCTGTCCCTAGAAAAAATGTTTTTTTAAAGCACACTATAGCACAAGGAGAATTTCCCTCACTTTCCTTTCCTGTCCCTAGAAACAAGGATTATCACAGTGAAAGAAACTGACACTCTTCCTACCTATAGTTTTCTGTCCCTAGAAAAAATGTTTTTTTAAAGCACACTATAGCACAAGGAGAATTTCCCTCACTGTCCTTCCCTGTCCCTAGAAACAAGGATTCGCACAGTAAAACACACTGACACTCTCCCTACCTATAGTTTTCTGTCCCTAGAAAAAATGTTTTTTTAAAGCACACTATAGCACAAGGAGAATTTCCCTCACTGTCCTTCCCTGTCCCTAGAAACAAGGATTATCACAGTGAAAGAAACTGACACTCTTCCTACCTATAGTTTTCTGTCCCTAGAAAAAATGTTTTTTTAAAGCACACTATAGCACAAGGAGAATTTCCCATCACTGTCCTTCCCTGTCCCTAGAAACAAGGATTATCACAGTGAAAGAAACTGACACTCTTCCTACCTATAGTTTTCTGTCCCTAGAAAAAATGTTTTTTTAAAGCACACTATAGCACAAGGAGAATTTCCCTCACTGTCCTTCCCTGTCCCTAGAAACAAGGATTATCACAGTGAAAGAAACTAACACTCTTCCTACCTATAGTTTTCTGTCCCTAGAAAAAATGTTTTTTTAAAGCACACTATAGCACAAGGAGAATTTCCCTCACTGTCCTTCCCTGTCCCTAGAAACAAGGATTATCACAGTGAAAGAAACTGACACTCTTCCTACCTATAGTTTTCTGTCCCTAGAAAAAATGTTTTTTTAAAGCACACTATAGCACAAGGAGAATTTCCCTCACTGTCCTTCCCTGTCCCTAGAAACAAGGATTATCACAGTGAAAGAAACTGACACTCTTCCTACCTATAGTTTTCTGTCCCTAGAAAAAATGTTTTTTTAAAGCACACTATAGCACAAGGAGAATTTCCCTCACTGTCCTTCCCTGTCCCTAGAAACAAGGATTATCACAGTGAAAGAAACTGACACTCTTCCTACCTATAGTTTTCTGTCCCTAGAAAAAATGTTTTTTTAAAGTACACTATAGCACAAGGAGAATTTCCCTCACTGTCCTTCCCTGTCCCTAGAAACAAGGATTATCACAGTGAAAGAAACTGACACTCTTCCTACCTATAGTTTTCTGTCCCTAGAAAAAATGTTTTTTTTAAAGCACACTATAGCACAAGGAGAATTTCCCTCACTGTCCTTCCCTGTCCCTAGAAACAAGGATTATCACAGTGAAAGAAACTGACACTCTTCCTACCTATAGTTTTCTGTCCCTAGAAAAAATGTTTTTTTAAAGCACACTATAGCACAAGGAGAATTTCCCTCACTGTCCTTCCCTGTCCCTAGAAACAAGGATTATCACAGTGAAAGAAACTGACACTCTTCCTACCTATAGTTTTCTGTCCCTAGAAAAAATGTTTTTTTAAAGCACACTATAGCACAAGGAGAATTTCCCTCACTGTCCTTCCCTGTCCCTAGAAACAAGGATTATCACAGTGAAAGAAACTGACACTCTTCCTACCTATAGTTTTCTGTCCCTAGAAAAAATGTTTTTTTAAAGCACACTATAGCACAAGGAGAATTTCCCTCACTGTCCTTCTCTGTCCCTAGAAACAAGGATTATCACAGTGAAAGAAACTGACACTCTTCCTACCTATAGTTTTCTGTCCCTAGAAAAAATGTTTTTTTAAAGCACACTATAGCACAAGGAGAATTTCCCTCACTGTCCTTCCCTGTCCCTAGAAACAAGGATTATCACAGTGAAAGAAACTGACACTCTTCCTACCTATAGTTTTCTGTCCCTAGAAAAAATGTTTTTTTAAAGCACACTATAGCACAAGGAGAATTTCCCTCACTGTCCTTCCCTGTCCCTAGAAACAAGGATTATCACAGTGAAAGAAACTGACACTCTTCCTACCTATAGTTTTCTGTCCCTAGAAAAAATGTTTTTTTAAAGCACACTATAGCACAAGTAGAATTTCCCTCCCTGTCCTTCCCTGTCCCTAGAAACAAGGATTATCACAGTGAAAGAAACTGACACTCTTCCTACCTATAGTTTTCTGTCCCTAGAAAAAATGTTTTTTTAAAGCACACTATAGCACAAGGAGAATTTCCCTCACTGTCCTTCCCTGTCCCTAGAAACAAGGATTATCACAGTGAAAGAAACTGACACTCTTCCGACCTACAGTTTTCTGTCCCTAGAAAAAATGTTTTTTTAAAGCACACTATAGCACAAGGAGAATTTCCCTCACTGTCCTTCCCTGTCCCTAGAAACAAGGATTATCACAGTGAAAGAAACTGACACTCTTCCTACCTATAGTTTTCTGTCCCTAGAAAAAATGTTTTTTTAAAGCACACTATAGCACAAGGAGAATTTCCCTCACTGTCCTTCCCTGTCCCTAGAAACAAGGATTATCACAGTGAAAGAAACTGACACTCTTCCTACCTATAGTTTTCTGTCCCTAGAAAAAATGTTTTTTTAAAGCACACTATAGCACAAGGAGAATTTCCCTCACTGTCCTTCCCTGTCCCTAGAAACAAGGATTATCACAGTGAAAGAAACTGACACTCTTCCTACCTATAGTTTTCTGTCCCTAGAAAAAATGTTTTTTTAAAGCACACTATAGCACAAGGAGAATTTCCCTCACTGTCCTTCCCTGTCCCTAGAAACAAGGATTATCACAGTGAAAGAAACTGACACTCTTCCTACCTATAGTTTTCTGTCCCTAGAAAAAATGTTTTTTTAAAGCACACTATAGCACAAGGAGAATTTCCCTCACTGTCCTTCCCTGTCCCTAGAAACAAGGATTATCACAGTGAAAGAAACTGACACTCTTCCTACCTATAGTTTTCTGTCCCTAGAAAAAATGTTTTTTTAAAGCACACTATAGCACAAGGAGAATTTCCCTCACTGTCCTTCCCTGTCCCTAGAAACAAGGATTATCACAGTGAAAGAAACTGACACTCTTCCTACCTATAGTTTTCTGTCCCTAGAAAAAATGTTTTTTTAAAGCACACTATAGCACAAGGAGAATTTCCCTCACTGTCCTTCCCTGTCCCTAGAAACAAGGATTATCACAGTGAAAGAAACTGACACTCTTCCTACCTATAGTTTTCTGTCCCTAGAAAAAATGTTTTTTTAAAGCACACTATAGCACAAGGAGAATTTCCCTCACTGTACTTCCCTGTCCCTAGAAACAAGGATTATCACAGTGAAAGAAACTGACACTCTTCCTACCTATAGTTTTCTGTCCCTAGAAAAAATGTTTTTTTAAAGCACACTATAGCACAAGGAGAATTTCCCTCACTGTCCTTCCCTGTCCCTAGAAACAAGGATTATCACAGTGAAAGAAACTGACACTCTTCCTACCTATAGTTTTCTGTCCCTAGAAAAAATGTTTTTTTAAAGCACACTATAGCACAAGGAGAATTTCCTTCACTGTCCTTCCCTGTCCCTAGAAACAAGGATTATCACAGTGAAAGAAACTGACACTCTTCCTACCTATAGTTTTCTGTCCCTAGAAAAAATGTTTTTTTAAAGCACACTATAGCACAAGGAGAATTTCCCTCACTGTCCTTCCCTGTCCCTAGAAACAAGGATTATCACAGTGAAAGAAACTGACACTCTTCCTACCTATAGTTTTCTGTCCCTAGAAAAAATGTTTTTTTTAAAGCACACTATAGCACAAGGAGAATTTCCCTCACTTTCCTTTCCTGTCCCTAGAAACAAGGATTATCACAGTGAAAGAAACTGACACTCTTCCTACCTATAGTTTTCTGTCCCTAGAAAAAATGTTTTTTTAAAGCACACTATAGCACAAGGAGAATTTCCCTCACTGTCCTTCCCTGTCCCTAGAAACAAGGATTTGCACAGTAAAACACACTGACACTCTCCCTACCTATAGTTTTCTGTCCCTAGAAAAAATGTTTTTTTAAAGCACACTATAGCACAAGGAGAATTTCCCTCACTGTCCTTCCCTGTCCCTAGAAACAAGGATTATCACAGTGAAAGAAACTGACACTCTTCCTACCTATAGTTTTCTGTCCCTAGAAAAAATGTTTTTTTAAAGCACACTATAGCACAAGGAGAATTTCCCTCACTGTCCTTCCCTTTCCCTAGAAACAAGGATTATCACAGTGAAAGAAACTGACACTCTTCCTACCTATAGTTTTCTGTCCCTAGAAAAAATGTTTTTTTAAAGCACACTATAGCACAAGGAGAATTTCCCTCACTGTCCTTCCCTGTCCCTAGAAACAAGGATTATCACAGTGAAAGAAACTGACACTCTTCCTACCTATAGTTTTCTGTCCCTAGAAAAAATGTTTTTTTAAAGCACACTATAGCACAAGGAGAATTTCCCTCACTGTCCTTCCCTGTCCCTAGAAACAAGGATTATCACAGTGAAAGAAACTGACACTCTTCCTACCTATAGTTTTCTGTCCCTAGAAAAAATGTTTTTTTAAAGCACACTATAGCACAAGGAGAATTTCCCTCACTGTCCTTCCCTGTCCCTAGAAACAAGGATTATCACAGTGAAAGAAACTGACACTCTTCCTACCTATAGTTTTCTGTCCCTAGAAAAAATGTTTTTTTAAAGCACACTATAGCACAAGGAGAATTTCCCTCACTGTCCTTCCCTGTCCCTAGAAACAAGGATTATCACAGTGAAAGAAACTGACACTCTTCCTACCTATAGTTTTCTGTCCCTAGAAAAAATGTTTTTTTAAAGCACACTATAGCACAAGGAGAATTTCCCTCACTGTCCTTCCCTGTCCCTAGAAACAAGGATTATCACAGTGAAAGAAACTGACACTCTTCCTACCTATAGTTTTCTGTCCCTAGAAAAAATGTTTTTTTTAAAGCACACTATAGCACAAGGAGAATTTCCCTCACTGTCCTTCCCTGTCCCTAGAAACAAGGATTATCACAGTGAAAGAAACTGACACTCTTCCTACCTATAGTTTTCTGTCCCTAGAAAAAATGTTTTTTTAAAGCACACTATAGCACAAGGAGAATTTCCCTCACTGTCCTTCACTGTCCCTAGAAACAAGGATTATCACAGTGAAAGAAACTGACACTCTTCCTACCTATAGTTTTCTGTCCCTAGAAAAAATGTTTTTTTAAAGCACACTATAGCACAAGGAGAATTTCCCTCACTGTCCTTCCCTGTCCCTAGAAACAAGGATTATCACAGTGAAAGAAACTGACACTCTTCCTACCTATAGTTTTCTGTCCCTAGAAAAAATGTTTTTTTAAAGCACACTATAGCACAAGGAGAATTTCCCTCACTGTCCTTCCCTGTCCCTAGAAACAAGGATTATCACAGTGAAAGAAACTGACACTCTTCCTACCTATAGTTTTCTGTCCCTAGAAAAAATGTTTTTTTAAAGCACACTATAGCACAAGTAGAATTTCCCTCCCTGTCCTTCCCTGTCCCTAGAAACAAGGATTATCACAGTGAAATAAACTGACACTCTTCCTACCTATAGTTTTCTGTCCCTAGAAAAAATGTTTTTTTTAAAGCACACTATAGCACAAGGAGAATTTCCCTCACTGTCCTTCCCTGTCCCTAGAAACAAGGATTATCACAGTGAAAGAAACTGACACTCTTCCTACCTATAGTTTTCTGTCCCTAGAAAAAATGTTTTTTTAAAGCACACTATAGCACAAGGAGAATTTCCCTCACTGTCCTTCCCTGTCCCTAGAAACAAGGATTATCACAGTGAAAGAAATGTCAGGGTCACCTGTGGCCAGGTGACAGATGCACACCGTAGGGGGACAGGAGTGCACCGCGAGGTAGTGAACCCTATGGCTGGCTTCTGTGGATAGGAAACTGGGTGGTTGTGGAAAGCGGGACCAGAGGAGCACAACCGGGATCCCAACGGAAGCGAGAGCCAAGATTCCCCAGGGCGCGGAGTCTAAGACCCAGCTGGTCTTCTCCAGGGCCTCTAGTGGTGAGGATGTTACGCTGCAGGCTGGGACCAGGTCGCGGCCCCTGGAGTTTCCTAGCTCACGCCCCGTAGGATAAGGGGAAGCAGCAGCACACGATAGAGAGAACCGAATAACAAGCCGAAGGTCAGGGGCCACAAGCAGACAAGGATAACGAAGAACGAGCCGAAGGTCAAGGGTCACGAGCAGACAGGGATGGTCGGGGACAAGCCAATAACGTAACAGAGAGACAGACGTAGCACACGGCAGGCAGGAACCCAAACACACAATGCCTAACAAACACGTTGATCAGCAAAGCAGGCTTGCAGTGCACAGGTTAATATAGTGTTCAGTGATAGGGCCTGGGGTGGAGTCAGGCTGGGAGGAGATTATAAAGGAAGCCAGGTGAAGGAGGTCTGGTCTCTAGATGAACACATGAGGAGGAAGGTAAGATGGCAGACAGACATTAATGCATATCCATGACAGTACCCTCCCTCTTACGAGGCCTCCCCCTTCCCCGCCTGGGCCCAGGTTTAGAGGGAAACTTCAGATGAAACTCCTTTAACAGACGAGGTGCAAAGACCTCAGATGCAGTGATCCAAGACCTCTCCTCAGGACCAAACCCTTTCCAATGAACGAGGTACTGAAGAACGCCTTTACAGAGTCGGGAGTCCAGAATTTGACTGATCTCGTACTCCTGATTATCCTCCGAGACAGGCGCCACGGTAGGAAGAGGACGAGAGAATTTATTGAGGACTAAAGGCTTTAGAAGAGCAACATGAAAGGAGTTAGTGATTTTAAGGCTCTTAGGAATCTGGAGTTTGAAACAAACCGGATTCAGTTTAGCAGTTACCGTGTATGGACCGATGAATCGTGGAGCAAACTTCAGAGAAGGAACTCGGAGCTTGATGTTCCTGGTAGAGAGCCAGACTTTGTCCCCTGGCTGAAGAGAAGGCGGTTTACGCCTGCGGCGGTCGGCAAAGCCTTTGAATTTTTCAGCAGCTGCCCGGAGGGAATCATGAACGTGACCCCAAACGGAATTGAGAGACTCCTGAACTGAAGCCAAAGCTGGAATGTCTGGAGAACAGATCATAGGAAGAGGAAGTTGAGGGTGTTTTCCATAAACTGTGAAAAAGGGTGTCTTCTGCGAACTGGTATTCACATGATTGTTATGGGAGAATTCTGCCCACGGGAGTAGAGAGGACCAATCGTCATGGTGAGAAGACACAAAGGTGCGAAGAAAGACCTCTAACTCCTGATTAACCCTCTCAGTCTGTCCATTGGATTGGGGATGGTAAGAAGAAGAAAAATCCAAGACAATATTGAGGGATTTGCAAAAGGCTCTCCAAAAACGAGACGTGAATTGGACTCCCCTGTCGGAAACAATATGAGAAGGGACCCCATGTAGGCGGAGAATTTCTCGAATGAAAATGGGAACCAAGGCAGGGGCAGAAGGAAGACCAGGAAGAGGAACAAAATGAGCCATCTTGGAGAATCGATCGATTACCACCCAAATGACTGTATTATTCTCAGACAGTGGGAGATCGGTGATAAAATCCATGGCAATATGGGCCCAGGGTTCCTTAGGAATAGGCAAGGGCATGAGGAGACCAGCAGGAGCTTGTGTGGAGGATTTGGACTGAGCACAGACATGACAAGCTTTAACGTAGTCTTTGACGTCTGAGCGGAGATTAGGCCACCAGTAGTGACGACTGATGAGTAGGAAGGATCGGAGGAATCCAGAATGCCCTGCCACCTTGGAATCATGTCCCCAACGAAGGATCTTAGCTCTTAGCTCAGTGGGGACAAAGGTCTTACCAGGCGGAATTTTAGACTTCAGGGTGGTAGAGTGGGCAACAATGCATGAGGTGGGAATGATCGGCTCAGGTTCAGGGGCGGACTCCTCGTCCAAAGTGTCAAATGACCTAGAGAGCGCATCAGCCCGACCGTTGCAGGAACCAGGTTTGTAGGTAATCGTGAAATTAAAACGGGCAAAGAAGAGACTCCACCTGGCCTGTCTAGGATTCAGACGTTTAGCATTCTGTAGATACTGTAAATTCTTGTGATCGGTAAAGATCGTTATGGAGTGAGGGGAACCCTCCAAGAGATGACGCCACTCCTCTAACGCCAATTTAATTGCGAGAAGTTCCCGATCACCGATGGCATAATTCCTCTCTGCCTGAGAAATTTTTTTGGAGAAGAACGCACATGGTTGGCGTCTCTTCTCAAAGATTTGAAGAAGCACAGCTCCCACCCCCATTGAGGAAGCGTCCACTTCAATAAAAAATGCATTCCCAGGATTTGGTCTCCTCAAGAGGGGGCCAGAAACAAAGGCCTGTTTCAGGTTGTGAAATGCAGAGACAGCTTCGGGAGGCCAGTCTCTGGCATTCACACCCTTCTTGGTCAAAGCGATAATAGGCGCGGCAATGGAAGAGTAATTCCTTATGAACTGCCTATAATAATTAGTGAAGCCAAGAAAGCGCTGTGTGGCCTTGAGGCTAGCAGGAAGAGGCCAGTTGGTGATAGCCAAGACCTTCCCAGGGTCCATACGAAGCCCCGAACATGAGACAAAGCACCCCAAAAACAGGACCTCAGAACATTCAAAGGAACATTTCTCCAGCTTGGCATAGAGATTGTTCTCTCTAAGACGTTGAAGTACAGTGCGGACATGGTTTCTGTGGACGAGCAGATTTTCAGAAAAGATCAGAATGTCATCCAGATAGATGACAACAAACTGGTACAGCAGATCTCTGAAGATTTCATTGACAAAGTTTTGAAACACGGCTGGAGCATTACACAGACCAAAAGGCATCACCAGATATTCGTAATGCCCGTCTCTAGTGTTAAATGCAGTCTTCCATTCGTCACCCTCCCGTATTCGAATGAGATTGTACGCGCCTCTGAGATCCAACTTGGTGAAAATGGAGGCACCCTTCAACCTATCGAATAGCTCAGATATTAAGGGTAAGGGGTATCGATTTTTAATAGTAACCGCATTTAAACCCCGATAATCGATGCAGGGTCTTAAGGTACCATCCTTTTTGGCAACAAAAAAGAACCCTGCCCCTGCAGGCGATGAGGATTTCCGGATGAACCCTCTCTCCAGATTCTCTGCTACATACTCCGACATGGCCTGGGTCTCTGGGATGGACAGAGGGTAGGTACGACCCCTGGGTAGAGTTGCTCCGGGGACAAGATCAATAGCACAGTCAAAAGACCTGTGGGGAGGAAGCACCTCAGCTGATTTTTTACAGAACACATCCCGGTAATCGCTGTATGCGGCGGGAAGATCAGAAGAAACAGAAGTGGCAGCAACCGGAAGACTCTCCTTGGGGGTCACCTTGAGAAGACACGACGAGAAACATGAGGAACCCCAGGCCAGGATCTGCCCAGAGACCCAGTCCACATGTGGAGAGTGGAGCTGTAGCCAAGGGAGGCCCAATACAACTGGGGTAGAGGCCTTGGGTAGAATAAGAAAGGATATCCACTCCTGGTGGAGAATCCCTACCGACATCCTAATGGGTAGCGTCTGGAAGCGAATAGGGCCCCCTGGGAGAACAGTGCCATCAATTGCCGAGACTACCAATGGGGTAGTGAGAGGTGAAAGGGTAAGCTTCATAGAAGAAGCAGTTCTCCAATCCATGAAATTGCCGGCAGCCCCGGAATCCAGGTATGCAAGGGTTGACTGAGGAGAAGTGCCTACATGAAGGGACACCGGCAAGAGCAGGCGAGAAGGTGATGTTTCTGGGTCCAATACTCCACCTTCCAAATGTATTAGACCCGAGCGTTTCCCGGACGAAGCGAGCAGGAGTCACGAAAATGACCCTTGCCCCCACAATAGAGGCACAAGCCCAGAGTTCTGCGCCTAGCACGTTCTTCGGGGGTTAGTCTGGTCCGGCCCAGCTGCATAGGTTCTTCAGCAGGTAGAGGATGCTCCACGGAATGAAGGGAGGGGAGCTCAGACTGGCTAGGACCCAGAGAGTGCTGGCGTCTTTTTTCTAAGGACCTCTCTTGAAAACGAATGTCGATCTGGTTGCATAATGAAATTACATCGTCCAGACCGACGGGAATGGCTCTTCCCGCTAATTCGTCTTTCACTCGGTCAGAGAGGCCATGTAAAAAGGTAGCGACCAGGGCCTCATTATTCCAGCTCAATTCAGCTGTGTGGATACGGAACTGAAGAGCATATTGCCCCACTGAACTAGATTCTTGGCGAAGACGTAAGACAGCACTAGCCGCTGAAGAAGCCCGAGCCGGCTCTTCGAAGATATTACGAAAGAGCTTCAAGAATTCGGACAGACTGGAAACCACCGGATCGTTCCTCTCCCACAGGGGGGCAGCCCAGGCCAAAGCTTCACCGGAGAGGAGGGAAATGATATAGGCTACCTTAGCCCGGTCAGATAGGAAGCTTTGAGGCTGAAGCTCAAAATGAATAGTGCATTGGCTGAGAAACCCCCTGCAGGCCTTGGAGTCCCCAGAGAAACGGAACGGAGCTGGCAATCTTAGTGAGTGTGAGGCTGCGACTGGTGCGATAGGTACAGCCGCTGGTTGTACTTGGGGTTGCGGATTCGGGGTTCCCAAGGAGACCTGAAGCTGCTCGAATCGAGAAGCCAGATCCTGGAGGAATCGCATCACCTGGGTCTGATTTGATTCCTGGGTCTCAAGTCTGCGAACTATGCCCTGCAATGGATCATCCGCGGGAAGCGGGATGTCAGCCGGGTTCATGGCTGATCAAACTGTCAGGGTCACCTGTGGCCAGGTGACAGATGCACACCGTAGGGGGACAGGAGTGCACCGCGAGGTAGTGAACCCTATGGCTGGCTTCTGTGGATAGGAAACTGGGTGGTTGTGGAAAGCGGGACCAGAGGAGCACAACCGGGATCCCAACGGAAGCGAGAGCCAAGATTCCCCAGGGCGCGGAGTCTAAGACCCAGCTGGTCTTCTCCAGGGCCTCTAGTGGTGAGGATGTTACGCTGCAGGCTGGGACCAGGTCGCGGCCCCTGGAGTTTCCTAGCTCACGCCCCGTAGGATAAGGGGAAGCAGCAGCACACGATAGAGAGAACCGAATAACAAGCCGAAGGTCAGGGGCCACAAGCAGACAAGGATAACGAAGAACGAGCCGAAGGTCAAGGGTCACGAGCAGACAGGGATGGTCGGGGACAAGCCAATAACGTAACAGAGAGACAGACGTAGCACACGGCAGGCAGGAACCCAAACACACAATGCCTAACAAACACGTTGATCAGCAAAGCAGGCTTGCAGTGCACAGGTTAATATAGTGTTCAGTGATAGGGCCTGGGGTGGAGTCAGGCTGGGAGGAGATTATAAAGGAAGCCAGGTGAAGGAGGTCTGGTCTCTAGGTGAACACATGAGGAGGAAGGTAAGATGGCAGACAGACATTAATGCATATCCATGACAAGAAACTGACACTCTTCCTACCTATAGTTTTCTGTCCCTAGAAAAAATGTTTTTTTAAAGCACACTATAGCACAAGGAGAATTTCCCTCACTGTCCTTCCCTGTCCCTAGAAACAAGGATTATCACAGTGAAAGAAACTGACACTCTTCCTACCTATAGTTTTCTGTCCCTAGAAAAAATGTTTTTTTAAAGCACACTATAGCACAAGGAGAATTTCCCTCACTTTCCTTCCCTGTCCCTAGAAACAAGGATTATCACAGTGAAAGAAACTGACACTCTTCCTACCTATAGTTTTCTGTCCCTAGAAAAAATGTTTTTTTAAAGCACACTATAGCACAAGGAGAATTTCCCTCACTGTCCTTCCCTGTCCCTAGAAACAAGGATTCGCACAGTAAAACACACTGACACTCTCCCTACCTATAGTTTTCTGTCCCTAGAAAAAATGTTTTTTTAAAGCACACTATAGCACAAGGAGAATTTCCCTCCCTGTCCTTCCCTGTCCCTAGAAACAAGGATTATCACAGTGAAAGAAACTGACACTCTTCCTACCTATAGTTTTCTGTCCCTAGAAAAAATGTTTTTTTAAAGCACACTATAGCACAAGGAGAATTTCCCTCACTGTCCTTCCCTGTCCCTAGAAACAAGGATTATCACAGTGAAAGAAACTGACACTCTTCCTACCTATAGTTTTCTGTCCCTAGAAAAAATGTTTTTTTAAAGCACACTATAGCACAAGGAGAATTTCCCTCACTGTCCTTCCCTGTCCCTAGAAACAAGGATTATCACAGTGAAAGAAACTGACACTCTTCCTACCTATAGTTTTCTGTCCCTAGAAAAAATGTTTTTTTAAAGCACACTATAGCACAAGGAGAATTTCCCTCACTGTCCTTCCCTGTCCCTAGAAACAAGGATTATCACAGTGAAAGAAACTGACACTCTTCCTACCTATAATTTTTTGTCCCTAGAAAAAATGTTTTTTTAAAGCACACTATAGCACAAGGAGAATTTCCCTCACTTTCCTTCCCTGTCCCTAGAAACAAGGATTATCACAGTGAAATAAACTGACACTCTTCCTACCTATAGTTTTCTGTCCCTAGAAAAAATGTTTTTTTAAAGCACACTATAGCACAAGGAGAATTTCCCTCACTGTCCTTCCCTGTCCCTAGAAACAAGGATTCGCACAGTAAAACACACTGACACTCTCCCTACCTATAGTTTTCTGTCCCTAGAAAAAATGTTTTTTTAAAGCACACTATAGCACAAGGAGAATTTCCCTCACTGTCCTTCCCTGTCCCTAGAAACAAGGATTCGCACAGTAAAACACACTGACACTCTCCCTACCTATAGTTTTCTGTCCCTAGAAAAAATGTTTTTTTAAAGCACACTATAGCACAAGGAGAATTTTCCTCACTGTCCTTCCCTGTCCCTAGAAACAAGGATTCGCACAGTAAAACACACTGACACTCTCCCTACCTATAGTTTTCTGTCCCTAGAAAAAATGTTTTTTTAAAGCACACTATAGCACAAGGAGAATTTCCCTCACTGTCCTTCCCTGTCCCTAGAAACAAGGATTCGCACAGTAAAACACACTGACACTCTCCCTACCTATAGTTTTCTGTCCCTAGAAAAAATGTTTTTTTAAAGCACACTATAGCACAAGGAGAATTCCCTCACTGTCCTTCCCTGTCCCTAGAAACAAGGATTCGCACAGTAAAACACACTGACACTCTCCCTACCTATCCTTCTCTTTCCCTAAACTAAAGGAATCCAGGTTAAGCAAGAAAAAATAAATGTCACTGTCCCTGCCTATGCTTCTCTTTCCCTGCTCCGGAACACACTACACTAGGCCGCCGTGCTGGCGGCCTTTTATAGTGTGGGGCGTGTACTAAACACCCTCAGCAATAATTGGCCACAGGCATCCTGCCTGTGGCCAATCATTGCTCTCCTCGCTGCCGGCGCTGTGATTGGCCAAGCATGCGGGGTCACAGTGCATGCTTGGCCAATCACAGCGCCTGGATGACACTGCGATGGCGTAGTGCATTGTGGGCCGTTCGCGTCACTCGAATTTGGCGCGAACGGCCCAAATCGTTCGATCTTCGTCGAACGATCGAACAGCCGATGTTCGAGTCGAACGTATGTTCGACTCGAACACGAAGCTCATCCCTAGTCGAGAATAATCCTGAGGACTACAGGAATTTTCTGCGGATGTCTGACCCCGTTTTTCAGGAACTGTTGGCTTTGGTGTCCCCCTATATTACCAGGAAGGACACCGTTATGCGGGAAGCCATCAGTGCTAAGCAGAGGCTCATCGCCACCTTACGGTACCTGGCGACAGGGAGAAGTCTTCAGGACTTGAAGTTCACCACAGGCATCTCCCCCCAGGCTCTGGGCCTCATAATCCCAGACACCTGTTCTGCCATTATACAAGTCCTGCAGGAGGACTATATTAGGGTAAGTTTTCTCCCTTAACATCACATTTTATGTATTACATGTATGCTAATGTATTGTATTTCTTTCATCCTTCCCTAATTACCATGATTGTAATATGCTGAGAATGATCCCCTTTGTCCCCATGCATGCTGGAAGCTTTAGATTGCCCCTTTTTTCTCCTCCATAAATATTTCCCTTCACTAACTTTTCCAGCAGGGGCGCCTGTTGCTCCAAATGTTTGGGGGTTCAAACACCAATTTAGGAAATAAACTTCCTCCTTTTTTGCTCTGGTGCCTATTTTACACCCCCAGTTGTCCCCTCTAATGCAGCCATTTTGTTCACTCCAATGTAGCCATTTAGACCCCTCTAATGCAGCCAATTTGCCCCAGCCCTGCACTTACCTTCTTGTGGTCAGCGCCATCCTTCTTCTGTCCTTGATGTCTTCTCCTTCCCTTGATGTTGCATCAGCCAATCATGTTACCATTAAACAGACTTGGTGAACATGATTGGCAGAGCAGCCTGCCAGTGTTTCCCCAAGGAATGCCCCCCCCCCCCTGCGTCCCCTATTTTACTTTTAGGAAGCCAATTACATCCCTCAGGTTGTAATGTGCAAGACTATTTTACTACCTGTTTCTGCTATGCAATTTGAACCACCTAAATGCCGCAATTATTCATATGTCGGTCGCTTTACAAGAGGCCATCCACCTGAATAGTGGGCGGCATAGACAATACATAGGTTAATGCAACGCATGAACCTATGTATTGTTCTGAGTTATGGGCACAGGAGAGAGGGGGCAGTGCTCCAGCGCCCACTCTGGACGCACCACCACTGCAATGCTATCCTGTGGCCAAACACATCTCCCCCCCCCCCCCAAAATAATTTAGTAATGGCCCATCAGAGGGGGTGATGAATATGATAAATGAGCCTTCCATTATACTTATTTTAAACACCTTAATAAACATAGAATTTGATTGATGTTGGCCTCTAATTTTTTTTTATAGAATTTCCTTGTAATGTATGACTTTGGTATTCTAATATTATTTCATCTTGTTTCACTCCACAGCTTCCTTCCACGCCACAGGAATGGCAGACTGTGGCATTGGAGTTTGCCACGCGGTGGGACTTCCCCAACTGCTGTGGTGCCATAGACGGGAAGCACGTCCGCATCGTGCCGCCACCCCGTTCTGGGTCCTACTACTACAATTACAAGGGGTTTCATAGCATTGTGCTGATGGCGGTGGTGTCAGCACGGTATGAATTCCTCTATGTTGATGTAGGGAAGAATGGCCGGATGTCCGATGGGGGATCCTTCATCCAGACGGAGTTTGCCCTCCGTCTCCAGAGTGACGACCTTGCATTGCCACCGGATGCAGGGAATATTGAAGGACTCCCCTTTGTTTTCTTGGCTGATGAAGCCTTCGGACTCGGACGGCATCTTATGAGGCCATTTCCACAGAGGACCCTGACCCCAGAGAAGAGGGTGTTCAATTACCGGCTGGCCAGAGGCCGAAGAGTTGTCGAAAATGCCTTTGGCATAATGGCCAGCCGGTTCCGCCTTTTTATGACTTCAATACACTTGGCAGACTACAAAATAAACTATGTCGTATTATGCTGCTGTGTGCTACACAACTTTCTGAGCCAAAAATCTAATTCCTATATGGCCTCAGTTTTGCCAGAGGCTGGACTTTCCCCTGCAAATCCCCTGCCGGGCCTGGAATCTGCCCGTCCTGGCTTGCCCTCCCAAAATGCCCGTGAGGTTCGGGACAAATACATGGAGTATTTCACGGGTAGGGGGGCAATTCCTATGCCAGCCTATGTCTAAGGATCCCAATAAAAAGCTTGTTTAAACCTTTAATTATTTGTTCTTTCCTGTCTCCTAGTTTGTCTTTGTGCATTTGTAGTGCTAAGTGTAATTTACTTTAGTAAATAACAACCATTTCACTATGTAACCTTACAAAATAACCAAATAAGCTTAGAGGGTATTATAAAAAGAAGCTACACGTTGTTTGTGGTCAAATATTTTACTCTGTGCACATTCTCACCATTTTTATTTTTTTCTGTTTTTTTGGGTTGGCCTGGCCCCAACCCGGCAATTTTTTGCTTATGAAAATACAAAAATAACAGTTGCATTCCAAAAATTACAACATTGGATACCTCTGAGCAATCTGAGACATTCACTTACACAAACTATGTCTCTATGTGCCGGTCCTAATATGGGGTCCTGCCACCCCTTGCCCAGCCAAAAATTGAATATGCACACATTTGGGATTTTTTTCATCTAGGAAATTTACAATCCTGATCCCTATTGTCAACATGTGCTATCTGCCATCAGGGGTGATCAATGGACGTGTTTTGGGGGTGCAACCCCTTCCTCAGTTCACCGACTTTAGATACGAGGAAGGGGTTGCACCCACAAAAGACGTACATGGATATCCCCTGATGGCAGATAGCACATGTTGACACACTGTGTGCAGATTCAATTTTTGGCTGGTTTGATTGTCAAAAAAAATCGAAAAGTTGCAAAAACAAACATGTAAAAACAAATGTGTTTGGATGGCTTATTGAATTCTCCCCAAAACATCGAGAATGTCTTTAAATGTTTGTTCCATCACATGGATTCTTTGTTTAATAAGGTCCAGTTCCGTGCTACATTCCATCACTTGCTGGATGAGGCGGAGGGCACTGTCAGCAGAGAACCGTGTACTATCCTTCACAACATTTATATCCCCTAAAAACAAAAAACAAAAGGTATTATAACTCTGCAGGCCTACATCTCTTACCTGAAGCTGTGGTGACAGATACTGACCTGTTGTGGTGACCAGATCCACAACGTCATCCACCTCTCCTTCCTGCACTTCTCCTTCATCCACCTCAACTTCCTGCACATCTTTCGGTTGTGGGTCTTTGGGAGTTTGGGGTTGCTTGGAAGTTGTGGGGTGCATGTGCTCCCTGGAGTGTCCTCCTCCCAGTCTTCTCTCCCCTATGAGAATCAAACAAAAGGTCTATTTATCACACTGTAAATCTCAATGTTAAAATAAAAACAGGTTAAATTGCTTGGAAGTGTGGTACAAGTGTGTGTTTGGGCGGAATTTAAAGACGAATGCATTATTTCTGACCAAGAATATGTTTAGTATTCACCTTTGGATGTAATTTATTTGACATGGAGGCACCACAAAAATTCTCTGATGCACCTGTGTGGGACACCCAAAAAAGGCGGGTCTGGTGGCCCACACTATAGTGCTCCAAAGTACAGATGTGGAAGCAGCTGCTGAGTGTCCTCTCCTTTACACTGATAAAAGTTTGCATTTCATTCTCTTTACAAACACATCATCTAGACGAAAAAATTTGCCACAATATTGGAGCAAAAATGGCAGATGTCTAATTACTTTTGTGGCTCTAAAATAAGCCAAAACCGCGGATAGTGGCCGAACGAAGTGTCGGTAACGTAACGAACGATTACTGTGCCCAACCAAGTTCAAAATATTACATTTTGGAAGGGAGTCCAATATGAGAAACCAAAATAAAGAGCAACATGTCAGTTTAGAAAAAGATTAATAGCAGAAAAGTCTACTTTTTACTTACTTTTAGCGAGCATTTTCTTTATGCTCCTCAACTGGTCTGGCTCCCTCAGTTTGAGGTCTGACCACCTCTTTCTGAGCTGCTCATTTGAGCGTTTCACCCCGAAATTCGCCTTCAGACTCTTCACGACTTTAGTGAGGATTTTGGCCTTCCTTCTATTTGGTTTGCTATACGGCCCATGCTTGGCATCATAATCAGCCTTGAGCAAGATGTCCACCATCTCCGCCATCTCCGCCAAAGACATATTCGATGCCTTGAATCTCCTCCTTGATCGTGACGTTTCCTCGGTCTCCGGGCTTGTCTCCTCCTCGTTAGTTGCGGAATTATCAGACACCTGCTGTAACTCTGCCATATCTGTCTGCGCGCCGAAAGAGAAGGGGCGGGGAAAAGATGTTAGTTAGAACGTCATGGGCGGGCGACGTGTGCGGAGCGACGTGTTCGTATTTTGACGCATGCGTGTTGTGTATATAGCAAACACACATGTGACTATAGTATGTTCGGTGTGCGGTGAGAGGAGTTCAAGTGACGGACGTGCGAACGAAGGTATGTGATTTTGTGACTTGTACAAATTGTTGGCCTATACTGTCTTGAGAATGTTGGAAGATATATATGGTGACTAGGATGTTAAGGAGGTTAGACTGTTTGCCTCACATTAGTTATATATATAATTTATTTAACTTGCAGATACAATATGAATGTCTTTATTAGCGACAAAGAGTTCCTGGCGGAATTTATTGACCGGGTAAGGGAGCTGCCGGCTCTGTCGGAGACGAAAAACCCCATCCACAAAAAAAGAGGGGTGAGAAAAGCAGCGCTGGAGAAGCTGCTCCCATTTGTGCATACCAAGGTGCCCACAGCCACAGCAAAACAAGTGGACACTAAAATTGGGAGCTTGAGAGGTACCTACAGGACTGAACGCTCTAAGGTGCTGGCTTCTCAGAGGTCAGGAGCAGCAGCAGATGATGTTTATGTCCCGATTTTGTGGTACTACAACAGGATGTCCTTCCTGGATGACCACATTGAGACAAGGCCATCACTCTCCACTCTTCCCCCCAGACTTCCCTGCAGCCAACCTGAGCCTTCTCTGGAGCAAGAGGAGGCAGCCATCCTGGATGATCCTGATTTGGCCATCTGGAGCCAGGTATAGTATTAAATGAAAATGTATTGGGATAAACTTAATGTTTGACAAATATGTCAAGATGACAAACATAAAATATTTTGGATTCCACAAGTGAAATCAAGATCTGTAGACATTATTCTGCACTTAATTGGGTGCTAAATAGTCAATCTGATGTAGTGGTAAATTTAAAGCAAGGATTTATGGATTTACATTCTAATTGCTTCAATCAGGATTACAAAGTTTGATGCAAAGATTAAACTAACATATTAAACTATGTCCCTTTTTCATACACAGGATGAAATCAGCCAGGAGGAGGGTCTGGAAACTGTCAGGCAGGAGGAGGAAGGGCCCAGTGGCAGCCAGGAGGTGGCAGGGCCAGTGGCAGCCAGGAGGTGGCAGGGCCCAGTGGCAGACAGGAGGTGGCAGGGCCCAGTGGCAGACAGGAGGTGGCAGGGCCCAGTGGCAGACAGGAGGTGGCAGGGCCCAGTGGCAGACAGGAGGTGGCAGGGCCCAGTGGCAGACAGGAGGTGGCAGGGCAAAGGAGAAGCACCAGATCCCAGGTGCCTCCCATCCGGCTTCACAAAAGAGGCAGGAGGGACAGGAGCACGAGTGAGGCAGCAATGGCCCTTATTCGTGAGGCCCATGCCACCCTCCAGGAGCCCACATCCCCTGAAGAGGCCATTGCCGGCCTAGTGGAGGCTAAGTTCAAGGTGATGAGCATGGAGCAACGCCTCCTATGCGAGCCCCTGCTCATCACCTTGCTCAACAAGGGGGTGATGGAGAAAATTACCCCCAATACCGCCATGTGAGGTGGCACAACTGACCCAACCTCAACCTCCACCTCCCCCTTCTTCTTCTGCCCCACCCCCTTCTGCTACACCTCCACCTTCTTCTTCTGCCCCACCCCCTTCTGCTACACCTCCCCCTTCTTCTTCTGCCCCACCCCCTTCTGCTACACCTCCCCCTTCTTCTTCTGCCCCACCCCCTTCTGCTACACCTCCACCTTCTTCTTCTGCCCCACCCCCTTCTGCTACACCTCCCCCTTCTTCTTCTGCCCCACCCCCTTCTGCTACACCTCCCCCTTCTTCTTCTGCCCCACCCCCTTCCGCTCCACCTCCACCTTCTTCTTCTGCCCCACCCCCTTCTGCTACACCTCCACCTTCTTCTTCTGCCCCACCCCCTTCTGCTACACCTCCCCCTTCTTCTTCTGCCCCACCCCCTTCTGCTACACCTCCACCTTCTTCTTCTGCCCCACCCCCTTCTGCTACATCTCCTCCTCCTCCTCCTGACAGGAGTACCCCTCCAGTGGGCCAGCCTCCAGCACGAAGAAGGAAGGCTGCAGGGAAGGCTTCAGGGAAGGTTGCAGGGAAGGTTGCCAGGAAGAAGAGGAAGTGATGGCCTTGCTTCATTGTGGTCGGACAGAAGGCAGCCTGTTGTAGTACCACAGACTTGGGACATATATCTCACCTGCTGCTGTTCCTGACCTCTGGGAGGCCAGCATCAGATTGTGTTCAGAAATGTTGGCCTTCTCAAGCTCCCAATTTTAGTGTCCACACAGGGTTGCTGTGTGCTCTGGGGTCCCTGGGATGCACAAATGGCAGCAGGTTCTCCAGCGCTGCCTTCTCTTTATTTTATTTCTAAACATGAATAAATTTGATTTTTGTTTAAGTTCATACTTGACTATGTGTATTTGTAAAAATTAAAAATCTAGCTTTGGAGTAAGCAGATACATTTGACTGACAATAAAAGGGACAGATATCACCCCCCCAAAAGAATAACTAAATCTGATTAGCAAAAAAACATGGTGGGAAATTTAACTAATATACATTCCAAAATTAAATGGGAGATCACTATCAAAACATTGTGAAATTATAATTAACATCATTTTTGAAAATATAACCATTTAAATTATTCCTAAAAACTTGCACGATATAATTCACATAAATCTTCTTAAGAGCAGCATGAAAAAGGTTAAAAAAAAAAGTCATAACTCTGTGTCAGGGATGAGCCGAACACCCCCCTGTTCGGTTCGCACCAGAACCTGCGAACAGACAAAATGTTTGTGTGAACTTTAGAACCCTATTAAATACAATGGACTCGAACGTTCGAAATCTAAAGTGTTAATTATAAAGGCTAATATGCAAGTTATTGTCCTAAAAAGTGTTTGGGGACCTGGGTCCTGCCCCAGGGGACATGTATCAATGCAAAAAAAAGTTTTAAAAACGGCCGTTTTTTCGGGAGCAGTGATTATAATAATGCTTAAAATGAAAAAATAAAAGTGAAATATTCCTTTTAATTTCGTACCTGGGGGGGTGTGTATAATATGCATGTAAAGTGGCGCATGTTTCCCGTGCTTAGAACTGTCCCTGCAAAAAATGTCATTTTTGAAAGAAAAAAAGTCATTTAAAACTGACTCGCGGCTATTAATGAATTGTCGGCTCCCGGCAATACATTCAAAAGTCATTGATAAAAAATAAAAAAAAGCGTGGGGGTTCCCCGCCGCAAATTTAAAAAAAAATTGACGTGGGGTTCCCCCAAATATCCATTCCAGGCCCTTCAGATCTGGCATGGATTTTAAGGGGAACTCCACCCCAAATTTTAAATAAAATGGCGTGGAGTCCCCCTAAAAATCCATACCAGACCCCTTATCCGAGCACGCAACCTGGCCGGCCGCAGGGGAAAAGGGGGGGACGAGAGAGCGGCCCCCCCTCCCTCCTGAACCGTACCAGGCCACATGCCCTCAACATGGGGAGGATGTCCCCATGTTGATGGGGACAAGGGCCTCATCCCCACAACCCTTGCCCGGTGGTTGTGGGGGTCTGCGGGCGGGGGGCTTATCGGAATCTGGAAGACCCCTTTAAAGACCCCTTTAACAAAGGGGACCCCCAGATCCCGGCCCCCCCCCATGTGAATTGGTAAGGGGTACATTGTACCCCTACCATTTCACAAAGAAAGCGTAAAATTTTTTTTAAAAAAAAACACACAAACACCTTGAAAAAGTCCTTTATTTAAAAAAAAAAAAAAAAACATTCCAGCGGTGAAATCCAGTGTCCCGCGGCGATCCCGATGTCCAGCGCTGTCCTTCATTGGTTGTGCCTGAGCGGACCTGATGGGGAACTCCCTCTCAGTGTTTTAAATGTATAGACCCGCCCCTTCTAAAGTTCCCCATCAGGTCCGCTCAGCGGACCAGATGCGGAACATGAGAAGGGGCGGGTCTATACATGTATTACCAAAGTGAGAGCAGTTCCCCATCAGGTCCGCCCCCTCGGTATGTCGGACCCGCCTACGTCATTGGCTTGAGCGGGGAACTTCCTTCACTATGTAAATTTAAATTACACAGTCCTCAGTCCTCAAGTACCCCCAACAGGTCATGTTTTGTGAATTTATCTTATCGAGAATTGCTGTCCAAAATACCAAACTATTGACTGTGATATAAAGCCCATGTGCAAGATGAAGGAAAACCTGCAAACATGGCCTGTTGGGGGTACTTGAGAAGCACTGATTTAGAGCACTGCACTTAAAAATAGCTCAAGGCAATACTATTCTAATTGTGGGAATTTTGAGGGAAACCAAGTAAGTGTTAGAACCCCTGCTTTTTTTTTTTTAGGTTGGGCTTTTTGTCCCTTTTAGTAAAATTGGCTTCACTTCCTGTCACACAGCTAAATAGGAAGTGAAGGTAAAACCCTACCAATGTCTTTTCTTGGGGACACACAGATCAATCTAACTAGTGTCCCCATTAAGCAAATTGCACTCTAGCACTTTGTTGTGTACACCCCAAATCATTAGGTAGTTTGGGGTTTAGTAAAGGCAAATCCACTCTGCAGTACAAGTGTAGTTGCTGAAAATCTGAGGGGAAGCACGGGTGATTTTAACATCCAATCATGTAGAAGCAAAGATGTGTTTTTTTTATTTTCCTTTCATGTCCCTCTCTGATATCCAGCAAGTACACTTGTAGTGCAAAGTGGATTTGCCTTTAGTAAATAAACCCCAAAGTCCAAAATAACTTATAATTTGGGGTGTACCCAGCAAAATACTGGAGTGCAATGTACATAATGGGGAAACTATTTAGATTGACCTGTGTGTCCCCAAGGAAAGACATTGGTAGGGATTTACCCTCACTTCCTATGTGACAGGAAGTGAATTATTTGGAAGGATAAAGTGGCCAAATTTGGGAGTTGTCTTCACCCTATCAGGGGTGCAGACATCCCCAAAAACTGTCTAGACTTCTAATCCCTCTGCACTCTATCCCCAAGCAAAAATAAGAAAGGATTTAATTTAGTTTAACTTTGCAAAGACACATTCCTAAGTTGAATTGTGATGCATGTCAATGGCCCATTGAGACCCTCTTTAATCACTTGAGATCAGCGCTATAGCTGATCGACGGCCACAGCACGGTCCTCAATTGCCGGGAGTCCGTCAACAGACGTCCTCCCCTTCGCGCGCGCGCTGCGGTCACCGAGTCACTGAGACTCGGGTGATGACAGATCCGAGTAAGGGGCCGATCCCTGCCCCTTACCACGTGATCAGCTGTC